>OX442336.1:7547500-8797500 GCA_949358125.1 Idaea dimidiata | reverse complement strand
ATGGTAGGATTTAGATACATTACGAAATAGTGGCATGCAATTTTAAATAATTTTACAAAAGGCATCTTGAGCTACTTACAGGTAATAAATAACTTTACTTTGTATTAGAATAAAACGGAATTCTTCTATTTGTATGGTTCTGTAGAAATAACATTTTCCAAAATGATTTATTTTTTATTACATTTATGCAAAAGGACTCCTGCAAATGCCTATTCATGTTGTTAGCTCTTGGAGTTTTGAATCATATAAAAATATACCTATGGGACAAATTGAGAACCTCCTCCTTTTTTGAAGTCTGTTAAAAATAGCCACTATCTTTTCATTTTAATAGTTTTATTAAAATATGACTAATAATGATAAAACTATTTGCATAAACAGAAAAGAACATTTTAAAATACTGACAGAATGAATCTGGATAGTAGCCTAGTGTGGGGTTCATAATCAATCTACCTTGATTGTTATATGAAATTGCATTATTAATTACCTACAAATTGACCCGTGATTTTGTCTGCGTAGAAATTGTGCATAGCTGACTTTTTCGTTCATTACTAGGGTTCTACTCATTGGATTTCGATGTAAAGTATACCACGAGGTTCCTTAAAAATAGAACAATCCAAAATTGAAAACCAGATTTCAATTGGATTAGTAGTTTTTAATTGTAAAAAGAACAAACAGAGAAACAGACAGACAGACATGAATGAATGACATGACATGAATTTAAAAATTATATAATTTTGTTTTACTACTTTTCTTAAATTTACTTCTTGTTCTCTCTTCCTTTATTATAAGTATAGATTAAATAGAATGGATTAGTATAGAAGATAAAATGTATTCTTTTGTTATTTGCATATACATTATATCAAACAATGGGTACCATTCAAAGTCCATAGCAATATTTTATATCTGAAAATTACATTGTCTTTTATATTTTTACTAGCTTCACCCACGTAACTCCTGATCCTGGGGGAATATCCGGATAAAATGTGTTTTATTCCCGGTATCCAACTGCTTATATTCCAAGTTTCATCGCAATTGGTTCAGTTGTTTTTGGGTGATTAGTAACGAACATCCAAACACACACACTTTCACATTTATAATATTATGATTCAATTCATATAACATAGTACCTAATTCAAAAAATTATATTGTTTTAGCCAAGCCACTAAGCCATGGGTGACAAGGAGCAAGTCATTCAGGCTTTGAGAGCTACTCTTATATCTGTTAAAGGAGCCTTAACAATAAAGCAATGTAACCGTAAGTTTTATCAGGATTTTTTATTACTATAGATAACTTCTTTCCATTATACATATTTGTAATTGATTCATTTTATATTATGGTGTACGTACACACTATCTTGCAATATTCCTTACTTACCAATATTTTACTTTTTCAGGGGACTATCGAGAGTTGCAAGGGGAATGGATACCTTTTAAAAAATTAGGATATCCATCATTGGAAAAGTTGTTTCTCGATGTGCCGGGTTTCAAGGTGACGCAACAGAACGGAGAATGGTATGTTGATGCTATTGCTACTCAGGAGACAGCCCACATTGCTTCTATGGTAGCTCGCCAGAAATCTACTAAGAAGGCTCCTACTAGTTATTCCGTGAGTTTGTTTATTTTTTATTTTTATTTATTTATTTTCCTCTTTTATTTATTAATAAGTTATTATTGTTTAGTAGTGTGGGCCCAATGTACCCTTGTTATTTACGGAACTCACTTTCTAAATCATGTTTTTCAATTTAGAAAATAATGTTAAGTGTAACTTTTTTATTGAGCAGTTGTGTATGTATATTTTCAGAATCGATTTCCTAAAAAGCAAGGATCATGGCGACGACCAAGTAGCAGCTACACTCCCAACTACAACAACCAGTACTCTAATCAGTATTACAGAGCGAAGGCTGGACCTCCATTCAATAATAATTATAAGGTAATCAAATAATGCAATTTTAAGTATGTTCTCAGCATTTTAGAGCACAAGCACCTGTCTGATTATTATACATAAATTCCCTCACAAGAACATTGAAAACTGAAATCACACCAAACTGTTAATCCTCATAAATTCCTATTCATCATTTAATTTATTTGGAAACCTAAGAGCTAAAAACAAAAAACTTAAAAAACAACAAGGTGCAAGCTTATTCTAAACTGCATACATGCGTGCGTTATTCTAGCTATCTACATACCGAGTTCCATGGTAATCGGTTTTGCGGTTTTTGCCTGAAGAAGCAACAAAAACTCACAATCTAGTAGCTTAACAATATAAGTAGGATACACAGTAGGATACATCATACTTACGTAAAAGTTAGATAAACTACAATATGTAGACAATCTTTTAAGGCTAGTGAAGCCTTTTTTAGCTGATAGGCCACCAGACAAACATTCATAGGCAAGCTTTAACAGTATTAAAACATTCCCTTTTTGCTTTAGGATCATACATCTTCTATTCAAAACTTAGTGTTTTCTTGATTCAAAACATTTTGTAATAGCAGGTATTTCTTTATTTTTTTAGAGCGTCAAATATAACTACAATAATAGTAAACCAATTGAAACGAAACCTGCTCCTGTTCAGAGCTCGAGGCAGCCAATGAAAACGAACGACTATTCTGATAGAGAACGAGTTAGTACGAAACCTTCGAATGTGAACATCCAAATAACCAATTTGCCACAAGAGGTCAAACCACCAACGCCGACGGAAGAGGTAAATATAACTGGGGTCCGCTCTGGCTTCTCAGTGCTTATTGTTCAACTAAACATATAAACTTTCTGGCAGTAATTCATTAACTAGAAGACAGTGGAAAGAAAAGTGTGTTAAAATCCATTAAAAGGTTTAGAGTTAGAACATAGAAACAACACATATACCAAACCAGCGACTTTAGTTGTTTTACTATTTAAAAATTATCTTTGACTTTGAATTGAATTGAAAGTTCAATTCAATATTCAATAAAAAAAAAGGAAGGTCTTTTTTAAAACTATAAAATACTTCTTTTAACCAGTTTTTAACTACTAAATTGATTGGTTAGGGTTGTGGGTTAGGGCATTATACCAAATGTACCTCTCAAATGGCGACCGTTATCCGACATTTTGTTTTTATTTTATACCATTTTTTTCTAGTACCCACATATGACACATTACAGTCGGTGTAGTTACGTGAGTATTAAAATATTCACCAATTAAACATTGCTGTGCTAACGCTATTATAATGAATGTGAGTAATTTCACACAAAATAAGTGACGTAATACATACTCGCTCTTAGCCCTCTAACGCAATAGAAGCCAACGACCTAATTTCCCATTTAATATGCAACCGCTTATGATCCAAAGCACTTTACGTCACTGATTCAGAGTGCGCGTATACGCTTGAGCCTCGCAATTTTACTCGTACGTACTGCTACGAAGTGGAACTCACTGTCCACGTCGATGTTCCGCCTTAACTACGACCTTAGAGTCTTCAAGAGTGAAAATGTCTCATCTAGGCGAGCATGTGACACCGTTGACCTCATTTAACCTGCGACGATGAATGCAAACCTATCTCACATAAAAACCGTGTGGCGTGACATACATTTTACGCATGTAAACACTGCCACACCGACAAAAGTCTAGACCGGCTCAAGAGACCTCGTATTCAATGACAGCTCAAATCGACGGTGCCGGCTTCAAATGCATGCAAATCAACGCTGTCGTTTTCACCGCGTAGGTTATTCCTTTGCGCAGTGGGATTTCGATGCCGATTACGACGGAATTTGCGCGGTAACTTCGCTGATTTTATTTGTCTATTAAATGATGTGAGGGGAAATAATATATAATAATAATATAATAATATATAATAATGTGCATAAGTTTTCCACCTGCAAGTTAAAATCGTCGTCGTCGACTAGCTAACTCTTAAAATGGAAATCGTATGTTATTGTAATGTTTCTATCCTTAGGTGAAACCTCCTCAGCGTAATGCCGGAGAGTCGAACGGTGGCGTGAAGCCGAGTGGGAAAGTCTCTGCGTCACAGCGACTCACTAATCTCAGGGACCGTTTGAACACCGCCACCGTAGACCTCATACCGCTGCAGATGCCCGGCAACAATGAAACCCTCGTTAGTAATCTAAATATAAAAAGGCTTACTTTTTACTTAGACAATATTTTTGCACGTGTAGGTAGGACGATCGAGGTAAATGAAGTTCATAACGGTGCAGTGTTCTTTTTTTAGGAAACGAAAGGTCCGTCGCCACCCACTTTACCGGTGCACCAGTTGGAACCTCCACCGGACTTCCCGTCTGCGGCCGCTAAACTCGAATGGACTTGTAAGAAATTAGGACTAGAACAACCGATATATAAGTTCCACAACCAACGTCCAAAACGAGGGCCGGTCATGTACAACTGCACTGTAAAGGTAATATATTTTGAAAATAAGTTATTTTTCACGAGCCATTAGAATAATGATAAGAATAATGTAGTTTCACTAGTATTTTACACGTTATTTTATCAGAACCGGAATTTATCTTCGGCTGTATTTTGTAGTGCGGACAGATAATCGCCGCGTCGCGACGGTTGGCGTTAACTTCATACTTTACGATAACATTTATTTTTATATAATAAAAATTGATACGCCTGGAAACTGCAACCGCACTGGCCCCTACGCGTACGTCCGCACGTCACATCAACTTGGTTTGCCTGACTCACTCTCACCTCCAGATCCACGTTCACTTGAACCATCGACGGCCTCTGTGGCGCGTCGGGCAAACGCCCGACTGCAATGAAGAAGGCTGCGGGTGCGATTCCCGTCGGGTGCAAATATTTGAGTTTAACAAAAAAAAAGATTTGATAAAAAAGACCAAAATAACCTCTACATACAGCGCCACCGACTAATTAATCTGTTTTATCATCTGAAGTGAATGATAATATTTAAAAGAATAACAAATTGTTTCATTTGATTTGGCGGTCTACTGGTTTGGATGCAAGGAACCTAGCTTTTAACAATATTTTTATTTGAAAAATATTGCTACGCCTAGCTATGTCCAGCAGTGGACTGCAACAGGCTGATAATGATGATGATGATGATGATGCTACGCCTAGTGACTGCAAACTGCAACCGCACTGGCCGTTACGCGTAGGTCCGCGCGTCGCATCAACTCGCCTGATTTAGCCTGGCTCACACATTCACTATAACGGCACGGTACACACACCACTATCTACTCGACTATTTATATATGTTATAGCGTCCCCACCGACAGCCAAAATGCAGGTATTCCGTGCGGGGTCCGCTATACCCGAGCGAACGCCCCAAATGGCGGCGTCGGGGATCGAGTTTAAGACTGATCTAGTCCCGAATGGTAGACGGCACGGTACAGTAGCGCAGCGCACATTGCAGGTGGGCAGCACGTACTCGGCGTCGTCGTACCCCGAGTCGTCGCCGTCGGAGCCGCTGGCGCGCGAGCTGGCGGCCGGCAAGCTGCTGGCGGCGGTGGAGGGGGCGGCGGGCGGCGCCGTGCCCACCGCCGGCGCGCCGCAAGCGCTGGCGCGCCTCACGCAGCTCGTGCAGGACCACGAGGCCGGCTTGTGGGCCAGCACCGTGCCGCATCTATACAGGTGCCTAGCCTACCTCACACTTTATTCATCTTATATCACTAGCTGCGCCCCGCGGTTTCACCCGCGGAAGTAATAAACGCATTATCACAGGCGGTTGCACTTTTTCGTTCATTACTCGGGTTCTGCTAATTAGATTTCGATGCAAAATATACCACGAAATTCTTCGAAAATAGAGCTATCTAATATTTCAATCGGATTAGTAGTTTTTAATTGTATAAGGAACAGACAGACATGAATTTTAAAAATTATATAATTTTGTTCTACTACTTTTCCTATGTTCTCTAGACAATTTATTTTTTAATTTACTTCCAAGTGCAGACTTTTTGTCCTCTCTTCCTTTATTATAAGTATAGATTCTTTTTTTGGGATTTCGTAGTCAATAAGAAACCCTTATAGTTTCGTCCGTCCGCGGCTTTGCTCAGAGACGGTTTTAGTACTAAGAAACTGTAATTTTGCATGAGTATACATATTGTTCACGCCAACAAAAGTGCTACAATAAAAAAAAAACCTTTAGGATGACCTATTTTATTTTTCTTGTGTTCCACATCATGTGGGATTTCGTTAAATAGCTCTTTTTGCTTTTTTAGGAAAGTTTCCTTCCTAGTCATATTTAAACGATCAATTTAATAATTGTTATACAAGATGTAACAGGTTAGCCCTTTTAAGCCGAAAGGGGGTTATTCTAGACGTCTAGGCGAACACCTTTTGTTCTACGACTTTTAAAAATTCGAACCTTTTTGTAGAAAATTTTGAGATTATGTTTCACTGAAAAAACAGCTGTTTTTGAAAATAAAGGTAATTGAAGGTTTGATTGTAGTAGACCAAACTAAATGAAAGGCCAACATAAGGTTAATGACCTCGAACTCTAAGAAACAGCTGATCTTCAAGTAAACTTTACACTTAAAATTTTCGAAAAGTACTTCGAATTTTCAAAAGTCATAGAACAATAGTTTTTCGCCTAGACGTCTAGAACAACCCCCTTTCGGCTTAAAAGGGCTAACCTGTTACATCTTGTATATCATGGTTATTATTTTGTTACAGAGAAAAATATAATGAGAATTTACCAGCCAATTGGGAAGAACTGGTTGAAAACTGTCCACATATTATCACAGACAGAGTTGTCAACGGATTGTTAGTTCTACTCCCCAATAAAGAGGTACACTTCAACTACTTATTATTCTACTTTTTTAATGGTTAAGCTTATTCTGGGTGTTTATAGAAATATTTAAAGGATGCCGAAAACATGTCCAAGTTGTAGTAGATGGTAAAATACAGAAGCGAGGATTCGACGTATAAGTCATTGACGCAGGTAGACTAAGCGTCGCTCAGCGTCGACCGTGCGTTGTGTTTTGGCAGAAGTAATTTTCTTTGCATTCCTTTTCGTTGCATTCTCTCGGAATGCAACAGGGAACATCCCCGGGGTCCGCTGTCCTACTATTGAGTCTCCACTTCGTACGATCGTCAAGCATTCCGTGTAGTGAGGCCATTTGCACACATAAGGACGTCAGGTCGTCTCTTAAGGGCCTATATAACCCTAATAGCGTGACAGGGATAAAGCTAGCTAATTTCAGATGTGTAAGTGAAGGACGTAAGATCCGACTATGCAAAATTTTAGTGCGTAAAATCAAACAATTGCTAGTTTCAAGATAACTAAACGTTAATTTTGAAATTCAAAACATTCACTGCCTGTATTGAGCGAAGTTCAGTTCTAATACAAAGTTTTATTCGTTTTCGTACAATATTGACTGAGTAATATCACTTATTTGTACAATTTAGAGGGAAGTTTGGATTTTTTTTCTATTGGGAAAATTTTCAGGAATCGTGGTTTCACGACATTTACGTGTTAGTAAATATCCTCGACTTTAATAAATAGGGTTTCAATTTTTTAATTCAAAAAACTTTGTAGTAATTCATCCCAGAAACATCAGTTCTGGCCTACTAAGGCCTGTTAAGACGGCATTTCTTGTGTTTTCCCAATACCAAAACAATTGTTCCACACGCAACTAGCCGGTTTACGTAAGATGTGCCCGTACCACCAGATATTCTTGCAATTTATCTGCAATGTCAACCCCCATATACTGTATAATGTAATCCCATGATACAGGGCTCCCACACGCCGGTACATTACACGGTGGAGACGGCGCCGGCGAGCACCGACAGCGAGCTGCCCGCGCTGCAGTTTCCGGCCGACGACTTCTGGAACGTGTTCGTCACCGTCGCCAACTCCACCATCGAGATATGGATACGGATCATTGGACCTGACTACAGTGTGAGTTATACGCTGTGGGGCTACCTTCCTTAGGCGACGTCCGCATAGGCAGACGGCTGGCTTAACGCCTAGAGCCTAGCGAGTTACGTAACTAAAACGATCGGTCTAGACAATTCGCAACCGGCTGCACCTAGCTTGCAAGCCACTAGGCTCTAGGTGCTAAGGCAGCCTCCGATCTGTGCGGACGTAGCCTTACATAACACAAACTGCGTCTATTATACATACGATAGTTCTGTCTGTCTTAACCTACTGAACCTCTTAGAATTATAAAAATAGATTAATTATTATTTTAAGTCTTATTTTGTCCGATATCTTTAATTCTATGTATCACTGATGTCTGCGATACAGGCATTGAGGCTAGTGTAGACATCATACTTAAGCATCTTTCGTAATTTTGGACTATTTAATAAAGTTATTTTGTTTGTTTTATAATTTCTTCTATCGTTTTTGCGATTTTGCATAATAAAACACTTTATTTATCGGGTTTAATCGCGTTTTATTCATGATTTTAAACGAACCGAGCTTTCGCCAACTTTACAGTTGGCTTTTTCAAGGTTGATTGACAGTCAAAATAAAGTGTTTTTTTTTTGTTTTATGTTTTTAATTGACGGTAAGTTGGTCACTCAGACCATATAGCTAATCTTTGAAAAACTTAAAAACAACGCTCGTCGTCGCAGGTAAAACTGAAAGGCCCAGCTGATATCCTGTAACATAATCTTAACGAAATCTGTCTTTATTTCGTAGGAGATCTTCGAGGCACTGTTAGCAGACATGGCCAGCTACTACGAACATTCCGGCACGCCAGTCGACAAATCGATGCTTATCAAAAATGCATGGTAAGTTCTTTTATCTTTTTACTTCATTTTTTTTATCATTTCTCACTATATTAGTTAGTGATGTAGATCGACCATCTAGGATAGCTAGATTTTGAAACAAAATTCATCCCACAGCATTTGAACAACCCCTACAAATCTGTTGAATATACATGTGGACTTAAGGATGTTGCGAGACGATCATGGAATTTAAAAACTCGATGGAATTTGAACTATCTAAAGCCTAATGGGTTCCGTATTTTCATGAAAAATCGCCTCAAGTTAACCACACAACGTCAGGCTACGTCGGCATAGGCAGGCGGCTTGCTTAGCGCCCAGCGCTTAATGGCTTTGCTTCGCGCTTCGTGACAAGAAACTTACATGTTTGTTTCCTTTGATACACACCAAGCGACTAGCTAAGCGCCAAGCGCTCGGTGCGTTAGTTAGGCCTATGCGGACTATGCTTGCAATGATGGGATGTCTTATCGGTACAGGTACGCAGTGAACTTAGAGGACGGTGGCTGGCAGCGCGCCAAGCTGCTGGAGATAGAGGAGGAGTGTGCCACCGTGTTCCTGGGTGACCACGGCGACGACGACACGGTGCCCATCGACAACATCAAGATACTAGAGTTCCAGTTCAGGAAGCTTCCCGCACAGGTACTGACACGTCGAGATAAGTCTAGGGCCTATTGTTATAGTCTAAGAGCTCGTGAACCCCAGACCTTTGTTATTTTGTAACAGCTGAAAGTTAGTCAGCGCATGCTTCCATCACAGTGGCTTTGGTTAAGTTTGATTTTACAGTTGCTTTGGCACTTAAACGGTAAAATTAACCAAATAATAAGTGATTGTTGGGTAATTAGTTACCTTCAAAATATTGTTGAAAATAATAAAGTAATATTTATGCATGCAACGTTGTTGGATTGAAATCTAGATCTAAGCTTGTATTTAACTAACTACACCTCCGCCGCGTAAGTCTTAATCCTAAAACTAAAAATTTATTTCATAAGATCCTTCTCCTGATCATAACAAACACAACGCAATAAGACTTATCGAAATCGGTCCAGCCGTTCACGCGTGATGCCGTGACCAAGGGAAATAGGGATTCAAAATCAGCTGTATCTTAAGAGTTCGAGGTTATTGTGACTTTATGTTGTTTTTTCAACTAGTTTGGTCTACTACAATCATAACTTAAATTACCTTTATTTTCAAAAACAGCGGTTTTTTTCAGTGAAATATAACCTCAAAATAAAAATAAAAAGTAAGAATGTTCAAAAGTCGTAGAACAAAAGTTGTTCGCCTAGACATCTAGAACAAACCCCCTTTCGGCTTAAAAGAGCATACCCGTTACATCTTGTATAAGATAAATAGTATAATAATAAAAATTTCATTGCCAGACACTTTACATCGTGGCAACCGCTTGCCAGACATCGGTAATACCCACCGTCGACAAACTTTCAGCTTTTACAAAATAACGTAGGTCTGGGGTTCACGGGCTCACGCTCTGTCACTGTAGAGTACCGTCTGACGTAGTCTGATATGTCGTCGTGTGTATCGCATAGGCTGTGCTATGCCGCCTGGAAGGGTGCGAGGAGCTGGCGGCGCACGCGTGGGGCGCGGCGCTGGTGCGGCGCCGGCTGCCGGGCGAGGTGCTGGTGGCGGCGCCCGGGCCGCGCCCCGACCCCGCCGACCCCGCCGTGCCGCTCGTGCTCTACGACACCTCCACGCAGCGCGACCTCAACCTCAACAAGGAGATCGTGCACGACTTCTGCATCGCCGGCGCCTTCGCCGTCACGCCCAAGCCGCAAGAGGTACGCCTAACCTAACCTATAGATACGTACATCGAACGGTCGACATTCATATACGGGATGAATTATTTCGATGGGCTTTCACTTTCAGGGGGATATCCTACACTATAAGAGATAGCGAAAAATGCTAAAAAGGGATAAGCCCCTTGATTTTAACAAAAACACAAATGGCTTTATTAGATTTTTGAATTTTGTTTTACTACCATAGGAAATCGAACAATTGTAATAAAAAAATAAAAAATGCATCCCTATATTTATTGTACCGATCGATAGTGTTGCCGATATAGAGAAATTTCTGTAAACAAACAAAGAGTATTTAAAATATTTTTAAGCGATTCATAAGTTAATGTTTTTTTAAAAGATACTTAGTGATTAAGCTTTACAATAAATGCTGTTTAAGAAATGGTTCCCTACGAATGACTTTCAGTTGGTATCATAAAATACAGGTTTTATGTACATTAGACTGAATATTTCTTTTTGTTTTTATTGCTCAAGGCAATTTAAACATAGAAATATTTTTAGCAAGGAAATATATTTCCAAAAAAGGACGCAGGTTCGAATCCTGTCATGGGGGTTTTTTGGAAAAATATTTCCTTGCTAAAAATATTTCTATACGTTAGACTGGTTCAATTCCCGGTTCAAGCCATCGTGAATAGTAAAGATACGTTAATCTCCAAAGTGTATATGTGGGCGGGGCGGGTCAGGTGGAGGCGGGGTGCGTGACGGAGGAGGGCCGCGTGTGGGTTTCCCGCGCGGGCGGCGCGGCGCTGGTGCGCGCGGCGCTGCAGCTGCTGACGGCGGGCGCGTACCGGCGGCCGCTGCCCGCCGCGCCGCCCGCGCCGCCGCCCAGCCCCGGCGCGCTCTACATCGTGCGCACGCTGGCCGGCGACTGGGTGCGCTGCGC
Organism: Idaea dimidiata; assembly: GCA_949358125.1. Taxonomy (NCBI): domain Eukaryota; kingdom Metazoa; phylum Arthropoda; class Insecta; order Lepidoptera; family Geometridae; genus Idaea; species Idaea dimidiata. Next base: position 8,786,131 of record OX442336.1, on the reverse strand, counting down.
CATCATCAGCGGGCTGGACGGCGAGGGCACGGTGCGCACGCAGCTCGTCGACTCCGGCCTCATCCTGCGCGCGCCGCTCTCCTCGCTCGTGCCGCTGCAGGCCTTCTCGCCCGCGCTCAACGAGTTCCCGCCGCAGGTACACCGCACGTACCCAACTATAGCGATATTCGACGGCCTCTGTGGCGCATAGGACGGACGCTCGACTGCAATGCGGAAGGCTGCGGGTTCGATTCCTGTCGGGTGCAAATATTTATGCTTAAAAATAAATATTTGTATCTGATTTGGGTGTCTATCTATGTATAATATGTATGTATGTACAAAAAAAAAGTATAGTATGTAGTATATCCGTTGTCTAGTACCCATAGTACAAGCCTAGTGCTTAGTTTGAGGCTAGATTGCGCTGTGTACAATGTAGTGCAATATTTATATTTATATATTTTATTCATATCATAGATTCGAGGCAATTGCACCCGTTTAAAACGACTGGGTGATATTAGGGGTTAAAGTATGAAATTGCCGATTTGTACTGAAAATCTTAATTGTTTATTTTTTAAATTTTTAACAAATTTATTTAATCAAAATAGTTGCCATTATTATCTATACATTGCTGCCATCTAATGGGAAGGTTATTAATGCCTTTGCGATAGAACTCCGACGATCTAGACTGCACAAACTGTGTGAAAGCATTTTGTACTGCCTCCTGGGAAGAAAACTTCTTGTCACGTAGATAATTGTCCAAATCACGAAAAAAATGGTAGTCCGTTGGAGCAAGGTCTGGTGAATACGGAGGATGACGAATGGTTTCTAAGTGCAGTTCCTGAAGGGTCAAAATGGTTTCTCGCGTTGTCGTGGAGCAATAATGGTGAAGATCGATTCATGAGTCGGGGCTGTTTTACTGCTAGTTTTGTCAACATGGTTCGGAGTTCGGCACAATAGACATCTGCCGTAATTGCTTGACCAGATCGAAGAAAACTATAGTGAATAACACCATGCTGAGACCACCAAACAGTTACCATTACCTTTTTATTGGTAAGTTTTGCTTTAGAACACTGTTGTGGCATTTGACCTGGGGTCAGCCATTGCATTTTTCTTTTCCGGTTATCATAAAGAATCCACTTTTCATCACATGTTACAATTCGATCCAATATTCCTTCATTTCTGTACCGGTTCAACAAGGCAACACAAGTTTCAACACGCGTTTCTTTCTGCAGATCAGTCAAATCATGAGGCACCCATTTTTCGTATTTTTTTATTTTATTGATTTGACGCAAGTGAGTCAATAAAGTGGGTAAGGTAACGTTAAACCATGCCGCTAATTCCTGGGTAGTTTGACTAGGATCGGCTTCCACTATCTCTCTTATTTCATCGTTATTCACCTGTGTGGGCGGTCTTCCTCGTGGCTCGTTCTTTAAGTCGAAATTTCCATCACGAAAGCGTTTAAACCAAAATCGCACGGTGCGTTCATTAGTAGACCCCTCTCCAAACGCAGCATTGATATTGCGGACTGTTTCTGCCGCGTTAGTTCCGCGTCGGAACTCGTATTCAAAAATCACTAGAATTTTCGCAGTATCCATCTTTCTTGTCTAAATTGAATAACGAAAACAATTGAAAGTCGATATTCAAATTTTTCACATTTTTTAAAAAAGAACATCACAGAAACCATTTGAAAAAAGTTTCATTCGAAAACCTCAAACCATGAAGATTCTATGTCAATTCAAAGAACCTATTGCAATAAAACGGCAATTTCATACTTTAACCCCTATTATTATAAAGGCCTACTTATCCACCTCAAACAATTGATTAAAAGCAATCTGTGGATTGTTAAGGATTCTGTGTGTCCTTATAAAATCTGCATGCAAAAGTGCATTTTGTGTGCTAGCGTGGAAAGAATTATTAAAATAAAACCTTTTAATTCCATAGTTTTATGTAATGCAAGTCTATTCAAAGTGCATTAAATATTTATTTCTTACATTAATAGCTCGAGTGAGGTACTTTGAATCCCTCGATTCGCTCAGGATTCTCCCTCGCTTCGCTCGGGATTCTACTCTAGAATCCTTCGCTTCTCTCGGGATTCTACTCTAGAATCCTTCGCTTCTATCTGGATTCAAAAAACACTCTCGCCGTAAAAATAGTCTTTTCTCCCTTGGTATACAATCTATTATTATAAGTAAAGGAGTAAATTTATAAAAAGTGTACAAACGCAATCGAGACCCTAGTTTTAATAAGAATAGTAATGTGCAGAAATCGTGTGAGTTTAAAAAATGTACGTGTCGGGGGCAGGCTCTGCAGGTGCGTCTGGGCGCGGCGGAGCGTGCGGCGGGCGCCATGGTCCCTCGGCTGCGCGAGCTGCTGCTTGGCGCGCGCGTGGTGTGCCGCGCGCTGCCCCCGCCCCCCGCCGCCCCGGCCCCCGCCCCCGCCTCGTGCCCCCCCTCGCCGGACGCGCCGCACGTCGAGCTCTTCGTGCGCACCGGACCGCAGAACATACTCGCCTCAGTCAACAATGCGATACTCATGGAGTACGACTACTTGCAACTGTGAGTTCACATTCTACTTATGTATTGTGATAGAGTGAGGTAGCGACGATACGCCACATATAAAGTACGCCAACGTGACGTATAGTTGATGCCAACCACCCCGTGTTGACGTCCACGTGAACTTTTGTTTTCAACGCGTTAGTGGTCCTGAATTTTCATTTTCATGAAACCTAGTTTTCATGCGTATAAATTGTTTAATTTCGGTGGCATATTAACGATTTAGTTCCGACAAAGTTAGTGTATTGAACATAAATAAAAAAAACAGTGCCAAACACGAAATTGGCATTTTACCAACAAATGCTCCCATGGAGTTGCAATAAAATTAGTTGCCATTTTTATTGCAACCTTTACGCGTTGCTAAAATTGTAACAAACGATTTTATAGTACACGTAAAACTGACTTAAATTGCCCTTTACTGTTGGCAGAAAGGCCGTAACTAAGAAACTGAACTGTCGGGCTATTCAAAGAGATTCGGTTCGAAACCGAAGATTGACATTCCTGTCACTGTTTTATTGAATCCCGCCGAGCGAGATGGAGATATCATTTCCGAGAACAGATTTGGTCACTGAATATCCCTACTGACGTCCTCATTGCGTATCGCAGGGACAAGCCCAAGGAAGAAGAGAAAGAGATGACTGACCATGTGGAGGCCCTCAACAAGAAGAAGGAGCGCATCTTCCGCAGCCTGTCGGCGGGCGAGGCGGGCGGTGCGGGCGGGGCGGGGGGCGCGGCGCTCCCCGCGCCCGCGCTGCCGCCGCCCGGCAAGTGCTTCGACGTCTACGTCGCCATGGCCGCCAACCCGTGGAACTTCGTCGTAAGTATTACTAATAATGATCCTAAACCTTCGGCTACCGAGAGGGTGCCCAAAGGTGTATCCCTTGTCTACCAGCAGTTTCAAAGTCATTCAAGGTCACGCGCGCCTTCCCCGCATTTCGGTGGAAATACTGCGTTTGTCTATTCATCACATACACATCTCACAATTATATAACTAGACGTGTTCACTCATTTCCCACAATGTTACAAAATGTAGTCAATAATGTCGTACATTGGGATTTTTAGCATACTTTTCACATGAATGTTGAGCACATCTCCAATGATAGTTATGCACAACATACATATAAAAAGTGCCCTCACGTTTCGAGTGGATTCTCGTTTTGCCCCGCAGGGTTATTTTACTCTTTTTGGGACATTTAAAAACGTGGGTGTACGGGCTTTCACCCGGTACATTGATAAGATTGTATTGTGTTAGTATTGTTAGATTTGACGGGGCTTCGATCACCGTTACGTAGGTAACTATAAAATAGTGGTAGTAATTATAGGTACTATGGCGATCCTCGTAGTGCACCTAATATGAAGGTTAGGTAGTTTGAGTAAATGAAACCCGCGTCCGCACTCGTCCGAGGCGTTTATTGTAGTGTGTTTGAAATGACAATTAAAATGCATAAAAGTAGGAAAAGTGCAGCGTTAACTTAAATGTCGAGCTCATGCTCGTACATGCTGCAAAATTCAAAAACAACAAATAACATTAAAGTAAATCATTAAATAATTTAACTTAATCTAGTTCCCGAAATGTTTTGGCCCGACGAGATGTAACTCGCTATCGTTGTATCCCGTCGCATCGTCGTGATCGTCTCGATGTTGTTGTACATAGTGTGTCCTTGTCCTGGTGTTGTTATCACCTTAGCTGAGCAGGAGTATAGCTCACTCAGCGTTACCGACGACAGGTGTAAGTAGAGTCACGTGCCGTAGAAGGTAACCGAATACTATAGGCCGGCTCGTCGATATATCCATTGTTTATGTTTCTTATCTTTGTTAATGCACATGTGTTTTCGAAGTACGTAATTATTAGAAATTTGTTATTATGTTGTTGAAACAGCTGATTTTGAAGTGGAATGTATCTCAGTATCTATAGGTAGGCGCGACACTTTAGTTATGGGCCGTTTTAGGATACTGTTTTTCGTTTAAATGGAGACGACGCGCACGTAGCCGTCAGTCCCTTGATGAGTTTGTGTCACTCGTCCCATGAGCCACTTTGCTGGTGGCATGTTATCTTCTTTTAACAACACCAACTCTCCGATTTCAAGGTTTTTAGTAGGGTGACACCACTTGCTTCTTGTTTGTAGAGTTTGTAGATATTCTGAAGCCCACCGTTTCCAAAAATCCTTGTACATTTTTTCGATAAGTTGCCATCTGTTTCTAATGTCTCGTGTGCCAGCTTCGGGTGTCAGGGGCCCGGAGAGAATCGGCCCGCCAACCAGGAAATGACCTGGAGTGAGACAATCCAGGTCGTCGACTTCGTTTGTTAGTGGTATTAGTGGTCGAGAGTTCATGCACCCTTCGATTTGTGCCATGATAGTAGAAAATTCTTCGTATGTCAACTTTTGATCTCCGAGAACTCGTTTTAAATGGAATTTAAATGACTTTACGGCTGCTTCCCATAATCCACCAGCCGTGGGCCAAATTGGAGCTAGGAAGTTCCATTTAATCCCCATCTCTGTTATGTTTGAGTCATCATTGATGTAATGTTGCAGCGCTTCTCTGTGTTCTTTTTGTAGTACCTTAGCAGCTCCCACGAAATTACGGCCGTTATCACTGTACATACAAGCAGGAGTGCCTCGGCGAGCACAAAGTCTCTTCAGTGCGGCGAGAAATGCAGGTGTGCTTAAGTCCGATACCAATTCCAGATGAACTGCCTTCGTTGTGAGGCAAACAAATATTGCTATGTAGGCCTTTGTAGTTTTGATGCCTCTGCCCTTGTTAGCTTTCACATCGACATGTCCAGTGAAATCCACTCCTGTGTGTGTGAAGGGGCGGGACGGTGTAACTCGAGGTTTTATCAAATCTGCCATCAGTTGTTGACTCTTAGATGTTTTGTAGCGATGACATGTTACACATTTGAGAATGTGATTTTTGACTGTCTTGACTCCTCGCAGAATCCAATATATGTCTCGTAAATGTGAAAGTGTCAGTCGCATTCCTCCATGAAGAGTCGCTTTGTGTGATTTTTCGATGAGAAGCTTCGTAAGTTTGCAGTTATACGGAAGTATGATGGGGTGCTTCTGTGACTCACTAAGTTGAGATTGTTTCAACCTTCCTCCAACACATAGAATCCCAAACTTATCTAAAAAGGGATTCAAGTTCAAAATGTTACTTCGTGAATGTAATTTATCACGTTTCCGTAAACATGCGATGTCTTCTTGGAAAAAGTTGTGTTGTATGACTTGTATAACCGCAGTGTGCGCTTTTTCCAAGTCCGCTGTTGCTAGGTACGAAGTACGTATCGCATTTGTTTTATTCAAACAGTTGTAAATGAAACGCGATACCCATGCAAGTACTCGGACTATCTTTGTCATAGAGCTATATTTGTGCAGAAGCTCTTCAATTAAAATTGACTTGTTTTGTGTTACAATATTTACTTGTTTTCGTTTTAATTCTTCGGTGGGAACTTCGTATGATTGGTTATTGGGTTGACTGGGGATGTTTTTGTGTTTCAGCCATTGCGGAGCTTGCCACCAGAGATTATAGCTGAGCAGTTGTGATGGTAGTAGTCCTCGACTCGCGCAATCAGCTGGATTGTCTTCCGTTCTGACATGTTTCCAACATTCGATAGGCATTGTGTGTAAAATGGCCTTGACTCTGTTTGAGATAAATATTTTCCATCTTGATATATCGCCTTTAAGCCAACCCAAAACAACAGTAGAGTCCGTCCAACCATGTATAGTGACTGTCTGACCCTTCAGGGACTCTATGACCTTGTGCATTAGTTTTGATAAAAGTGCTGCACCGCATAGTTCGAGCCTTGGCAAGGTCACGCTTTTTCTTAATGGGGCGAGTTTTGTTTTCGCCGCTACCAAGCTTACTGTATATTGACCATTGTTATCAATGCTTCTGTAGTATATTACGCAGGAATAGGCCTTTTCCGAGGCATCACAGAACCCGTTCAATTCGGCAGGACGATCTGCGTTTCCAATCCATCTTGGAATAGTTATATGTTGTATGTTTGCTAAGTCCGTCTTGAATGATTTCCATTCTTCGTGTATGTTATTTGGTAGTATATCATCCCAGTTGTAATTTGATTCCCATAATTGTTGAAAAATAATCTTGGCCTTGACGATTACCGGAGATAGCCAACCAAGTGGGTCGTATAGCTTCGATAATTCCGATAATAGTGAACGCTTAGTGGTGACGTCATTGTGTATGTTATCTTGTAACGTTTGTTTAAATGTAAATAAATCCGTGCATGGATTCCAAGTTATGCCCAAAGTTTTGTTCGTTTCGGCATGTCTGAAGTTCATCATATTTTGGCTGACTTGATTCTCAGGTAGATCTTCTAGGAGCTTCGTGTCATTGCTAGCCCACTTGCGAAGGTTAAATCCACCACCGTGTAGCATTTGGATTAACTGTTTTTGTATGACCTTGGCTGCTGAAATTGAGTTGGATCCCGCCAAAAGATCATCGACGTAGATCTGGGAGTTAAGAACTTCTGCAGCTTCTGGATATATATTTCCATCGTCTAGGACCAACTGTTTAATGGTTTGCATAGCGAGATAAGGAGCAGCCTTGGTACCGTATGTTACAGTTGTAAGTTGATATTCCTTGATAACTTCGTCGCGCGAGTTCCGCCATACGATCTTTTGTAAGTGTTGGTCTTGTTCTTGCACGCGGATTTGCCTGTAAATTTTTTCGATGTCCGCAGTGAAGACAAACTTGTAAACTCGCCAGCGTATAATCAAAGAAAAAATATCCTTTTGAAGATTGGGTCCGCATTCCATTAGCTCGTTCAAACTATAACCAGATTTGGTTTTTTGAGACCCGTTGAAAACCACACGTAACTTTGTGCTCGTGGAATCGGGCCTTATTACACCATGATGTGGAAGAAAGTAGCTAGGCTCCCGTGGTGATGTGCATTGTTTCATATGATCAAGTTGTAGGTATTCGTTGATAAAATTTATATAGCTGTCGGATAACGATTCATTTTTAACCGACTTTAAAAAAGGAGGAGGTTCTCAATTCGTCGCGTATATTTTTTTTTTTTTTTTTTTTATGTTTGTTCACCGATTACTCGAAGGTGGCTTGCCCGATTAAGATGGTTCTTTTTTTAATGGAAAGGTGGAAACCCCGAGGTGGTCCCATAAAATTTTTGTGAGGATCTGATGAGGATCTTAGAAGTGAGGACCGGGAATGCTCCTCAAAAACCTGTATTCAATTCACTTGTTCACCGATTACTCGAAGGTGGCTTGACCGATTAAGATGGTTCTTTTTTTAATGGAAAGGTGGAAACCCCGAGGTGGTTCCATAAAAATTTGATGAGGATCTGATGAGGATCTTCGAAGTAAGGACCGGGAATGCTCCTCAAAAACCTGTATTCAATTCACTTGTTCACCGATTACTCGAAGGTGGCTTGACCGATTGAGATGGTTCTTTTTATAATGGAAAGGTAGAAGCCTCGTGGTGGTCCCATAAAAATTTGGTCAGGATCTGATGAGTATCTTCGGAATGATGGACAGGATAGCTTCCCAGAATGTAATAAATTACTCGTTTTTGGACTCCTACCAAAAAGAATAGACCCCTAAAGAACTCAGAACAGATTGATGGGCCACCTAAAACCACCTTCTCATCAGCAAACTCCTCAGTTATTAAAATTACGGTAACAATAGGTATTGTTAATTTATTTGGCAGTCGGAAGTAGGTAGGTAGGTACTAAAAAGGGTGAAATAAAAAAATAATTTAAAAATTAAAAAACCGACTTCAAAAAAGAACAAAAGAAAAAAAAAAAAAACAACTAAAAAAAAGAATTGATAAAAAAGACCAAAATAACCTCTACATACAGCGCCACCGACTAATTAATCTGTTTTATCATCTGAAGTCGGGCAGCCAAACGAAGTACAATATGGAACCATACAGCCAGTAAAATTGCCCGACTTCAGATGATAAAACAGATTAATTAGTCGGTGGCGCTGTATGTAGAGGTTATTTTGGTCTTTTTTATCAATTCTTTTTTTTTTGGTGGATTTTTTTTTTTTTTTTTTTTTGTTCTTTTTTGAAGTCGGTTTTTTATTCTGTAGCCGTTTCTCAAGTTGATTGATTTGAGCGATGGCGATTGAAGTTCCCAGATGGTTTTCAAAATTCGGTTTCATAGGTAATCTGACTTCGTATCTCCCAGATGAGTCTCTAGTGGTGGTAGTTTTGTATAGTGTTTCGCAATACTCATTATCTGACGTCATCGAGACTTCGTTGTCAGGAACATCTTCTATTTCCCAGAATTGTGATATCTCTTCCAAGTTATTGAGTAAGGCGTGGCAGTTAAATGTTTTGATATTGCCCATTAATACCCATCCGAATTTAGTATGTTGTGCTATCGGAGCGTGGATAGGCCCCCGTCGAATTTCGTTCATGACGATTTGTGCGTAAACTCCAGCATCAAGTAGTATGTCGATTGGGCTTGAGATGTTATAGTTTGGATCTGCCAAATCGAGATCTCGTAGGTGTGGCCATTGTTGCTTCTCAAATGTAATATTTGGTAGACTATTTAACATTTTCGACATTATCATTGCATCGATAACGATTGTGTCGCTGCCGCCGTATAGGGACTCGCAGACTAGTTGAATCACGCCGTTGCACTTGTTGCTCGAGATACCTATCCCAGATATAGTTGCATGACGCTTGCGTCTAGGTAGGCCTAGCCGTTGGGCGGCTGATTCAGTTATTAGATTAGTTTGAGACCCCTGGTCCAGTAGCGCTCGTAGTTGTAAATAGGTTCCATCATTAGCCTTAACCTTTATTTTCATAGTAGCGAGTAAAACTTCTTCATTTGCGTTGACGTAATTTGCGTTTCGCGGCGTTGACTTTGAAGTAGACTCGGGTGTCAGATTCGGCCGTGTGTTCACGTGTAAGTTGCCGTTCCCAGCGAAAACGTCGTGTAAGCTTGTATGATGCGCCTTATTGCAAGCCCTGCATGTCTTCGACGATTTGCATTGTTTTTCACCGTGACAATAAAGACAATTCTCACATAATTGTAATTGCGAAATGTGACGCAATTTTTCGTTGCTCGACATGTTTTTAAATGTATTGCATATGTAAAGTGGATGGTTGTTACTGCAAATAGGACATGTTCTCTCGGTAGTAGTATAGCAAGTCCTTGGAGAATAGGTTTTGAAGTTGCCCTTGAAAGAATTGGGTAGAGTTTTCTGCGAGAATTGATTGCCAGGCTTCGGTTTTTGATCATTTGTTGTTGGCCTTGAGTTGTTATCAATAGGTGTTTTATCGCCAGGCTCTAATGCGGTGTATGTGTTATCCAGGAATGTAGTACACTCGTTTAGTGATGGTAAGTCACGTGGCGCCTTTCTAGCTTGCATGTAGGCTGTTTTTGTATCGGAGTCCATTTTTTCCATGATAATGTGTACCACGAAGGGATCCCATGATGTTGTATCGACGCCCATGTTTTTAATTGACCAAATTGCTTCCAGAGTCACGTCGTGAAGGCGCTTTATATCGGCTGCGCTGTTTTTGCGAATTTGAGGTTGATTTAATAGTGATTGCATTTGTTTGGTGAAAAGCAGCTGTCGGTTGTAGTATCTATGTTGAAGTAGTTCCCAACAGGTGTCGTAGTTGTTATCCGTTATTGTTAAATGTTGAACGATACGTTCTGCTTCACCACGAAGTTTAGTCTTAAGGTGTAGCATTTTTTCGGCCTTTGAAAGGTGAATGTTGCTATGTATTGCACGAACATATAAGTCCATGAATGTAGGCCACTGTAGATAGTTTCCCCAAAATGTAGGAATGTCCGTTTGTGGCACCGTTTGTTGCTTGTGGGCTGTGCTGCTAAGTTTTTGATTGAGTTGCCTCTTTAAAGATCGATATTTTTCTTCATAATTTGAAAAATCGGCTTCGTAATTGACGTCAGTACCGATGAGAAGATTGTCAATCTGCCAATGAAGGTCGTTGATGGACTTCCAGCACTCTTGTAGTATTTGTAAGCCTAACTTGAATGTCTAACTTGTCGTTTAGATTTTCTAAATCAAGGTTCCTTATAGCTCTGTCAAAAGCACGAAAGTTAGTACGTTGAAAACTTAGTAATTCGTCTGTTTTCGAAAATACACCACGTTCCTCTGATGTAACGTTTTCTTTTCCGGGCTCGTGGCTTGTCCCAGCTGGCTTTAATTTTTTGAGCATTTCAGAAGTTGTGTCATATAGGTCTTTTACTTCGTAGTAGACCTCGCTGGTGAGGTATTCGTTCGTAGGGTGAAGACTGACGCTTAATGTTGCGTGATTATCATCAAACTCGTTCCACAATTTTTCTAGAGAAGTTAACCGTTGCTCAATGTAAGAAGCAGTCTTGCGGCTTGCAGAGTCCTTCTTGAAGTTAGTCGTTATTTTTTGAACCGCTTCCGTTATGATTTGTTGTCTCTTCAGTAAATCTTCCATTATCGAAAATTGCGTTAGAAAAGAAGTTGCTCCCGGCGTAGTATTAGTATCCAGGATTGTGGAACTGCACGGTGACTGTAGTTACCAGCAGGTGATAAATGCAATCTCGCCCTCGCTGCGATCTTATGCGCCTTCTCAACTTTACTGGGGAGGTCCGCTTGTGGAAGACCAGCAAAGCCGAATCGCAACCGCAGAGAGAACTTAATCACATCCGGCTCGAAGAAAATGTACGGGCTTTCACCCGGTACATTGATAAGATTGTATTGTGTTAGTATTGTTAGATTTGACGGGGCTTCGATCACCGTTACGTAGGTAACTATAAAATAGTGGTAGTAATTATAGGTACTATGGCGATCCTCGTAGTGCACCTAATATGAAGGTTAGGTAGTTTGAGTAAATGAAACCCGCGTCCGCACTCGTCCGAGGCGTTTATTGTAGTGTGTTTGAAATGACAATTAAAATGCATAAAAGTAGGAAAAGTGCAGCGTTAACTTAAATGTCGAGCTCATGCTCGTACAGTGGGTTTTTAGATTTTTAGATATATTAATATAATAGATCTAAAAATCTAAGAGATCTAAATCTCTAAGATCTATTAATATATTTTAAGCCTGCACTGGACATTCATAGAACTATTTGCCATGGGTATGCCGCAAATATGCCTAAGTTGTAGTAGATGGTAAAATATAGAAACGAGCTAATGAGACTCGTGAGTCACCGACGACGACGCCCACGCCGGTAGACTAATTGGTCAAGCTGCTACACCCGGACTGAGTTGAGATGCATTGTTGGTTCGAATAACGCTCAGCGTCGATATACCAACAATTACTGAATTATTGTTGAAAAAAAAACTGTAAAATATGCACCTGGTACGCTCAGTCCTTTTCTGAATGTAGCATCCGTTCCAGGTGCAGCCCAACAGCAGTCGGCACACGCTGCAGACCATGATGGCCACGCTGCAGACGGAGTGTCCCAAGCTGACGGAAGCAGACTCCCCCTCCAACCCCGCCAGCGGGGAACTCTACACGGTCTTCTATGAAAAAGATTCCTCGTGGTACAGGTAATTAACTTATTTAAACTTCATAAATGAAGAACCCTCCACAATAACATCATAGAACATGTACATTTTAATCTAATACAATATTTAAAGCAATCCATACACACAGTGTTTCCGCAACTAGCCTTAAAACTGGGCATTTTTACGTGACTTTAGGTTGTGGGTTCCTCCCGACGCGATGTTTTCCATCACCGTAAGAGCAACTTATCTTTACTGTATATAAGAGTATAGATATAGATATCTATACTTATAATAAAGGAAGAGTGACAAAAAGTCTACTTGGAAGTAAATTTGTAAAAAAATTGTCTAGGGGACTTAGGTAGTAAAGTAGTAGAACAAAATTATATAATTTTTAAAATTCATGTCTACCTGTTTCTCTGTCTATTCCTTATACAATTAAGAACGACTCATCCGATTGAAATCTGGTTTTCAATATTGTATTGTATTTTGTATTTGTTTGTCGGGCTGGTTTCCGCAAGTCGACGTCTGAGCGCCTATTTTGCGTCCGGGTGGGATTTGTGCTCAATCGAGCCAACCCAACTCCCCGAGGAAAGCCAAAAGACCCATAATGTTCTTTGTTACCTCGGGAAGAGACCTCGGAGAGCCGAGGTGAGTTGCCCTGCAAAAGGCCACGCTGGTGCACTCCAGGAGCACGTGCGCAGCCGTCTCCTCCTCCATGCATCCGCGGCAGAGGGGCTGTCTGTAACACCTAAAGTAAATAGGTGTTTGCCAAAAGAACCGTGACCTGTCAGAACTCCTGTTATCATCCGAAGTTGGGGTCTCTTCAGCTTCAGTAGAGTCCTGGTCAGTTTGGGGTTGATCGTGGGTATAGCTTCTTTTGCCTGCCTACAGCCCTCACAGTTCGCCCAGTAGGTACCATGTTGAGCCCTGGTCCGTTCATTAATCAGTGAGCTTACCTTACCAAAGGGTATCGGTATGTCGAAAGCGGGCCTAGCGTTTGCGTCCGACCCTCTTCGCGCAAGCTCATCAGCTGCATCATTACCTCTTGAACCGCTGTGTCCCTTGATCCACTGCAGCGTCAATTGGTTGCAAGAGCCTATCATCATAAGCTGCATATGACATTCGTGAAGCCCTGAGTTTATTGTGTGACTGTCCAGGGCTTGCAGTACCGATTTACTGTCGGAGAGTATGCGGATGGAAAGTCCTCTTACCTTTCTGACTGTAACGGCTTGCGCCGCTTTAATGATTCCCAGGCATTCCGCTTGAAACACCGTATTGTGGGTATCTAGCGACGCAGAAATATAGATATTCAGGTCTTCTGAGAATACCCCAGAGCCTGTACCTGCTTCTGTTTTGGATCCGTCCGTGAAGATCCTTAGTTCTCTGGAATTAAGGCCCTCACAGTTGTCGTCCTCATGCAGCTGAGTTTTGTATTTTTTGTCAAATACAAACCTTTTCGGGATCCTGTCGTTGCCTACTTCCAGGATTGGAAGATCCTCGTAGGCCTCCCTGAGCGCCAGGGAGTGGGGTCCCGTGCCATCTCTCCATAGGTTCAGTGTTTTTAACCTTACCGCAGCTACGGCAGCTTCCTGCCGTATATGGAGATGCAGTGGTGGCAAGTCGAGCATGACTTCCATGGCAGCTGTCAGTGTGGTCCTCAAGCCACCTGTGGTTGCCATGCAAGTTAACCGCTGAAATTTTGCTAGTTGCGCCTCCACAGTAGCCAGCTTGGTTCTTGGCCACCATACCAGCGCTCCGTAGCAAAGAGTTGGTCGAATGACTGTTTTGTAAAGCCAGAGGGTTAGTTTGGGAGAGAGGCCCCATTTCTTACCCAGCATTCTCCTACAATGCCAGAAGACAATACTGGCCTTGTCGAGTATGCTATTTAGGTGGCTGCTCCAGTTAAGTTTGCTGTCCAGGGTAATAAGATATTTTACCTCTGTTGCCAATCTGAGTTCTGTCTGGAAGAGTTTCGGCAGTCTATATTCTCCCAGAACTCGCTTGTTAGTGAACATTACCAGTTCCGTCTTTGTGGGGTTCACTGACAGGTCATACTCGTCGCACCAACGCTCTACCATTTTTAGAGCGGTTCTAGTTAGGTCGCATACTGTACTGGCGAATTTGCCCGAGACTAAGATGACCAGATCATCAGCATGGTTTTCAATATTGGATAGTTCTATTTTCGAGGAATTTCGTGGTATACTTTACATCGAAATCCAATTAGTAGAACCCGAGTAATAAACGAAAAAGTCGGCTATGCACTATTTCGAAGTCGCGGGTGCCACCTAATGAGTAGAATAAAGAGGACATCGTATTATTTGAATTATGAATGCAATCTGTATTGATGAGTGTGACATGTAATCACGTGCAGAGTGACTGTGGCGGGGTGCGTGTCGGCGGAGATGGTGTCGGTGTACTTCTGCGACTACGGCGACCTCGCGCTATTCGCCAAGCGCGAGCTGCGCGCCGTGCCGCGCGCCGCGCCGCTTGCGCGCAACCTGCCGCCGCAGGCCATCAAGGCACGGCTTTACAGTGAGTACCTACCTGAACTAACATTCTACAAGTGTCTCAATATTATCAAAGACAATAGAGCCAATCGACTGATCACTTTGTGATCGGCCATTACGTTACCTATCTATACTTACTATTTGCGATCGACCATATAAATAAGTACTACTGGTCATTTATTATAACTAAACATCTATCAGTTATTTAATGTAACATTTACAATTGTTTTAGCGAATTATAAAGTAACACGTAGCTATCATAAATGTTGAATTTCATTCCAGACGTGTGGCCTTTGCACCAAGACTGGACCGTAGAAGACTGTATTAGGTTTCAAGAGCTGTGTGTGGAGCAACAGTTCGTGGGGGTGTGCATGGAGGTGGGCAAGGACCCGCTGAACCCGAGCGAGCCGCTCCTGACGCTGGACCTCATCGACACCACCACGGACGAGGACGTCTACCTCAACAAGCAGCTGTTCGCAGAGGGCAGGGCACGGCTCACCGCCTCCAGTTAGACTTTAAATGTACGTTTTTTAATTTCAGACTATAATCTGACATTTCGTAATTTGTTTTTTATCGCTCGAGGAATTTCTATAAAAATAAGTACAGCTTCAAAAATTCAGCGCGAATAAATTTTTAAAGATGTACCTATTGTGTTTGATAGATGATGAAACTATGTATTTTTCCTTTAAAAAATTTCTTCTATAATCTGACGTTTTAATTCCTTGTATTTGACATTTGTGTTTTAGAAAGATATGTCAAATTGTAGTCTACGATTAAAAAACGAAGTACAGACTAATTTACACTGTACATCGCACAACAAGTGATAGTTTTCGCACTTACAAATGAGCCGAAATATATTTTAGACCTTTCAAAACGGGAGTTTTTCAACGAAATGTTATTAAATATATTAAACGAAGTCCACTAATCCGCTACGCCCCTCTTACGACATGTTCGCGAGATAAATATGAAATGATTTACTTTTGGCATAATATAATATCTAGATTGATTGTTTAGGTGCCGTTCTAGTATTACGTAAGCAGGTTTTTTGTGAAATTATTAAAAGGAAAAGCAAAAGCTCTTCAGCAAAAGTACACAAAGCTACGGACTTACGTAAACATTGGGACATTTTCAAGTGTGTTATTGATTCATGAGCGTTTTTGATTTGAAAATTAATTTTAAGTGAACTTTTGGTATGACAACATTTATTTTTATGGTGTTCAAAGTAAAATCGACTAAATTTTGTAAATAATCTAATAAAGTTAAACATTAAAAACTACTTATCACCATATAAAACTCCTTCCTCATTTCATAAAAAAAAATTAATGTATCCCCAGTCATGCTTATATAATAACTTAAACGGCCCCCTAGTATTGAATTTTGTCAAAAATAAATCAGTTATTATAAAAATGGTGGACTATACCTGTGAACTATTATTATTTTATTGTTGTGGTAACTTGTTACGTGTTAGACAGCGTGCAACAATTTTCGACTGTTATTGTAATTAGGCATGTTTTAACTTGTGGCTCGCACTTACAACTCTACTATTATATGAATTTTTATGTTTTGTTTTTTAAAAAGCAACTAAATTACATTTAAAGTATAAATAGAGATACCACCTACTGACATGCGACCACACCTACAGCACACATTATAAAGAAACTAGCTGCGCCCCGCGGTTCCACTCGCTTAAGTCCCAAATTTCATCGAAATCCATTCAGCCGTTTTTGCGTGATTGAGTAACAAACATCCAAACACGCACACTTTCACATTTATAATATTAGTAGGATTAGTAGGACTAATAAGATTCATGAAGAAATCGAGATTATTCGAGATTTTGTTTCGAAGTCTGCTGTAGGTGTGGAATGCCAGTATGTCTATCTGTACCTTTATAGTTTCTTTCTCTTATCTTAAACGTATGTCGCGTGTCTTTTTAATCGTAAAATTAATCTGATTTGTTAAGTGATTCTGGAATTACCTACTCGTACAGAAACCGATCGGTAATTGAGCTGACTAACACTAGCTGGAAGGGATAACCCTCGCCAGGGAATCAGTAGGTTGCCAGTTCTCGCCGTGAAACAAGGATGTGTATTCGCGACCTACAGATAGTTTCCGGTTCATATGTTTGGAACTGTATACTTAATAAGTATGGGATGTTTACTTGAGTTTATAAGATTCAAACTCCGCAATGTTGATTATAGACACTGCGGAATTTGAATCTTATAGAATCAATTGATGTGTTCTATTCGTTGTCCAGCACACATTCCAAGCCCAGTGCTTAGTTTGAGGCTAGACAGCTTTCTTTGGAATATCCTACGCTTTTTAATCAAAATAATGAAAATGTTCGTATTTTTAAATACGTAATTACATATTTCAGCCTCATCCTGAAATTCCAGTTTCTCTTGCAGATTTTTGTAAAATTAAAAACGACACGCTCTTCATAATAAATAATAACGAGATTTAAAAAAAAACATTCCAGTTTTTATCGAAATTTATATGAAAATTTTATAATACATTCGATAAATGCCTAACATACAACATGCGTTTACATAATAACAGTGATTGGTTCCAGTGACTCAAAATATCGAAATTTTTGATCTAGTCACTGGGTTGGTAAATTGAATCAGACAATGGCGCACTTGACTGACGGCACCGTAGATACCAGGGCCCTTATGCTACAATAAAATTGTCTCAGGTTTGCCTTTGCTTTGTTTGAGTTTTTCAGGTATGGTTTACCAACTATTCCTTTAGTGATTTTGAAAGATTTGTAGCAAAATGTTACAAAATTATTCACCTGTAGATTTAAATTAAAACGAACATAGCTAACGCATACATAATCCGATTTAATTGTAGCATAAAAACCAAAACCTAGGCCAAATGTAAATATTTAATTATATCCATTATAAATAAGTAACTAGAATACTATTTGGTTTGTATTTGACTGACATTTTATTTTGTAGTGCGAGCCGACGATGATGAAGAGTTTTTTGTGTTCATTTCGTGCTAGGCTTATAGGAGAGTGATACAGACTTGGCTGAGAGATACAGACTTTTTACAAACTGCCTTTATCTTGAATGTATTTACTAAACAGATACTTAGTTAATTTAATTAATTACCTATTTCTAAGTTTAAAAAAAAAGTATTTCAATGATAATTTGTAGATTAGAGGCACGATAAATGATTAGGTAAATAGGTAGCTTGTTACCTAAATTGAAGCCTTAGCTTACATCTGCAATAAGCAATAAATAATATAAAATACTAGCTGTGCCCCGCGGTTTCACCCGCATAAATTCCTATCCCGTAACGTATGTGACGCATCACGTATGTCATACCAAGCGTTGCTCAACCCGTATGATTATTCAAAGTAGTTACCCTATATCTTATTTCAACCACTAAACTATCCCTGTACCAAATTTCGTTCAAAACGGTTTTACCGTCATTTTTACCCATCACGTATGTCATACCAAGCGTTGCTTAACCCGTACGATCATTTAAAGTATCGTATTTATACCCTTAAAGTAATCCCTGCACCAAATTTCATTCTAATTGGTGCGTCCGTTCCTGTTGACCCATCACTTATATGTCACGCCAAGCGTTGCTTAACCCGTACGATCATTTAAAGTACCCTATATTTTATTTAAACCCATAAATAAACCCTGTACCAAATTTCATTCCTATCGGTTTCGCCGTTCTTGAGATATAAATAGTGTAACTAACACGACTTTCGTTTTAATAGCTGTGTCCCGCGGGATTTACCCTCGTAAGTCCCGACCCCGTACGAATATCGGGATCAAAAGTAGCCTATAACCTTCCTCGATAAATGGACTATCAAACACAAAAAGAATTTTTCAAATCAGACCAGCATTTCCTAACATTAGCGCGTTCAAACAAACAAACAATCAAACAAACTCTTCAGCTTTATAATATTAGTATAGATTCTATGCAATAACATTTAAGCGGAGTTTATATTCAATGTGAAAGTATGTTTGTTACTCCTTACAGAGAAACTGTCTTTTTTTACTCTTTTTATCCCGATACCCCTGCGGAATCGTAACTTACGCATGTAAAACCAGAGGCATATTATTATCTTGTTTCTTTTTGTAAATAACCCTGTATATTATACACTAGCTGCGCCCCGCGGTTTAACCTTGCGTAAGTCCCGATCCCGCGGGAGTATTAGGATAAAAAGTAGCCTATGTTTTAGTCCAGATCTTCAACTATCTGCATACCAGTTTCAGCGCAATCGGCTGTTATTGTTGCGTTATTGAAACACAAACATCCAAACAAACAAACATCTAAACTTTTGGATTTATAATCCTACTATATCCCACATATATAGTAGGAATTCGTAGGATATAGACAACACCCAGGACCAGAAGCAAACATTTATGGTTAGCATAAATACTTGTCCCTGCGGGAATCGAACCTTCTGCGTCACTGTCGGGAGTTTGCCTGACGCGCCAGAGGTCAAATATACACGTTTTTAAGTATTAACTTACGATAACATTTTAATCTCAATGAATTTTAATACATCAAAATTCATTGTGCGCTAAAAGGGCGTGGTATTATTTTACTGCTTTGCAATTTCACAGTATATTGTCTACAACATACCTATTGCTTCTAGGATTCAGTATTTACAGTCATGTCTGTACCAGCCTCTAATCTACTTGTTGCACTCTGCATTTTATTTTGAAAAATGTATGTTTTTGTTAAATATTACTTAAGTAATTGATCGGATTTAGATCTTGAGAAATACTCTGTTTATTGTTATAAAGACAAATTTCCTAAACACTATTCCATAGTTTGTATTTATTTACTTTAAGCCGTATGTGTATTCTCATGCTATAACAAATGCCTAGTATAGTCAACGGCAGATATATCATGTTTTGTACTACTTAAAATAAAAAATAAAAACAAATAAAAAAAAAACGAAAAGAACTACATTAAAGAAGGGTTTTTTTTATAAAATATTCATTTTATTAAAAATACTTTAATTCATATTAGTTTCTCTACATAATCTTATGTGTCATTCAAATCATTAAAAAGTAAAAAAAAATGCAAAGCTATAAACAAAATGCAATAAATGATGCAGTTTTAGTTCAAGTTGAGAGTGAATTAGTGCGCTTTAATAGAAATAGTTGCAACATTTTAAAATGAATCTGTAGCCTAGTTTGAATTGTCAATGAATTTTATAGGCCAATTTCTGGAAATACATGTTCTGCTATTAACCTCCTAAGACCCAGAAACAATTCGATCGAAATGGGAATATCAACCTTATTGCCTCTGAGTTTACATAAATATATTTAGGAGATTACGATGCTCCATTTGTAGAACATCCTAGCCTACAGATGGTAGACCTTAAAGAGTTTATCAATATATTCTTCGCAGCGTTGGCATCACGATCAAACTCGCTGTTGCAATTTCGGCAAACGCTCCAACGTAGTTTGTTGTTCATGATCACCTTGTGAAAGTCTTCTCGTTACACACAGAACAAGCCTGAGAAGTGTAATGTTCATCCACTAGCTCTACATCAATGTTTCGTTTTCTTTTCATGCGCCTAATTAGAGAGTCGTGTTTGTATTTTCTTCTACCAAACGTAGCCACGTTCATAAATTTACTTCCGGCTCCGTATAGAATTATTATTTTTTCAATCCCTTCTCCATCAAACACCTCTTTGATGATTCTCTCCTCGCATTTGGCCGTTTGAATATATTTATCCAACTTAAGGCGTGTTAATTTCGAGTGTTTTTCGTACGGTTCTTGTCGGATTTTGAACCAAGTCATTCTAAAAACCGTGTATTCTATAACATGAGAGGTATTCTTTGAAGATATGGGAATTGTTAATTGTTCCCGATCTCGTTGTTCGAGCTTCTCGCTAGTATTACACATCTTGTTTCGTACTCGTTCTCGCTTCCACTCCAATGTATGAGAGCGTACATATTTTCTGGTTATTTTCTTAAACTGACCCAATTTAGATTCAAACGCAGCCACCGGTAGGCGTGAACCGGGATCCACTGCAATTATTCTATCATATGATGGTTTCTTTCGTTTAGTCGAGTCAACGTTATTCTTTTTCAGTACCCGGTTCATAGAAAGGCTGACGCCGACACCGGACACCGTCCGTTTGAATAGAGCATCCAAATTTTCTTACATCAATCTGTAGCCAAGGACTCCATAGCTATTGTACATGATTTTCAAGTCTATTCCAATAACTAGTGATGGAAGATGGGTCCACTCTTCGAATCAATTCATGCCAGCCCCTCGAAGTATAGGTAATGTGTTTTAATTCATGAGAGGGTTGGGGAAACAATTTAAAATCTTGTAATTTTCTTGAATCTTTATCCATTCAGGTATCGTAGACCAATACTTGTTTCCATTTAACGAATCTGCGTTTACAATTGAGCAAACTCGTCGCATTTCCTGGTCATCCTGGTTCTTGTAGAATGCATTGAATAGATCAGAGTCATTACGTTTGACTTTAAAATAGCGAGCTAAACGGGAGTAGGCATGGGTTTCTATGTTGATGAGAAGAACGGTCTCGTATTGTTTGGCCATTTCTTGTACAACAAATGTCCTTAGTTTATCATCATATTTTCTCTCACCAAACATGGTTCTATAGTTCTCGTAGTAGGGACCCTTTCCTTTCATGGCATACAAAAAATTTAATACATCTGGTTTTGATGGAAAATTGGGAGTAGGGGTAGTCTTCATATAATAATTAATCCAGATTCCCAGCTCGATGTAAACGCGAGACGGATCTCGTACGTCTTGGCGAATTTCAGCCAATAGCTTGAGCCTTTTTTTTCTGGTTCCAACAGCGGACATATTATAGAGACTAGTCCTCGTTTGATGGTATAAATCTCCAAGTTCACAGTAGGGTCTAGTTTTCTTTTTCGTATAGGCGGTAGATATTCTTTACATTTTTTTGAGCTCCTTCTCGTATGATCGAGACCACCACACGTTTTGCAGGATGAAGACTAATTATTTAAATGTATTATTTTTTCGCCAATTTATATTATTTTTGAATAACCCATAAGGTCGAAATTGTTGCCCATAGAATTCAAATTGGCTGCCTTGTCTGTCAAATATACCAGTCTGAGAGTCTTGGCGGGAACTCGTTGAGGAGATGTGGTGCTAAATTTTCATTTTTGTGAAACCTAGTTCATATGCGTGCAAATTGTTTAATTTCGGGGGCATATTAATCAATTTAGTTTCGTGAAGGTGTACAAGTGGAATGAAAGTGAAAATCGGTGCAAAACATTGACTTAGTGTTGTCTCCAAGGCTCCGTGAAGATTGTTTGTAAATGGCTGCCGTGTTTACAAATGATTCCCTAGACTTGACTTTAACTATGACGACTTGACTGTTTCGATGCAAATAACTTGCATAATATATTAAAATACATGACACTGGCTAATTTCCTAATGGCCATAATCGGTTCACAACCGATAAGAAATAATAAATACCAGTCTGCCTAATGGACTTAGGAATAATAATAACTTATCTTACCTCCATGGTCTGCCTTCACTTACCAAAGAGTTTCAGTTTCAGATTTTCTTTGTGCCAAAGTTTTTTTTATTTCAACTTTTTTTTGAGAAATGCAGTCGTATGACGGTAGTAAGAATCGAAGCTAAATATTTCACATTTTGACATATTTGCCATAGCCTTAAATAATAACAATAGAGATGAATGCGGTCAAGATTGAATTTATTTAATAAACTGTCTCCCTCCCAAAGGACATTGGGTCTTAGGAGGCTAATGTAAAAATAATCTGGGCTTTTTATTTACCTAATCCTCTATCAACATCCCATTTATTGTTAGGGTGCGTTTCTGGTGGAGCAGAGAAGACAGTAAATAAGCCAATGACTGCTCAATATTTTTACTCTGCATTAGTGCAAACAATATGATTGACCAATTCATGGTTTGCTACAGTGAAAACACACTCTTACCATACTATCATGCTTTCCTTTTTTAGATTTATACACACATTGCCTCTTCATTCTAACATTTGCACAGAACGCAAAGCTAAGGCTAACTAAGGAGTAATTCTCTTACACCATTTGACAAAGCTTAGTTTTTTCTCTAAACCAAGGGCACCTCTCAATAAAATCTCTTGAATTAGGCGTATTTGACCACTGAAACTATTATGGGCTTATTTCAATATTTATTATAGTGCTTATCAAATACATTATTTTTAATTCTTAAACTATGTAAGTTGATTAAATTATTTACGAAGGTCATCAGAATTAATTCCATATTTCTTTTTCAATGCATCTAATTCCTCTTGTTTCTTCTCAATATCAATTCCCTTGAATGCCTTATTGGATCTATAGTACAAAACAACTAGGTACCGGTTACATACATTGAAGCCAGAGAGATGGTCACAAGCATTCTTTGCATCAAATATGTCTTCATACACCACAAATGCTGTGCCCCTAGTTTCTGGAGTGTTGCCACTGGAAAAAACATTTGGCGATTAGTAATAATGAAGCTGATACAAAGTGAAACTCACTGTGTCTCGATATTCCCCCTTAATTACAATCTTGGATCCTAGTGTGCATAAGTTTCTATTAGGCAAGTATGCTACATTGGTGACCTCATTGTCTCATCCCATCAGGTGAGGTGAGGTCAAAGTGGGCAGGTACTATCATAATAGGTTTTAGCTACAAAACCAAAATGCTGAGAATATCTAAATAAAGAATAAGCTAACACTTTTCTACAATATTTATTATAGATGATAATAATACTACTAATATGTATTACTAATATGTATAAGCTGTGTGTTTCCTACAATATTTTCCTTCACTGTAAGATGTACTTATTGACTAGTTCTTTTTTCTAGGTATGGTCGACTAGGTTGGGAGAATGGGATGAACACTTAGCAAACCTACTCCACTTAGTACTGTTCCAGACACTACATTGTCATATCATCTAGATTAGCTTTAGCATATTATTAAGATTAATCGATCCTTTTTTTTTTTTTTTTTTTTTTTTTTTTTTTTTTTTTTTTTTTTTTTTTTTTTTTTTTTACGTCAGGAAATCGCCCTAAGACCTTCAGGCCGCTCTCGGGGGGGAGCGGCCCGGTGTGTGGGGGTCCCCTCTGACCTGGATGGTGGGCGGCCAGAGGTATACCCACTAAAACCTGACGGTGCCTTACACGCCGCAAGTGCCAGAGCTCGCCGGAACCTTGCGGAGTACATCCGCGAGCTCTGGCGGCGGGTAGTCCTGTGGGACCTCTATCTCCAAAAATCCCATTTCTGGGTAAACCCTCTCGAGAGGCGGCGCTGGCACGCGCCGCCGCCATCTCGGGCCCTGTTAAATGGCGACGGACCCCCTCCGAGTCCGCCGCCATGGGCTAATCTATGGTGGCTGCAGGTCGTCGCCGACCCTCCGCCTGGAGCGCCTGGGGCGATGAGTGCGCCCTTGGAGCTCCCGCTCCCTCTCTGCATCCTCTTTGGAGGTCATGACATCCTCACAAAAGAGGCGCATCGCTTCCCAGGACTCGTCACTCTCGATCATAGAAGACACTACGGCCGGAAGCGACAAGTCCAAGATTAATCGATCCTAATCTAAGTAAAAAGTAAGAATAACTTACACCCTGATTTGTCTGATTGCTCCATATTTTCCAAATATGTCATACATTTCCTCAGCTGATATTTTATATGGTAAATTTCTAATGTAGAGTATTCTGTTAACTTCTGGAGGAAGCCGGACCTGAAACATATTGAAAGACATAAGTACAGTCTGTAAAGCAGTTTAGTTTGTCTGTAGAGGCAGAAAAATAACTTAGGTTGTGAACATTTTACTTGACCTAATAAATACGTATTTGCATAGTAGGTATGTGTGACTCAAATGGAATAGTAAATAATGTTTATGGTGCTTATAATAATTGAATTCAGGATAATACAGAAAACTATTGTAAAAAACCAAATTTGTATAAACTTACGTTTGCTCGTCTTTGAAGTGCAAGTGCCATGACGCACTAAAGTAGATTCTGTCGGTAAGCACAAATATACTTCCAATATAGCCACAACAAGTGGAACTATAAAATATGTGTATTTCTTTTCGTAGATATCACAAATAAAATATAACCAAACACGCTAGCAAACGACAATAAGGATAGTGTTGCTAGATAGTAGACAGATTGTTGATCTAATAACCGATATATTATTAAAAAATAAAAAAATGGCGGCCTCATACTGCCGAAGATACCCGAAACAGAACGAAATCTTATGTTGACGAGCGGTTAAGATAGTGAGTTCAGATCACGTTCAGATTTTCTGTGGCTGCTCGCATTCTAGAGCAATATGAACGAACTTAGAGTATTAATTACTACTTGTAGTAATATTTATACTCTAACTCTAAGTGAACGAATTTCTCTTGATCTAAGAAGAATCAAAAAGCACCATAATAATAATTGACAAAGTTTCCTTTAATGGTAACACTTACTTGACGTCTATGTTGCCAGATTCTTATGAACCAAACACCCAAAAAGATGTGGTAATGTGAAATGATTTATGTTTATAATTTATAAGTTACTAGCTGTGCCCCGTGGTTTCACCCGCATAAATTCCTATCCCGTAATGCGTGTGACGCATCACGTATGTCATACCAAGCGTTGCACAACCCGTAGGAGTATTCAAAGTACCCTTCTTATTTCAACCACTAAACTATACCTGTACCAAATTTCGTTCAAATCGGTTAAACCGTAATTTTTACCCATTACGTATGTCATACGTTGCTTAACCCGTATGATTATTCAAAGTACCCTATATCTTATTTCAACCACTAAACTATCCCTGTACCTTTAGTTCAAATCGGTTTAACCATCATTTTTACCCATCACGTATGTCATACCAAGCTTTGCTTAACCAGTACGATCATTTAAAGTATCGTATTTATACCCTTAAACTGTACCACATTTCATTCTAATTGGTGCGATCGTTCCTGTTGACCCATCACTTATGTATCACGCCAACCGTTGCTTAGCCCATACGATCATTTAAAGTAGGTACCCTATATCGTATTTATACCCATAAACTAACCCTGTACCAAATTTCATTCTAATTGGTGCGATCGTTCCTGTTGACCCACCACGTATGTGTCATGCCAAGCGTTGCTTAACCCGTATGATCATTTAAAGTACCCTATATCGTATTTATACCCATAAACTAACCCTGTACCAAATTTCATTCTAATTGGTGCGATCGTTCTTGTTGACCAATCAAGTTTGTGTCACGCCAAGCGTTACTTAACCCGTACGATCATTTCGAGTACCCTTTATCTTATTTATACCTCTATACTAACGCTGTACCAAATTTCATTCCTATCGGTTCCGCCGTTCTTGAGATATAAATAACACGACTTTCGTTTTTATAGCTGCGTCCCGCGGGATTTACCCTCGTAAGTCCCGACCCCGTAAGAATATCGGGATCAAAATATAACCTATAACCTTACGATAAATGGACTATCAAACACAAAAAGATTTTTTCAAATCGGACCAGCAGTTCCTGAGATTAGCGCGTTCAAACAAACAATCAAACAATTAAAATCTTCAGCTTTATAATAAATTAATATTAAATCTTACTTCTTAATCTTACTTAATATTATAAACGCAAAAGTTTGTATGTATGTATGTGAGGTTGTTACTCTTTCACACAAAAACTACTGAACTGATTGTGACGAAACTTGGAATATAGGTAGCTGGGGACCTGGATTAACACATAGGCTACTTTTTATCCCGATATTTCCGCGAGAACAGGACTTACGCGAGTGAAACCTCGGGGCGCAGCTAGTAAAAAATAAATAAGAAGTATAGATAGTATAAATTAGCTGCGCCCTCGGTTTCACCCGCGTTAGTCACGTTCCCGCAGTTATATCGGGATAAAAAGTGGCCCCTCCAAAATTAATTCAAATTTTCATTGTAATCGGTTCAGCGGTAATAAGCACACACATCTTAAAGGATTCGAATTATAAGTAAAGTTGGTAGACAATGATATTTTTCACATGATTTTTACTTTATGGCTATCCTTATCCAATTAATTAATGGCCTTGTAAATTCGGCCACGCTGCAGTCCAACTGTATGATGTATCGGTATTCGGCAACATGCAGTTTTGCGCTTTGCGCAGATGTAACTCTGCGAGTCATGTAACTTGCTTATAAATAACGTATAAAGTAGGTAGGTACACTGTACAGAGGTAAACATAATTATAATCTGAGTTTTATATTATAATTATTAATAATTAACTATTATGCAAGATGTAACGGGTAAGCCCTTTTAATCCGAAAGGGGGTTGTTCTAGACGTCTAGGCGAACAACTTTTGTTCTACGACTTTTGAAAATTCGAGCTTTTTTTTTGAAAATTTTGAGATTATGTTGTCTGAAAAAACAGCTGTTTTTGAAAATACAGGTAATTGAAGGTTTGATTGTAGTAGAACAAACTAAATGAAAGAACAACATAAGGTCAATAACCTCAAACTCTAAGAAACAGCTGATTTTCAAGGAAACTTTACACCCACATTTTTCGAAAAGTACTTCTAATTTCCAAAAGTCGTAGAACAAAAGTTGTTCGTCTAGACGTCTAGAACAACCCCCTTTCGGATTAAAAGGGCTTACCCGTTACATCTTGTATATAATGTATGTAATCGCGTTTTACGCGTCAACCTTTAAAAAGCCAGAGATATGTAAAAACTTCTAGATACGTAATAGTGCGTATTTCTTGGCGACACAAATCTAAGCCAGCTACCCAAAGAAGTCTTAGTTCCATCCCAGCTCACGTCACGATCACCCGCTTGTTAACACACAGTACATTTAGTTCACTTTCACAACATTATTCACAGACAACAATGCCGTCGTGCGTATTTAGGCGATGCACGAATTATACTCTAAAAACTGGCAAAAAAAAATAATTTTATACGTAAGTAAAGCTGTATTTATTTATTTTAGTTTATTTTTTGAAAAAGTATTTTTCCAAAAACTTAGCGAAGTTTTTTACTTTGACGTTTTATCATTCACTCCTCAACCGCTATGAGATGCACGGAACACTATTACTCCTAGCGGATAAGATGTCATAATAATATTATGACATCTCTTTCTTACGTCAAGCAAGTAGCATTGAGTCTTATGTTTTAGAAAGAGATAACAATAGTTTCGTCTATTTCTTCTTTAAATTATGTAAATGAATATAAATAATGAGGTTGTATAGCATACTTTGTGCCGCTTTTCAATAATGATTTGTTCTCTGCAATGGCGTCTCTATAACTATAATAGACTCATTGTTTTAAACTGTATATTGCGAGAAATATTTTCTAACTACATGCTGTAGCTGTGCTCAATTAACTTCGGACATCTAAACTTTCGCATTTATAATATTTTAGTGGGATAGATATTAATGACTAAAATAATTAGCTAAGTACCTAATTCAACAACAGTCAGCCTCAACAGAAAGCAAACTACAAATTCCAAAAAAACAATAGGTAAGTAAGTATGTATCTTTATTTTTGAGAATCATCAGAGATAGATAAACGTCGTCGCGAACGCTGCCTGTGCAAAATTATAGCGCTCATAAACAACAGTAAAAGCAAAACGACAGCAACTCCGCACATTGCAAACACTCCACCGCGAAGTCTACCACCATCTGCAAATAAAATCAAATATTAGCTAAGTATAGGCATACCTTAGCCGCCTTATTTTCCGACGAATAAGATTTTTCGACATAAACGTTGTATTTTGTCGGAAACTGGAAAATAACTGCCGTTGCGAATTTTCAGTTACCCGTGATCCCGATGGGTTGGTGGGAAACTCATTACTGAGTTCGTAGGTACCTAATATTAGATCATTTGGATCCTAGCATCAGGGATTAAAACAAAAGACAATCGAATCGGAAACAAAATATGATTAAAATAAAAAAAAAGATCGATCGTCTTTTTAACCGACTTCAAAAAAAAGGAGGAGGTTATCAATTTGTCTGTATGTATAATTTTTTTTTTTTGTTGTTCGCCGATTACTCGAAGACGGCTTGACCGATTAAGATGATTCTTTTTTAAATGGATAGGTGGGAGCTCCAAGATGGTCCTATAAAAATTTGATGTGGATCTGATGAGGGTCTTCGGAGTGATGAACGGAAATGCACCTCAAAACGCATGAATCAATCCAGTTGTTTATCGATTACTCGAAGATGGCTTGACCGATTGAGATAATTCTTTTTTCAATGGAAAGGTGGGAGCTCCGAGTTGGTCCCATAAAAATTTGATGAGGATCTGATGAGGATCTTCGAAGTGAGGACCGGGAATGCTCCTCAAAACGCTGTATTCAATTCAATTGTTCATCGATTACATGAGGATTGCTTGACCGATTGATATAGTTATTTTTTTAATGGAAAGTTGGAAGCTGCGAGGTGGTCCCATGAAAGTTTGGTAAGGATCTGATGTGTATCTTCGGAATGTTGGACAGGATAGCATCCCAGAATACAATAAATTACTCGTTTTTGGACTTCTACCAAAAAGAATAGACCCCTAAAGAACTAAGTACAGATTGATGGGGCACCTGAAACCACCTTCTCATCAGCAAACTCCTCAATAACTAAAATTACGGTAACAATATTGTTGATTTTTAGGTAGGTAGGTATACTAAAAAGGGTAAAATAAAAAAATAATTTAAAAATTAAAAAACCGACTTCAAAAAGAGTGTGCATCAGAATGGCGGGTGTACAAATGCAAAGTATCATAAATCTAATATGGCTCAAATCTACCTTAATTCTACCAATAAAGAAATTAATAGTACCTACCTCTCTGTACGCATAGAAAACTCACAAAATATGTGAGCCGCCAATCTGACGTCAGGATGGCGGGTGTAGGTATTCCTTTTCTGGGCGAAATATCATTCGTCAATATTTATATTCACTGCCATATAAATCTACCTAATTAGTACCTTACAGTATCGTACGTAGTAATCAAATTCAGGCAAAAGCTAGAGAGTAATTTTGAAAATAAAATTTCGCAACTTTAAATTTCTGCAATGTTGGTATTTAGTAATGGCGGGCGTGTCGAGAATCTGGGCTAAAAAAAAGATTGTACTTTTTTTATAATTATGGCCGTTTAGAAAGTAGCTAGTGTCAAGTATTATGTTATAATTGAATCGAATAACTCTATGTTAGTCATTTGACAAGTACATTTTTTATTTACGAAATAATAAACTATTGACTTTGGTTTAGTTGATAAAGGACCTATTCGTAAAATGGCTTACGGCGAAAAAAAGGACCTGTTCTCGAAATGGCTTATTCTTCAAAGGACTTGTTCTCAAAATACCTCATTCTCTAAAAGACTTATTCGTAAAATTTATAGTCAATAGTCTTTATTTCGTAAATGAAAAATGTACTGAAAAAAATAAAATTTCTTATTGACTATAAAGTCAATAGTTTATTATTTCGTAAATGATGATGATAACTTGGCTGTTTCTATAATGCAAATTTTAAATTCTTTGCATTATAGAAACAGCCAAGTTATCGTAGTTAAAAGTGGAGTGAGTGTAATTGGCGGTTAATAACAAAGAATTTTACATGAAGTTTGAGACATCGCGAAAGTCCACGTTTGGCTTTCATTACACTTGTACACTTTCAAGGAATTAAATTAGTAAAAGAAATGGGAATAAGATGGATTGGAATTTAAATAGTAGTAGTATTTATAATTATGGTAGTATAATTATAAATTATACTACTATTACTATAATTTATCAATACTACTACTATTTTAAAAATGTACTTGTCAAATGGCTAACATGGAGTAATTCGATTCAATTATAACATAATTCTTGACACTAGCTACTTTCTAAACGGCCATAATTATAAAAAAAGTACAATTTTTTTTTAGCCCAGATTCTCGATACGCCCGCCATTACTAAATACCAACATTGCAGAAATTTAAAGTTGCGAAATTTTATTTTCAAAATTACTCTCTAGCCTTTGCCTGAATTTGATTATTACGTACGGTACTGTAAGGTACTAATTAGGTAGATTTATATGGCAGTGAATATAAATATTGACGAATGATATTTCGCCCAGAAAAGGAATACACCCGCAATCCTGACGTCAGATTGGCGGCTCACATATTTATTGAGTTTTCTATGCGTACAGAGAGGTACTCTTAATTTCGTTATTGGTAGAATTAGGTAGAATTAAGGAAGATTTGAGCCGTATTAGATTCATGATATTTTTCATTTGCACACCCGCCATTCTGATGCACACCAAAAAGAAACAAAAAATAATTTTAAAAACAACCAAAATAAAAGAATTAATAAAAATGACCAAAATAACCTCTACATAGGTACAGTGCCACCGACTAATTAATCGGTTTTATCATCTGAAGTCGGGCAGTTTTACTGGTTGGTTCCATATTGTACTTAGTTTGGCTGCCCGACTTCAGATGATAAAACAGATTAATTTAGTCGTTGGCACTGTACCTATGTAGAGGTTATTTTGGTCATTTTTATCAATTCTTTTTTTTGGTTGTTTTTTAAATTAATTTTTGTTTCATTTTGAAGTCGGTTTTTTATTCCTACTCCTGTTTTCATTTCAATATTAATTTGGCTTGTTTCAATCATCTTTTGATTTGACAGTAATTTGTTTTAGTTTCACCGGGACCAAGGAATCCACTGACTACCTACGTTCTTTCTTCGTAACTTACTTCTTTCTAAATTAGCAAATTGTTCCGATTGTTCTATCGAGTTGAAGGCATTAGATAACTCCGGCAAATAGTGGAGCCAGAACTGAACGTCTCTACCGGCAGAGTTTTCCTTCAGCTCATTAGAAGCTCTGTCAGTTATTTCATAAATGTGCGCATCACCTGCTTTATATGGTTGCCATCTACGTTCATCATCGGGATATCTAAAAAAAAAAAAAAGTTGATTATGTATAGTACGGAACTAAACACAAACCACGATTTAAGAAAGCAAGGTCTTAATCATCTCATCTTACTGATACCTTACCCATATTTTACGAAGTTAATTACATAACGTCGGAAAAAAGCCGAATGTCGTTTTTCAATATTCGAAGCCGGACGGCGAGCGATTTGTGGCATTAGGGCTTCACAAAATAATGATATTAAATCGGATCCATGTGCTGCACCTGAATTGGGACAGATAAATAGAGGTAGGTAGAATGGTTTAGTTCATTTAGAGAGCTTCTCAAGCCATAATTATTTAGCTCGCAGAGGAAGGGAATGGAATCAATTAAGCCTGTCTTTTCCATATTTTCTATGTACGCTCTATGACTGCTAGCCGAGCAATGGACAACAAAGCTCGGCCGGCTGACGGTCTAATACAAGATGTAACAGGCAAGTCCTTTTAATCCGAAAGGGGGTTGTTCTAGACGTCTAGGCGAACACCTTTTGTTCTACGACTTTTGAAAATTACATTACCAGTAAAATTAATTGGTCTCCCGTTCGTATCAACAGCACCAGGGATAGAATATCTATAGACGTATAGTCGAGTAACACGCCTGGCGAGCCGGGCCGCCAGTAGAGCGCTACCGGTGCTCCATCGAGCTGCACTCTCTATCCTCGCGAGGTATTCGATCAAATCGTGGACGTTGTCGACCCGTTTACGAGAATCGTCCCAGTATTCCCAACTCACCGCTCGGGCTAACTGGAAATTAGACAAGATGGGAATGAGATGTGAATAGAATGGACCTTTCTTACATAATATAACTATTGGATTTAATCTGTTTTATTTTTAACAAATCTCCAGAAGTACTTAGTATACAAGTGTTTGATGATAGAACTTTCAACAGACGAGATTTAAGGTCTATAACAGCAATATTTCAGTAACATGAAACAATTTGTCTTCTTTGTGAGAATGAAGAATTGAAAATGTTTGTCAATTGTCATGCCGTAGGTATAAGTATTTCATTTTTTTCAAAAACTAGATTATTTTCTTGGGCTGGAAACAAATAATAATGAACTGTGAGCCTCAAATGTTTCCACTCGGGAAATAAACCCATATTAAAACTGAGAATCGAATCTGAGAACATTAGTTGCTTACGTTTTGTAGTTCTTGATTTATTAGTCAGACCAGTCATAACCACCATCCTAACTGAAAGAGAAACATTCATAATACATGAATACTAAGAGGGTACTTAACCATTGGCAGTAGTTCCGGTCTATGACGCTGAGACAACAACATGATTAGATTTGGAATCGCAACCTTGTTTATATAGTCATACATATCTGAGGTATTCATTTGTAAAAACTCCTTGAATGTTTGATCTGTAACAAATTGAATTCACCCATAAAAAAATACCAATCGTATAGGTACCATTAACC
This sequence comes from Idaea dimidiata, assembly GCA_949358125.1. Lineage (NCBI taxonomy): Eukaryota > Metazoa > Arthropoda > Insecta > Lepidoptera > Geometridae > Idaea > Idaea dimidiata. Next base: position 8,753,340 of record OX442336.1, on the reverse strand, counting down.
TTGACTATATTTTCACTGGTATTTTCATAGGTATTCATCGTACAAACCGTTGTAGTTTAATGCTTCAAGGTCAGTAGTTCCTAAAAGTATGTCGAATTGCATTGTTTGTGTTGTACTTGACAGCGCTGTAAATAGTGAAGTTGGTAAATATTGCTCCGATTCTGGTAAATAGTTTTCCGGTACTGGTTGCAAAATACTGCTCCAATTCGATTTCTAAAATATATTAGTAAGTCATTCAAAGGTTTTAGTCACAACAAAATAAATACTATAACCGATAAACTTACCAAATACGCAGACAGGGGACGTGACCGCAAACAATATAATACCTCCTGAGCATCAGTACTCGTACACCCCAATGAAAAAGCGATTTCCCGTGAAGAATTTTGTAATAAATCAGGTCCTGTAGCTCTGTTTTCACTGATTGCTTTCCAAATATCACGAGGTGACATTATTATTGCTTTTTGAAATAAACCTGTTTTTAAAAAATAACATCAGTTTTTATATTTGTGTTTAAAATGGAGAAGTTGATTTCTCTCTAGTTCTTACCATAGGATCGTGGAGATACAATATGATGTAGTACACTATCAGCACCAGCAGAATGTCCAAGTAGTGTAGTTGCCGTAGGATCACCTCCAAAAGCCGCAATGTTGTCGCGTACCCAGAGAAATGCTAAGTACTGATCAAGCAGAGCAAGATTTCCACGGGCTGTTAAAGTCCCTAAGTTTAAAAACCCCAATACATGAAGCCGGTAGCTAACAGTTACAACGACTATGCCTTCAGCTGATAGATCTTGACAGGATAACGAGACTCCTGCTTCGCTCCAGGATTCACTGTAAACAATTACAACAACTGGAAGTGCTTTACCGTTGTTTGTTATCTGAAAGAAAAATATAATGCATATGTATATGTTTGGCCATAAATTTTGAACAGTGGTCTTCTCTCACTTTTCAATCAAATCGTTAGGTGTATTAGCAGTCTTACCCTTGGAGTCCAAATGTTCAAAAACAAACAGTCTTCACTGAAATTGGATTGAGAATCGTTACTGGGCTCTGGACACCGTGGAGGGGGACGGTACGCATACAACACGTTTTTCCACCCCGTGTGACGTTCTGGAGCCTATCAAACAATGGAATAAAAATTTAAAAAAAACTTAGATTATAACTATTTAGCTAAGGACCTGGAATAACATATAGGATACTTTATTCCCGATATTCCTACGAGAACGGAACTTATGCGGGTGAAACCTAGAAGTGTAGTAATATATACTTTAGGTAGGTATATAGAAATAATAAAAACAGAATGAAAACTTACTGAAAATCTAAATCTACCCGTAGGTGATGTTGCATACGGAATTCCATAATAAATTTCAATTGGAACCAATGATTTCTCTATGTACACTTTCGTCTGAAAGAATATTATTACAGTTATCAGATAAAGTAGGTACTTAAATCTATATCTATATACATATATAAAAGAAAGTCGTGTTAGTTACACCATTTATAACTCAAGAACGGCTAAATGGATTTGTCTGAAAATTGGTGGGGAGGTAGCTTAGAACCAGGAGAAGGACATAGGATACTTTTAATCACCGCGGGAACGGGAACGGGAACGGGACTTACGCGGGTGAAACCGCGGGGCGCAACTAGTTACATATAAAAAAATAAGCAACGAACTAGATTTCAATTAAAACCTATAGAAGTTTTTTTGAAACGAGTTTTTTTGAAACGTACATTCAAACGATTTAAAACTTACCCCAACAATTCTCCCTTGCGGCAAATTCACCACCGGATCCTGAGCAATACATGATATATGACATGATACAATCAAAACCACCGATGTAAAACTTTTTAATCTCATATTATGATAAACAAACTATTATACTGAATGAAAACATTCCACAAACGCCGGGTATAAACTTTATTCATAAACTAATCACTAAATAAAAGGGTGTTAAGTAGAAAGTGTAAGTATGTAGGGATTCGAAATTGAAGTCGATTTAAAAGGACGAAACGTACCGTAGTATCCAGAGGCTGTGGAATTACGATACTGACGAGTGATGTTTTGCCACTCTGTATGGCATGGCACATTAAGATCAACACAGCGATATTTAGATAGCACAATGATGTGCTGCAATCCATGACGGGGGCACCGTAACGATGGCTGACTCTCATTGTTCTTAATTCACCAACTAGGTATCCATGCAGCCTGTGACAATATGTGTCACACTCGTAGTGATAAAACTATTCGGAAACAATCATTTCGGGACCTCCACGGTTCCCATGGTCTAAGGCAAACCTGTCTAGCTTAGGCGACAGATCTTGCTGTAACCATGAGAACTGTAATGCTGCAAAAACTAAAATGATAAACGTGATTACATAAAAAGATTGCATTGCACTCACTGTGGTTACATTGAAACAACATGGGATTTTTAAATAACGTTTACTTAATAAAAATGTTACGATTGGCTATATTCACAGACAAACAAAATGTAAGAGTTTATGTAGTTGACACAATATTATAAATGAAAAACATTTAGAAACGAAATAAAAACAAATTATATTGTACCTACATAGATAGACAAAAAATATTCGGCTCGAAACAGATGCTAGACTTTAACGGTGTTGTAAGCAATATCTAATTTTTTTATGAGTATTTTATAATAATGATTCATCGGTTGATTATTGGCAAAGCCGATAGTTGCAAGCATCAGGCCATAACCAAGTAGTATAGACAGGAGTTTGTGTTTCGTGAGCCATTGTCGCAGTCCTCCAGCTAAAATATTATGAAAATAGATAAGGAGCCTTATTTTAGAATCGCTTAATTGTTGCACCCCAGGCGATTTAAATAATTCGTTATTTGCTGATTTTCGTTCGATGTCGATGAGTGGTTGATACCACTCGTTGCGGTCGTGGGATTAACATAGAATAATTAATTACGGAAATCGAAAAAAAAATAGAAATCGAGGTATTGAAATCGCTTGAAGTGACGCATTTGGTTCAAAAATAAAGACCCGCCCCCTATATGCCACCCCCTATATGACATTTGATCCTAACTTATTTATCCCAACCTCGTCCTTGTTAACCCCAACGTCTGACGTCTCGACAGGCGAAAGCCAATTTTGCCAGACTTGGAGACTGTGGTGCTTATGCTAAGTAGTTAAATACCTAAATAAATAAATCTTGTGACGAACACACAGCGCCATCAACCCCATGGTAAGCTAAGGTAGGTAAGGTAGGTAGGTTAAGGGTAGAAAAAATCAACTAGCAATAAAATCAAAATATTCATACCATTTCTATTGGCGCTAGGCGTAGGGAATCTCATAGATGCCGGTTGCTTTGCGTAAACAAGCATGTAACGGATTCTGACTAAATCACAGTTGGTGACGATATACTGCGTCAAGGGACTCTCAAGCGCATGACATTCTATTTTCTTTTTATCGTCATCGTATAATAGTCCGTCACCTAGTAACAAAATAAACATTAACGAATGCTCTTCATGATAATCTTAGGCTAACGTAGCTAGTGGCTCTACTACTGCTTCCACTATAAATGTTTAAGTCTGGTCATGGGTGTTCCTTCAAATCCCCATAGCAAAGCTTGGTTTGCAATATTTGTTATTTTATTTAAAATACTTATAATAAATTTTCTTTAGCTGCGGCATGCACTTGCGACCTAAAAGTCGATTCGTCCGGGTTTCGAAATATTCAGCCACTTAGAAAGTAGGGTCAAAACGCATATCATAATCATGATCTTTTCATTATCCGTGACCCTGGAAGATCTTGAAGTCTTAAGTCAACGAGTAGCTTCCATCTGAACGTGTTACATCTTAGAACGTGTAGCTAATTATAATTACCTACGTAGGTATCTATAAAAATAAACAGGGGAAAAAGTGAAATAGCTGCCTGCCTTCACTAGACATTGGTTTCTGGTAGTTTATGCCTTCAGGGGCATCAATGACTTCGCACATTGCCACGCATGACAGATGACCTCCTATGCAACTAGCTCCCCAACCGAATCCACCGTGGCTATACGGTAAGCTCACATTTAATTCAGGAGATAGATAAACTCCGTTTCCTAGCAAGGTGTTCTGAAACAAAACTGTATTCTGTAAAAAGAAAATATTTCTGACATAATCAAATAAATATCCTCAAATCTTCTTCTTCTTCTATATCTATCTATATCTATCTATCTATACTTATAATAAATCTGTAGAGAGGTCAATTCTGTACATTGAATATATTTTCAAAATAACTATCGGGGGGTGTTTAGTTATCGATACTGATGCCAAAAATGCAATCAGTAAAATTTTTTTCTGTCTGTCTGTCTGTCTGTCTGTCTGTCTGTCTGTATATTCGTTATAGAAACAAAAACTACTGGACGGATTTTAACGAAACTTGGTACAATTATACTTCATACTCCTGGGCAGGTTATAGATTACTTTTTATTATGCTAAGATAGATGGGATCGGAGCAGTAAAGAGAAAAGTTACAAAAACGGGAAAATATACTCCATGTTTTAAGCTTCCGTCGCTATGTGCAGCCAGAATGGTTTAAAGTTACACAGAAATCATGTATGACGGATTTGTTCCGCTTAACATGCCATAAAATAATAAATAAATAAGTAAATAAAAAATATCCTGCGACAGCATGTCTATCTTTTATGGTTGACTCACAATCAATCAATTAATCAATCTATATCTTCTATACTTATAATAAAATCGTAACTTAGCGGTGTCTATTTTTAAAATATATTTTGAAAAAACTATTAAAAAAAACACTACTACTAAAAATAGTTTGTCTGTTTGTCCGTTTGTCTGTGCGTTTGTGCGCGCTAATCTCGGAAACGGCTAAACCGATTTTAATGAAATTAAGTATGCAGATAGCTTAAGATTTCAATTGACATATAGGCTACTTTTTTCCGGATATCAAGTCCGGATATTCGGATAAAAAATAGAAATTGCGTAATTTATTTTGCCTTACTTCACCTACCTACCGCAATGCAAAAATCCACACTTAAACGGACGACCAGGGAAGTACTGATGATGCCAGGCGCGATAGCGCCTGGCTCCATCAGTACTTCAATGGGCGACCGTTTAAGTGTGGATTTTTGCATTGCGATAGGTTGGTGTAAGAACAACGCGGGATCGCAACTTGCGCGGGTGAAACCGCGGGGCGCAGCTAGTACTTAATAAACTATTTGGCTTAAATTGTATCCTATGAATATTGATGGATGAGTGTGTTCATAAATGTAAGTATAATTTATACTTGAACGAAACCGAAAAGAAGTGTTATATGATACCGCCGACTTTTTAAATGTCGAAAAAGAATGCAGAATTTACAAATGTCGAAAAATAAATAAAACATAGAAGAGATTATTCACCAACCTTATTTAAATGTTGTTGCAGTCCAAAATTTAATATTGTATAGAAGTTTTCTAAACGATTTCCGTGAAAAGCATAAAACACATTATGATTTTTTGATAACTCTTTCCATTTAGTTTCCGCATTCGATTTGTGAGAGCCGACTACTTGAAATATGTATTGCGGTTTTTGGAACGGTTGAGTAGAATTAGCATTGGATAGAATTGACTCATGCTGAAATAAGTAAAAAAATGTTTACAGTTTATCAATGTAAAATATTGCATTTAATGACTTGCTGTAAAACCTAATAATATTACAACGCTGAAAGTTTGTGAGTACTTAAGTATGTTTGTTAACAACACTATCCTACTGTTAATAATCTAAAAGTTTGTACATTGGTTTGTTACTCAATCACTTAAAAACCGCTGAACCGATTACCATCAGACTCGGTATGGGTGAAATCGTTGGGCGCAGCTAGTTATAAAATAATCAGTAAAAAAAAAAGAAACAAGAGTTTCCGAGAACACACCGATTCTGTTGGCATTGTCTTCAACATTGGCTCTTTTAGCCGCACAAGGACGTAAAATAACAAGTCAATAATGTCACTGATATTCGGCAGGGTATCTAGATTATCCAGTTGTTGTAACACGAGGTCTAGGGCAGGGACGTCTGTAATTACGCTGAGCTGAAACAAGAATACCATTAAACCACCCTTTTCAACCTTGAAATAGCGAACTGTAAAGTTGGCGAAAACTGAAGCAATTAATAAATTGAGTTATGAAATAACTAGCTAGCGTCTTATGTTATAAAAGTAAAGTAAGAAAGTATCTAAGTTAGACTAAAAGAAAGTAAATTATTACTAATTCGTCCATATCTTTTACTCCACACTTCATAAATGCAGGTGGATATGGTCTTAAACAACTTTCATATCTAAAGCTGAATGCTGCAGCGACAAATAAACTCCATTTGATATCAGCCGCTTTGAAATCTTTTTCCAGGACGAGTCTGAAAAATTATAAGGGGAGATACATAGGTAATTACGCTATTCATATAATAGCGTTACTTAGATACAATACAACTAAGGGTACCCGAAAGTTTAGATTTATCCATAATTAAAGGCATATCCATAATTTAGAATAATTCCTAACAGTGTTTCGAACTTTTGGTAAGTGTACAGCAGTATTTTGAGGGTGGGTGATAAAATTACCTCAAATGGACTGCTTTTTTCTCCAACGAGTCTAATTTGGCTTGATTTACGTCGGATAGTGTTTCTGATGTTGAAGCTAAGTTACAGTTCGTAGCTGTATCAGATAGTACTTCTGGTTCACCATCCATGACTTGTTTCAGCTTAGTAAAATGTTTTCTTTTCCGTTTCGAAAAATATCATAATTTAGAGATTCTATCAAAATAAAGATGACATTGCGTTGCGACAATCATCACACTAAACAAATGACGAGTGATATCTAGCCAGCCGTGGATCATAGCCTACCTACTTTGTAATTATATTAACCCCGATCAATTAAAAATGATTTTAAAATTAAAATAAATCTAATTTGCGTTTTTTTTGTTGCAGTTATGAGTTCAGAATCAGGTTACTTATTCAGGTGCATAAGTTTGTTAGACATTATTTTTGTGTTGTGTTTTATCGTTACGTAACGTGTAATAAATCACTTTACCCAAGTCGAATCTCTTTTTTACGAAATTTACCAAAACTTTACAATAAACTGGCAACTAAAAATTGGATTCTCAAAGGTGGCATTAAAATACAGCCAATCACATCGCGACACTGAGCTAAAATATACCACTGGAGATGATTTTCCTTACAAAATGGCATTTTTTTGTGCTGTCAATTTGATGCGCCCCATTCTGGTCCGGCGGGCGTCCGTGAAACTAAAAATGTTCAAAAAAGACAGTTCAAAATGGACCAACTATGTTACACAGTGCGATCCGTCCATCTTATCGAAAATACTATTGATAATTTCATGAGTAATCCCTATTAATAAAGGCTAAGCATTGCCATTCAGCGTGGCAATGCGGCCAGCATTTTGGGCTCGCTGCCAAGTCACGAAGACTTGGACATATTTGAATAAGTTATTTTGTATTTTAAATATTTTTCAGTGTTTATAAAATATATAAATAAATAAAAAAACGCTAAAATATGAATTATTTTACTTATCAGCAGCGAACCGGGTATCATCGCGAGAATATCGCATTAAAAATTTGCCCATGTCATACTGATAATCCACCTTCACGTGTATGGTTTTCGAGTGTAATCTATAATTATGTCAAAGTCCTGATAACACTCGTAAACCATACGAAACCAAATATTATCGTAGATTTATCGATACCTCTGATCGACAGTTTCATCTCTAATATTAGTTCCGTGGACTCTGACCATCACTTTTCAATAGACAAGAGCGCCTAATAGAGACGTCGCAAATCAAATAGGCGCGGGGCGAGCGCGGGTGTGCGGCACGAAACAATGATGGAAAGTCCATCCATATATTTATATCTATGATTCGCGAGTTTGCATGTTGGCTGCTGTCACTCATATGTTTGACAGAACGAACGTCGTAAAATCTAAAAATGGCGTACTGTATTGTATTGAGGAGCTGTAAACACGTATAGTGCTTTGTCGTTCTATGAAATCGTTGGAAGTTTTCCTGAAAATTATATATACAATTTTAGTTAGTGATAACTTAAAGTGAACTAATGAGGTTATTGTCTGATGTCTGCCGTAGCACCCACAATCCCCGGTTTGTATATCTGTATCTAATGAAAAGAGTTTTGTATTTTCGTTTCGAAGTCGTTTGTTTATCTCTGTTCCGACGATTTATGTTGTGTTTCACATTCCAGGATCAATAATTGTTTATTTAGTTTATATCCATTAGAATGAACTTCATAGAAATATAACTTTTGTACGACCTATATTCTCACGACATTGCCCCGCGTGACGCGTTGTTAGTAATTATTCAAATGAACGTAGAATCAGCAAATATTTAGCTGATTATGCTTTGTATTTGTAACACTGATTTTTATATTAGAAATGTTAACGGAAGTTATTACTTATTTATTATTTTATTTTACTACACATTAGAAGGTACCTACTGTGGATTGGCACATAATTTCAAATTAACTTTATAGGTAGGTTAGAAACATATCAAGTACAGACACTATAAAAGTCTTATTTGTCATTAGTATTCAATTTCAATTCAAAACAATTACCACGGGCCTATCTACCACATTCATAAGCCATTCACATCATAGGTAAAATCATTTGAAATACATTTAGTAACTGGGACTAATTTGATTTTTATTATTTTAGGGGCTGACCCTACAAAGGATATACAAAAACGCCGTGCTGGCAGTGTTGGGTAAGCAAATTATTATATACTAGCTTTGTCCCGCGGTTTCACCCGCGTAAGTCACGTTCCCTTGGGAATATCGGGATAAAATGTAGCATATGTGTTATTTCTGGTATCCAACTACTTATATTCCAAGTTTCATCGCAATCGGTTTAGTAGTTTTTGTGTGATTGAGTAACAAACATCTATAAATCCAAGCATCCAAACACACACTTTCACATTTATACACATAATATTAGTAGGATTGTACTAGCGGTTTCACCCACGTAAGTCCCATTCTGTGAGAATATCGGGATAAAATTTGCATTATTCTAAGATTAAATTACCAAAATGACAATTTTTTAAAAAAATAAGGGTTGGTGATAGAAGGGTGAAAATTAAGAGTTGTATTTTTTAATGCCACATTATAAAAAAAAAGTAAAAAAAAAATACCAAAATAAAATATAAAAAAAATTAATGCAAAAAAATGTGGACTTAGGATCACTTAGCGGGAAGATAAATAGTTAGTAGCCTATTCTCAGACCTACTGATGATACAGTCATATAAAATATATATCATAAAAATCAGTCAAAACGATTCAGAGGAGTATGAGAACTAACACTGTGACACGAGAAATTTTAGATTACCTAGAAGAATCTACAAAAATCTTATGAGAATTTTCAAAAAAACTTCTTATTACAGTAAAAATCTAGATTACAGTATCTAGCATGTTATAAAAAAATGTCTCAATTTACCACACTGTACTTGTTTCCAGGACTTGATGTTTAATATTAGTGTCCAACCGAAACTGATTTTCCGGCCGAAACCGAAACCGAATATTCGGTAGTGGCTTCCGTTTCGGCGCAACCGAAACTCACGTGGTCAAGTATGAAATTCCTTAAAATATTGAAATTCGGTGCATTTCACCCATTTTTCTGCAATAATTAGGACATGAAATGGAAACACAGTACAAAAAAATATTAATTTGAAAATATTAAAAATATTAAATTGAATTGATTTCCATCCTACAATATTGGTATGGCAACCAAGTCAACCAGGTAAGATGGAATGGGAGTCTGTCTTCTGAATACATCATGGAGTGTGGAGTAAGGCAGGGTGGCCTTACATCTCCTGGCTTATTCAATTGCTTTATGAACGGTTTGATTGAGGAGCTGAGCAGCACCGGAATTGGATGCTCAGTCGATGGAGTGTCATTCAATAACATTAGTTATGCTGATGATATGGTGTTGCTCAGTCCCTCAGTTAGGGGCCTGCAAAAGCTTTTGAATATATGCGTCACGTATGCGGAAACACATGGCCTAAGGTATAACGGTGGGAAGTGTGAGTTTTTGGGTTTTAGGGGAAGATCAAAACTTTACTCAGTTATTCCGGAAGTCTACCTGAAGGATGAGCCTATAATTAGAGTCTTTCGATTTAAGTACCTGGGACACTGGGTCACAGATGACTTAAGGGATAAGGATGACATGGACAGGGAACGGAGGGCGTTGGCGGTCAGATGTAACATGGTGGCTCACAGATTTGCTCGCAGCACTTGTAATGTTAAAGTGACTTTATTTAAAGCATTTTGTCAATCGTTTTACTCATGCAGTTTGTGGGTTACTTATTCAAAACTGGCGGTCAACGCTCTGCGGGTTCAATACAATAACGGATTTAGAATGCTGATGGGACTGCCCAGGCACTGTAGCGCGTCGGGGATGTTTGCCGAATACGGTGTGCCTTCCTTTCAGGCAATAATGCGGCAAAGAATTGCTTCTCTGATGCGTCGGGTCCGGGGCGGTTCTAATAGTATGATTCGTGTTGTGGCGAACAAGATAGAGTCTCCCATCTGGAGATACTGGATAGGGAAACACAAAACTGCCGAGTAATGTTCTCTGTTAACCTTACCATTTCATCAATCATTTTCGATCAATTACTGTATTTTTATTTAAAAAAAAATTAGTATTTTTATTTTATTTTAACTTTTAATTTAATTATTGACATCTAGTTAAATTTGTTTTATTTTTTGTTGACATTTAATTTAATTTCATAGTCTTAAGGTGGACTCTGTTTTTGACTTTATTTATCTTTAACATTCGGCTCTTCTGATTATTATTATTCACTAACTAAGATATGGACATAATTATAATTTGAATTCTCTCATATGTAATCAATGTCTGAAATAAATGATTTATTATACAAGTTGTAACAGGTTAGCCCTTTTAAGCCGAAAGGGGGTTGTTCTAGACGTCTAGGCGAACACCTTTTGTTCTACGACTTTTGAAAATTCGAACTTTTTTTTTGAAAATTTTGAGATTATGTTTCACTGAAAAAACAGCTGTTTTTGAAAATAAAGGTAATTGAAGGTTTGATTGTAGTAGACCAAACTAAATGAAAGGCCAACATAAGGTCAATGACCTCGAACTCTAAGAAACAGCTGATTTTCAAGTAAACTTTACACTTAAAATTATCGAAAAGTACTTCGATTTTTCAAAAGTCATAGAACAAAAGTTGTTCGCCTAGACGTCTAGAACAACCCCCTTTCGGCTTAAAAGGGCTAACCTGTTACATCTTGTATTATTATTATTATTAATAATATTTTTATTATTTTTTCAAATTAAGTTCAAATGAAGTTAGTTGAGGGTGCACGACAACTTCCGAAATCAGTTTCGGTTTCGGCAAAAGTTTCGGCCCGATTTTGGCCGAAACTGAAACTGCCGAAACTTTATTTTTGGCCGAAACTCGGCCGAAACCGAAACTGAATTTTCGGTTTTCGAAAATTTTCGGATACTATTTATAATTAACAGTTTCGATCGGTAATATAGGGTGTTTATTTTTTTGCAAAAAGACCAGGTTAGCACAGTTCCTGGCTAGAGTAATGAATATTTTAAAAATCTAAAAATGCTTTTTTTTTTCTAAATTGGGGACACAACGCCGTTCAGCATTTTTCTCAGTCTCATAAAGTTTAGGATACCCCTTTGAAATAGTTCACCTGTTTATTTAAAGTACAAACTATTACTGAGAAAATGAAGAAGTACATGATAAAGCCACTTTGGAGAACTATCTCTGCAGTTTCTTCAAAATGAAATGTTATCATCTATTTATAATATCCTTTATCCATGCAAGGCTTTTGCTAACCACCGTGGTTATGTAGCCACGAGATTTTATGACGCAAGGAAACTTACATTCACGATTATCTACGACTACATGGGCTACTTTTGATTCTGATATTCGTACGGGATCACGGAAAAACTTCGGCTGAAACGTCAGTATTTAGTTATTGTTTGTCCAATAATTACTATACGTTCAAGACCAAAAAACAAAGAATATATTGAGAATTATTGGTCCAGAACGAACAATATCTAACTACTGACGTTTGGTGGGGTCCAAAGTTTTTTCGTATTATGTGGGTAAAACTACGGGATGAAGCTATAGTGTTAATAGAGGGCATCAGCTATCTATCAGCGACCAACAAACCCAGTTCCTTCAATCTGTTCAGTAGTTTTACATGAAGGACTCTTATTGGTTTTCCTATAGGGCTGTGGCTTACCTAGTGTCAAGAGTATTGTCTTAGTTAGATCTAGTTAGAGGCAGTTAGGGGGTAGTGAACCACCCTCTAACTGCTAACTTTACCTTACACAATACTCTGCTTAACAACTGCTATCAGAGATTGTATCTTCAGAGGCCTGGAAAGGAGTAAACTTTCTCACAAACCTTCTCATTTACAATGTTAGTATAATTGAAGTTTGTGTGTATGTTTATTATTCCTTTATGCAGAATCTGCTGAAATTGAGATTTCTTAATTTTTAAATTTCATAGATTCACAATATTACCACAGATTCACAGCTTGAGTGGCATTTTTTTTCCTGTGACGAACACACAGCGCCATCTAGTCCCGTGGTAAGCTGCTAAGCTTGTGTTACGGTGATAGACAACGGATATACTACTTATATTTTTTTTTTGTAAATACATACATATTATACATAGAAAAACGCCCAGACCAGATACAAATATTTATTTTTAACCATAAATATTTGCACCCAGCGGGAATCGAACCCGCAACCTTCTGCATTGCAGCCAAGCGTTCGCCCGACGCGCCATAGAGGTCGGCATAAACTGAGGTGCAATAGTATGTAATCTTACTTCTTACTAATGTATGTATGCATGCATGTCTGTATGTGACTTTGGTACTATTTCACGAAACAAGTACTGAACCGGTTGCGATGAAAATTGGAATATACGTAGTTGGCGACCTGAAATGACACATAGGCTACTCTTTTTATCCCGATATTCCCGCGGGAACGGCACTTACGCGGGTAAAACCGCGGGGCGCTGCTAGTAATATTATAAATTGGGACAATCCTAATTTGTAAACAATTGCTAATCTGTCTAAGTAATGCATTACCTACTTAAATTTAGTTTAGGTGTGCTATGAGTAGGAAACTATTATAGGCATTTGTAAATTGTTTTCTCTAGATCCGATGAAGACGACGCAAGTGGCGGAAAATACACAAGGATGGAGGAGGATAATATTCAAGATAAGGAGAGATTCGCTAGGTGAGTTATTTTTAAATAGTTATTAGTCGGTGTCAACCTTGAAAAAGCTAACTGTAAAGTTGGCGAAAGCTCGGTCTATAGAAATGCCATTCTAAAAAAAACGCGAGTAAAACCCGGTAAATATTGTGTTTTATGCAAAATCGCGAAAACCTTTTTAAAAAATTTGTCATTTACAATCAACTCGTGAACTGTCGGGATATAGACTAACTGAAATAGCCAAAAGCAGAGTTTGTTTTTGTAGGTACCTTGTATAATTTTTCGTTGGATTAATGGTTCCATAATCCATAAAGTATTCACGTCACGGGCGGGTCTACACTCGACTCTACTCATAAATTATATATTTTTTGCGGCGCTCGCGCATTCCTGTGGCGTGGCCAAGATGACTACCTACCTAAGCCTACATAAATCATTTTAACACAATAGCCCAAAAACTAACGTCCTATGTTAGATAATTTTATTTTATTTTTATTTTTTTATTTTTATTTAACAGGAAAACATACAGTTATACATGACAGCTTACAAAACTAAATAGATAACTAAAAACCAATTACATGTTTTCACATATACAAGACTAAAATACAACAAAAAGAGAATACAACAAAAAACAAAAATAAAATACACGCCTGTCCTTGCAATGATGTAGGATGATGATAAGTGACCAATGATGGTTCAATTATCGATTTTTTATAAATTAATATTAGACGAGTGTTTGTCAAACCAGTTTCGCACCAATGTGTTTCTGAGTGCAACCGGCTTAGTGTCAAAAAGATCCACCTCAGAAAATTCAGTCAGTGCATTAAACGCATCAACTGCTCTAGGAAAAAAAGAGTTATGCCTGTATATGGTATAACATTTCGATGTGCCCAGATAGTTTGGTTCTCTTAACTGTATTTTCGAAGGCACCCGTATGTTGATATTTGATAATAGTTGAGGAGAGTCCACGTCATCAATATAAACAAACAGAACAGCATAAGTTTCAAATTAAATTAGAATATATGATTAGACCTTAAAATTTCCAAACACGTTTTTGTTTTTTCGTGTACCACTATATTGACAGGTGCTAACAATTGTTTTGCTAACCATTTAAATTTATTGTTTCGGGAAGTTTTTAAAGGAGTTATATTTGAGCAATATAATTTTATTTGATTTCGTTCGATGTCGACCATTGTGATTGATTACTATCAATTCTAACTAGATGAACTCGACCATGTGTTAAAAGTGTTGAAAATATATTTTACGAAAGTTTTAACGCAGCTGCTAGTTATCCAAAATCCGAAGCTAAAAAGTAAAAGGAGGTTAAGGCCTCTAATAAAAAATTATCACAAGTTCCCACCATTCAATCATTGTCTACTTAATTGACTAATTTATTCATCGATTCTATTATAAACATGCATTACTTTTTATGGCTTTCTCTTAAGTACGCCGTATACCTGCAGGATTATGATAGAAAACGTGGCTTATCTCAAAGCACAACGTCATTTTTTCTTTAAAAAAATGGTAAATTGTAATTGTCTCATTTCGTTTCATAGATTTTATAGACAGATTTTTTAACCTGAGCAACGAAGCGTAGGTTCTTTATATCAACTAAACAATATTTAGTGTTGTCAGTCAATCAATCAAATCATTTATTGCGAATAAAGGTATACAATGATCTTATAATAAATTAAATATTTGAGAAACACTTTATCACGCTTTATCAGTACTTTGTCGTGATTTCTATTTAAGATGTTTTAAATGTAGTGAATAATTTGCAGCCGTGAAAACCATTGTGAGATCGAACGTCGCCGACGAAACAAGATGACGGCGTATATTACGGAACTATCCGACATGGTTCCAACATGTTCAGCGCTGGCGCGGAAACCGGACAAACTCACCATACTGCGTATGGCTGTAGCCCACATGAAGGCCTTGAGAGGTATCTAATTTTATTAACACCTTTGTATATACTAGCAGCGATTCACGGTTTCAGAAAAGAGACAACAGAGCTAAAAAAAAGAATCAATGTTAAAAGGCCCCGTTTAAGGGCTAGTTACGGAAACATAGAGAAAAACTTTGACTTTTAAGTCCAGATTGGATTTTTTAAGCCGGAATTCAAGTTTACCGCAACGTTAATATTAATTTCTAGGTACCGGCAACACGTCAACCGACGGCACGTACAAGCCGTCGTTCCTGACCGACCAAGAGCTGAAGCATCTCATCCTCGAGGCCGCCGACGGGTTCTTGTTCGTCGTCAGCTGCGACACGGGCCGGGTCATCTACGTTAGCGACAGCATAGCACCAGTACTTAATTATTCACAGGTGAGGAAAACGATGGACGCTCTTCTTTATTTATACACCTTGTAGCATTTTACGGGGTACCGAAGATGGTGCGAAGTGAAATGTATAGAAATGTAGATACTTTTTTTTGCGCCAACCAATAATTACAATAAGTAAACATCAAAAGTTAGACAAATACGCAGAAAGCTCAAAAGTAAAATGTACAAATGTGCGAACTTCGCTTAAAGCGATTTCTTCCAGGCAACCTTTGAATATAAAAGTATGAACCCGGACCCCGGGCTCCCGAGAGGGATGCAACCGGGAACATCGCTTGGATGATGATAGTAGGCTTTTATCCTATTTCATTACACATGGCAAGTGTAATTGAGGATGTATTATGAAACTACTTTCAAAATACTTTTCCACTAGTAACTTTAAGCGGGGATTCTTTAAAGGTACCAGCTTACCTATCGTGCTTATCGTTACAGAAGAGTCTCACTGATCGGTGACTTAGCTCGGTGCAGGGTGCCAAGTCATTGCTTATGTAGTAAAACCATCAAACGATTTAGGGCTTCCAGGGACCCTTTGTTATATTTCTAAGTAGGTACGTAATGTTCATGTTTCAGGGTGAATGGTATTCGTCATGTCTTTACGACCAAGTACATCCGGACGACGTGGAAAAAGTTCGCGAACAATTAAGTACGCAGGAACCACAGAATACGGGACGCATTTTAGATCTGAAGACTGGCACTGTAAAAAAAGAGGGTCATCAATGTAAGTAGTAGACCGACACATGAAGTTCAATAGAAATAGGTTATAGAATCGCGATTCCACTGGCGTAAATACTGAGTTCAAATCGAGATAACATGTAAATGTCTGAAGTTTATAAATATCTGGTTCATAGTAACTTTTACAGTCAAATTCTGTGTATCACGTTGTTACGATATACAAACTTCTAATAACGATTGTGTTTTCATCACGAAGTTGTAGTTTCTTGAGATTTTAAAATTAAGTATCGTCGATAATGTAATACGGTCAATATATTAACGCAGGTTTTTATGGCCATTTCGTCTTACTGCCTAACCGCCCTAAGAGGAGGCCCTTGCCCTGCAATGGGACAAATTTACGGGCTGATTAAGTTATGTTTTTTATTATTATCAAAACCGGTAATGAGTTTCATTTGAACATCGCGAAAACAGAACGGAAATGAGTGTGGTATTGTAATCATAATTATTTTTCCCGGGTTTCCCTCGACGTTTCGATCATGTTACAATGATCGCGAGGGGACTGAACCCTAAGACGCGGGAAAAATAATTATGAGTTCAAATCGTGTGAATTGAATGTAATCATTATTATTTTTCCCGGGTGTTATTCGCGTATTATTATTTTTAAATTCTTTTACCTCGACGTTTTCGATCGCGAGGGGACTGACCCCTAAGACCCGAGAAAAATAATTAAGAGTCGAAATCGTGTGAGTTTAAAATGTTTATGGATATTGTAACGTTCCCCAGCGTCGATGCGCCAAGTGATGGGGTCGCGGCGCGGGTTCATCTGCCGCATGCGCGTGGGCGGCACGGGCGAGGGCGCGCACCTCGGCCGGCTGCGCGCGCGCAACTCGCTCGGGCCCTCGCACGACGGACACAACTACGCCGTCGTACATTGCACTGGGTACATTAAAAACTGGCCGCCGACAGGTACCGTATCAACGTCTACGTATCGTTGTGTTAAAACAGGTCTTCTCGTTTTCGCACAGTGATGTGGTCACTTAGTGTTAGTTTTCAGGTCGCTAAGGCCTCTGACTTGACCTAACGACTGCTGTCAGACCTACTGCTTAGCGTGCTTTCCGAAGCACGGATTTGACCCGACTAATATCCTATCCAACTCGTTCTAGATAGGTAGATTAGGTAACCTATAAACAAAAATTTTAAGTGTTTATAAATGTATGTATGTATGTCTATTACTCCTTGAATTAAAGACCTTACGCAAAGCCTTCCTAGATGGATAGTTCAATGCTTTACATTCTCATAATATTCAAAGAAATAATATGATTTCTGTCTCTGCTACGCCTTTATAACCCATCGGAAAATATACCACTTTTTCTTATTTCCAAACTAGCTGCGCCCCGCGGTTTCACCCGCGTAAGTCCCGTTCCCGCGGGAATATCGGAATAAAAGTAATATCCTATATCCTTTTCCTGGTCCTAAGCTACCTCCTCACCAATTTTCAGCAAAATCGGTTCAGCCGTTCTTGAGTTATTAATGGTGTAACTAAAACTACTTTCTTTTATATATATAAGATATGTGTAAATACAATCCAAAGTTTGAACTTACGAGATGAAACATCGTAGATGTCCGAGTTCACTTTGAGAGCATGAAATTATTTATGCCGGGACATTAGATCTGTTTCCAGGAATGCAGATCGACCGACCGGTAGACGACGAGCTCCACGCCTCGCACTGTTGTCTCGTTGCTATAGGCCGATTACAGGTGCGTTTCACTCATTTTGTTAACTTATCATTTGTACTCAAAATTATTTATCCCGGGTCTATTCGCGTAATATTATTTTTAAATTCTCTTACTTCGACGTTTCGATCATGTTACAATGATCTTGATCGCGAGGGTAATTGTACGCGATTAAGACCCGGAAAAATAATTATGAGTTCAAATCGTGTGAGTTTAAAATGTTTATCATTTGTAGTTTTTAACCGACTTCAAAAAAGGAGGAGGTTCTCAATTCGTCGCGTATGTTTTTTTTTAATATTTGTTCACCTATTATTAAAACTAGGTTTAAAATTTCCGAGGGCTTAAGTTTCACCTCAAAAGTGTAGAGATACCACATTTTATTACGAATATTATAAAAACGGAATATTTACTGTAATCGTTCTCTAAATACTCTGCCTGTGCCATAAGTTTGTACTTAAATACGATATAGTTCACGTATTTACGTACCAATCGGGTCGTGCGGCCGACAATTAGCGACTGGTGCGGCAGAAAACAGGCGAATAAAGCGACGTGCCCAAGGTAATACTGTTACCGTTATAGTGTACGTATTTACGGATCAACTGAAGTATGGTATTGGATGTTATTATTATTTCTTATCGGTTGTGCACCGATTATGGCCATTTGGAGAGTAGCCAGTGTCAAGTATTATTATTTTTTACAAGTTGCATCAAAACAGTCAAGTCGTCGTAGTAAAAGTCAAGTCAAGAAAGTCATCGTAATCAGTGGTTCTTTACAATGACGGTTCATGGCTAAAGTTCATGTTTTAACCTATTTTCACTTTCATTACTTGTACACCTTCACGAAACTAAATTAATTATGCGTCCGAAATTAAACAATTTTCACGGATTTGTACTAGGTTTCAGAAAAATGAAAATTTAACGACACATCTCCTCAACGGGTTTCCGCCAATACTCGGTATTGGATGTGAGGAGTACAGAGTACGTGAAAAGAGGAGTTTGGCGGGAACGCGGTGAGGAGATGTGTTGCTTTTGTGAAGGTGTACAAGTGCAGTGAAAGTGAAAATCGGTGCAAAACATGGACTCTAGCGTTGTCTCCAAAGCTCCGTGAACAATCATTGTAAATGGCCGCCGTTTTACAATGATTCCATCGACTTAACTTTAACTATGATGACTTGATTGTTTCTACGCAAATAACTTGCAAAAATAAATACTTGACACTGGCTAATGTCCAAATGGAATAAACCATTTATAGAAGAACAAGAATATATGCACCCAACGGGAAACGAACCCGCAGCCTTCTGCATTGCAGTCGAGCGTGCGCCCACGCGCCACAGAGGGACAGAGTACGTACATGACGTGTACGTGATGTGTGTGAATGTGTCAGGTGACGTCGACGCCGAACGCGTCGGAGGCGGCGCTGTGCGGCGGCGGCGCGGAGTTCGTGTCCCGGCACAGCGCGGACGGACGGTTTACGTTCGCCGACCAGCGCGCCACGCAGCTCGTGGGCTACGCGCCGCAGGACCTGCTCGGCAAGCTGTGTTACGAGTTCTACCATCCGGAGGACCAGCAGCACATGAGGGATAACTTCGACCAAGGTATGCACTGCACGCACGGCATCCTTTACGACTTGTTACTCGTTGTCTTCTCATACTCGACGATTAAGCAGGCTACAGACGTTTAGATGTTTCATTGTACAGTCAGACTATTCAAGTACTTGTTCTTCTGTCCGTACACCCTACCTTACATCTTTCTTCACTTCTTGTCCATCCGAAAGTTGCCAGGAAGGACCCTAATTTTAAGTTTTTATGTTTTTTTTCTTTTATTACATTTTTTTGTTTCTTGGTGTCTTGCAGTAAATAATTAGTCAATCAGATAGCCTAAACGTCTGTAGCCTGCTTTATAGTACGAAGATGGTAATGAAATAATTACCCCGACCCATATTCCTTAAAGGCTGCACGGGCTTTCCTTCCTTAAAGTTAGCTTGGATGAAAAACACAAGGCGCGGCCAAAGCATCCCCTCAAGAAAACTACCTATGTAATTTTTTGTTGCTACTCTTTCATGTTAAAATTACGTAATCCGTTCCAATGAGAAACTGGATTAAACTTATATGCTAGTTTTAATAACGATTTTCCCATGCATTTAAACTGCTATTTTTAATATTCTTCTAATGATTATTGCATTTTGTTCCAGTTGTGAAACTGAAAGGCCAGTTAATATCACTAATGTACCGGTTTCGTACAAAGAGCAGAGAATGGATATGGTTACGGACTTCTGCTTTCGCCTTTTTGAACCCGTACAACGACGACGTAGAATATATTGTATGCACAAACACTCTAGCTAAGTAAGTTCACTTACATATTATAAATTTCTAATTACTTTAATAAATTTGCTTTTAGTTTAAAACTGTGAGAGGCTAGATCAGCGAAGTTACCGTTAATTATATTTTCATCTCTTCAGTTTGGAAAGATTAATTTTTAAGGGTAGAATGGAAAAATTGCTTATTTCATCCCTAGGGTGAAAATTATTTTAATTTTTTAATTTTTACGTATGGCAATGATAATTGAGTTACTCTTCTATTCTGTCTCGCTAATTATAGCGATTGGCAGAATAGAAAACACGCGTGAAAAAAGAACGTAAAGTTAAAGTTTTAACTGTGTGTTTACGCAATTAGCCCTACTATTTGGGCCTTTGTGCGTGATTTTAAGCCGTGGGTTTCCTCACAATGTTTTCCTTCACCGTAAGAGCGTATCGGCATGGTCGCCATATTCACGTCGTGACCAACTCGATTATATTGCAGCCAATCACTCGCTAATAAATACGTTTATCGAAATTTATCTAATATTGTCTCAAGTGACATTCAGCCCTTGTGTAACAATGTAGCTACTATCGTGTCTGTGTGTCAGTCGGTCGCTGGGCGCGGGCGCGGGCGCGGGCGGCGGCGAGCCGGCGCCGGAGGAGAACTACGACTACCATCTGCGGCACCGCGACGTGTACCAGACGCCCGCGCCGCCGCTGCACCACCACCACCATCCGCAGCCAGGTACATTATACTCATGTCTTTCTATGTATAATATGTATGTATTTACAAAAAAAAAGTATAATATTCAGTAAAGCCGTTGTCTAGTACTCATAGTACAACCCTAGTGCTTAGTTTGGGGCTAGACTGCGCTGTGTGTAATGTTGTGTAATATTATTTATTTTAAACTTACATGCTTCTTTTTACTACGCTTATTCACGAAACCAAAGCTCGGCTCGTTGTTATCTCGTAAACTAAATTACTGGTGAAATATGGAGCTCTGTAAAAAATCAAATTTAAACATGGAATATAATACCCCGTTATTGAAAATATTTATTAGGAAAATACAAGGATACCTAGATTTGATGGGCAAGATTCTACTGACAAACTGTTGAGTCTACAAAACTATCCCATAACCACTAGAAACCCTTTTCATAATGAAGTCTTGCCTCGATGTCTTCTCTAGTAAAGGTTTAAAGGTTCTCGTGTCTGTCCTATTACTTCCCAGAAAGAAATAAAAAAGGATGGACATGACTGAGTATTCTCGTCGAAATAATGTAATGTGTGCCTATGTTGTTTGTTGTTGTAGGTGGAGGTGGTGTGGGCGTGGCGGTGGGCGCGCGGTCGCCGGGCGGCGGCGGCGGCGGTGGCGGCGCGGGCGGCGGCGTGGCGCCGGCGTACGCCGCGCACTACGCGCCGGAGTACTCGCCGCATCGCCCGCCCACCGACACGCCGCCGCACACCACTTGGACCACGCTACGTCCGGTAACATACCTCAAAATATTATTAGCTAAGTAGATAAGCGATATTCAAATATCGCTTATTTCATCCCTTTTTCGCGATTTCATAGAAATTGTATAGAAATAAGTGGCTCGACGATGATATCGCCGCGATTCTAACGCTCGTGGAGGCGGTCCCCTAGGATGGTGTTTATTTTGCGTTCGGCCGTGTAGTCGATGATAATTGAGTTACATCACAACATCGAGATTTGTAAGCGCGCCGTACCGGGCGCTGTATGAAGTTCCATAATAACGCCTGCCGCGTCGCCTAACCTATAGAAAAGCGTTGTCACAGATTTTTCTTCTGTTTTCGCAGCTTCGTATTGAAATAAAACTCTTTGTTGTAACACCTACTTTTCGGAGCCTAGTTTAGACACCATTTCCAAAGTAGACCTACCTAGGTAAGTATAGGTAAGCAGTCTAACAATGCCGTTAGTAAAAACGACGCGATTAAAACGTGAAAATGAGATTTACTGCAATATAACTGATACTCTGATATATCTGTTTTATAAAATACATACCTTTTGTCGACGATCTCTAATATTATGGAAGTAATGTAAGAGAAAACACGAAAACGGTGGTCGCGGGGCTTGGAATGATGATTCGACCGCCAGTCTGCCACTAAAGATCGTCCGCCATCGGTCGATCCAAGGTGGATCATACGTCAGTGTGTACATCTGCGTCTGTGTTACCGTGAAAACATGTTTTTTTTCGAATTTAATCGAGAAGTTAGATTTCCACTCTATTTGTTCCTCGTAGCCTAAGCCAACACCACTCTCTACTCGACTATTTATATATGTTATAGCGTCCCCACCGACAGCCAAATGCAGGCATTCCGTGCCCCCGCACGGAATGCCTGCTATACCCGAACAACCCGAAGGGCAGCTTCAGGGATCGAGTTTAAGACATATATAAATAGTCGAGTAGAGAGCGGTGTAGCCTTTGCCATCAATAGATACTTTGAAAGTGTAATTGTTTCCGTGTCAGAGCGGCGGTCAGTCGCAGGGTGGCGGCGGCGCGGGCGGCGCGGGCGGCGGCGAGAGCTACGCGTACAGCGGCGCGGGCGGCGGCGGCGGGGCGGAGGCGGGCGCGAGCCCCGCGCGCTCCCCGCCCGCGCACCAGCCGCCGTACCTGCCGCCCGCCGCGCACTACCACCACAACCACCATCCGCATCCCACGCATGGTAATACACACACCTACTGCACGGCTCTGTTACTGTATCACGAAAACCTTTATATAATGATTAAGTTATACATATATAAGACTAGCTGCGCCCCACGGAAGTAAAAACGCGTTATCACGGGTGCGGGCGGCCGAGCGGTTCTCGAGCGGTTGCACTTTTCGTTCATAACTCGGGTTCTACTAATTGGATTTCGATGCAAAGTATATCACGGCGTTCCTCGAATAGAACTATCCAATATTGAAAACCAGATTTCAATCGGATTGAATCGGATCGGATTGACAGACAGACATGAATTTTTAAAATTATACAATTTTGTTCTACTACTTTGCCTAAGTCCTCTAGACAAATTTTTTTAAATTTACTTCCAAGTACAGACTTTTTGTCCTCTCTTCCTTTATTATAAGTAAAGATATACTTTTGATAAAGATTTTGGTGTTAAAGTCTATTCGTGAAAAAGTCTTTCGTGAAAAAATCATTCGTGATAAAGTTTTTCGTGATACAGTAACAGAGCCCTACTGCACCAAACACAGCACACACTCGATTACAGGAACGTCTCGGTCACAACTTAATTGCAAAACAATTAATAAATTATGACTGCGATGTCTGTCATCAAACTGATTTAACAGAATAATTAACAATGATTACTGTTTGCTAAATCACCAAATTATTTGAAATCGGCCCAGGCTCAGGCAAGTCATACATCATTGACATACCTATTGCATTTGCAATATTTGCAGTTGATCGTAAAAACAAAGTTAAGTGCTGGTGAAATATGTTGAACTTTATTCTCTTATAACAACTGTTGTGACCATATTTCGTGCAAATAAATGACATTCATTCATTCATTCATTCATTCAACATTGCTGAATCTATTTAGATTCAGCAATGTTTTTACGATCAACTGCCTGCCTCACTCTAACATTCCTAAGGACCAAAAACTTTATCCACCGCTGCACAGGGAGGACTGAAGGTGTGCTAGTCTCCTCTAGATCTTTTAGACGCTTTATATGACAACCTCGGAAGAGATAGTTGATTCTACTCTCCTTTTACTTACCAATCTGACCACCGGTTTATCAACAACTTGACCATTGGAAAACACGTTTACGACGCATTTTTCACTCCGTGGATATAGTTCCGTCAACGTAAGCACCAAGTAAACTGGGAGAACTGCGACTTTGAGAAATTGCGGCGATCATAAACTCACAGGAAACTAACAATAATAATTGGTATATTGATAAAATCGCCTTCTAGTCACAATATAGGTAGATATCTCCTATCATGATTGGCGATTTGATCATTATGGTTGTTAATTTTGGATAAATTGCTCGAGACTAAATTTTATATGGTCTGAGGTATATCGATGCTAGCCGCAGTTCCCCCAAAGCCACATTTGCCCCAGTGAACGTTACCTAGTTGATAGTGATTACCTGTGTGTGTGGTTACTGACGGTGCAGGCATGTGGTCGTGGGGCGGCGGGGTGGCGGGCGTGGGCGTGGCGACAGCGCCGCACGCGGGCGACGCGCCGCACGCCGCGCCGCACGCCGCGCCGCATGAGCTGTCCGACATGCTGCAGATCCTCGACCAGAGCGGCGGCGCCACCTTCGAGGACCTCAACATCAACATGTTCAACTCCAACTTCGAATGATGGCCTAATACACCCACCCAGTCGCAACGACCAGTCGCACGGTACACTACTGAACGATATGCTCAGTTATCGTCTCTAATGACGATTTATTATAACAGACCGAGAGCCTGTGAACGCCAGACTCTCGTTTTTTAATAAAAGCTGTAAGTTTGTCAGCACATGCTCCCAACACAGGCAAGAACGATTGCCAATTATAAAAGATTTGGCTTTGGCAAATAAAAAGATATATTTTTGATTTGATCAATTTAAAGTACAGTTTTATGATTTTTAGGTAATTCAGAATAAATTCACGTCATTAATTGCCAGACACTTAACATCGATGAAACGATGTTGTTGAAAACAGTTGAAAGGCCACACACCTTTAATACCGTTTATCTGCCAAAGCTACACAAACTTTATGATTGACTTTAAGTTGGGAGCATGCACCAACAAACTTTCAGCTTTAACAAAATAACGAAGGTCTGTCGTTCAAGGGATCTTGGTTTACTGTGTACTACGGTTTTATTTCATTGCACTCGTATTTACGACCTGGCTCCGAATGGCACAAATGGATAAACTAATTTACAATTTGAACGTCTTCATGTAAACCAGTTATCTCGCAAGCCTTATTCTGTACACGAATAGAGTATTAAGATACTATAATATCTTAGGGCGAAACTTTGCTTAAATTTTAATCAAAGAATGACTTAGTAGGTAGGTACTTTAAATGAGCAAGTTCGTAGATACTCTACCTCACTAATATGCCCATGGAAGCTGGGCGTTGTATGCGTGCAATCAAATCGAACCGTGACACTGTAGTTGGCACTCTGAAGCATTGAATCACGTGTCCCTCGAAGCGAGGCACAATAGAGTGTGCGGCGGTGTTTAGCGCACCACTCGAATCTCGAAAATCTGCATATCTCTTTAATTTCCAAAAGAAAACACTCCAGAATTACGTTTTATTTTCATATATTCATTATTGAAAGCATTATGGATTCACAAAACGGATATATTTAATGTTTGTACAAATATATCTGAGATGTAAGCTGATATTTTTTTCATTAATTGGATAATAAGCAATCATATTTGTTAAAAAGTTTATTTGCTTATAATCTTGTTTAAAAAGATTATATAGATCGGGAAAGATAACAGTTTATTGAATGAATTCTGATGTTAAGAGCATCGAAAACTGTACAGTACAGACATATTTTGTTACTAATAAAGAATATCTAAGTAAAGGCGGGTTCACAGACATGCCTGTAATTCGTACAGCATGCATGCTAGTTAGTTCTGGCATACTGACACTAGATGCCGCAGTTGATTGGTATATGGAAGTAGTTGTTGTGCAAGTGTACCGCTCCGCACGTGTTCAGAAAATAATTATTGTATGGTAACTATTGATACTAATTAATAGCACTATTATCTGCTGATGTACATAGTTATGAACAAAACTTTTCTATTGTATTCTACCAGTTACAGGCATGTGTGTGTATGCCCGCCGTAAATGATGCAGTCGCTCATTCTATTCCGGTGATTTTGTATCAATCTCGTTATTCAATATATATAAAGTGGCGGCTTGTACCTATTGATTATATCATAATTAGTTTATAAAAACGAATTTTTATATTAGATCAAATTATTTCCAACCTTAGATATAATTATGTCAATATTTTAATATTAGAATTGATTTTTCTTATTTTATATTTTTAAGTAGGTTAGGTATTGATTTTAATACTGTAGTATTATTTTGAATATGAATAAGTGGAAATAATATTTAATGCATTTAAGAGTACATATGTTTCGTATTTTCATTTTATTATTATTGATTCTGGTACATAATCTAAGAATATCTGAATTTTGTAAAATGAATTTTTCATTAAATATAAAGAATACAAATGCTGCACTTTTTTCCTAAATAAAAATAGCTACCTACGACTTGAATAATCACAAGAATGCGTACCAGATAAGTCTGCGCGCGACTGGGGTTGTCATACTAGCGGACAGTTATTAGTTATTTTATCGTCCAAGCAGAAACTTATCTGGAAAGCATTCCCTAACCATATATGCCACGCATAGGGTCGTTTGTGAATTCGGCTATAAGTATTCACTTAGTTTAGAACTCCATGACTGGCGCTATTTGTACTCTCCCATGTCCTCAAATCTAAAGTAATATGTTTAAATGAGTATAATTTCTCAGAAACCAGTGGGAATGAGGATACCATTTTATAGAATATAGTGACGACCTAGTTAGAATATCACGATGGAGCAGCTATCAGGCAGCGCCCGTATAATCTACTTGATAAATCAGTTTTATAGGCACTGTGCATCCATTGCTCCTTTAAGGTTATCACTGGAGATTATCACGTTACGTCAAAGTGAGTTGTCAACTAAATAGATAGTACGGGCACAAATGGGCAGATTTCATGGTTGTTTTTCTCCTTGTGTCCGTGGTGGCCCGTGTTTTTGTCGTTTGAAATTCCCGCGATTGTTTTATTTATGTTGCCACTGCCATCTCTGCTTCCCTATGTAAGAAAATGAATGCCTTTTAGTCGGAAACACGGTTATTGCCATCTATTGTCGAGTAGAAAAACATTTGATTCAGAACGTTGTTGTAATGCTGTCAAAAATTGAATTATGGTAATGTCATTGTCAAAAAAGATCGATCAATATCAATATTGTGATTCAGTATTATTGGACAAAAATTATAAATATCAGGTTTTCCGTCTAAATAAATCCCTAAATGCAAATTTAAAAGCAAAGCAAAAGAAGCAGAATTTATCCAATCTCGGGCAGCATTCAAAACCTAGGATTATAATTGTGATAAAATGGCCAGAACAGGGAAAACTCCACAGGAGTTTATGAAAGATTCCTTTTCGCCTAATATCGCAGTATTATGTAGCCCAAAAGTTGACTATGTTATTTCTAAGAACAATCTAACCTTTACTGAGCTCTTACAACCATTTACTGCTATGGATTGGGAAGGTAAGTATATTAATTACAAAACAACTAAAAGTAAACATGAAAATAACTTTTGTACTACTATCATGTGTATATTTTGTTATAGGTCAACTGAAAGAACCGGGAGGTGGTTCATGTATTGTGAAAAACTGGAAGCTTATTATGAGGGATGTTAACTGGAAACCTCTTCAACCAACTGAAGCTCGGAGGCAGCTAAATAATGCTGTACTTCACAACTATAATGATAAAACTGTGTCTTTGGAGTTTGGTAAGAATATAACCAATATGACAACTTGATTACATTGACATTATTTTATTGCTATTGGAAACAGAATTTGAAGTAATGTGAGTATCTTATTAGATTTAAATTATTTCAGATGGTAGGAAATTTGATATACCACAATCAACATATTGGTTTGATGCATGGAGGGAGACTTATTTGGAAGTCCAGTTTCCTTCTGACCATGAATTTACAAAACACTTTGTCTCATGTATTATTGTTGGTGTGGCACATGAAGAAAATGTCATAGATAGTTTTACTTCACTGAACCAGCAGTATGCTCAGTTACAAAATGTTGCACCACCTAAGTTACCTAAGTGGTTCAATAATGGAGTTCTTAAATCATATTTGTTGCTACATGATGCATCAGTCATATCCAGAGAAAAGTATGTAGACCTTCTTTTATTTAAAACTTACAACTGTGCCCTAAAACTAAGAAGTTAAGGGTCATAGTTGCTTTGCCTTTTAGCTGTTGTGCCCCACACAAGTTCAAATTTCATGGAATATTAGGCATAAAAAGTAACCCATGAATTGTTTCACTCTAGCTTTCAAGTTTCATATAATCTTAATATATAAAGTATCTAACACACAAAATTTGGCATAATTTTAGCTTGATATAAAATTTCCCAATTAAAATATTAATTATTATTAATTTCAATATTTATTTAACTGTTTACTTATGATTATTACAGAGCAGATGTTTCATTTGAATTACTCAAGCAAACATTCGGTGCCAGCAACTGTTTTATACTATCAATAAATTCAAAGAGCGCATCTGACCCATTTCTGACTGATATGTGGGCACCATTTGTTAAGAGGACAACAGATTCCAACGTAAATAATGTTTAACTTATTATTTCTAAAACCTTTTATCTGTGTAAATGAATCTGTAAGTAGAACAAAAAGGTCTCTTGTGTCTTTCTCATTTTCCGATATTGAAATAGGAGTATGTTTGATATATCTGTGCCTATTTCATTATATAATTTAAAATTTAATAATATGTATTACAGAATGATAATGCGTCTGTACTAACTCAGCCAACCACACCAGCTGAACCACAATTTTTTCCTCAAACTACTTTGAACTTAGGTAAGATATCATTGCAAAATCAATGGATTTTTAGTAGATAGAGTGATTCAATACGAAGGTTTGTATATATATCACATCCTGATATTCGCGCGGGACCAGAACTTAAGCGGTTGAAACGGCAGGCTGTAAACTAGTTTTAAATAAATTATTCTATTCAGATTATGCTCTAAAATATACAAAGGTCTTCTCAATAAGACATATCACTGAGCCAACTTTTTGTCTTTTACAGAAGATGGTACTATGTCAGCATCAATTCAAGCAGATAATTCTCACCCACTTACCTCACCAGACAATGATATTTATGACAATGCCAATAGCTTACAGGTAAAAATCATAAAAACAACAATAAAGCCCTGCTATAAGTCAGTATTCTAATGACTAAATACACATTTCAGACTCATTCCTTCTCTGGTAGTTCAGAAAGTGTCAGCGTCACTAGCAAAGGGCTGGATTCGTCAACTGAAGTCCATGGAACTTCATTAAACATGAATGATATTGATGACATAAAAAAATTCCTGCATGACTATGCACAAAAAACATTGCTGCCCCATATTGAAAAACAGATTACACAGTTATCTGAAGTTGTAAGTATTCATCTATCTATCTATACAATGTTGTATGAGATTTCTACCTAGATACTATTATCTTCTTTTACCTACCTAATACTTTCTTTATTGTAGGTTGCAAATAGAAAAGGTGTAAGTCGGTCTTTATTATCTGCTACTAAAAGATGGTTTGGAACTGGAAAAACTGGTGGCGCTAGTGGAAACAATACGGTCATGTAAGGACTTTTAAACCTTTTTTTGCAAATATCTGTAGCTAGATTAAACTATGAAACTTGTTCTTAGATATACGAGTGATTGCCCCGAGCTACAGTTGCGTCGTCTCGGCGATCTATGGTTCATGTGTGGGCAGTGGCAACGCGCGTTCGACGCGTACCATACAGCAAAGCGTGAGTTCTACGCGGATAGTGCGTGGCTGTTCTACGCGGGCGCACTCGAGATGGCCGCTATCAGCGCATTCATGGCTGGCGATGCCAATAAGAAAACATATGGATATATGGAAGAAAGTATCGTTACTTATCTTAACACTTGCAGGTAAGTGGACTGTATTATTTTTACTTAGAATGTTGCCCTTTATGAAGCTCAGCTCACCTGTAATTTAACATGGTTAGTGTTATGTCGTATTTATTTCCATAATGTAATCGCCATATTTCCGACCCTGAAGCTTTGCAGGTCTTGACAGGGGTAGCCGTATCAGACACCTACGTCTCCCGTGTGTTTCGATCTCAATCGTCATTTACTCTCGTTAGAATGGTCCAGTACGCGGTGCGGGCAACACTCCTGTCAGTGCTGTGCCTGAACAGCGCGGGTATGCACCGCGAGGCCGCCAAGCAGTTGATCCGCATGACGTCAGAGGACAGCGACCTCCGCAGCGCCATGCTGCTCGAGCAGGCCTCGCTCTGCTTCCTCTCCGGCCCCGGCACTAAAGCTATGTGCAGGAAGTATGCCTTCCACATGGTTCTGGCCGGGCATAGGTTCTCGAAAGCAGGACAGAAGAAACATGCTTATAGATGTTACAAGCAGGCTTATCAGGTAAGGGAGAACTTGTATAACATAGGTGGAAATTTATGGATAAGCCTAAACTAATGTGGTATATTCAAATATGTAACATTTAGGTGTACGATTCGAGCGGATGGCGGCTGGCGACGGACCACGTTCAGTTCGCACTGGGACGATTGGCGGGCGCGCTGAAGCAAGGTTCGGAGGCGCTGCGGTGGTTGGCCGCGCCGCTCGCGCCGCCACCGCCCGCCCGGCCCTCGCCGTTCAACCAACACCACGCTTTCCTGCGAGAGTACATGCTCGCACACCAGGTATATACTGACGCCTCACGATCAGGGCTCGGTGCGCTGCTGTAGTGTGCTATAATGGGCATAATACCACCGCAGGGGTATTATACTTATAATACCCCTGCTCAACTATGATGCTCCTTGCGCTGATATCACTCTACGCCTCACTCAGCCCTATCTGGCCACACACCGGTCTACTCGCGTATATAGGGAGCGATTTGAATGATAAGTATCGTAACTTCCGACATCTTTGTCTTTTATTCACTGTTTGGCTGTTTGGTTGTCTGTGATGATATATTCAATAAACTAGTTTACTATAATCCTATAACAGATCACCGTGAAGTAATAACACTTTTGGTGCAAAGGTTGTCCATTGTGCTATACAGAGAGGCAATGCGGCTACAATCCTAGGCTTCTTAGCGCCTGGTATGATGGGGACGGTTTATTTGACAATCATTACATTACATAATAATATATGCGGGAATATCTGGATAAAAAGTTGCCTATCTATATTCCAAGTCTCATAGCAATAGGTTTTTAGCAGCAATAGCAGCTTTTCACAGCAAAAGCTGTTTTTACGTAAACGAGTAACAAACATACCTACTTACAAACTTTCACCTTTATAATATTAGTAGATATCTGGCTTGTGTATTGTAGTATTTTAATTATGCTTAAAAATAAATATTTGCTTCTGGTCTTGGTGTATTCCTCAGACTAATCCGAGGTGTATTCTATGTAAAATATGTCTGTATTATAAAAAGGCATAATATGTAGGGTATCCGTTGTTAGTTTAGATTGGGGCCAGATTGCGCTGTGTAACGATAAGCAGAGAAACTTGGACCGTTTGAAACGTTTCAGCAATGGTTAGAAAGCTCGGAGGAGTACAAGGAGCGGTTGCGTCTGCCGAGCGTGCCGGTGCCGCTGGTGGAGACGCGCAGCACGGTGGTGGTGACGGCGGGCCCCGCGCCGCTGTCGTCGCCCGGCCGCCGCGCCGCCACCTCGCTGGCGCCCGCGACCGCGCCCGCTGCCCACCCGCAGCCGCGCCTGTGGCACCGCCTCGAGGAGATGTTGCTTCAGGTGGGCTCAATATAACCTAACCAGTGCACGGATTCTCTAATCTAACAGCCTAGAGCTCGACGCTGTTTTGGCGTCGAATCTGAGCAATACGACGCTCTGATTGGACGCTCACTCCGATTCCGACGCTGCGTCGAACTCTAGGCTATTACATTAGAGAATACTGTGATGTATGTAAGTAGGTAGGTGCGTGTGGAAGAGTGATGCGCGCGCGGTGCGGGGGCGCTGCGATTGCTGGATGCACCGGCGTGCACTCACTAGCTCGGATTCGATGAAAATATACATGTGTGTGCATTCCGCTGGTTTTATTTCAAAGTTAGTTCACCACTGCAGCTCTTTCGCTCAAACGATCGAGTCGCGGTGTTGGTCTACTGGTACATACTCCGGCTTTCATTCCAAAGGTCGTGGGTTCAAATCCAGACCGCGCACAAATGTCTTTTCGTTTTAGAAAAAGTTATATGCGCTAATAACATCGCTTTTACGGTGAAGGAAAACATTGTGAGGAAACCGACATGTCCTAGGACTCACCACGGTCCGAAGACACGGCACGTTCGCCAATTCGGGGTAGGCTCCCGTGGCGTCTTAATGCCTTACCCCTTTAAGAGGAGGGGCCTTGCCCTGCCGTGGGACAAATCAACGGGCTGATCAAAAATAAGATCATGTGATTCACTTAATTATTTAGAGTTATAGTCAAACGAAACGTTGCGCCTCCTCAGTCAGTCGAGGACGTCTCTTATGTAACGTATAATGTGTTATTAATTTAATTTTTTGTAATATAATTGACATGTGGATTTAAAGTTATCAAAAATAAAATAAAAATAAAGGACTGTTTACAAAAACCCTAATTAGCAGTCTCGCGGTTTCATCCGCGTTACTCCCGATCCCGCGGGATTTTTCAAAAAGACTTTCTTAGTGGATCCCTACACATCACAATGAACACACTCACCTAATTTGTCTGTCTCTAGGACCAGCAGTTTGGGCTCTCTTCGTTGATAGATATGTCAGTCAGTCAGTCAGGACATTGAATTTTATATATAAAAGTTGGATAGAGATAGAGAAAAGATTTTATTATATGTATAATTACTTATTCAGGTAGCACAGGGAGCCGTGCCGATGATATTCAAACCAACAGTTGATCTCTATGATGATTCCACTGACTGTGATCCCATTGTACCACAAGGAGGTCAGTTGATTCACATGCCCTACAATATTTAAAATGAACACGTCGTCTTTTTGCTGCAAATTAACATAATATTTTATTATTCAGAACCAACTCAAATATCAATAACTCTCTGGAATCCTCTACATATCGCGCTGGTGCTAAAAGATGTGGAGTTACTATGGAAATTCGTACCCGAAGATAACCCTGAAGAGGTGCTAGATAATGAACCGGCTGTGGCTTCAGGAAACGCCTTGGAGGCCACCGTTATATTTGGACAGAAAATAAAATCTACTCTGTTAGAAGCCGATGCTAAGAAAGTGTTGACGTTTACTCTCACTCCGATGAAAGTTGGAACGTTGTCTGTACATGGATTAGCATATAAGTAAGTAATACCTCTTTTTACACGACTGCCTAAGGAAGTGTTATGTTTTATACTGTGAAATTATAATGCGCAATATTTAGTCTTTCTTCTTTTTACACGACTGCCAAAGGAAGTGTTATGTTTTTGCCGTGAGTGTATGTATGTATGTATGTATGTATGTGACCTATTTTTGTGCCGTCGTAGGGCCTAAACGGCTGGGCCGATTTAGATAAACGATACGTCGTTAGATTCGTCATGACCGTGAGAGTGACATAGGGTACATTAAAATAATAAATAAATAAAAATAAAGATTTAAAACGCTATAAAGCAAGATTTGTCTTGACCATAAAAACCGAGCAAAGACAACGGAACGTTACTTAAAAACTTTTCGATTTGACTTTGACGCAGAGTTTCAACTTTTGAAGGAATTTGAATGTTTAATTTGTCAGTTTGTCAGAGATAACTTAAATAACAATTACTATTGAGTTTTGGCGCGAATGCGTTGAGGAGATGTGTTGCTAAATTTTCATTTTTGTGAAACTTAGTTCAAATGCGTGTGAATTGTTTAATTTCGGGGGCATAATAATCAATTTAGTTTCGTGATGGTGTACAAGTGAAAATAAAAGTGAAAATCGGTGCAAAACATGGACTTTAGCTTAGTGTTTTCTTCAAAGCTCCGTGAACAAACATTGTAAAAAATGGCCCCCTTTTTACAATGATTCCCTCGACTTGACTTTAACTATGACGACTTGACTGTTTCGTTCGATGAAAATAACCTGCAAATATTGATAATACTTGACACTGGCAAATGTCCGAAAGGAAAAGCCATTTTAAAGAAGAAGAAGAACAATTACTATGTTTACAATAAGTAATTAACTAGAAAATTTGAAATGTCGCGCTATGGATAATGGATAGCAAGGCTAATCCGCTAGGACAAGAAACCGCCAGCCTTTGTATCACCAGTCGCGACGAAGTTTTCGGATTTGGTAATTATATTTTAAGATGAATACCTGCCTACTTCATAGCCATCTCAGCAAAACTCAAAAAGAATAGCTATTATAATATTGAAGGCTTTTAGATAGCCTATCTTTAACCGATTTCGAGTCCTCGCTACTGGAGTATACACATCCAGAGTTAATGAGTTTCTCTGGTGTAATTGTATCTAATCTCTAATAACTAAAAAGCGTAAAATAAAAAAAATAAAAAACCCGACTGCCGTTAAAACTGAAAAGTAAAAAACAAGACGATACCTAAAGGTAAAGAAACCTTAAAAATCGTTCGACGCATCTAGGAGCCTTAAAAATTGTGGATGCAGTCGGGTGGGACTCCTTTTAAAAGAAAAGTATAATGACACCAAATTGTGTTGAAGTCCCACCCGAGTCAATCCACATTTTTTTAAGGCTCATAGATGCGTCGAACGATTTTTAAGGTTTCTTTTTAAGCAAGGAGGAGCTTGAGAAAATGATTTTTGCCACACAAATTTGTAGCCATCCATCCAAGTAATGACCGCGCCAAGCGTTGCTTAACCTGGACGACCGTTTAACATCGGCAGGTACAGCTAGGCCAATGCGCTCCTCAATATTTAGTTTCACATATGTATTTGCCTTATAGACCTTAAAAAAAAACGGTCTATAAACTTGCTCCATTTGAAACGATTTTGGTTAATCAAATCAAATCAAATCAAAATATTTTATTTCGGATAAAATAATACATCCATATTATTAGTAAGAAATCTTACGAGCTAGTGTTAGTAGGTAATTAACTATGCTTAAAAATAACACCGTTTTCCCCCCATAGGGTAGAAAACGGATATTTAGGTTCCAGCGAACCTTGACCCACTTGGTGAAGATGACATCTTGGATTTTGCGTGTGGTAACACTGTTTCGACTAGTTTTGCATCGCCCAATCACGTGCAAGCGTTCCCCTCCCCTCGCTCGCGAGACGTCACAGCGCCGGGCGCCGTAGCGCTTCATCAGTACGCATAATAGCCGGCAAGGTCATAAAAATATAGTATATAAAATATAAAAAATATAGCTGGAACCTAAATATCCGTTTTCTACCCTATGGGGGGAAAACGGTGTTATTTAGGTATCCGAGCTCCGCTTGACCCACTTGGTGAAGAATTGTTTATCTTCTGCCGGTGCTGTGACGTACTGTGATGGGGACAAATTGAGATCTATAAATCAATTTTTATTTACAATGATTCAGTATTTTAACATTAATATTATGTTATGGCTAGTACCTACTCCAATAAGTAATAATCAGGAAAGAAAAGGGAAATATTTAAATACTAACTAAATTAAATGTTACACAGGACTAATCAGACTGGCCAGTGGTCAGCCTTCTTCATGACCTCATCAAGGTCCAAGTTTCTATTCAGCCAGTTATGGCTTTTCATTGCCGATCTAAAGCTGCCTGGCGTATCATCTATTTTAGCCTCATTATGTAGGGTTTAATCCATCGTGCAATGACCGTACGTGATGCGGGTGCTATCTTACCATGAGTAGTAATAAGAAAATTAGTAAGGCTTTCTCTGCTGTTTCTCTTGCTATGAGAAACTTCGATATGTTTCTGAATCCAAAATATCAAGTTGAATTTTTTCTTCACTACTAGGGAGAAAATTCCACCCCGACTATTGGTATGTCAAGGAGTTGGTTTTTGATCCAAACCTAGGCCAAAATATTACATGAGAGTTGTTATTCTTGAATAATGAAGGTTGTAAGTCCAATAAAGTAAGATAATGAATTCTTTGACCCGTTGCCAGTAAAAGTAAAGTAGCCAAATGACGAGATACTTGAAATAAACTGTCGACATTCCTTTGATAATGTCGCAGATATTCGATAAGTGTGTTTACATCCCAGGTGTGTGGTTTTCTCGGTCTCTCGTTGCTAAGAGCTATTGCTAGAGTTTGCTAAGTGCTTTGAGAACAATGGGATGTTCACTCAACATCTTTGTTTTCGTAGTATTTGTAAATGTCGTTACCACAGACTTATGTAGTGCTATAATTCTCGGAGCTAGGTTAAATTCATGATGTAACAAACATAAATATTGTGCTAAGTCTTTAGCATCCACATTACATTTACATCGTTACATCGTTAGCCCATTGTTGCCATTTCTTCTACGCAGGTTTGTAGGTTCTGAGAGTGGATTTACGCCAAGCATTTTCTACTTGGTTACGGTGTTCAGGTGGCCAAGTGTTTATAAGATTGGTTCACCCTGTATTTTCACAGCTGGTGGAGACCTGCCCGTTCTTAGATCTATCAGGTGATTGTGGCGTTGTCAAATTCTCATTGGTGGTTCCAAGGCTCGTTGCTGTAATGTTGTGATCCAGAACGTCTTCTTCCACTTGGGTACCACGAGAATGTAGGTTCCGGAGCAGATGTTGAGATGGCGAGGGACGCGTGGTGCTAGACCTGGTGGTGAAAAGATTGTACTACCATGGTCGACTGAAAGAGTCCACATAGAGGCACTTCTGAGCTCTCACATCCTCGGAGACATAATTTCGACAAGCGCTGACCGTTCACTGGCAAAGAGATCTATCACGGAAATTCCGAACTTGTTTGTTATTTACCTTCACTATTTCGTTCGAGAGAGTCGATTCTGGTAGTTTGTTGAATCTGGAGAGGCTGTCCACAATAATGTTGCATCATCCCGGGAGATAGCGCGCAATAATGTGCGCTTGATACATTCTTGCCAATCGAAATTTTCAAAGTGATTAGCAGGGATTGACTAGACTTTGTGCCACCCTCTTTGGTGATATAGGCTACTACAGTCCTGTTGTCTGTTTGGATCATGACGGTTTCGGTTTTAAAGGCATGGCCAGCTATTTTTAGTATTTCTGCAATAGTCCATATTCCTTTGAGTTGCTGTGCTAGTGTTTTTGTTCTTTCTTCCATAATTTGTTTAGTTTCACACCGTTCCCCAGCCCAGGCTGGATGCGTCGGTGCTTACTAAGACTGTTCGTCTGTTGTACAGAATAGGAGTTGTGAGGGTTATATTTTTCAGCCACCAGATCAATTCTTGACCCACTATGCGTGGAAGTGCAAACTTTCTGTTGGGCATCTTTGGGTAAGGTGATTCGCTTTGCATTGAATCAAACGGGTGTGTAGTCTTCCGTACGGGACGACGCTTGCAGCTAATGTTAAGTTTCCTAGAAGCATTTCCGCTTAATGCCACGTCCATCGATTCTTTCGTAAGGTTTCTTATATGATGGCTATATTTCGAGCAACTTTTTCTTGAGGAAGACACTTGCTGATGGTTTCTGTGTCTCATATTAATCCGAGGCCATGCAGTTTGTGGGTGTGAGCACAGACTTTTCTTGGTTTACACACAATCCTAGATTTACAAGACAATCCAGAACAAGCCAAGTCTGTTTTTGAAGTGTTTCTGGATTTGTGTGCATAAACAGGAAGCCGTCCAAGTAGACGATCACAAGAATTTTTGCTCCTGAAAAGATTTGCCAACCAGTTACTTACAGTGGCGAAGGCCCAAGGTGCCGTGGCTAACCAAACGGTAGGCATGTCATTTCGTAAGTTACTCCATCGTAAACGAATGCAAGGAATCTGCGATGTGCAGCTGCGGTGACTATGTGAAAATATGCGTCGATCTTTGTCATATAGTCGGATTTATTTAAGCAAAATGGAGTTTAAAAAATGGTTAAGAATTAACATTTTGGAGGTCGTATATATTGATTTAATTTATGAAGATCAAAAATTGGTCTATTTGACCCATTAGACTTTCTCCTGAGGAAAATAGGGGACAAGAGACCTGTCTTACTGCGACACTTGCTTATCGCCCCTAATTGTTTAAGTTTCCGGATTTCCTTAGACATGTATTGTGAGGGGACTTCTTTATTTGAAATCTGGAGCAAGTGCTTTTGTCCAATCTATACAACTGAGGACGACTTATAAACGGAATCCGATAAGCCGATAGAGTTGAAATGACATTTGGCGGGGCCCCTAATTCTTGCCAACGTGAGCTGACCTGTCCAGCCTGAAAACTAGTGTTTTCTTGGTTTGAAGCCTCGTGAATTATTCTGCTTTGGTGGAACTGACTTTCCAAGCACTGATGTGGTTTTTGGGCCCGTATGATCTCTAGCTACGTGTCGATTGGGCACTATATTTGCTTTTGGTATTGAGCGTGCGGTTATCTCCCTCCGGTCTATTTCTTGTGAACGTTGTGGGTTTATGAAATTTCCCTGAAAATATAATGGCTATGTCCCCTTGGTTTTTTACCAACTCGACGGCGGTAACTCGAGTAGGAGTTCTGCCAAGGTTTTATTCGAGGGTTTGTATATAGATCTACGCTGCTCAATTATTTCGGACCTTTTCCACAAGTATATTGTGATGATTAGTCAGATGTCGTTCTAAAGGTTGATTCTTATGACAAGACATGTTTGTTAAATGTTTTCTTACTTCGGGTGTAGCATTGTTGCATATATTTTATCTTGAAATGCTTTGCTTTGTTGGAGTAAGCCGTGGGTAATGGCGCCCAGAGAGGTCCATTTTCTCTTAATATATTCACCAATTGCCATCCTGGAGTAGCACACCGCTCTCTACTTGACTTTTATATATGTTATAGCGTCCCCACCGACAGCCAAATGCAGGCATTCCGTGCGGGGTCCACTATACTCAAGCGAGCATCTCGAAGGGCGGCGTCGGGGATCGAGTTTAAGACTCATCTAGTCCCCAATGCTAGACTGGAGTAGCAGGAGCCAATTGGCTATTCACTTTTAAGGCAGTGAATACAGTAGAGGCCTGAAATTATTTTTTGGACTTCAGAGTAGCGAATGTTACGCCATCCATTATCATTGAAACTTTGGCATTGCCTGCCTTGTGAAGCAAGCTTCTCGCTGGCTTTCGAACTTTATGTCTTTAGCCTCTGCTTCCTTTGTTGTGGGTGTAAAGTCGAGAAGATGCTCTTTGTTTCTTTCTTCCTCGCTTGTGTCTTCCTTCTCCTCTAAACGTAAGGGAGGCGGAATCTATCCGCGTGAAGAAGAGGACA
Source organism: Idaea dimidiata (assembly GCA_949358125.1). NCBI lineage: Eukaryota > Metazoa > Arthropoda > Insecta > Lepidoptera > Geometridae > Idaea > Idaea dimidiata. The sequence continues at coordinate 8,713,988 of OX442336.1, read as the reverse complement.
CGGGGGAAGCTAAGGAGGACTTATGAATGAATTCAGAGGCCGCTGCCTCTGAATTAATTCATAAGTTATTTCGCACAATTTACCAAGGATTTCGTTGTGCTGGCGCTTACGGTCTGTTGAAGACTCAGCCGCATGTTTTCTGGCGAGGTCAGATGGTGGTTCGTCTCTTGTAGGACTTGTCCCAGACCGCTTAGACGACGTCGATTGTGAGCTAGTGTGATAGTGCGTTGTTGGCGTGAACTTTTGTCATTATGGTTAAGGGCTGGTAGAACAGGGCTCTGCCGAGAGGCCACTTTTTCCCCTATATCGACGTTCGCTGAAGCTGGGTGTTTTTTTTTTTTTTTTTTTTTTTTTTTTTTTTTTTTTTTTTTTTTTTTCTTGCTAAATTTGCTTGCTAGTTGTATAGTGGGGATGGCGAACCGTAGGCAAGCTTCGATTTCGGCCGAATTGATCAACGTAAGATCTATTATTAACAATCTTCGGGATACAACATGTCAAACGCTTCTAGGAGGTTATCAAAATACTCTCTGTCAGTTGGCCAATTAAGGCACCCATAGTTGTGGTAGCCATCTGCAACAGACCATCCGCAGTCATTAAGCAAGGAAACGACAGTTATGTCGCGTGAGCAGCCGTTGAGGCGATCTTGCAGACGACGTCGCGTGACGTGTCGTATGTCTGAGCAGACGACGTCGCGTGACGTGTCGTATGTCTGAGCAGACGACGTCGCGTGACGTGTCGTATGTCTGAGCAGACGACGTCGCGTGACGTGTCGTATGTCTGAGCAGACGACGTCGCGTGAAATGTCGTATGTCTGAGCAGACGACGTCGCGTGAAATGTCGTATGTCTGAGCAGACGACGTCGCCTGACGTGTCGTATGTCTAAGCAGACGACGTCGCGTGAAATGTCGTATGTCTGAGCCGACGATGTCGCGTCGTATGCTTTACCAGACGACATGTCGCATCACATGTCTTGAGCAGACGACGTTGCTATGTAGACGATGTGTCGTCGGTTCGCTCAGGCGACATGTAGTCTGCAAAGATATTAACAAACAACTTAACCTCTGAAATTCCAGAGAGATTTCAAACTTGTACACCTCGTTTAATGGAGGTAGTTATCATTACAATCATAGGGCTTTCCTAGGTTTTGATAACTGTTATTCGACCGTCCTGAGAGCGGGTCGGCAAAGCAAAATAGGGCTGTCCTATTTGTATAAAATACTGATTATTATCTTTAACTTTTATTTATCTGAAATGGAGTAGTGTTAAATTATTTTTAGTAGGTACTAAGAGCAGTGTTACACCACAAAAATCCAAAACGTACTGATGAAGCGCTACGGCGCCCGGCGCTGTGACGTCTCGCGAGCGAGGGGAGGGGAACGCTTGCACGTGATTGGGCGATGCAAAACTAGTCGAAACAGTGTTACCACACGCAAAATCCAAGATGTCATCTTCACCAAGTGGGTCAAGCGGAGCTCGGATACCTAAATACTAATACATTACTAAAAATATTAATCGAAAAAATAACTAGAATTGATAACTCACATGACCGGCGTGTAGACTCACCCAATGTCGTAGAAGGGGGGAGTCCCACCAGTCCTTAAACACATTCAAGAGACTGCCGGTGGAGGAGCGGAGCCGAGCGAGAACGGATGCAGCTCGTTTTCTAGCAAAATGTTAAATTATTAGCAAAATGTTGTTTATTATTAACAGAGTATAGTATGAGTTAGCATTTATTTTCAGACTCGTCAATGTCGGAGAAGGTGGTAACGAAAACGGGAACGGGGTTACCATAGCAGGCAAACTAAATCTAACAACTGGAGTTAAAAATACTGACCGACGTTTGAAGATTACTGTTATCCCTGAAGCTCCTTGTTTGCAGGTAATATAAACTTAAAAATTAAAGAGTCCCCATTCAAATCTTAAACCAGTGTAAGTAGGCCTCTGGTTTAAATGTGCACCCATACAGTAGAAGGGTCATTAATTTCTGGTCACTTATTAGTCTATCACCAATCCACATACAGTCGTACATGAGTACGGCCTTATCGGCGTGCATTTTTAAACCCTGGTTGATAGTACTGCAATAGTAATTATCTCACAGATCCCAATTTTTTTAAGGAGCCTATTCTTTGCAAACAAACAATTAAATAAATCTTTTCTTTTTAGGTGTAGGTAGACTAGAAAGGAGCAGCAAACTCGTGCTTACTCTTAACGCTTTAGCAAAACCATCCGCGAGACACCAACTACTGAGTAAACTGTGGCAGAACTGAAAACCGTACAGTTTTTTTCGCTACACACTTTTATTAGTTTTAACTCAGTTTTTCTCAGTTCCTGCAATACAAGCTTTTGCTTAGTGTAGAGCCGATTTCTAATGTAATTTGATAAATGTTTATTAGGATTCAAAAATAAATATAATATCATATCATAACTGTGAAGTTTTAACTGTACCTACAGTATTTCGTAGATATAGATTCAAATCTTTATTTTCAGATGACGTTCTCTGAAACGAACCCGACGATAATGAGTGGGGAGATGCGCACGATAGACGTGGAGTTCACAAACGTGGGTCCCGTAGAGATGCGAAACCTGCACGTGGCCGTCTCACACCCTGACGTCATCTGTCTGCTGACTGACGCGGGCGACGGGCTGCAGCGGCTGTTTGATGACAAGTATCGGGAACCGAACAATTATTCAGGTTATTCATTCATTCTTTAAAGATTGACTACCGGTCATCTTTATCCGAGCGATGTTCCCGGTTGCATCCCCCTCGGGATCATTACATTCCTAGTTTTGCGTTCCATTTCACACGATCTACACCTGCATTCCGTGTAGTGAGGCCATTTGCACGCATATCAGCCCTTTCGATGTCAAGCTAGCATTTCTTGTGTCTTCCCAATCTACCGCGGCCCCGAGTGGGGATGCCATAGCAAAACATTCAATTTGTTCCCCATTTATAACTTATAATAAATAAATAAATATTGCACGACATTACACACAACTAGCCGGTTTTCATAAGATGTGACCGTACGACATCATATATAATTAACTACGTAGCAGTGTTGTCCGGTTTTACACTCGTAAGTCCCTACCGCGCAGAAATATCCGGATGAAAATCGGCTATGTTACTACTAAGAATTGCATGCTCATGTTCATGAAACTGTTCAGTAATATCAGAGCCCAATTATAATTAGTGCTCATGGATTTGCCCGCCTGGCCTAAGAAGATGAAGGGGTGATCCCCCAAAGAGAATAATAACCTAATAGGTGATTAGGGGGCCCTAATGACGTCCTCAAATCGCCTATTTAATATACGCTTAAGTCCATCGAAGTACTGACCCTGCAAGACGCTATTAGCACTTTCGTCGTTTGGGTCAGACAGTGATTAGGTAAGCTTTACAATAAAAAATAAATTTTGTACTTGGTGTTTAGCTGCGACCCACAATTTCACCCGCTGTCCTGCAGGGTAGCAGAGGAGCACGATAAAGCATTTAGTCGATCGAAAATGCTACGTCTCTCTTTCTCGTCGTTTGGGAAAGACCGGGACATCTTTCTCGTGCTAGTGTGCTACCACTGCTGTTCCGAGGGAATATCAAGATAAAAATAGCCTATAGATGTATTATTCCAGGTCTCCAGGTGTCTACATACCGATTTCATCGCAAACAGTTTAGCTGTTTTTGCGTACAGAAGCGACAAAGACACATTTCAACTCAGAAACTTTCATCTTTATAATATTAGTAGGATACTTTTAAGATGTTATGTTGTATTTCGGTTAGTATCATAAAATTATTTTTTCGGCTTCAAAAGGTTACTTTTAAAAATCTTTGAACTCAATTTCATACTTATTTTTGAAAATTAATAAATATTGCACGACATTACACACAGCGCTATCTAGCTCCAAACTAAGCACTAGGCTTGTAGTATAGGTATTAGACAACGGATATACTACATATTTGACCAAACTAGCGAAGCGAGTGAGGTCCAGTGTAGACGAGCCTGGCGCTTGTATCTTCGTATGTTTGTTCGACGATAACTTGAGTATCGTAGCTCCGATCTTCATGAATTTGAAATTGGTATGCGCGTAGTTTAGATCAGTAGAATTTATGAGTTCAAAGATGAGCCGGATCGGTAGGGGGGTCGGGGAGATAGGGGGTCGTGAGGTTTCAGTTCGGGGCGAACTCCTAGTATAGTTTAATAGTAGTAGTAAAGTTTAAGTTTATAGTAAAATAAAGAAACGTTACTTTTTATCAATATTAAGGGTACTTTTTTCCAACCACGGTATTTTTATTCGATACTGTAACGTAACGTGTACCTACCGTGTACAGACGAGCGCGCGGCGCGCAGTGGCGCGTGGCGCGCGCTGGCGGCGCGGCACGCGGTGCGCGCGGGCGCGGGCGGCGGGCGCGCGGCGCTCGGCGTGCGCGCGCACCGCGCCGCGCCCGCGCCCGCGCTGCTCGCCTACTACGAGACCGGGCTGCGCGCGAGACCCTACCGACTGCTGAGACACGTCTTCCACTTCGACGTGCAGGTATACTTACATTTTACAGAGTCTTACGGCCGAATACAGAAACGGCACTTAACATTTGAAGTTTACTTAAATAATTGAGTTTTAATAAAAATTTAAAATTAATATGGAAATATTTGAGAGCTGCTTAATTTTTCAGGTAGAACTCAAAATATGAGTAGTATTTCAGTATTTGGCCGTTAATCGCCTATTATTATTTATTTTCTTACCTCGACGTTGTAACAAATCGTGTGAATATAAAAAAAAACTATAGCAAGACAAAAAATACGAAATGACTGCTCATTAGTTTTGCCTCCTTACCACAATAGTACGTATTTTAGTTGCACTCTCGTACAGTAACGGCCGATCACAAAGAGTCTAAATACAGATAGGTAACGTTATGGCCAATCACAAAGGTTGATTATTATCTCACCCCCTGCCCGAAACGGTGAGTTGTGTGTTTGTAGAAATATTCGCGGTATTAACAATTAATTGGTTTTATCGTATTTGGGGTCGATCGATTGCCGTTGCCAACATATTGTACTCAGCATCAATACGTAGATAGTATCCCAGGAGCAGTCCACACGCGTTCACGGAACATAGTGCTACGTTCAACTACTCACTGGTCACGCCTCATCGCAATACTTATACTTTTTTTACCTTCAATAATTTATTATTTCATTTCAGGACGCAGTCGATGTAGCCGTAACTCTGCGAAGAAATTTAAACAGTAGTTCAGGAAATATAATCGAGAACATGAACTTAGCCGTCGAAACGAAGAACAGTTACAGCGGCGATCGCAGTGACGTCACCGTCGAGTTACTTGACGCGTCCCTGTTGAGTAGACAATGGCGGCTGACGCAACTCCTAACTACGGGCGCTAAAAACGAACCTCTCGTCTCAAGAGAAAGATTACACTTAGTACTAAAAGCGAGAAGAATCGTCGAAAAGTTACCCGATGAAAAAATTGACCATTCCATTCTTAAAATATCCGATCTCGACTACCAAAAATATTTAACGAAAATACCGCCGTTTTCTAAATTCATTTCGGACGGAACCCCTACGTTATGTGAGACGAACGATAGCTTGGTTATACCGACGAAAAAGAAGACCCCGGGCTTAGTGGAGTCCATGTTCGTTTTGCGATGGAAAGTGACTTACAAAGCCAGTGGTGAAGTCGCGATCGGCCAACACAGTCTGTGGTTGGAATGTTTCTCCCAAGCGTTGGCCCGTGACGTCACCCCGCCAGTAGAACCGACGCTTCAAATCGACGACTATGAAAAACCGGATTACCAAGATCTTGCCAAAAACAAAACAAATAACATTGTTATATTCGGTTTGGAGCACTCGAACCGAGTCGATCACGATTTCAAACAACGAAAGATCTGTCTGATTCCGGTCACTTTGAACGTGGTCAATTGTTACGGAATTCCTGTGAAAGTATTTATCGATATGAGCAGGCAGAAGAATAGGTAAACAAACGATACATACAGTATTTCATAAATTTAAGGATAATCAATAAATACATAATAGAACAATATTTACCGCCAAAAACACTTTCATGTAAAAATGTAGCCAAGACGAAATCGTGACCATATATAGGGTGCAGTGTCAAAAAGTTATCAGAAGTCATGTAGAGCCAAGCTTATAACCAAATTTCAAAATCACAAACTTCTTAGCTGAAATATGTGGCTTGGACGTTTACCTTACATGGGCATTTATTACTTTTCTGATAAACATTAAGGCTGATTTACATCGATCCAGTGACTAGGCAAACGAGCACTGGAATTATTATACTATAAACTGATCTGTAGCCATTCCAGCTGTACAGTTAATCTGCCAGTTCATCATAACGTCTGTAGCCTGCTTAACTGGTCCACGATTGTCGTTTCAGGGAATGTTCGGGCGAGATGGGGTGGACTGGTGGTCTGAGCGGGTCGGGTTCCGGTAAGGAGGTCGGCGTCAGCGTCGAGCTCGCGGGCTTCGAGTGTCGTCGCGTGCAGGTACTGTGCGGGGTGGGCCGTCTGACGAGGTCGTCGTCTCTACGGGGATATCGAGTGGTGCGAGAGATCTTTGGTGGGACATGACATCAGGATCCTATCAATAATTGTAGGGCTTCCTCTTAAAGGGCTTAGGCCACGGGAGCCTACCCCAGCCAATGTCCCATATCTTCAGACCATGTACTTATGTCGTTTTCCACACGATGTTTTCCTTCACCTTAAGAGCAATCTTATTAGCACACAAAGAAATAAATCTTACTACTATTATAAACGCGAAAGTTTGTATGTATATAATGTATGTGACTTTGTTACTCTTTCACGCAAAAACTACTGAACCGATTGTGATGAAACCTAGAATATAGATAGCTTGAGACCTGGAATAACACAATACTTTTCTTTCTCGATATTTCCGCGAGCAATGTTAACGCGGCGGTGCGTTGTATAGAAATGATCGCTCGTGGAGACGATCCCTTAGTGTAAGATTTAAAGTATGTTTGTATGTTACAGGTCCGAGCAGTGTGCGCTGCGCCGGGAACTTACCTGCTGGGCTCCGCCTTCACTATCACCACCACTGAACCGCTGCAAGTGACGCGCCTCGCTGACAATACCTCGTTACTGATCGTGCAACAAGCCTGAACTGAACACTGAACAATGGACGTCTCTAACAACCTCCTTCTCATTAGGAACCATGGCCATGCTAGTAAACCCTACGTAAGGCTACGTCCGCATAGACTGATATTGGCTTAGCGCCTAGAGCCTAGCGAGGCAACAATTCAAACGAACGTTATACTATGGTTGTGACCGGTCGAACCGTGGGCTTGGTGCCTAGCTAGTCGTTTGGTGTGCATCGAAGTACGCTCGGTGCGCCCGGAACGTTCATTTTAGTTAGCGCCTCGCTAGGCTCTAAGCGCTAAGCAAGCCGCTGCCTATGCGGACGTAGCCTAAGGTAGTTGTATAAGAGCAGGTTACATAAACCCGTGACTTGTCACTCACGCACGTTACCCAAGACTTTAATGGCCGTTTACACGTGCGTACATTACATGTAACGTCTCTGGTGCTGCATCTTTCAGTTTCACACAATATAGTGTACTAGCTGTGCCCCGCGGTTTCACTCGCATAAATTCCTACCCCGTAACGTATGTGACGCATCACGTATGTCGTACCAAGCGTTGCTTAACCTGTATGATTAATCAAAGTACCCTATATCTTATTTTAACCACTAAACTATGCCTGTACCAAATTTCATTCAAATCGGTCTAACCGTCATTTTCACCCATCACGTATTTCGTACCAAGCGTTGCTTAACCCGTACGATCTATCATTTAAAGTACCCTATATCTTATTTATATCCCTATACTAACCATGTACCAAATTTAATTCCTATTGATTCCGCTGTTCTTGAGATATAAATATAGTGTGACTAACACTACTTTCGTTTTTATAGCTGCGTTCCGCGGGGTTTACCCTCGGAAGTCCCGACTCCGTAGGAATATCGGGATCAAAAGTAGCTTATAACCTTTCTCGATAAATGGACTATCAAATACAAAAAGAATTTTTTAAATCGGAGCAGCAGTTCCTGAGATTAGCGCGTTCAAACAAACAATCAAACTCTTCAGCTTTATAATATTAAGTTTAGAGTATAGATAACGCCTTGCGTTTAGTGTGACCTGTCTTTACATAAATTGGTCCGATTGTAATTGTTAATCAATCACTGCAAAGGAATGTTGGTTTCGACTTCCAGAAACTTAACAGAAGAAACAGTTATAATTTTATTTTCTAAAAATACTGTCGTCTTTTTTTTCGTAAATTTGTTTTTATTGCTCAAGGCATATTTACTAGAAATATGTTGTATATGATCCAGGGACGCGAGTTCAAATCTCGCCGCAAGTGAATTTTTGAAGATGAATTTTTCATTTAAAAATAATACTGTCGTCTGTTATGTATTTTTATACCTATTTTATTCTTATCGTATTAAATAAAGAAATACATTTTCATTTATGTTTATTACGGTATAGAGTTATCGTATCGCTACAGTTATTTTATAGCCATGTAGAATAACTAAATAATTTAATTTTATTATGAACTAGGCAGTTGTTCGTCGAAAGTATAATATAAACTTTTGTTATGTCGTCTGTGTTTTATTTTCTATTTTCGGGTGAGTCCTTCTCATTTACATGCACGCTGCAGCATATCTGGCTGAATTTAAAAGATAATTTTAGGATAAAATAATCCTATGTTCGAAATGACGGTCAAGCCTACCATAATGATCCACTTTCTTATTTAATTTCCTTCGTATATGAGACAGTTAGTAAATAATATATACGATGGCGATGACGAGATGATCTTGACTCCTTGTAAAAGTAATCATAGTAGCCATAGACCGTGACAAATGAAAGTAAGGCAGAGAGGCCTTTGCCCTGTAGTTGGCAGATTCCCGACGCCGCTCTTCGGGGTGTTCGCTCGGGTATAGCGGACCCCGCACGGAATGCCTGCATTTGGCTGTCGGTGGGTACGCTATAACATATTATATATCGAGTAGAGAGTGGTGTGTGCCCTGCCCTCGGACAGTTAATAATAACTGTCGCAGGGTTAACGCAGGGCACCTTGAGGCGAGGTGTCTGGGAGTAGCGACCACGCGACTTCCCGAGTGCTCCACGGGAAGTCTCCGTGTCTCACCTCCGGCTTGCTGTAGTTGGCTAGTCGGAGTTAACACTGACAAGGAAGCGGTACCCGCCTCTGGCTTGCCTTCACCGACCGGTCAGAGTGAAGTCGCGAGAGCAGAAATGCTCGAAGGATGGACACCTCAGGTCAGTGTTGAGTTGGGCCGCTCACTGGCAAACCAGTGATGACTTAAAATCCAGGGAGGTATCTCCATCCTTGAGCCACTCGCGTCCCTGTTGCTCCCTTGCTGTAATTTGCTCAGCTGATTAGGGTAGCGGAGTTTGTGAGTCTCCGTCTGCCATTTTTACGTGTTTATTAAACATAATCAGGCAGGCGCTATAATCACCATAGTTCCCCCAGTAGCCAATCCACTACCATCACATCACTTTAGCCCATTTTGTTTTCACCTGTAGATTTCTTAATAGTTTTATCCGATCTACTAACTGCTCACCAAGCAATGCTTGTACCTGTAGTGCGAGTTTACGCAAACTACAGTCACTACATAAAATATTATAGTGTATGGGTTTCCTTTGGCTTTATAGCGTTTACAGTAGTAAGCCACTAAAATATAAAAAATATCTATGGATAGTATATCGTAGCCAAAGACAAGAATTTTGATAAGTTGGGTTGGTAGCACTGCCCGCCGCCCATATTTTTAACTCAGCAGCAAAAAAAGCGCTTTACAGCGCTTGAGAACAAAAAATATTATTCGTGTTGTTTATCTATCTTACATAAAATGTAGGTTTTCTTGCGATTTATTCAAGTAAAATTTGGTCTATTGAATTTTAACTGACGATATTTATGATTATTTACCTGCATAAAATGTTCGTTTGTTATTAGGTGATTTTAAAAGATAACCCGATTAAACCAGTAAAAGTTACGCAAAAATGTGAAAAATGTTTCGGATGATTTTTATGGGGTTTAGTTAAAACAATCTCGAACAAAATAATAACATACAACCGAAGCATAACTTTTAACGTCTTCGTAGAGATAAGGGCATTTTCACTTTTGGGTGCCACCCCCACTTTTATGGTGTCCCACGTTTTTAAAGTTGTATTGCATATTATTAATAATGGGTGTTACTATAAAAAGTATATCAATCGATGCAGAATATATTAAACTATTTGTCTATGCAACAATTTTTATGCAATTAAAATTAATTAATTTAATTATGGTCAATTCAAATATTTAGAGGAGCCGTTTTTGACTTGTCCCAGTGCTTGTCTGCTTCAGAGTATCGAAATTACTGGTAAAATTTTCTACTAAAATATATTAAGTTTTTATTACCATGTTTAGTGGACATATTTTCCCGTCACGTTAAACAAAACTTACAAAGGTAACTCTAATTTTACAGTGTTAAAATACATTTTTGTAAAGTCACTAAAACTTGGTGAGATCTGACATGTCAGAATAGTAACGGCTCTAAAGGGATATTTATTTCTACCAAGGGCGTTTCATTTAAAAAAAATAGAAACACTATTCAGAAAGGCTCATTCAAGCGTAGCGAAATCAATCAGTGTGTTCAATCCGCGAAAAAAAGAGGGTGTTTTGCTGGTGTTGGCGAATGGTCACGATTTCGTAAGTCAGATTTGAAGCCTTTTTCTTAATTATATATTTGTCTTACACTATCGAACTATTCACTGTCTGTTTTTGGTGTTATTTGAACAGTGTTTTAAGGAGTTCATTTGAAAAAGTATAATTCAATTAGGTTAGAATGGATTTTTCTAATTAGCTACATGGATAAAGTGACGGTCAGTTCAGTAACGTTTTATGCCGTCACGTATAGGGCGGACCACCAAAGTCACTAAACTGACTCATAAGGCTAGGTGTACATATTATGTAACTAATGTATTGGACTTTTAGTTTTTCCGGAAATTTAGAAAACCTTAACATGCCATTAAAAAGAATTTAAATTTAAATCATGATTTACTTAATAAGTTACTAATGTTACTATGAAAAAACATCGACTTTTAGTTACAATTTAGTATTTGTGTATCATGTAGCTTCACCTTAAGGATTTTAGGTGTGTCAGTTTAGCGATTGTCCCAATTTTTATATGGCTTATTTTACTTTTAACAGTTTTGTTTTGATGTTTGCATAATATATCTTTTTCTTATATTGTTTCAAATAATGTCATTTCCAATATGCAATTTATGAACTAAGAAATAGCTCAATAAACTCACAATTAAAAAGAAAATTATGATTGTAATGGAGCCATTTCTGACCAAACCGAAATTAAATCTCAATTTTAAGAAATCTCGAACAATTAACTCACTAGTGTGTATTAATTTTTGATACATTTAAGTGGTCTGCACTAATAAAAGGTGTCAAATATATCTAAATCCCTTTATTTTAAATGTTATAACCGTTTTGAAATGTGACGAAACTGACCGTTATTTTCTGTAGTGTCCACTTAAAAATTGATTTTAACATAGAAATTCAGCAATTTGTAGGAAACAAAATATAATTTTCAGTTAAAAAAAAATACGAAAATATTATCAAAGCCTTTAATTAACTCAAAACTCATGTCTAGAAAACTTCCATAATTTTTGTTTGGTGGCACCCAAAAGTGAAAATGCCCATAAACAAAATAGCTGATGTCGTATTATAAAATTCAGCGCTATTTACGGTTGGCATTAGTGGAAAAGGAGTGGTAGGATAGGAGAGACGTACGACACTGTGGTTATGTGGGCGTCCATCTTGAAATTTTACTGGACTTGAAGCCGGTTTTAGTAGAAAAAGTGATTTTTATAGTTTTTAGCTCGTTAAAAATCGTTAATTCCGAAGGAGTTTCATGTATACTGAAACAACATATTTATTGTTAAGATTAGGATCAACTACAGCAATGTTTTAGGTATGATTGTCTAATGTAAAGCATTTGGTCATTTGTCTAGTAATGGCGTGCGTTTTTCTCTGAAGATACTTTCAAATTAAATTTTGTTTCGTCACATTACTTGAATACTAATCTAGAGTGCATGTGAACTATCTACGTATAGTTATAACTCGTGGTGGAACAATGATTTTTCCTTACAACCAGTTAATAACTTGAAGAATAGTAGTGAGCTGGATGTCGTTTTTAGGTTATACATCACAATACTGTAATTGAATAGTGACTCGTAATCCTACGATTAGTTTCAGTGTAATAGGACAGTCATTTACCATGTGGTGGTGATTGATAGTTCGTGTGTAAAAGTGGAACTCTTTCATTTGCAGTATCATTACTGAAGACATACGCGATTTCCGGGAAGACTATCGCTGATAAACGTTTCGGTCGACAGTGGCACAATACGATGGCAGTACCTAGTAGAGCGCGGGTATATGCCGATGTGAACTCACAGAACCCGCGGGAATATTGGGACTATGAGAGTTATGTCGTTGACTGGGGCAACCAAGAAGACTATCAGCTGGTTCGAAAGCTCGGCCGTGGTAAATACAGTGAAGTGTTCGAGGCAATAAATATAACAAATAATGAAAAATGTGTAGTCAAAATATTAAAGGTGAGTTCATAGAACATTATCTATCTTGTAGGTCATCAGATGTCATCGTTTTACATCTATTTATTCATATTTCAGCCTGTCAAAAAGAAGAAGATAAAAAGAGAAATTAAAATATTAGAAAACTTAAGAGGAGGCACAAATATTATTACGTTACAAGCCGTAGTCAAAGATCCCGTATCTCGTACTCCCGCTCTTATCTTTGAACATGTGAATAACACGGACTTCAAACAACTGTATCAAACTCTGTCAGATTATGATATAAGGTAGGTTTACTTAATGTTTCACAATTTAAACTAGCATGGTAATTTAAATGGGAACAAGTCAGCTCCCCTAGTTCAAGTTACAGTGCCAACACAACAATTGAAGTAATACTTTCTTGATGAGCATGTTACATTTCAAGCCTGCAATACAATAGGTCGGCAACACAACCTTGTGGCATTTAAAAAATACTAGTGTACTGGCGGTGACAGGCTGGCGGACAAAAATTGCTTGATGTGTGGGAGCTTTACATGCATCATCCAAAACTTATCATCTGGTGACATTGTGGTCAAATGGATGCCTAAATTAAATTACAAAGGGTTGTTTCATAGTAGTGTCAAGGTGCTACTTACAAAACCTTCACATATACTGCTGTCAATAGTCATAGCTAGTGAGTAGGTTAATATTAAGGTTGTACTTATTGCAAATATGCTATTGACGGCAGTATATTCACCTGTACCCTGTTGATATTGCAAAGCAGCTATAAGGGTATAGAATCCAAACTGTCCAATGCAATCGTTTGAGTGGAAGTATTTGGTCTGATGATAATGTGTAATGTGTATTGTATTGTCCATGTGGAAATAATACCATGCATACATGATCTATGTAAGATATTTGTGACTTTTTTATATTCTCCTTGCCTTAATCCAATTAGGTGTTGAGTCAACATTGGCTTTCCCAACAAATCATTACTCTACTGGGAAATTACCACCTTTAAGTTAACGTTTTAATTAACTAATAATCTAACACTTGTAATTGTATTATTAAAATGATGTCCTAATTTTTAAAATTGTTTGCAGATATTACTTATATGAACTCTTGAAGGCTCTAGATTATTGCCACAGTATGGGCATAATGCACAGAGATGTCAAGCCTCATAATGTGATGATTGATCATGATCATAGAAAGTTGCGTCTCATTGATTGGGGACTGGCCGAATTTTACCATCCAGGACAAGATTATAATGTTCGGGTGGCATCTAGATATTTTAAGGTACTTGTTTACTTCAACATTGTAATCAAATATCAAAGAATGGCTTATGGTTAATAGTAAATATTAATTAACTTTTATTTTCAGGGTCCTGAACTATTGGTAGACTATCAGATGTATGATTATTCGTTGGACATGTGGTCACTAGGTTGTATGCTGGCATCTATGATCTTCCGTAAAGAACCATTTTTCCATGGTCATGACAATTATGATCAACTTGTTCGTATTGCAAAGGTGCTTGGCACTGAAGAATTGTTTGAATATTTGGACAAGTACCATATAGAATTAGATCCTCGGTTTAATGATATACTTGGAAGGTAATATTTGAAATAGTATATTTATGATTATTTCTAGTAGGGAACGCCAGTGCAAGCACCAGACGGGTGATCGGTCCTCCCATGTTGTGACCATTTCACCCAGTTCCCAAGACCCTTTCAGGGTCTGAGAAATAAAATTAAATATTACTTACCTTTATTAAACTTACAGGCATTCTCGTAAACGGTGGGAGAGATTTGTGCATTCTGAAAATCAGCATCTGGTGTCTCCTGAAGCATTAGACTTCTTAGACCGCCTTCTTCGTTACGATCACTACGAGCGCTACACTGCACGTGAAGCCATGGATCATCCATACTTCTGTGAGTATTCTATTTGTTACCACATGTAATATTAATATTCCAGCTTCAAATATGCTAAATAAATGAAAGTAATCAATGTCTCAAGTACACCACACTTACACCTGTAGCATTTTAATTACGAAACATTGTTAAGAAATTGTAGTTCAAGGAATTGTTCTAAATTTCATGAAAAATTGGGTGCTAATAAAGATATTTAATGTTTCCAGATCCGATTGTGAAGGAGCAGGGCCGAATGGTGTCTTCAAACTCTCCTACTCCAAATGCATTGCAAGGACCAATAAATAATACAGAATAATTGTTACTGAAGACAGTAACTCTTTGTAATGCTATTATATTGAGTATATAATGTGAAGAATTCCCGAGGATGAACTGTTAAACTCATGCCGTAATGCAGGAATAGTCGGTGTAAATACAATGCAAAGAGAAACAGTGAACACAGACTCTGTACCACACTTCTCATAAATTCCACTGTTTATAAATTTGAAATATTTGGAAAGACAATATAATTTAGTGTTTAACTTGTAAATCTTGTTTATTTGTTGATTTGAAAGTGTTTTTTTATCTCAACAATAATGTAATTGAAGAAGTTCAAGATAGTGCAAATCTATTCAGTTGGAGTAATTATTATGTGGGAAAATGAAAGGAGTTTTGTTTTTGTAAATGAAATTCATTATTGGTTAATAATGAGATAATTTTAATGGAAAACATGGAATTTGATTGCACTTGATCGTTTTGCATTTATTAACCTATCTTGTATAATATAATATTGATAACACCTGCATACCATTTGCAAATACTGGTTAGCAGCTTTTCGTTGGTACTCTACTTGATTAAAATTTTGTATTTATGTAATAGAAGTAAACTGTAGATATGTCATTGTGTGATATAAATACAAAATTTTAAGATAATTAATTAATCGTTTTCTTTTATTACATATTTTATTGAAACGGCGACCAGTAATTTTAATTACGTATTCTAGACAATTATCGTATTTAGATTTATTGTTTCTATTATACCTAGTATGTTTTAGCTGTCCTTAAATATAAATAATAGAATAACTAGCTAAATCAAATATCTTCTGATTGAAGGTGAGCCTCATGATTTTTAATTTATTTCTAGTGTGAGAACTCCCAAGTTGTTGCATAAATTTTTCTTAATAAACAATACTAACTTTTGCCTGGATATGTTTTGGATTATTTTATAAAATATAATAGGATGTAAATATTTTCGAACAATACCTTTAATTTACTATTATACAGACTAGATAAGTACCTACCTACAACATAGGTTAGACATAGGTTTATGATGTCTAAAGAAGCAAAGAATAAAATTAAAAACAAGTTTTGTTGTGTTCAATAAAAGCAGCACCATCAGCCGAAAGAAACATTTAGGGTCAATTTAATACCATAAGGCAGCCATAAGGTCTGAGTGTCAGAGTAGTAGTGAGATTGTGGTTTGTCTGTTAACCTTCAAAGTTGACGGACAAAAACAATAAGTGATAAAATTACTTCGACGTTACTCCACGTTTATTAATCAGGATATCAGTAGTTAATATCAAATTAAACTTTATTATCACAGCGGTAAAGCTCATCATTATTTCTTCTAAAATGAAAACTCATAATTTTATTTCAGTAGGAATATGGCTTCTCCGCTAATATAATTGATTTGACCACGCAATCGATTTACACCTAACTACGCTTATTATTACACCTATTCCGCAAAGTTAGTACCAATTTGGTACCTGCATGGTTTATTTTTAGTTTTATGGCAACAAAAATGCCAATTTGTGTTTGCAACCAAAATGCAACATCACCTACGATTGGGTTCGATTCCAGCTGTGTGTCTACCTATATATTATACTAGCTAGCTGTGCCCCGCGGTTTCACCCGCATAAATTCCTATACCGTAACGAATGTGACGCATCACGTATGTCATACCAAGCGTTGCTTAACCCGTATGATTATTCAAAGTACCCTATATTTTATTTCAACCATCAAACTATCTCTGTACCAAATTTCATTCAAATTGGTTTACCCATAACAAAAAATCAAAGAAGCCAATCCAATTGCACACTACCTAGATCTATTTTCTAGTGCCAGCCGTCTTGCGCAAATCGTCGCTCCAACGTGCCTGAGGACGTCCTACACTACGTTTGCCGAGACGCGGTCTCCACTCTAGAACTCGTTTACCCCAACGGTTGTCGGTTCTACGACTAATATGGCCAGCCCACTGCCACTTCAGCTTGCTAATCGGGTGAGCTATGTCAAAGACTTTGGTTTTCTGGCGGATTACCTCATTTCTGATACGATCCCTCAGAGAAACGCCGAGCATAGCTTGTTCCTTAGCCCGCTGAGCGACTTTGAATTTGTGGACTAACCTTGCCGTTAGTGTCCACGTTTCGGCTCCGTATGTCATGACGGGAGGACGCACTAATAAATGGACTATCAAACCCAAAAAGAATATTATTGACGCTATTAGCATGAAAGGGATGAAATAACGACTCTATTATAGATATCTCCTGTTTAGTGTGGGTGGTAAAGATCACGACTAACAGAGATCTCGTGTTACGTTTTCAGACTGCTGAACCAATTTTGAATATTTGAATTTGAATAACCTTCTGCATTGCAGTCGGGTGTTCGCTAGACGCGCCACATGAGCCGGCCGTTTTTTAAAATCTAATGCTTGGTCGGGCCTACCTGATGGGCCCACAGGGATTGTTCTAATCTGGAAAGAAATCCAGAACCAAAACCTAGACTTTGGTTTGTTCCTGGAATTACTGCAATTAACCTTAAACTAAGCTGTTTACTTTCATAATAAAAAAAAATCTATTTATGTCATTACTGTGATGCATTTATTGAATATTTGGAAGGCATATTGGAGCAATATCAGCATAAATCTTGCTGCAGCTATAACACAGGCTTTCACCAATGAGTGGGAATAATGATTTGTTGGGAGTATTCTCTATAACTGTAGCTCCTGTTGATAAAGTTCTTGATACATTTGTTGCTTCCAGTGCAGTCAGCTTCTGGGACTTGCTCAGTACAGCACTCTAAAAGAAGGAGTAAAAGTTTTATTGTCAAATGTGTAAAAAATTAAGCAGGTCCATTACAAGGTTTTAAGTCTTTACAGGAAAATACCCACAGTGACTTAATGTAGGGTTGAAAAAAAGACTGATTGAAGGATAGAGTACCCTTTTATTAATGATTTCATATTTATAATATAAGTAAGATGGCAAATTTTGCTAAAACACATTTTTTTCCCTTTATTTTTTTAAAATCAGTAAAACTGCAGGATCCATCATCATGGATAAATTTGCCATATGTTTTTTCCAACCAAGGTCTTTTTTTCACCCTGTATATTAAAATGACATTACCTCACAAATTGAGCACTTCCTCTCAACCTCTGTACCATCAAGTGTGCCAATTTTATCAGCAGTTTTACAGACTGTGGAAATGGTGGACTGGAAATTATCTTGCAGCTCTGTCACAAATGAGCTGATAACTGTTTGTAGACTGGTATTGGCTGTGTAAGTATAATTTGGTTTCAATCCCTTGATTTTGATATAATGTTCAAGTTCCTCTTGGCTTATATCTTTCATAGGTCTTACTATTTTTATATCTTCATGTCTGGTGTCTACAAAACCCTGGAAATTTCATAAAGTTTACGATGATATCAATTTCTTTGTCTACAAAAAAAGTAATATCACATTAGCAGCGCTTTATACCCATATGAATATAAAATTAAATAATATGAATAATAACAGTCTTGATCTTATTCAAAATGACTTTACCACATAACTTGGTTGCTGCGTATTGCATGAAAAAGATTATTTTAATTTGTTTTAGTATACTACTTACAATATCATTTTGAACTTGTGATCCTCTTCCAATAGCCAGATTTGACAATAAATTTATAGCAAGCCTACTTGAATTTTCACCAGTAAATATGTATTTGCAATTTAATAACTGTGCATATTCAATAAATAAACTCTTTTTGACTTTGGTAATAAAGTCATTAGAGGCAGTAGCTGGTAATTTCAACAGGATATCTTGAAACATGTTCCTATAGTTGCAATCTATGCTTGGTGCTCTATTTAATTGGGGTAGATTCTTGGCTGAGTTTAGATATTCTGATATGTGTACAACATATACTTCTAAACTGTATTTTTGACATTGCATCAGTATGTGACTGATTTCTGCTTCCTTATCTAAAAAAATGACTGAGGATAAGTATCTATAAAATAAATTTGAATAATGAATAACAGACAAATTCAACGGCTGTTTATTTCATTTAACAAAATAAGTAAGATGCAAGAAGAGTTTGTTATTTTAACATACCTACTATATGGAGTAAATATGGAACAACTCTTAGTTTTTTATGTATATCTAATGTGATTCCATGGTGTACCAAGTCTACTAGCATTGTGGAACAGGGTCCTCCTGAGATACACAATAAAACTTTGTCATTATTTGATATAATTTTGTTTTTTCCTATTGTTGCCCTGAACTTATGATTTGTGCTTAATAGAAAACACTGATCACAATAATTGTCCTTTTTGCGTAGAGTTATAGTAGACGGAGAATCACACTTGTTACATTTCATTGTGTTGTAGGTAATCGATCATCCAACAATTATTTTGGAAGCTGTAAAACTCTAAGTATAGTAATTCACTATTCACTTGGTTTTCATTTCACTTTTTTAGGATCACATGGCCGCCAAACGTCAAATGTAAACGTCAAAATGACATTCTTATAAGACATCTACATGGAGCAGGCAAAACGTTTTTGACTCATTCATACTAAAACTTTTTTTAATAAAATTTGACTAGAAGAATCTCTACTATATTTATTTTGTTCGTGACAAATCCTGTGTTTAACGACGAATAGAGTTTTATGATATTTATCATAAAACCCCCAAAATAAACAAGTGCGCTTTTAATTTTAAGTGCTTTTACTATGCTGTTACCCTGTGCATTTACCTTAGCCACGCATGTGGCCACGCGGCGAACGATCTAACTGTCAGTTTTATTTGTTTTCTCAAATCCGCCATCTCTCTCTGCTTATACGGATAATTTTTCTCTATCTCTTTCTTTTTCTTTTGATTTTGTGGTCGTGAACCAAGATTGTTGGATTTGTTGGAATATTTCGTTTTGTGACAAATAAATCCCTACTTTACTTGAAAAGTAAGTATAGTTTTTATTAGTTTTTATTTTATTGCACTAACAATATTTTTCTCCTAAATCAAAAGTTCAAAAAGAAAAGTTTTAAGTGGAATAGTAATTTCCTAACCTAAAATGTTATTGCTGAATAATTTTAAAACTTCGTACGTTAACTTATTACTATCAGGCCTTATTGTAATAAATGAAACTACCATTTAATTTATTTACTAAATCACCTTTCATTAATGTGAGGCTTGTGAAATAGGGTAAAAGTACTACTAATGAGTACGAAAATAGCAGGTAGGTTTAGCAGATAATTCTTTGTAAATCCGTACAAAAATAAATGATTTTACTTTCAGGATGTCTGCTCTTATTCACGAAAAGGTCTGGCTAGATAAACCACTTTACAATGAAGCTGAAAAAAATTACTATGAATCTTTATCAAAGGTCAGTGTCACCTTTTGCTACGTGGGTACTGAAATAGATTTTGAAATAGTTACAGTATTTCAAAGAACTGAATAATTAAAGAACCTATTAAGTCTTTGGCGTAGTCATCGTCCGCCTTCTTGTTTTTTTTTCAATCTCTTGTCACTCGATGAAATTAATAGTTATTTGGATAGTGGACGTCTAAATAAACAAAAAACATTCCATTACATGATGTCCTAAAAGGGTCTTTTGGCTTTCCTTGGGGAGTTGGGTTGGCTCGATTGAGCATAAATCCCACCCGGACACAAAATAGGCGCTCAGACGTCGACTTGCGGAAACCAGCCCGACAAACAAATACAATGATGTCCTAAAGCAGTAGTGGGCAAACTACAGCCTGCGAGCCATCTC
The DNA here is from genome assembly GCA_949358125.1 of Idaea dimidiata. Classification (NCBI taxonomy): domain Eukaryota; kingdom Metazoa; phylum Arthropoda; class Insecta; order Lepidoptera; family Geometridae; genus Idaea; species Idaea dimidiata. The sequence continues at coordinate 8,693,458 of OX442336.1, read as the reverse complement.
CGGCCCGTGACCATTAAATTCCTATCAAGTGCAGACTTTTGTTGAATAAAAATATCTCTGTCTATCCCCGGCCTTTATTATACATTCACATAGGCACAAGTGGAAACATAGAGATAAATAGTATAATATATTTATCTCTGTTTCTATAAATAAATAGCCTATGTGATATTTCAGGTCTCCAGCTATCTTATATTCTAAGTTTCATCGGTTTAGTAGTTTTTGTGTGAGAGAGTAACGTTAATAATTATAGTAAGATAAGATGGATAGATAGGATGATATAAAATAAGATAATAAGATTACTTGGCCTGCCATTAACGATTTGCGTAAATATTAGCACACAAAGTAAAAACCCATTTCTGTCCTAAAGTGACTCGTTTCGGAGATATGGGCCTATGAAGGTTTATGCAGTTGGATTCAGTTAGTGCCATTTAGATGCATAGTTGAAAGGCAAAGACTGTTTGGTTTGACACCTTCTTTCGATTGGTAAACAAATTCAACTGCGACATGACTTTATTTTAAAACTTGATAGGCTATTATTTCCGAATCAAGTCACTTGATACATGTCATGGAATGTTTTCCGTTTATTTATACCGCCTCTACCCAAATGCATAGGTTTCGTCGAGCAACAAGACATTGAATAACATCAAGATGGCGGACGTCGACTATGCCAAGGCCCATACATGGATTTAAGTTCTCCTTTGTACTAGATGTGCCAAATTATTCAAACCTCAGTTTTACAAAGTTTACGCAAAATACGTAGGAATATACATAAATCAAACTTTTTGATAAAAATCATATCCTCTAACCACTTCTTTTGACATTCAGTTTTTTTTGGTTAAGCTCTGAACGCGATGTCTATGCTCAAAATAATGTGTAAAATGTATTATAAGCACTTGAATGATTTACAAAATACAGAATTGTGTTTGGTTGTAAAGCATTATATGTTTGTAGGTACAATCATCACCACTTACATTGGCCCGATCATCTTTGGCCAATGAAGTTGCAAAGGCTAGGCAGCACATTAAAAACTCTTTAGAATGTGTGAGTAGACTACCCTAATTATTTCACACATTTTTAAATGGCTCACACCTAAAACAATTAGGTGTATTCACTTGCTGCACAATAGAGCTGTTATTTTTTATGTTGCAATAATATTTTTTGTTTAATCACTGTGATACTTGTCGTGAAATCATTAACATTATCAATTTATCCACCTAAAAATTTGAATTAATAAGTGTTAAAGTATATAAAAGCAATATATTTTTATATTATGTGCTGTTTTTTGCTTTTTAACATAGATCTGTGTGCTTTTGTGTGTGAAATTGTTCCAAAGTGAAAGGACATGACTTAAATTCAATAGTAATAAACATGATAATGTTTCAGATGGAGGGTGTGGCCACATTAGCAGTTGTCCCGAACACTGAACTCTTCAACAAAGTCAACAGCTTGGAAAAGGAGAATGGTGACTTGAAGAAAGCTATTGATGACCTCCGCAATTTGGTCATCAGTCTTCAAGCACGAGTTGATACATTAGAGTCATCTGGTAGCACAGGCAAGAAGGAAGCACCCAAGGTAATCCAGAAATATAAATTCTATAAAGTAAAAGAAATGCTATAATATTAATATTAAATGTCATTAGAAAGGTGACAAAGCATTGTTACAGAATGTAGCAACTTTAACAGAACCTATAAAATATCTAAGAATCTAGACCATCATAAACTTTTCTAATAATGAGTCCACACTGTTATAGTACCTATGTTCCGGAATAAACTTGTTTTTTTGTCAGTCTTTAATAGTAGTTTATGCACCGAGGTACTAAAGTCCTGTCTTATATAGCGGGCGTCATATTGAATCCAAAGCGTACGAAGGACTCTAGAAGGTTAACGCCCGAGCGCAGCGGGGGTGTCAAAAACCTAACTCCTGAGCGAAGCGAAGTAGTTATGTACCTAGAGTCCTGAGTGAAGCGTGGGATTCAAGCGCCCAAGATAAAGACAGGCTTTAGTACCGAGGTGAATACTCTACTTTACACATCTACTGCGAGACAATAAAAGGGCTACAAAAATAAGGATTTAACTAACAACAAAAAAATAGATTAATGCAACGTATTTGAAATATATTGACAGCTCTATATTAATTAAATTTAACAATGTTACATCAAAATGACGAAACACATCGGCCTTAGCTGATGAAAAAAAAAGTTGAGGCTTTATACTAACCAACACTTTTTGCTTTACCCTTCCGTCCGTGAAAATAGAAAAAATTTGCCTAGTTTTTATTTTTTTTATGTGTTATGTCTAGGTGGCCAGTTCGAAATGGCCGTATGCTACCAGAACCTCAGTTCCAAATTTAAATTACTTTATGCCCTAGGTGCATAATGAGCACTTTATGCACCAAGGGAATAAAGACTTGCTTTACGTTGACCTTTTTGGTTAAATAAAGTAACTTTGTAAAGCAGTAGGTGTGTAAAGTATTTTTCATTTTATGTCATATTATCGTCGATAAATATTAAGTATTAATAGTAAATATTAATTGTAATTCCAGTCTGCACCACCAGCGGCGGCTGCTGCAGCGTCACAGGACTCTGACGATGGCGTCGACTTGTTTGGTTCCGACGATGAGGAGGAAAGTGCCGAGGCTGCTAGGATTCGTGAGGAACGTTTAGCTGCATATAATTCTAAAAAACAGAAGAGTAAGTTATTATTCACCTGCTTAACTAAATGCATGAACTTTAATAATGACTATGTTTAAACAAAGTCGAAATATTGGCCTCAAAAAAGTATAAACTAAGTAAGTAAACTGCTTGTTTTACATTAACCTCTCGTTAAGAAACTTATATTCTTAAGTTCATTACAATCTGTTTCTGTACATCCTACTTCCTACTAATATTAAAAAGCTGAAAGTTTGTGAGTATGTGTGTTTGTTACTCAATCACACAAAAACTACTGAAACAATTGCGATGAAACTTGGAATATAGGTAGCTGGATACCGGGAATAACATATGGGCTACCTACTTTTTTACTTGCATCTATCGATTTATACTTGTTTCACTATATATAAAAAAATCTTACTAAAATTGTATGTATGTCACTTTTTTACACTTTCACGCAAAAACTACTGAACCAATTATTAAAATTGGAATATAAAATTGGTAACTGGACACCTGGAATAACACATAGGCATACTTTTTATCACGATATTCCCGCGGGAACGGGACTTACGCGAGTAAAACCGCGGGGCGCAGCTAGGCTATAATAAAAATATAAATATCTAGATTTGTACTTGTTACGATCACACTACAGGGCGGGATATTAAATTTGTCTCTGATTTTGGCTAAGTTTACTTCGTAGGGCTTCGTAAACGGGTTAGTAAAAGTAAACCAATACATAATGGAAACTCCTTTTAATTACTTTGTAAATGGCGCATGAGGTGTAAAAGGGTATGAAATCCTTATAATTCTCTTAATATTCCAGAACCGGCCCTAATCGCCAAGTCAAACATAATATTAGACATAAAACCTTGGGACGATGAGACTGACATGAAAGCCATGGAGGAAGCTGTGCGTAAGATCGCAACGGACGGTCTTCTGTGGGGTGCTGCTAAACTAGTGCCTTTAGCTTACGGTATCCACAAGCTGCAGATATCCTGCGTCGTCGAGGATGACAAAGTGTCCATCGACTGGCTCACTGAGGAGATCGAGAAAAATGAAGATGTAAGATTCATAATTCTAGATAATTTCCAACTGTATTCATAAGTAACGCCTGTTTAGGATTAGCTAAAGATTTTATTTTATGATATTATATTACTTGTCAATTTAATCGATTTGTCAATTATGTCGATTAATGTTGCCACTGTGATATCCTACTAATATTATAAACGTAAACGTTTGTATGTATGTATGTGACTTTGTTACTCATTCACGCAAAACCTATATTCCAAGTTTCATTTAACCGATTGCAATGAAACTTGAAATATAAATAGCTGGATACCGGGAATAAAACAGGCTACTTTTTATCCCGATATACTCGCGAAAAAATAGGACTTACGCGGGTGAAACCGCGGGGTGCACATAATTATCATTTTAACAAAAAAAATATAGGAAAGATTGCTCTCTTAGCAGAGGTCAAAACAAATTTACTTACATATAGAACAATGATTAAAATAAGCCCACTGAGGAGCTCATTGACCTAGGTGTACCTGCCGATCTTGATTGGTCGTGGGGGTTAAGCAACGTGGTGCGGTCGTGACTTGGATGGGTGACCACAAAATTTGTGTGGCAAAAAAACATTTTCTCGAGCTTCTCCGTTCTTCGGAAGGCACATTAAGCAGTTGGTCCCGGTTTTAAGCTTATAGTCATTATAAGTCAAGTTAGAGACCTTAGGGCGACCTGACAACTATAACTCTAGGTGGGCCACACACACCACTACACCAAAAATAATAAGCCCATCTTGATAAATTTTCCCGGGTCTTAATCGCGTGATTTTAACTTTTTAATTTAAAAAGTTTAATAAGCCCATGATCGAATTTGAGCAATATTAACCCTCAGACTTACGTTTCTTGTTTTCTTATGAATACAGATTATGTTTCTAAATGTTTTTATTGAATAATTTATATTTATTATTACAATAGTATCTTTCTTTCTTTTACAGTTGGTACAGAGCATCGATATTGCGGCATTCAACAAGGTTTAACTTGAATTTCCACAAAAGTAAAAACTATTTTCTTACGAATTGTTAAAATAGTTAATAAAAATGTTTTTTCGCTACTATAGTAGTTTTTGTTGAGTTTAGCGCTTTAGATGTAAGATAGCTAAGCTAGTATCTGAATTAGTAGTTTGTAGTCACTTCACTTCTATAGAAAATATTCAATCAAATTAAATTAAATTTTTTATTTTTATTTTTTTTTATTTTATCTTTCATCTTTTACAGTTTTTATATAATAAAAGCAAACCAAAAATCACAGAGATTTGTCCGGAATGCTTCGTATAAGTTAAGTTCTTATGAACATCAATAAAAACATCATATCGCAACACAGTATTAAAAATAACAGACAATTAGGTACCTATTTAATAAATTGTCTACCTAAACATAATTATAATAATGTAGGTGCAAAGTTCTCCAGCTTCTTTAGTGAAAAATAATGTGCGACGTCACATAGTCCATCTAACCTACCACAGAGCAATAATGGCTTGTAATATGGGTCTTATGTATAAAATGCCACCTTTGAAGAGAGATTGAAGTAATTCTCCGTTATCTGATCGAACACCTTAAAATAAGCTAAGTTGCCCGTTTGGGTAGACGGCGCTGTATGATACTTATCGTCCGAAAATATTTATTTATTTTTTTAAGCTTTACAAAGCCCGTGCCCTATACTTCTATTGCATACATAAAACTATCTGGAACAAGGAATCTGGCGATGATACAAATAATGGTTCCACGACGCGGGAATCGAGCCCACAACTCTTCTACGTTCCAGCTCACCATGCTCCAAAGTTTATTTTGTTAAACATTGCCTCGCGACCAACGTTTTGTTACTTATTGTTATTAAAGGTCTAGAATCTTCTTTAAAATTATTTTCGAAGTTATGATTGTGCTGGTATATTTATGCATCTGTTTGAGCGGTGTTGGTCTAGTGGTAGATACCCCGACATTCATTTCGAAGGTTGTGGTTTCGAATCCCGGCCGCGCACCAGTGTCATAAATGTGCGCTATTACCATCGCCCTTACGGTGAAAGAAATCTTTGTGAGGAAACCCACAACTTTAAGTTACCCACAAAGGCCCAGTAGCCTTACTACTACCTAATTGCGGAAACACACAGTTAAATCTTTAACGTTATGTTGACTAAGGTGTTCAATTTGTACAACCAGTGAGAGCAGATCCTTGAAATTCTGTAGCTATGAGGAGAAATGGTTCTTCCATTTTTTCATTTCCAGAATATTTTTCCATTATAAAACATAATATTTACCGGGTTTTACTCGCGTTTTATTTAATGACGTCATTATTACCATTTGGCATTATAAGAGCTTTCGGTAAATATTGTGTTTTCTTATGCATAATCGCGGTAACGATAAACAAAATTAGATTTTTCCATATTATAAAAATAAGCCGTAGTTCACCACTAATTAATGTGTCCACTGGACCCCTTACTAAAGTTTCTTTTCATTACATCTATTCGAAAAGAGCTAATCCAATCCCTATAAACTGAGCTGGAACTAGCCCTTTGCTGGCGCTCACGCTAACTCGCCGGCAAAACGTTTTGCCTCCCTGTTAGCAGGGATTTTACTTTTCCGGCTACTGATTGGCCGGGGCGATTTAAATCGGGGGCATTTATTTGGAATGTATATATTTTTAAAAAGTGTCAATTACCAAAGAGTTCCAATAGAAATAGAATATAAATAGAAGATGAATACACTAAGAATAGAACAGAAGTAGAATAGCAGTAGACTATGAATAGACCAAGAATATAGTAGGAGACTCGGAATAGGTTAGGAATAAACAAGAAATAGACTTGGAGTAGACTAGAAATAGTATTGCAATAGACTACGGATAGGTAAGGAATAAACTTGGAATAGGCATGGAATAGACTAGGAATAGTCTTTGAAACATTGGGTTAACAAGTTAAAGGTACTCATTTTCTCATAGAGGGCGATGAAAACTAGAATGTCTACCTCAGGAGCAAATACTATTTATAATTAGCTCGAGTGGGGTACTTTGAATCCCTCGATTCGCTTAGGATTCTAATCAAGAATCCTTCGCTTCTCTCTGGATTCAAAAAACACTCGCCGTAATAATAGTATTTTCTCCCTTGGTATACAATCTACTATTACACACCTTCTGCTCTACAAAGTTACTTTATTTGACCAAAAAGGTCAACGTTAAGCGAGTCTTTATTCCCTAGGTGCATAAAGTGCTCATTATACACCTAGGGCATAAAGTTATAAATTTGGCACTAAGGTTCTGGTAGCATACGGCCATTTCGAACTGGCCACTTAGACATAACACAAAAAAAACTGGGATATTTTTCTTTAATTTTTATGTTAGGCAAAAAGTTTTAGTTAATATAAAGCTCTAACTTATTTTTTTCATCGGCTAAAGCCAATGTTTGGTTTCGTCATTTTGGTGTAACATTGTTAAATTTAATTAATATGGAGCTGTAATTATATTCATACACGTTGCATTAATCTATTGTTTTATTCTTAGTTAAATGCTTATTTTTGTAGCCTCTTTTTTGTCTCGCAGTAGATGTGTAAAGTAGAGTATTGACCTCGGTAATAAAGCCTGTCTTTATCTTGGGCGCTTGAATCCCACGCATCACTCAGGACTCTAGGTACATAACTCCTTCGCTTTGCTCAGGAGTTAAGGTTTTAACCCTCGCTGCGCTCGGGAGTTAACTCTCTAGGGTCCTTCGTACGCTTTGGATTCAATATGACGCCCGGTATATAAGACAGGGCTTTAGTACATATACATACAGTACGGTGCATAAACTACAATTTCTTTGTAGTAGACTTAAGTAAGATACTGATTAAATTGACATAAATCGACGTTATAGTTAGTTTCGAATAACGAAGAAATTGAGTAATTTGTTCGAGGTGCTCCCTCAGCAGGAGCGTGCTCTTGTAATGTAACATTACAGACTCGTGCATTATATTATCAGTGAGCGAGGAAAGCCAACCATATCACATGATATTAAGGAGGTATTATTGTAATGTATAATGCTCAAATAATGTTACATTACACGTGCACCACCGGGATCAACATAGGTTGGCGTAAACGTAAAAGGTTGGCGTATTGAGGATTGTTTTTCCGGGTTTTCAAAGTTTCTCATACGGACCTATATAATTATTTAATTTTTATGTTAGAGTATACTATATTTTAGAGTAGCTTATATAAGTTGTTATAACAACTCATACCATGCTAACCCGGAAACACAATCCTCAATAATTCAACATAAAGTTGCATATTAATACGCTTGTTGTCCGTACTAGTTGCATTACACAGGTTTGGGTACCTCCAGCTATATTACAATTTGATAGCTATTTTTGTTGTTGTATCGGGTAGACATATGTTCAGCAGTGGGAGGATAAGGGTTGAAATGACGATGATGACAATTTTACAATTACTACACTTATACTTTTGCCAAGAAGCATGCTCTTGATCAAAATTGCATACGATGTTGCACGATATATTTTGTTGCAATTTACTGCTTATGTACGCTTAATGTTTCCTCTACATTCTATTGTTGGCTGAGTTCTTTAAATTGCATGATGTTTTCTAGAATTTGAAGTTGACATGGCATGGGGCGTTACGAGTCTTAAACGAAGCACTCAAACTGAAATTTACTGAGAAAAATTGTGCCTGCCGCTTGCTAGACTTCTAATTTATGGTAAGTTATTATGCAAACCTATTTCTGTACTCTTTTGCTCGATAAAACCCGTAGCTGGGCGCCTACCTACCACTTACATACTAAAAAGAACTTCAGATTTTTACGGTATAGTTTAAAACGTCCTAGATTTAGTCATAAAACTTCCATTTTTCCTCTGGGTAAATGTTACGACTTGTTATCCTGACCGTCTGTGTTCTGATGCGTAGCCAGGTGCAGCCACTAAGAAAATCCGACCGTATCATGTGCCACTGGGGTCTTCCTTCTTCTAGATGAACATCTAAGACACCTTATCATCACTTATCATCAGATGAGATATTGGTCAAACACTCATCTATCGTATTTGATAAAATGTGAAAGTATGAATTTTTCGTTGATACCTTTATAAAATGTTAATAGGGTTCTATAAAAAGTTAGTACAGTGTTGTGAGGTAATATATTATTATCTGGAGGTAGGTACCTACGTAGGTAACCTACATACATAAAAGTTGTTTCGTTGGCCTGGGCAGTTAGTGCGCGAGACCGAGTCGTTCTTCGCTGAATTTTTGTAAAGCTTTCACCGCACCGCTCCTTATTATACAATTCTTGGAAGTCAAAATGTAATCATCCGAACGTATCGTAAGGTGTCCACCATGCGAACACATTTATTCATGGCAGTTATTGATGAAACTTTTGCAGAAATGGTCATTGAAAGTTGAGGTTTGAACAGAATCAATTTTCGTCCCTACTTTGGGCAAAAGCCTCAACTTATTTTTCTTCTTCATACACAATACACACGCACACCCCAGTCTATCGTCATTAAATCGTCAAGCTCGTCTCTAAGTACCTATCGCTATGTGGCACGTTTTTGAAGAAGGCATAAATTTATAAATTATTTTGATGTAAGTAGATACTTACAAATCAAACTATTATAAGTACATAATTGCAACGGCATCTCTGTTACTCTAAATGAGATATAGAAGGACCAAGGCCAGGAAAACTTTATCTCTATCTATATATCGTTCATAAAAGTTTTGCTCGTACACTTTATTTACAGTAAACTTTCATCAATTTTACAAAGTATAAGTAAATATATTATTAGTAAGGCTGATTATGTATTGCATGAATGCCCAATAAGGGAAATTGCGTAAAGTTGGGCAATTGCATCGTCGGACAGGTCGCAGGTTTTGTAACGACCGTCTGAGAGTCCGAATGGCGAACGGAGTAGGCACGGTCTACATACCCGACGCGACGACAACAGACGCGTGGCTCCAAGTCACTGTCGCACACCCACCCACCCGCTTGCTACCTAGCTGCCTAGTTTGTGTCTAGATTCTGTATTCTGCATTTTTACGTAGTCATCAAGAAACCTAGAGAAAAAATTAGGTCATGTTCGTCCGTCCGTCCGTCCGTCCGTCTGTCTGTCTGTTTTGCCGCGGCTTAGCTCAGAGACGCTTGCTATTTAAGAAACTGTAACTCTGCACGAGTCTACATATTGTACACGCCAACTACATAAAGTACTACATTAAAAAAACTATAAGTATACCTCTTTTAGGGTACTAAAATGGGAGATGATTTTTTTCTGGTTTACATTATCGTGTGGGGTTAAGTGGGGTATCGTTAGATAGCTCTTAAAATCATTGTGTGTTTTCCAAAATTGTTCTTTATCTTGATATGGGGCAAGCAAGAAAAAAAAATCATCCCCCATGTTACATGTGGGGGAGGTACCCTAAAAAAGGTTTATATAGTTTTATTTTTTATTGTAGCAATTTTTTGGCGTGAACAATATGTATACTCATGCGAATTTTTATGCTTCTTAGTACTAACCGTCTCTGAGCAAAGCCGCAGACGGACGGACGGACGGACAGACAGACGGACGGATTCACGAAACTACAAAGGTTTCTTGTTGACTATGAAATCCTAAAAACGGACTATAGGACGGCACATTTAATATTTCATAATGCGTGTATGGAGTGATGAATACACTATGTCTATGATATGAGTAGTTTCTAAACTTATTGATTAACTAGCTGCGCCCCGCGGTTTCACCCGCGTAAATCCCGTACCCGCGGATTTTTTTTCATAAAAAGTAGCCTATGTGTTATTTTAGGTCCCCAGTTACCTACATTCCAAATTTAATTTTTGTCCGTCATTCCAAATTCATTTTTTGTCAATTTCATGTCTGTATGTCTGTTCCTTATACAATAAAAAAATAATGATCCGATTTAAATCTGGTTTTCAATATTGAATAGTTCTATTTTCGAGGAACGTCGTAGTATACTTTGCATTGAAATCCAATTAGAAGAACCCGAGTAATCAACGAAAAAGTACAACCGCTCGAGAACCGCACAATCGCTCGCGCCCGTGACAAACAACTGACAACGCGGTTTTTACTTCCGCGGGAGAAACCGCGGGGCGCAGCTACTTTATAATATTAGTAGGATAGTAGGATAAAGTAGGCGAACGAAGGCTTTACCACCCAACGAAGCTTTTGATGCGTGTTGGTCATTTTGTAATTTGGGGTAAAGTTTTCTTAATTAAATTAGCAAATGTATGTAGTATATGTCCCTATCTATTTTTACCTAGGTACCTAGGTACCACATAATTAAATAGGTTGGATTACCAGGCTGCATACTAACCAATAACCATCATGATACACATCAAATAACGCATTAAAAGGTAAGATCAAAGCTTAACACACGGATGAGCTTACAAGAATACAATGAAAAAGTTTATTTATCACTGATATAAAATGGATGGGGCAATGGGCATACACGTATCGGAATGAGATTCGTCGATACACCTTGGGCAACGTCCTCGGGCCTCGGTGAGCCTGGGTGCGCTCAGCATGTACGGAAGATAAATTGGTCGTTTTGGTGCGTGCGAGAGAGGGCGCGCGGGTGTGTCGCGGGGCGCGCGGGTGGCGGGCGGCGGCGGCGCGCGGAGGCTGCAGCGCTCAGAGCACCTGCGCCCGCGCTCCGTAGCGCCGCTCGCCGAGTGCTCGTGTGTCCCGCGCCCGCGCAACGCCCGCGCCCGCGCCCGCGCCACGCCGCGCCCGAGCGATCGGCGTCAACCAAGACGCCGCCCACGGTACGTACGATGTCGGTCGGCGGTGGCGCGTCGGGGTCGGCCGGCCGCGCGCCCGCCACTGCGCCGCTGCCTAGCCTCTCGTTGCCGCACTCGGCTGCGCTTGCGAGGCCGGTTTTGTAATTTTGCCGGGCAAGTTGTGACGTCACGAGACTAGTTTGACTCGCATGCGTGACGGCTTGCGCCAGGACGACCACGCCGCACCCGCGCCGCGCCGCCGCCGACTTTAGTATTAGTGCTACAATTTCGTGATCTCTTGTCCTCCTCACTTTTGGGTATAAACAAACAGTGGTTAAAATATATTCGTTTCTTTCGAGACTATCACCTTGTGTTATAGTAGGTACTTAATAATTCTAATTAGGCGTTATTAAACCGGCTGTTATTTATCATTTGTGTGCTTATATCCAAATAGAATACAAACATTCGCAAATTGTTTTAAGTTCTTTGTGTTATCCATTGTTTGTTTATTTGATATTATTTGTGGGCGCATTAGGTCTAATTGGATTTTATCTATAGGAACTTATTGAAATCACAATAATATTCACGGAGTGACCATCATGATAATACCATCTATCTAATGATGAGTGTTGTTTATATTGAATTTTATAAAATTGACAAGTCCTTTCTGCGTACCTATATGCTTAAATTATGCGACTGTATCTTGGTCTACCAGCTTCATGTATCTGTGTGCGAGAGAGCACACAACCGGATTCGTGCTAGTCTTTTTGTAATTTTATTTTTCCTCCTTTAATGCATCGACTCAACGAATTAAAGGTGATCTCAGATATCATGGCGATACGGCAACGAGCCAACGATATTTACTTTTATGTATGCTGTTTTAATCTTGTATTATTATTACTTTAGCTGTGGTACTAGGTAGGTACCATATATTTAATTCTTTATATTAAACGTTTTTTCATCTTACTGCCCATCTATATTATGTTTCTTTAGAAGAATTTTAGATTTGCCATTGAAACCATAAAGATTTATAAGTAAACTAACTTTTAAAACTATTTATAGATAATTTTATTGTATAGTTGAAAAACTGTATGTTACTTTAAAAAAACCATGAAGCCTCTTAAGTTTCATAAAGTCAAAGCAATTGAAAAGGTTAATAAGTATATGTAATTAATAATTATCTTTTCATCTACCTATGCCATCTTGATAAAGTTCGTGTAAAATTCAGTATTGGATGTTTACGGACAAAGGCTGAGCTGAGGTTTAAATCGTGAAATTCCTAAAAGCATACATGAACAGTAGGTGTAAAGCCTTAACTGAGATACGAGTATTCTTCTCTTTCTATCGTATGTCCAAGCCATATTTTTGTCCTTGTTTTTCCAAGATCTCAGCATCCAAGCTCCAAGTACAGCTTTGTACCATTAAATGTATTTTGTTTTCTTTTTGTTACTTCTCAAAAAGGAAAGTCTATCGGTGACGTGCGAGACAACCTCTCAGTCTCTCCAGAAAAATATTTACCCATAAAATGCTAGTTGGGAACGAAGAGAAGTTTAATAAAAACTTTTATAACGAATTACTTAGATATAATAGTTACTGGTGAGATATTTTTGTTTTACATTTAGGTAACTCACAATATTTTTAATTTATTGTACTCACACAATGAGTGTTGTGGTCGGTACGTATTTATGAAGATGCATGAAACTTATAGGCGGGGAGAGGATATGTCTGAAATGGTTTTATGGACAAGTTTGGCCGGCACGTGGTCGTGGGTATGGGTGCGGGTACAATAGTGTTACCAGTTTGTACCGTTTGGTGGCGAGGAGCGTCTCCTCGTGGCAAGGGGCTGCTCGACGAGTTCGGCCGCTTGTCGCTGATCAGGTGCCACTTGATACTCGTTCTTTTCTAACTGGACTCGAATCAGCTGATTCTGCCTCGCCCTTGGGCTCTTTGTTTACAGGTTTTAACGCTAGTTCTACTGCATTCTCTGGCCTTCAACATTTTGATTTTATTGTTGGTGGTCTGTCTGTACCTAAGATCGTACCTAATGGGTGTTTTGGGTAACTACAATGCAGCACTCTCACATTATCGATTTTTGTTGTCTATAGTTTTTTTGTCATAGTCGAAAACTACGTAGGTACGTTTAGTTCAGAGCACACGACAAGAGATCACGTCATCCTCATCACAACTTACATAACATGGAATTCGTTGTTTCAGAAATTGAAGATCGTGAAAGTATAAAGCGGGGTGCTCCTGTTCGGAGCCTCCGCCGACACAAAGACGTCGCCTTTCCCGCAGAAGCAGGGCGCAATGTCAGCGTCAGCGTCGCCGGTGGGGTGTAACGACGAGCGCGCGCACACGCCTCGCGCAGGCGGCTCGCCCGGGTCCGCGCCGCGCTCGCCGGCGCCAGCGCATGCGGTCCTCGCGACCATGACACCCGTCCAACCCGCGCACGACTACTACCCTCACAAGGTCGAGATGGACTCTGACGACGGATACCCTCCCGAAGCGCACTCGTATCGACACTCGCCGCACGAGTTGGCCGCTTACGCTACTGACAGCAAGGTGCCGGTCCAGCCGGACGTATACGACCAGGGCATGGAATCGATAGACGAGAAGACGCCTATAGACTTGATCTACGAGGACGAGAAGCAGACGGTGATATACACGACTACGCCGGACCAGAAGCGGGTGGAGATGATCAGCGGGCAGCTGGACGAGGGGCAGCTGGTGGACGCAGGAGCCGGCGTGTCGGTGGTGGTGGGCGCGCCCGGACAGCCGCCTACCGTACTCGTGCTGGCAGACCACGTCGTCGATGATCTCGGACAAGTCATCACCATACCCAGGTTAGTGTTACAACCAATCACACTATTGCAGGTGCAACGGTTATCCTAATTGGGGAAGAAGATACTATGTTAGCCTCTACGGCGACATAATATAGAGTTGTAGTTCTGTTTCTCTAAGAATGTGGAATAATATTAAATTCCTAGAATATTTTCCTTGACAACTCTCTGTAAGATATCAGTAGGTAATCAAGGAAAATTAAGTTAATAATAATATCGTTATATAAAATATACAAGTGGGTAAAATTGTTGTAGATATTTTGAAGCCAGTGTAGGTAACTTAACTAAATGTTGGGCTCTTTATTGATATTTTTATTGCCTTTAATATATGAGATGGTGCGGACCATTCGTGTCGTCTCGGTTACCAAGCGTCGATCATTCGTTTGTGGGAAATTCCATCACAGCAGTGTGCCAATTTATGTCTAAAACTTATACGTGTGTGTTATTTATTAAAAAAATTATTCACGCGCTAGATTTTTACCACGATGTGGTCACATTTACCGCTACAAATATTTAACTTGACTGGTAGAAAATATTTTGAATACGATTTAGACGTGATTGGCTTTCATAGGTACCTACCGACCGACTGAGTAATTGTTATTTCAATGATAGATTACTTCGATATCAATATCATAATTGCTGTTAAGTGGATTGCAATTGGAAACTCAAATGACATAGGATAGCGTCTCGTGTCTGTAATAGATTTATTTTGTTGTTGGCACTCGGTGGATTGAGTTGTTAGGTTAGGAGTGGACGAGCGTGTATTTGTTTAAATGATGTGAGGTATACGTGTACATACATATAGTACCTATACACTGTGGTATAACGTTGTCGATCGGTGGACCATTCCGAGATGTGTCGTCGAGAGAGTCAAGACAAGGCACAGATAATATAATAGTATTGTAGGTAACGGTTGTGAGCTAGGCTAGGAGCGGCACGGCGCGGCGCGGCGCGTGTGGGCGGAGCTCACCTTGAACTTGCGCGAGAGTTGCGTCCGAGCTCTAGCCAGCCACCGCACAAGCAACGTACCGACTCACATTTCGATACTAGCCAACGGCCATTGTAACGTCCGACCGAACCATTACATTCACAACACCGACCGACATACTGTAGTATGTCTCAGACACTAGTCTATTCGTGCACGTATTTTACCTACAAGATTCGACCATGATTCGAGGCTATTTTATTAATAAGTAACAGAGAGCAAACACTTTGTTGTTCTCTATTCGTCAGTTCTCACGTTTCAAAGTGTAGGTAAACACACAAAATAACTACATAAATAGACATTGAAACGAAACGAAACGAGTAATCGTTATAAAGTATATCGTTCGTGATGTGGCATGCGGTGCAAGTCATTCATATCGCATGACGTTGATGTCTATGAGTAAATACGTGAAGCAAGTAAATGTTGTGTAGTAAGATTAGTTACGTCTGCTAACTTCGCAGACAGGTTTTGAATAATGGTGTGGGTTTGTTCGTCAATTACAAGCCAATGTTTGTTTTGATAAAAATTTTGTAAGGTCATACGTGTTTATATTTGGTTGTATTCTTATCTTAAACACAAAATTTTTGAATGATGTCTTCTTTCTGTGAACAAAAATACATAACCTTTTATTTTCATTTGTGTACATAAATAGACTCAAATAGAAAACTTTTTATTAGCATTTGTCTTTTATACAATCACTCCATTTCGTTTCGTTTCTTGCTCTTCCAACTTTTCTTCATATACAAGCGACAAATAATTCAATACATAAAGAATGAATATATCGAAAGCTTCTTTCTAAAAAACGTTCTAAAATTTAACTGACTTAAGTAATTTCGGATATTTTTCGAGTTCACCAATAAATTAGATAAGTTATCTTTCTCTGAACCTGTTTTAAATAAATTTAAAGCGAATACGAAGGGGCTCATTTTAGTTTCGGCCGTGATTATGTTTTTTGATAGTGATAGAGTCAAACAGATATACCTAAAATGTTACCTAAAACGGCAAGATGCAGAATTAATGAAATAATAATATGTTTCAAATGATTTTTGATAAGATTAAGTAAATCAAGGCAACAAAAGTCCATTCTCAGAGAGTTCTATTAACACTAAATTTGTTGTTATTCGAATTGTTTGCGATATAGATGGATTTATGACAAATGGAACAATAAACACGATATGGAACAACATAGCTGACATTTAGTTGAATACAATCTTTAGTTCTGAATACCTACAATTAATTATATTCCCTTACTGTATCTATCACGGAGAGCAGATGCTTTAGGAAGTGCATCATATAAATCTGTTATGCCTCTTCCTTGAATAATCTTAAATCTTAGTCCATTGGTAAATCAATTTCAGTCACGTCATGACAGTTCTAGGTAAGATGAAGCTTCCATGTACAGTGTCCGTTAGAAATTAGATACTTGCAAGTAATTCTGGCTCCAAGTATAGAATCTCACCTCGAATGGTAGCATCAAAATGCAATTGAATTTAATGCGTTACTGCCGTGATACTGAAGATGACGGTTAATAAGCCTTTACACGTATATTCACCGAGGAAAATGTTGTAAGACATAAAATTATACTAATATATGCAAAGAATTCTCTATCTTAACGTCGATGCCAATAAAATCATTACTTATACCAATCTGAATAAAGATTTTATTTTCGGTATACTATGACTGTGGCTATTAATGGTTGATAACAGAATTTTATACGAGCGTTTTCTGAGTAAAAATATAGGTATATGAGTATACTCGATATGGTACCTAAGTGATAAAAAGTCGGGTGAATCGTTTAGGACGTTCGTTGGCAGCGAGGCAGCCTCACTCGCAGCACCGCGCCTCCGAACCTTTAATGATGAGTTTTTGTTGCCCCCTGGTGCATATCAAGAGTGGTGAGCGAATTAAAATGTATCTTGTTTATTATTGCCATATTTGTGCTATCGCGTATTAAACAGGGGCACAGAAAAGATAACAATAGGTATCTATGGTCGTCTTAAATCAATACTCTAAATTCCGACGGTGTTGTTTTTAAAAAAGATCTGTGACTATTGAAACAAGTAGAGTTTTTTTTGTATTTAATTCAAATGTTAATGTGAAGTATCAGAGAGTACTGTATTCAATGTAAACCCTAAATCAATCATCATTTTCCAACTACATGCTTAGTATTGCCTAAGCACATAATTTGATTTTATATTATCGAATTCTCTGATAAGAATTCTGTTTTATGTCCACAAAGGAATTATCCTTATGAAAAATTCGTAATCATTATCATTATTAATAATTTTTCTTTCATACTAATTGATTCGTGACTGAAAATACTTTTCGAACTTTTAAATTAGCAGCAGGTATAACATACTTTTAAATATATAGTTTACTGTACTGTACACGCATATCAAAATGTTTACAAAGATTTCTTAATAACATTGACAATGGTTTTTACTACAGTAAAATCAACGTTATTTTTACGTAGTCGACGTATTATCTTGTGAGTATGAAACAAAATCGCTTTATCTTGTGCATTAAATCCTCGCCTCCTGAATGTTCTCCCTGCGAGCGAGACTTCCCCCCGCCCCGCAACTCACTCCGCGCTCCGCCATCGCGCTGCAGCCTTATTTTATAGCCGCGCTCGAGTCGCGGCGCGGGCGCAGGAGACGCGGGGCGGGCGCAGGCGCGGGCGCGGGCGAACCCTCGAGATGAGCGCGATCGTCCGACTCTCGCCCCAATCATTATTTAATGTAATTATTTGGTTGGTAAACTGCTTTTTTTGGAAATCATAACAGTAATGTATAACTTTTTATCTGTCGGCTTCGGCTTTAGCTCGATTTTATCCGAAATGACACGTTATTGCATCGTAATAACTGAAAAAAAAGTAAAAATTAAAAACTCGGTAGGTATTTGGAGTGTTTGGTAGCAATCAATCAATTTAAATAACTTTATCCATTTATATAAGGTATCTCATATTAATGTTTTTGAAAGAATAGCGCTAATATTTTATTTATTTCGGTGCAATAAACGTATAAAAATTACGTAAGCAATTCATAATCGTCGAGAGGAGTCAACAAACTCGTGAAAGCGAGAGGCACTAAAGTTGTTAGCAAAAGACATCAACGGGGTCCCGCGGTTTGTGTTGTAGCATAGCATACCCCGGTGCCGCATGCCGCATGTTGTGTTCGATGTCTCGTCGATTCCATCGATCGGTGACATTCGTCTTTAATTTCAAATAAACTCTACGTACCTATTCATTTCATTAAATCAGTTTTGTTGCATACTTGTCCATTAATTAACACCGTGCCATCATATAATGAAACAATTTTGGTATTATTATAGGGTCTGCCTACACCTGTGTTTTGTAAGAAAATTAACAACATATTATTGTAAACACAGATTGAATACCTGCTGGTTCCTTTGTATTTTTTTCTTGGAAAATCTATATAAACTGCAGACTTTTATAACGAGTGCCGTACAAACTTTCAAATAATAGCATCTACTACGGACTACGGTTTCTAATCTACTGATAGAAAAAAACTCTAACGTCTAAGAAATAGAACAGAATATTACGCGAGTGATGTTGACAACACCATTTAGTAACTAAACGTTTACTTACTTTTACCATACTACATAATATTTTAAAACAAAAGAAATATCGCTTTTCTGATTCATCTAAAATGAAGATTCCAATCAATAGACAAAAGTTTGAAACGAAAACGGAGTGCCCTTTAAAAATTAACGATCATCCTTTCTACCTGGTGCCGCTGTCCGAGCGCAAATAAAAAACGGTTTATCCGCGTAAAGGGTTCACTTCCCATCACATGGAGGTTGAAGGTACTCACCCACCCAGACGCAGCTCACGCACACATGCTCAATGATACGTGTCGTCATCTCCGAAGAGGCAAAGTCCGAACTAATCTCAACGGGCCAAGGGTTATTTCCGAACTCAGATAAAAGGACTTATATGGACAAGGTTTTATATTTTGGAAATTATATTACTAATTTATTTTGTCTGTTAATCTTTTAAGTTAAACCATAGCTATAGTAGAAAGAAATAATTGTATGCGAAGTTTTCGGAAAATAAGCTTTTTTGAGAGTTCATAATTAATTAATTAGATGATGGAGACGGGATCCCGCAAAGTTTCACCCGTCTATTTCCGTGCCCGTGGAAGTTTCTAAAATTAGTTTCTTGTCAGATGCTTGATTCGTAATAGCATGTAATAGCTATGTGCGTGCAGATATGAGTAAGTTCATCCCGTCCGTTCATCCGTCTCATACATAACAAACATTGGTTTACATATAAAGGTCTGAGTATTTATTTTAAGATATTCCCAAGTCTAGCCACATCATAAACAGATGAATGTAACTAAACGAATAAAAAAATAGTTGTAGCCTTTCTTTGGGGCGCTGCCGTATCCACCTTATTGGTGGTAGATGAAATAATATGTTTTATTCATTTTAACCGCAGATAAAGAACAACAGCGAATCCATTATAGAACTTTATTATCTCACATCAAAGTCCGTAATCGTAAGGCAAGTGGGACTAAAGATCCAGCAAGCCCTCGATCGAATATCATTTCTATTATATCCCAAAATACGATTGAAAATGAAAGTGCCCATCCTAAATGAAAAAACATAGAAGTTTTTTCTTCTTTTTTTCATGGGAATTCCTTTGTCGTTATTGTTTTTAAAATCAATCGTGGTAGAATTAACCTATATTTTATGCGTTTTATGGAGTTTAGAGTAATCTATAGGTCTGTGACTGTGTATTACTTATGACAGATTAACAACAGTTCATGTGTGATGCTTTTGTTTTCTAAAACACAAAATTTCACATATGTCGTTTACTGCAACACAATCATGTGTAGAACCGATTTTTAATGTAATTTGGGAAATGTTTAGTAAGTTCCATATTTATTAATTAATATTTCATTCGATTTTGATTTCATTTGTTGGAACAATTTCACCCACACCTACATTTATTATACCAACTTTGATTTATTTCATCGTATGATGCTGTATTTCATCATCAGCATCAGCTATGTACAGCAGTGGACGTTCATCTACTGCTCTCCATAGGCCTCCCTCATTGATGCCCATCATTTCGGTTAGACCTGCATCCACCGAGAACCCGCGGCTTATTTGGTAGTATGTACTTAAATGTATTGTTCGTGGCTTTTTCATTAGTACTGTTCGCCTTGTATCTTTTATCTTTAACACTTAATAATTTAACTACTTATAAGGGAGAATTGAATCACTTTGACCATTAAAATAAAAAAAATTGTCTTTATTAAATTGGTATTGAACTACCCGCGTAAGTCCCGGTCCCGTGTGAATTTCGGGATCAAAAGTAGCCTATGTTACTCCTCGCTAATGTAGATTTATATCGGTTACCGTTTTTTTCAAATCGGTCCAGTATTTTCGTTCCTTATTCATTCATTATTATTACAAACAAACTATTTTTTTCCTATTTTATTAAATAATAACTGTGCCCCGCGTGTCAGATTTATTTAAATCGGTTCAGCATTTTTACTCTCATAAGATCCTTTGCCTGATCATAACGAAGACAACAAAAAAAGAATTATCGAAATCGGTGCAGCCGTTCAAGCATGATGCCGTGACCATGCAAAATAGGGATTCATTTTTATATATAAGATTATTATAGACAAGTTAAATACAAGATGTAACGGGCAAGTCCTTTTAATCCGAAGGGGATTGTTCTAGACGTCTAGGCGAACACTTTTTGTTCTACGACTTTTGAAAATTCGAACTTTTTTTTGAAAATTTTGAGATTACGTTTCACTGAAAAAAAAACAGCTGTTTTTGAAATTAAAGTTAATTGAAGGTTTGATTGTAGTAGACCAAACTAAATGAAAGCACAACATAAGGTCAATGACCTCGAACTCTAAGAAACAGCTGATTTTCAAGTAAACTTTACACTTAAAGTTTTCGAAAAGTACTTCGAATTTCCAAAAGTCAAAAAACAAAAGTTGTTCGCCTAGACGTCTAGAACAACCCCCTTTCGGCTTAAAAGGGCTTACCCGTTACATCTTGTATATTTAATAAGACCTTTATGACATTTATAATAATCTCTTGATTAAAAATCGGGCCTAATCTGATTTTAGAATTAGGTACGTCTAAGTCTGTGTTTTTCCTGTTATGGCTAAGAAGAAGTAGGTAAGTAGTTTCATATCAGCATCGCGAAAACTGAAGAAAAGTCTTTAAACAAGTGTAAACAAAACACTTATAAAGGAGCTTATGGGCATTGTCTTTGTTTTATAATAGACTCGCTGCGCCCCGCGGTTTCACCCGCGTAAGTCCCGTTCCCGCGGGAATATCGGGATAAAAAGTTCAGTAGTTTTTGTGTGAAAGAGTAACAACCTCACATACATTCATACATACATACAAACTTTCGCGTTTATAATATTAGTAAGATAGATATCATAAGCTTTTTGAAGATAATTTTTTTCTTTAAAATATTTATTGTAATATTTCATAGGAAAAATAGCGACATCTCTTGGCGAATGTGTTAACTGTTAAGTTGATCATTAGCACATGTAAATCACTGGAAAGGAAAGTGATCCTGCAGATGGCGTCTCAATCGAGCCTTAGTCGAAAATAGTAGACATAATAAAACACAATACCTATACCGAGTTTACTCGCGTTTTTTTGATTAAGGTCATTACTTTTAAACGACCGAGTTTTCGCCAACTTTAAGACAGTTGAAGTTGACAAACAACTGTAAATCGTTAATAGTATTGTGTTTAATTATGCAAAATTCCGAAAACCTTAGATAAAATAGTAGACAGGCTAAACATTCATATTCTTAAATTCGCCGCTCGAGATGGAAACTCGTGTAGCCTAGTTGGTTTAGGCGCTACGGTACTGATACAGAGACGCGAGCTCAAATCTCGTCGCGAGTGAATTTTTGTATATGATTTTTTCCATTGAAATATTTCTATTCTATCATCATAAGCTTTTCAAATAAATTAATCTCTAGGCGAATTGAGTGAGAATAATAATAATGAACAAACATAGCAGGTGTGTATTTTATAGATCAAAACCATCCTAAATATTCTATTTCTCTTTTAAGTTTTATTTCTTGCACAATTCCATATACGGTAGGTATGTATATTTCGAAATCATTAACCAACTTTGCATAGATAGATATCTTTAATCATTGAATCGTAAAACCGGAGAAACTGTTTATTCATCACATTGACATCGTATATGGGTACACGAAAATATTGTGCATGTGTGCCTGTTTCTGTGCGTATATATTGTTGCTTATTAGTGTGATAAAGACGGCGAATATGGAATGGATCTGTGCGACTGAGAAGAGCGGACGTCAACAAGGCTAGCTTTGCCATATAAGTATATGAATGTACGTTTTTATTAAGTTGATTCGTTATACGGTCTGCCATTATAATAATATATGTGTAGAGACAATCTCAATTCAGAACAGTAAAGCTTGAGGCGGTTTTTTGTTAAAAAGTTTGTATAAAACTATAAATAACTGTAGCATCAAGACACATACTTACTTAAATGAGGATTTTATGGCCGAATACTGATGAAACGCTACTTAAAATTAAAGGGCTACTTAAAAAATTGAGCAGCTTCTAATTACAAATTTAGTACTCATATGATTTTTAGAGTTTAAGAGCTGTTCAATTGCTTAAGTAGCCCTCAGATCATAAGTAGCGTTTCAGAACCTTAGAGAGATATAATAAAATATGACAATTATTTTGTTCTTCCCGGTGCAGTTTTTACACATTATCACAGTTGGCAGTACTAAACATGGAAATATTTTTACAAGGAGAACGCAACAAAAAAAATCCCCGTGACAGTATTCAAACCTGTGCCTCTCGCTTTCCAGGCGAGCGCGCTACCACTGCGCCACACGGGAACCCCACGTGACTCGGGGAAATTAACGATTATGCTTTTACTAAACATAAGTACAGCTTTTAGTACTTAACATAGATAGTTTACAGGTAATTTTTTATCCGAATCATTCAGACTAATGAACAGGCAGAAACTTGGGGGTCTTGAAGTCGCGAGTGAACAGGTTTCTTCTAGGTAAGCGTGCTACACCTTAGACCACATCGTCGTTTTCCATCACGTAAGACAGTGGTCAAGCGTTTACCAATCAACTAATAGGGGTTAAAGTATGAAATTGCCGTTTTATTGCAATAGGTTCTTTGAATTGACATATAATCTTCATGGTTTGAGGTTTTCGAATGAAACTTTTTTCAAATGGTAATTTCTGTGATGTTCTTTTTTTAAAAAATGTGAAACATTTTAATATCGACTTTCAATTGTTTTTGTTATTCAATTTAGACAAGAAAGATGGATACTGCGAAAATTCGAGTGATTTTTGAATACGAGTTCCGACGCGGAACTAACGCGGCAGAAACAGCCCGCAATATCAATGCTGCGTTTGGAGAGGGGTCTACTAATGAACGCACCGTGCGATTTTGGTTTAAGCGCTTTCGTGATGGAAATTTCGACTTAAAGAACGAGCCACGAGGAAGACCGCCCACACAGGTGAATAACGATGAATTAAGAGAGATAGTGGAAGCCGATCCTAGTCAAACTACCCAGGAATTAGCGGCATGGTTTAACGTTACCTTACTCACTTTATTGACTCACTTGCGTCAAATCAATAAAATAAAAAAATACGAAAAATGGGTGCCTCATGATTTGACTGATCTGCAGAAAGAAACGCGTGTTGAAACTTGTGTTGCCTTGTTGAACCGGTACAGAAATGAAGGAATATTGGATCGAATTGTAACATGTGATGAAAAGTGGATTCTTTATGATAACCGGAAAAGAAAAATGCAATGGCTGTCCCCAGGTCAAATGCCACAACAGTGTCCTAAAGCAAAACTTACCAATAAAAAGGTAATGGCAACTGTTTGGTGGTCTCAGCATGGTGTTATTCACTATAGTTTTCTTCGATCTGGTCAAGCAATTACGGCAGATGTCTATTGTGCCGAACTCCGAACCATGTTGACAAAACTAGCAGTAAAACAGCCCCGACTCATGAATCGATCTTCACCATTATTGCTCCACGAGAACGCGAGACCTCACACAGCACGAGAAACCATTTTGACCCTTCAGGAACTGCACTTAGAAACCATTCGTCATCCTCCGTATTCACCAGACCTTGCTCCAACGGACTACCATTTTTTTCATGATTTGGACAATTATCTACGTGACAAGAAGTTTTCTTCCCAGGAGGCAGTACAAAATGCTTTCACACAGTTTGTGCAGTCTAGATCGTCGGAGTTCTATCGCAAAGGCATTAATAACCTTCCCATTAGATGGCAGCAATGTATAGATAATAATGGCAACTATTTTGATTAAATAAATTTGTTAAAAATTTAAAAAATAAACAATTAAGATTTTCAGTACAAATCGGCAATTTCATACTTTAACCCCTAATATTAAAAAAAAGGTAACCGAATCTACCAGTATGTAGGTAAGGTGTTTTTTGGTCAAACAGGCAGTTAAGGCGAAGCTCCAATAAAAAATATGTCATGAACGGCCCGCCCACTTACCCCTACATCCACGAGTCACACGCACACGTATGCACTTTCGAACATCGCAACTTTTTTGATCTAGCACCCAAGCGCGCGAAATCAAAACTGTTATAATTTTTTTCATAGGTTGTAAACCGATTATGGTCGTTTGGAAAGTAGCCAGTGTCAAGTATTTTATAATACGACCTCATTGGTGCGTCGGGCGACCGCCTGGCTCACGGAACACTATTACTCCTAGCGGGCCTGGCTGCAATACGGAAGGCTGCGGATTCGATTCCCGTCGGGTGCAAATATTTATGCTTAAAAATAAATATTTGTATCTGATCTGGGTGTCTTTCTATGTATAATATGTATGTATTTACAAAAAAAAAAGAGGTATAATATGTATTATATCCGTGGTCTAATACCCCTAGTACAAGCCCAGTGCTTA
This sequence comes from Idaea dimidiata, assembly GCA_949358125.1. Classification (NCBI taxonomy): domain Eukaryota; kingdom Metazoa; phylum Arthropoda; class Insecta; order Lepidoptera; family Geometridae; genus Idaea; species Idaea dimidiata. The sequence goes on along the minus strand of OX442336.1, from coordinate 8,668,269 downwards.
GTTTGGAGCTAGATTGCGCTGTCTGTATATGTTGTGCAATAATATTTATTTAATAATTTGCAAGTTGTTTGTTTTGTATCTTCAAAACTTGTATCGTCCGATTATTCCTAGTTGTCCCCTCTAGCCCTGTTCCCCGGAGGGACAACTAGGAATTTTTCCCCAGTTGTCCCCGGGGCGACAATTCGTGGCGACTGTCCCTTTGAAAGCTGGCTAAAGGGGACAAATGGGAATTATGTTTTTCAGTTGTCACGGCGGGCGGGGGGGGGACAGATGGGAATCTTTCTACCCCGCATGTTGGTGTTATAATAGAACTAGCTGCGCCCAGCGGTTTCATCCGTGTTCGTAATAAGTACCCTAATGTACCATTATTATTTTAATGAACTTTATAAACGCATACGACTTGCATTTATTGCAATATTTTGGATTAGGGGTGAAGTCGTCCCCTTCGAAACTGGGACCAGGGACGGTAGTTTAGACATTGGGACGAGTCGACTACATACATATTAATATACTCTAGAGGTGAAGTAGTCCCACTAAGAAGATACTAAAAAGACTTTGTAAATTTTTGGGAAAAAAAAGTTAATAGAAGAGATTAGTGGAAAACAAAAGACGATCGAAGTAAAAACAAAAAACCATCTAACCTAACTCCGAAACTATTGACACTAGACCACTAGTTTCTCAGCCTAAGTTATATAGCTCCTCGAGATCATCAGTTTGGTTGACAGCTGTCAAACTTGAACCGTCAATATCTCGGAAACTATTGACACTAGACCACTAGTTTCTTAGCATAAGTGATAGAGCTTCTCGAGATCTTCATTACAAACTTCACCCCTAACCGACGAACCCCTTTCGACTTGCATTCATAGTAATATTTTGTACTATGAATGCAAGTGGTATGCGTTTATAAAGTTCATTAAAATAATAATGGTACATTAGGGTACTTATTACGAACACGGGTGAAACCGCGGGGCGCAGCTAGTTTTATTATAACACACACATGCGGGGTAGAAATGGGAGAACAAATTCCCATCTGTCCCCCCCCCCGTGACAACTGAGAAACATAATTCCATTTGTCCCCTTTAGCCAGCTTTCAAAGGGGACAGTCGCCACGAATTGTCACCCCGGGGACAGGGCTAGAGGGGACAGCTGGGAATAATCGGCCGCATCCACACCGGACGATCCCCGCGCTAAAGAATATTTTATCTTATTCGGGCTCAAGCAGCGGAGAGGGAGAAAATAGGATAAAAGATTCTGGAGCATGTGGATCGAACAGTGTGGACCAGGCTAATGGCATGTTTGGAAAATTTCATAACTTGTCGATACTGGACTTGACGAATTACCTATTTGACTTATTACAGACTAGACCATTGTCGTGCCATTCTCACTTTTCTTGTTAGTTTGTCTGTCCGGAGTCCGGGCGAAATCTTGCAAATTCAATTTGATACACTTTCCAATTAGCTAGCGTGCTGAAACTGTGTTTCGGTTTAAATCGCGTTTGTTTTGTTGGCTTTATAATACAAGCCCGACGTTTCGGAGCCCTTCCGGCCTCCCTCATCTGAGGCAACAAACGCGATTCATACCGTAATACTAGAATGTCTACCTCGGGAGCGAATACTATTTTTCGAATGAAAAATATTCATCGCCCACTATGAGAATAGTTAGTAGATTGTATTACAATGAAGCAAAATAATATTTCTACGGTGAGGGTGGTTTTTTGAATCCAGAGCGAAGTGAGTGATTCTAGAGTAGTGTGATACACTTTACTTTTTATTACCCTCTATGAGAAAATAGAAGGCGCCTCATATTTATAATTTGAGAGCTACTTAATTATTTAAGTTTCCCTCAAATTTTAAGTGGCCTCAAATTTTAATCAATTTTTAATCCAATTCAAATTTGAGGCCATTCAAAATTTAAAAGCTACTTAATTATTTAAGTTTTCCTCAAATTTTAAGTGGACTCAAATTTTAATCAATTTTAAATCTACTTTAAATTTGAGGCCTTTCAAAATTTGAGAGCTACTTAATTATTTAAATACCCCTTAAAATTTGTCAAATAGTTGCAATAATTAAAAAATATTTTTAAATTTCCACCCTAGGGATGAAATGAGCTACTTTCAACCCGGATATCTACCCATGAAAATTAAACTTTCCGAACGGGAGAGATGAAAAATTGGTTTTGTTGCAACTTCATCAAAAATGTTGTGATACAAAAATATCAGCGCAACGAACAGAAAAACTATGGAGTTCTTTTTATTTTTTTCATTTTACAGTTTTCACAAATAGGTTTTTAATATTATTACTATTTACTCTTGCATTAAAAGTTTCATTTGTAAACAAAACTGACTCCTTTTTATTTACAAATAATTGAGTATTTACATTTCATGAAATTCCAATTTCCTACGTTGAACTGGTGGTGTAACAATTATTGAATGGTTTCCAATAGGCGGAAGTAGTCGTTTTCTCGATGGTATTTCAGATTTAGAGGTTTGACAAACACTCTTTTTGACGGTTAGGTAATCTGGATCGAGAATTGTTCTTTTTCTGGGATGGCGTGAATCTATCAACTCAGGCAGTAAGCATTCCATGTAAAAACTTGTTAACTTCGGTTCCATCTCTTTTTTCCAAAATTGATCGTCTTTTTCCGGTATTTCTATTTTCAATTTATTATCACCTTACCATGCGGCCAAAAGACAATTATTTTTGTTTGCAATGTGCATTTAGCCCTGAGCCTGAATGTACCAGTCTGATTTTTATTCATATATACCTGTAATACAAGCAAATGTTAATGTTCCAAATTTAAATTACTTTATTCCCTAGGGCTTAAACGCGCATTTTACTTCCCAGATATCTCATTAGATATTTAGCGAGTCATACTCGTTTTACGTTGACCTCTTTGGTCAAATAATATTAGTTTATGCACTGAGGTACTAAAGCCCTGTCTTATATACCGGGCGTCATATTGAATCCAAAGCATACGAAGGACTCTAGAGTTAACTCCCAAGCACAGCGAGGGTTTTAAAAACTTACTTCTGAGCGAAGCGAAGGAGTTATGTACCGTGAAGCGAAGCGTGGGATTCAAGCGCATTTATTAATTAATCAAGCCTGTCTTTATCTTTTTCAAGATAAAGGCTTAATTACCGAGGTGAATACTCTACTTTACTTTATATTAACTAAAACTTTTGCTGTTTTTTTGCACAAGGCATATCTACTAGAAATATTTTAAAGGGAAAATTCATCTTCAAAAATTCACTCACGTAGAGACGCGAGTTCAAATTTTTGTTGTAAAAACTATTACAAAAATATTGCTAAAATAGAGCTGTAAATATTTTTTATACACGTAGCATTAATCTATTATTTTGTTGTTAATTAAATTTCTTATTAAAAAATAAAAATTCTTATTTTTGTAGCGTCTTTATTGTCTCGCAGTAGATGTGTAAAGTAGAGTATTCACCTCGGTAATAAAGCCTGTCTTTATCTTGGGCGCTTGAATCCCACGCTTCACTCAGGACTCTAGGTACATAACTCCTTCGCTTCGCTCAAGATACGTACGCTTTGGATTCAACATGACACCCGCTATATAAGACAGGGCTTTAGTACCTCGTTGCATATACTACTATTATGCCCTACTTAGGTGTATAATGACACTTTATGCACCTAGGGAATAAAGGCTCGCTTTACGTTGACATTTTCTTATCTATATCTATCTATACTTATAATAAAGAAAGAGAGAACAAAAAGTATGTACTTGGAAGTAATTTAAAAAAAAAGTGGTCTAGTGGACTTAGGAAAAATAATAGAACAAAATTATATAATTTTTAAAATTCATGTCTGTCTGTTTGTTTCTCTGTTTCTTATACAATTAAAAACTACTGATCCGATTGAAATCTGGTTTTCAATATTGGATAGTTCAATTTTCGAGGAAGGTCGTGGTATACTTTGCATCGACATCCAATTAGTAGAATCTGAGTAATGAACGAAAAAGTGCAACCGCTTGGCCGCCAGCGCCCGTGATAACGCGTTCACTTCCGCGGGTGAAACCGCGTGGCGCAGCTAGTGGTCAAATAAAATTACTTTGTAGAGCAGTAGGTGTGTAAAATTACTTTGTTGAGCCGTAGATGTGTAAACTTACTATTTTTGTCGTGGGGTTTTTTTTGATTGGTGGGGTAATTCGCCCACTAAGAGCGGTAACAGCTATCTCCGCACTATGAGATCCGATTTTAATGAAACTTGGTAGGTATAGAAGTTCTATGATTTTATTTGTCGTGGGGGATTTTAATTTTTGGGGTAATTCCCCCACAAAAGGATGTACTAGATATCTAAACATTATGTGATCCGATTTTTCTGCTCTATTATGATGATTTAAAGAGCCCTTTCAATAATTAGTTCCCACGAGGTCTACTGTTCGTTGAATCACTTGTAATAATATTATTATCAAATACCTAGATCACAAAGAACACACCTTCCAAGTTTCATCTCTCTACTACCAGCGGTTCAGTCAGTCAGTCAGTCAGAGTAAGTCAGTCAGGACAAAGAGTTTTATAGATATAGATAGATTACAGAAGTATAGGTAATAGATATAGATTAGTAGGTATGTAAGTACTAGCTGCGCCCTTCGGTTTCACACGTGTAAGTCCCGAACCCGCGGGAATATCAATTTCAAAAGTAACCTTTGCCAAAGTACCATCTATCTTTGAATCGAAATTTATCAAAATCGGTTTAGCGGCTTGGGCGAGAAAACGTAACAGCCTGATAGAGTTACTTTCTCATTTGTAATGGTCGATTATTAGCTTGCATTACCTTGATGAGGTGTAGATACTTATTATATTAATTCCGCAAAATCCTTGTAGGTAAGTACCCATCTCAATTTTCAATTTGACAATGGAAAAGGTAAATAGATTTATTTTTTCGCCTCTCTTGCGATATTTATATTTCTTTTTGATGTTTTAGCAAGCTTTCGTTTGGAAAAAGCTTTTTTTATTGCAAATTGCTAGTAAATACAGTTACTCTGATTGCAACACTAAGTACAAATAGTATCGTTGGCGATTCAACGGGGTAATGCCACCAGTGTGATGGGCATTTTTGGACTCAATGGTCATTCACCTTAGATTTTTTATATTGTTTATTACCTTTGTAGTATTTATTTCTTGTGTAATTATTTAGTCTTTATTTTTTTAGTACAACAACAATCAAATATCAAAGATATGATATAATGCTAGACAGTTTTATGACAGTAGGTATGATTTGACATGACTGTCATAACATAACAATTATTTTCATATTGGCCGGAAAAAATGTAAAAAGTTCGAATCTATAAGAAATATAATTTAAAATAGATTACGTAATTATTTGGGAGCGAAAACTGACATAGATCCACCTTCGACGGCGCCAGACGGCGGACTGAGGTTGGCGCAACGTCTACTTAGATGCGTTGTATTACAGTTGATTTTAGATTGAAGGTTTTCATGCTTTTAACACGAAACTAAAAAGGCGTAAGTCTCAAATCATTTTTCGATAATTTTACGGAAATTAAGCAATATTAAAAATCATCACATAAGCAATTAAAAGTATTGATTATTTCCTTTGTATTAAATAAAAAATTGTTTCGATATATAGTATAATAGAGGAGAAAAGAGTAAAATATAGAAAATACAGCACAATTTTCAAAGTAAAAAAGTATCGAACAAAACTTAATGAATCGTGATTCTGTTATTTACAAACCTTAGAAGAAGGTTCAATAAAACATGTATTTGAATTTCACATTAGCTAAACTTGTGGCTGATGCAGAATATGCTTCGCAACAAACAATATTTTTCTTCTGCTTAGACTTAATTTAATTATCTGATAGTATAGTCCTAAAACCCATAAGTAAACAATAGACTGGTAGAGTACTGACTTGCCGATCATTTAAAGTAACACAAGATGACCATCAGTACTTTTCCATTCTGTGAACAAAGTCTATGCAAAATTTAGTCTAAATCGGTATAATAGTCATTTTAATACTGTATCGTTTACCTGTCAAACTGGACCGAGCTAGCTGATTCATTATATAACTCTGTTGCTTACAAATCTCTATTAAAACTATTGAAATTGTTGATTTTTACGATTACGGGTATACAATTTGACAGTAAAAATCACTAGTTTTAATTGCAATGACAACTTGTTGGCTACTGAATGGCTTGAAAAATTACGTGAATACAACAATTTCAATTGCTTCAATCGAGATTTGTTAGCAACAGAATTCGTAATCCAGCTAGGAGGTCTTAATAACGCTTTCTGGGTAGTTATAGGTTTCAGAATTTATAAACATTTATCAATACAGGTACGCTGTCCCCATTTTAAAACTTAATTAAGTTTTAAACTTAATTATTTATTCGTTTATATTTTTTTAATCCTTTGGCGATTTTAAATACTTTACCTATACCATACTCTTGTGTATAAAATACAGGAATGTTTATTATCTCTCATTTTATTCTTATAGTCTAGCATTAAACAAGCACTAAACTACTTAGTTAACTGCCTGCATTGTAGTTTTATACAGCACTTATTTGTAAATTATAGTATCGACGAGTATGAACTGTAAATTGAACCAATTCATTGTACTTAAGATCAATATTGAATTATTTAGAATGAGAATATCAAGCTGATATAATCTATTTCGAGTCGAGGTTGACTGACTGAGTGTGTATTTTCGTTTAATAAATGTTCAATGTAAACCTTATATAGGTACCTAACTATCTACCGATATAATACATATCGTTTGTTGTGAAAACTAGATTACACTTGCCTCAAAAAACATTGGTACTTACTAAGACACTTTATTTATCGGGTTGAATCGCGTTTTATTCATGGTTTTAAACGAACCGAGCTTTCGCTAACTTTACAGTTGGCTTTTTCGAGGTTGACGAGTCAACCTGTTTTATTATACAAAATCGCGAAAACCATAGAAGGAACATACTTACTCTTAAAATTATTATTTTTCTTATTCTGTGTCCTCCTAGCGCTCTCCGAACACCTTTTTTAGATTAACCACATCCAAAGCATACTATAGGTATTCTCAAATTTAATAACATGTGTAATCTTAAGTAATTGATATTAATTTAGATATAATTAACCGTTATATATATTTATAAGAAAAATAGTGTTTTAAATAAAGAGCCAAAATGTATGAAAATTCCTATAAAATGATACGATTTCGTCTTAAAAATTAAACAACAATCCGTTAAGTAAGCATGTATACTTATATCAGATATATACATACTTATATCATATAAATAACCACATACTATGTACACATTCATTATTTCAAGATATTTACCTTCAGAAGTTTAAGTTTTATATAGTTGCTATTGCTGTTACTAAAATATAACAGGTAAAGTTGTAAGGAATGACGCGTTTCGCAACTTCTGAAGTTTTGGCTAACATGTATCATTGATACCAAATCTTGACGGCTGTTATTGTTAATGTTTAACATAAATAAAGAGTTTGAGACAAGTATAAATAAGAGTTACATATATGGATTGTGAACATTCTCCGAGGCAAGTCGTAGTGGTGGCATATCGATAGGTATCGCGAGCAGGGTGTTGTTCGCACGCAGGCTCGGGTCGAATCTTTGCGACGAAAACGTTAACGGCAAGGACCATTACAAGGGCGTACCTCTCACTCACGCACGCATTTTCGGATGCCAATATAGGTAATTATTGAATTAAATTGTTACCACCGGGTATGCACTGAAGACAGAAACAGCAAACTTAAACGACCTTTAAACATTACTATGCAAAAAATAAAACGAAGCCATGCCTTTTTTGTGGCATGTAGCACGCAGATAATTATTTTTCCGTTGGTTTCTTTGCTCGACAGAATATTATTACTCCTAGCTGCTGTAAGATCAATCTTTCCTGCTACATTTTGAGGGTTATTGTTTTTGTAAGGCTACAGCAGTTATTTTAACAACCTTTCTGTTCTTATCTTTCGAATTCAATGCAATCTATGGATGTTTTCTTCGATCATTAAGCGAATACTTCGCGTGCGTTAAAAAAGAGCCTCAGAGAGCAATATGGTATATTTTTTATAGCGTACTGAGTGGGTTCTGTGCGAGTCTCTGAACATACAAGGAGTTGCAATCCACCACGTCCACTTCTGAGCGATGTAAATGATCCCCTTGAATAATGTATCCCATTCTCGGCTCCAACTTCTACCAATTGCGTATATGGCACATGGCGACAAACCGTTACTCCTAACTGATCATGCCTGCATATTCAAACGTAAAAAAAATACCAGCCGCTGCTGTTTATATCAGTGTAATTACAATTATAAAACAAAAGGAGGCAACTAACGTAATGACTTAAGTAACATTGTGGTATTACGTAGGCGCAATAATTTTGTTTTGTTTGCCACGAGACGATGAGTAGGTACCTAAGTTCACGGCCTCCGGAATATACTTCATTGCTTAACCCACACCGGCGGCGTGGCGGCATGCGGCATGTGCCATTATTATGTTCCGGTGTTAAAATAGCAAACCAATCAATTTTTTAACGTTTTAGTTTCCGAAAAGTAAATCTTGTATCGTACCTATTTGACTTCGGCAACGTAGGTGTAATTAATAACCTACGTACGACTAATTAAGCTAGTCTGCTCAGATTCTTAAATAGACACAGATCTTCAAATGTATCGACCCGCTCGCCACGCCAAATACAACCGACTAATACAAATGGTAACGTAAAATTAAAGTACTTATTCATTTTTTTTTTTGCAAAGGTGGAACTAATTTATACACCAAGTGATTTTAATTAAAATGAATCAAGTCAAGTTGGTAAAGGTCGAAAGCAAATGGCTAGAAAACCATACACCGGTGTTAGACACTGACTGGTGAGACAGTGTGGCCAAGATACGTCCACATGTGAATATAGACTCTATCACTATTCACGTTGTTGTGATTATTCAGTGTTAGAGAAGCGGGTAAAGCCGCGAGCGGGTCACGACTGACGCGCACGCGCGTTCGTGACCTTGCGCGCGCGCCTTGCAGAGGTCACAATCTTGTGTTGATGCGCTCGCGGTACGACCACGCTTTCAAAGTTCAAGCGCGTACGCTGCAACCAGGCTAGGTCGGTGTCTACTACCAAAGTTTTAGTAGACCCAAACACATTAGGTAAAGGGCTTATGTATATTGGCACAATATTCATTATTAGTACTACAATACAATTTTATGCGATGCATTTCAAAAATGTTTTGTGAACGAGCCACTGATGTTGTGCCGAAACGAATAGTAATTTGTACGGACATAGGTTCCCAATAGCAATTCACCCCAGGCAACGTAGCAACTTTATTTATCTTGTTGTTATAATAATATAATAAAAAAGAATTTTAACTTTAGCATAACTTTAACAATGGGTTGGTAATGATGATGAATCATAGGTATCATAAGATTAACGGATTATTATCTATGATGTTACCTACGCATACGTTCATTTTACCTAAACACAAATTTCTCTACTCTGAGGGTAAAAATTAGCAATAATATAAATAGCGTAAATTTCCATTATCCTTTTTTGTTATACCATGTGGCTAACAAATATAAGTGTCACAATGATGTGAAATATATATGTTTGTATCTATTGAATATTCAACCCGGAGATTGCTGGACTTTGGTTTTGGACTTAGCTTTGAACTGGATAGCATATTGCTATTATAGTCGTTGAATAAGGTTTTGAAGGGGATGATGTAATATATTATGTTTTAATAATAGTATGTTTTGTATCAATTTATCTTTTTCTATCCTATTCGGAAAGTTGCCCAACTACTCACAGTACAAAATACAAAGCCATCGACTTATCAGTTCATGGGGAAAAATGAGGAACTAAAGATCAACTTATAGCCTACTACTACAGTAGTGTAGTAGATTAAAGGCATCGCTACCTACATAGAATAACTTTGTTGGTGTATCTAGCACACATTAGAACGTTTCCAGACCAAAATTACAAACACGAATGGAATCAACCTTTGACTATTAAAACCTTTTCATGTAACTTTAGATGATTTATACAGCGCAAGCAACTTTAAATTCATGATATTTATGGCGCTGTAGTGTCCAGGACATTGTTAGGTAGGTGGAGTAGGCTTGCCCAGCACCTACACCACCCTCCCAGTCTAGTCAGCCATGCCCAGATTAAAGAACTGATAAATGGTACGTCTGGAGTTAACTAAGCCGTGGGTTCCCACTCGATGTTCTCCTTCACCGTTAGAGCGATGTTTTTAACGCACATAACTTTTTCGCAAGGAAAAAGGCATTGGTAGGCAGTCAGCTGGGATTGGAAACCATGAGCTCCGGAATGAAAGTCGGAGTATCTACCAATACACCAACACTGACTATTAATTAACTGTGCACAATATACTAATGAAAAACCGATAACATGAACTAGAGTTCTTCTTGACACTAGCCAAGGCGACGTGAAATCAACATTACGTCTTGCTTTGCTAAACGAAATGCTTACCAAATTATAGATTCCTTATTATACTAGTGATTCAATAAGCGGAGACAACTAAGGTATGTAACTGCACCTTAACAGGGCGTAGTTACATGCTTTTGCGAACTTTCTCTGACGATACCTACTCTCTCTCTCTCATTCAGTGCCTTGCTCTTTAAGCAACCCTTTAAATGTCATTAAATGGCTTCAGTTCTCTTCATAGTTTGATTATAATTGCGTTGGTTCTGCCGTTATAATTTGTGAATCAAACCGTTTTTTTTCGTTTAGACATTTGTATTCAAAAATACATGATCATCTTGATACGATATCTTAACTTTTCTTTAATAATAGTCACTAAATCCGATAGTGGAGCGATACCTATAGCACAGGGGATACTAGTTCATGTATCAGTCTCAACAAATCTATAAATATAAAATTTAAAGTCGTGACTGATTGACTAACTAACTGAACCATAAATCAGCTCACAGCCTTAAACTACTGGTCATATTTAACATATCTAGAAATGAAATTTGTGTTTCATGTGGTGTTTTCTTCGTGATGTTTAGTTAGTTATCGATTAAGAAAAGGTTTTATTCAAATTTCCAAAGGATCGGGAGTTACGCGGATGAAACTGCGGTACAGCAAAAGTTTTGGGTTCAATGCTCGTCAATTAGCAAATATTTGAATGATCTACAGAAATATATTTCCAGTTCTCGGTGTAAGATAAATTAGTGCATATTTACAAATGAAAAGTTGTAATGTAATAATACCAATGTATGTATAAGTTGTCTGGCACCCATAATACAAGCCTATAGTAGCTAAGATTGGGACTAAATCACTCTTTGTGAAAAAAAATATCTTTCTATCGCAAGGATGACACGCAAAATCGTGAAGAGTTCCACATTTTTAGCGAAAGGACGCAGGTTCGAATCCTGTCATGGGGATTTTTTGGAAATATATTTCCTTGCTAAAAATATTTCTATGTTTAAAAATATCTTTAATAAAAAAGAATACCTAACACAGATGATTCGAGAAGGCAAAACGATATTCTGTAGGTGAAAATTCCGCGTGTTCAATTTGAACAGTTAGCTATCTACTTGACAAATATGACGATATCTAATTTTGCTAAACGAATGACTCATGCCTAAAGTTCCATTACAATGTCGTTACGCATGAGTTGCAAAACTAATAGTTTCTTAAAACAATTGAATTAGGCAAATAGCTATCTCAAGTTTGTTGATGACGCGACGTAGCTCGGCGCTCGGCGATGAGGAGGTGAGCTCATCTATTTTATTACACCCAATCATTAGAGGATATAACGTAAAGATTGTATTAAAAAAATCTCATCGCAGCTATCATAAGATCGCCTGCTGATTTTATAAATTATGCAAATTGATTCATTTATTACATTTTTGATTAACGATTAACGATGCTCGTACAAAGATCAAGGACATTATTAACAGTATACAATTTATAGGAAAAATATGTTAGTTATATTTAGAACATATTTTGTACAAACACCTTACCTTTTTGCGGTGTTCCATGTTTCGATACGTAGTCTGGTGCAACAACTGTGGAATTTTCGATTAATTTGACAATTCACGTGGATTGTAATAAGTAACGTGCTACTTCTCAGATCATAGCTTCACTAACCATCCGGTCAATAAATTCAATATATTTAAACTGAAATGCCCCCTGTACCTAAGCTATTATATTATAAACTAAAATATTTATCGCTATAAATATTTCTTCCTAATTTCTACCAAAGTTACCTCAAGAACAACTGGCATACATTTTATTCTAACACAATAAATTCGTATGGATCTTAGCAAAAAGTAGTAGAGTAGTAGATGTGGTGTTGGAATGCTTCTTTCGACCATCGATGAGAAAAAAATCACAGGTTTTATGAGCCTAGTGTCAAAAACATTTTGATTGAACGGTAACCTCGATAAAAATGTTATGATGCTTTTGATTGATGATCTGAACTTTTTGAAACATCCACGTTTTTACATACAACGGAACAGTGTTATGAGGTGAAAAACATTTTGAATATTACATCGACATCGACTTAAAGTTATTACTATCCTACTAATATTATAAATGTGAAAGTGTGTGTGTGGATGTTGAGATGTTTGTTACTCAATCACGCAAAAACTACTGAACCGATTGCGATGAAACTTAGAATATAGGTAGCTGGATACCGGGAATAACACATAGGCTACTTTTTATCACGATATTCCCTCGGGAACGGGACTTACGCGGGTGAAACCGCGGAGCGCAGCTAGTTACAAATAAACTCTTGAAAATGGCATAGGCATAGTACACCAAGGTAGGTAAACAGCAAAATTCTGGGAAGCTGACGGAGGTCCACTTTTTCATTGTTTTCAGATATAATTTGATATACTTAAGCTCATATTTTTCAAATGGAGATTGTCTTTTGTATTCCTTTTAAAAATATTAACCTGTTAACATACATAACAACACATATTTCGTTCGTTTGAAAATTAATAATTTTGTTACATTTTTAGTAAAATATAGAATGCATCAATCTATTTGATATTAAACCGATGTATGTGCTTAGAACTAACTTTTGTAACTTAAAAACTTGTAACTTGAAACCTAAAAATAAATGACAAATGCATCTACTTATATAATATTTAATAATTACTTATATCATCATAACCTAAAAGTAAATTTGAATAAGCTTTCGATTAACTTACGTTAGATAAGCACACGAGGCGCTACATGCGGACTTCGATACCAACGGGTAAACTTAAAAGCTCTGCCGCACGCGCACGTCGATGTCCGCCTTTGAGTAAGTTCCGAAACCGAGTGTTAGATGGCGCTAGTAGTTCTGAATCAAAGCCTTTGATCGTACACAAAATATTATAATTTATTAAACGCCGTGTTCTTGGTAGAGCAATTAAATAAGTCAATTAAGGTATTTTTTACATTTAGTATTTGTATTATATAGTATTAAATTTCTAAATTAAAATAAAACCTATACTTTTAAGTGTTATCTTATGTAGTAATGTCGTATTTCAACTCGCATTATTTTGTTGTTTTGTTTATCTAAGTAATCCTAGTTACTAGATTAAATAAAATAATTCAACAAATCTCGTCTTTTCGAGCTTAATGAACGATATTAAAAGTCCGCTAAGTGTAATTGGGAGTTGAGCAGCAAAATGCTCGTTTTACTCAGCCGTATAATTACACATAATAGGCAACTTTTGCAATGCACGCGTACTGAATGTTAACTCCAACTCCATGAGACGCTGAGCCAGAAACTTTTGAAACACTATGTAATTATGATGAATATACCTACTTTAATAATATGATAACCTTAAAAACGTTGGTTTTCCTGTTTGTAGGTACGTTTTTTGTTTCTGCTAAAATTCGCTACTTAAATATTTTTATCATTTTTTATTGTAGGTTCATCTAGTCTTGTAATGGATTAAATTACATATTTTTATTACTTGCAACTTCGACTTAAAGTGTTTGTAAATACAATCTTAATTATCTATTAGGACAATTTGTTGGTTTTAAAAAGTTATCTCTAGAAGCTATAAGTAACGAAATTACTTAGAAATTGTACTTTAAATTCGGATTGGTTTAAATAGGAATATTAAATCCCGCGAAAAGCTGCTTATCAATTCTAAATTCCTCAAATAAGGAGTTGTCACCTAATCAGTTTCTATGTAAAACTTGTGTAAATTTTGTAAGTCTGTAAGCGTAATGAACTGATATTTGATATTGGTAATAAAGGTACGTATTAAACTGTCAAATATTGCTTAGAATAAGTTAAAGAAGAAGAAGCAAAGTAGGAGAATCAAAGTCACCGACATAGCTCTCAAAATTAGTAGACTTAAGTGGTAATGGGCAGGCCATATAGCTCAAAAGACAGATAACCGATGGGGAGTAAAAGTCCCCGAGTGGCGACCGCGATGTTATGCGAAACAGAGTGTTGGAAGACCACCTACCCGTAGACCGACGACATTGTGGAGGTCGCGGGAAGTCGTTGGAAATGGAGACGGAGATGGAGAGGTACAGCAGTTAAGGGCTGAGATGATGATGATAAATTAAATTAAGATGTTGTAGGTGTTGTGGGATAAATCTTACTAATATTATAAACGCGAAAGTTTGGATGTATGTATGTGAGGTTGTTACTCTTTCACGCAAAAACTACTGAACCGATAGCAATGAAACTTGGAATATAGGTAGCTGGGGACCTGGATTACCACATAGGCTACTTTTTATCCCGTTATTCCCGCGGGAACGGGACTTACGTGGGTGAAACCGCGGGGCGCAGCTAGTGTAATATAGGTTCAATGGGGTATAATTCCGAATTTATTCAAAAATCGTTTTCTCAACACTCTGAAAAGGGATTAAATCCGGATTTTACCCACTTTCATATTCTTTAGGAATTACCCGAGTACACTTTATTAATTATACTTAATACTAAATATTTCGGGTTTGAATCCAAGTATAATAATTACAAAAAGAAATCATTGTTCTTCGCGAAATCTCCCGAAGCCGCATGAATGACAGTCTGACTGAAAGGTAACAAGGCGCTTTGTTCGTCAGCTTGTCCGTTTTTGCGACTCTCCAGCAAGATTTAAAAACAATAGCCAACGTGATCGCAATTTTCGATTCAGAGACCGTTTATATCTGCCAGTTATTTCACTGCAATGTTGCTGTACAGTGCCTACCTACCTAACTACTTTATTATTTTTATCCATATTATTCAAGTCCATAAGTTTAACTTTATGGTTTCTACTTATACACTGACGTTTACTCTAGAGTAAGTTAGTTACCTATATACTCTATAAATTACACGTATCTAAACTATCTAATTAAGCTACTACACCTACTTACTTACGTACGATTTGTCGGTGACGATTTGAAGATTTGGATGTCAACATATCTCAGTAATTATGAAACATAGTGGGTACCATATTTAGATACCTAATAAGGATTTCTTTAGCCTTCATTTATATGATTTTGTTTACACAGTTAATTAGTTTTCAACGCAAAAAAAATTATTTTTATTTTACAATGAAACGTTATATTTTTGAACATTTTTTTCCTGTATTGATTAATTGTAATTTGCACTTAATATTGGTATCGCAGTTTTACTTAATTAGCAAAATACATAATTCATATTAAACGAGAAATACTGTTTTGGAGCTAAACGAAGTCTCAACTCGAGCTCTCTAGCTTTTAGTTTATTAATGCTTCTTCTTAATTGAGTATCGAAAATTTGAATCAGACTCAGTTCCTTGCTAAGAGATGGCGCTACTTGTTCTGAAAACACTGCTACGCTAGTGCTACGAAAACAAGATAAATATACTTTTCAATTGTTTGGATAGCCATTGAAGGAGCTCGATTCATTATTTTACAGCTTATTGTCAGTATTTACTTAAAAATAACGTGATATCTTAAAATAAGTATCAAAATAAACAATCTAAATTCCTACGAAACACTTATATTTGTGATTAATTTTAATACATTGACTGTACTAATCTACATTATAGTAATTTAAACCTAATTGAAAATTCACGGAGCAAAGGTGCTTATCAAACTAAGCTGCGCTTAGCGTTTTCTTGGCAGTTATCATATCCATCGCGCTATTGACCTTAATCTGGGCAATTTATGGTCATTCAGTACACACTACCATAACAGTTTTATTGACAGTCGTTATTTGAACTCGTAAATACATTTATTACAAGTACACTGTTTTATTTCATACGTAATTGACTAGCACTTGTCTTTACTTTGAGTCGGTCAAAATAAAAGGCTCGTACGCATTCGAATTGTCAGACTTATGTAATAAATGAAAACAATTTATGATCCTTAAAAATTCAATATACGTTGTACTAAAATATCATGAGGCAAATCATACGCAAACGGTGCTAAATTTAATTCACGATAAAACTTTTAATGGCGTGCCACGAAATACCACAAATAATACTAATAATAATAAAACTTAAGTAATAAAATAACAATTCTCTTATTGGTTTTGTTTTGAATTCTTTTTCACATTTGCTTCACTTAATTTCTATTAAAAATAAATAATACATTATTTTTAAATACGTAACTTTAATATGATAAACCAAAATCTTCTTCTTCGATTTTTATCATTTATAATTTACATTTAAAAATCAGAATATAAATATAAATGATCAATCTTAGTGTCAGTTAAGAACGCCTAAAAGTACGTAAAATAGGAAACTCTATCTAGACCGCTGGTAGATGAGTGTTTCACGTAGTCGAAGTACCTAAATAACAATAGTTTGTCGTATCGTTTCCCATAGACACTAACAATTCGGTCCGCAATCGTTCCCAAAGTAATGACCCTTGTAAAGAAAGGCGTAAAGAGAAGTAATGCGACAGTCGCGTTAGTGCCTCTTGCAATATTGCCGATAATTTAAGACATTTTCTTGAAGGCTATCACGTTTCGAACGTTGTTTTTAAAATAAATACGATCGCGGTATTTCCTTATCATGTTTATGTCAACAAAACGTAGGAAGTGACGCAAAAACGAGAATAATAAGAGCAAATTCCAAAAAGGAGTAGGTAGTATTGCTTTTATCATTTTGTTAATAACTCATATTAGTAGGTAGGTAGGTATATGAAGGTTGATGAGCTTTGAGTACGAGTACATGAAAGCAGTTAGTGTAGGTATGTGATCAACTCTGAACATTACAGGCAGAGAGAAGGAAGGATGTAGCGTAATAATACAGTGCACGAGATCGCCAGTACAGTCACGTTCCCATTGTTCGTGGGCGGCAGATAAAAAAGTTCACAGAGAACTAATAATTAGTTTCAGGGATCGGGAGTCGGCCAGGGGATTCAGAAGCTCAGTAATTAGTACCCATAATTTTAAAGGCAGATATAGAAAGATAGGATCTGTAAAGGCATACCTGCAGCGACTTAACGCTTATTTTTTCCAGACAAATGTAAATTATAGTCGCAAAATTTGGTTTCTGTAATTGTACGGTAGCGGCAATGTTACGTACCTACATTTTTAAGAAAAGTAGCCTATGTGTTATTCCCGGTATCCAGCTACCTATATTTCAGGTTTCATCGCAATCGGTTCAGCGGTTTTTACGTGATTGAGTAACATACACACGGTACATACTCACAAACTTTCAGCTTTATAATATTAGTAGGATGCCTAACTGTTGTTAGAAGAAACTTTTTTATTTCCTTAGTGAATCGGATGTATTGTGATGCATCGCTGTGGTATCGTAATCGTACGTAACTGAAAAACGAACGTGATTCGGTTATTACAAAGCACTAAACGAATCATTTAAACGGCTCATTAAGTAAATTTATTCCTTTCGGCAACGATTCGATTCGATTGCAAGTCGGTCATTGGACAATCTTGAATAATCGCTATCGTGTCGTGATGGTTTTTAAGTAAATGTCCATGTAGGTATTCTAGGTTATGTAGTTATCTATGTAGGTACATAAACCTCTACAATGGAACCTGATGATAGATTATAATCTATTATTTGTAATAGAAATCTTAAGATTTGTCGATGGTTGTGTCGGGCGTCTCAGCCCGCCTCGGAATAATTGCGTGACTAAATTCCGAGAGGTAGGTTCTGTATCAGGATCGCAATTCATTCGCGTCGCACCTACACTGTAATTAATGAGTCTATATATTAGAAATGAATTCGTTTTGGGTCAATTAGTAATATTCTTGATATAAATCCCACTATTTATGTTTATTTACGTATAAATATGTAACGGGAAAGAATTCTTTTAGTCAACTGCTTATTGATGTCGAACGTTTGTTGTTGAATGTCGAATGTTTTCGTTTCTATTTTATAACTTTTTTGTTTTAATTATTCATTTTCGATAGCTTACCCCTAGTGTTTATTTGTAATGATTTAAATAGATTTTAATTTAACTTAACAAAGATTCATAATTGAATTTACTCTTTAGGCAGTATGTAGATCTTAATGAATATCTGTTAATTTCGCATTTAACTGTGACCGAAAACCGTTGGTTCAATTTATAGACAGGTTTACAAAATGCGTGACTTAAACATTACCATATTGTTTGGTACTTATAAAAACAACAGGTACATGTTAATTAACGTTTATTTTTCAAAATTGTATAAGATTTAACACTGATTAGACACTGCGTCTTGTATAGTATTGTATACCAAACTATAAGTTTAGGCTTGTGATGTGGGTACTAAACGATGATAACCATAAGTGTATATATTTGTTATTTTAAATGATATGCGTTTGAAATACCCAGAACTGAAAACAAATATCTGTAGATCATACAAATATTTGTATCACAGCGAGTATCGAACCCACAGCCGTCACAGCCTAGTGTATGCTTAACACACACAGAAAGTTCCCTATAAATAATAGACTTTATAAACGTTAGAAACATTGACAAACTAAACAAGATTAATTCTAGGTGTATAAATTACATACAATGAACATAACTTTACAGTATACAGTATACCTACTGTATAATAACATCATTTTACAAAACAATTTAGAAAAGTTGTAACCATAAAGTGTTCTGGCAATAACAATTATTATTTACGTCCTTTTACAAATTAAAAGTTTTTTAAGTTGAAATTTATCGATGCAACAAACTACAGAGTGTAATGTTGTGTAGTATATTAGAAATCGTAAGTTACAGTCAACACTAACTACCAAGAATAGTTTCCGTGTGGTGTCCGAGATAAGCGGCTTGACCGCGCCGGGTCACAATAAATATTGCCGCGATGCTTGAGTACCGTTCCATTCACTATTCTATCCTATTGATTCTAATATACCCATGCATATTATACTCATTAGTGATTGTCCCTTATTAACACTAAGGATATTATTATATTTCACACTAGCTGTTCACCAGTGGAAATCGTGATCCCGTGGGTATTTTTAAATACTTACCCAAATTTCGGCTTTTCTCTACTATCAGCGGTTTAGGCTGTGCGTAGATCCGTCAGTCAGTCATTCAGGACATCCTTTAGATCATCCTTTAAATATAGATTGGATACCGGCCGACCGCGCAACAATATATTTTTCTTTAACTTTGCATTTCATAGATTTTCCTTTATTTCCTAACTTGTTTATGTTAAATCTATGGACGCTCTAACTTTTTAATTAGAAATTTAAGTAATAGCTATAATGTAAATGATTTACTTACGTATCAAAGCTACCTATTATTTTATAAAAGCAACAACATGGATGCTAATTATGGGATGGTAGGTACCC
The DNA here is from genome assembly GCA_949358125.1 of Idaea dimidiata. NCBI lineage: Eukaryota > Metazoa > Arthropoda > Insecta > Lepidoptera > Geometridae > Idaea > Idaea dimidiata. Next base: position 8,648,559 of record OX442336.1, on the reverse strand, counting down.
AATACCTGCGTTTCAAATTACTTCTTTAGAAGTTTTATCACTCTCTCACGATCGAGGTTTCTAACGGCTATCACATTTTTTAATTAGCTTCCAAAATAGAGCCGCCATAAATTTTATGGCAATAGTAAGGTGTAATGTAAAGTCGGTAGAGACGTTGCGCTGCCTGCGCCTGCGCCGGAGTCGCTGCCGCCGCCGGCGTTCATTTGGATATTACAGTTTTACGATATTGTTTATGATTGATTAATCAATCTGAAACCAAAAATTATAGCTTGCGATGTTTGCCTCACTGCTGCCTGCGCTGTTCGAAAGGATTTTAACTTTTAATTGTTTTGACATTTGGTAGGTTAGGTAGGTAGGTACTAAGTCATTTAATTAGGGTATAGTATTTTCATATCATTTATGCATAGGCACGTAACGTAATCGCTGGTTACTCGCAAAGTAGAACAGAGAATGTTCCAGGATGGTCTTTCGAACTAATTCCGAGAAAAAATAAATTTTGTGCATTGTCGAGAGTGTTATTGAAAATCTTTTATTCTACCTGTAATATTTTATTGGATACAATAGGTATAATTGTGCCTACCTATCTCTTTACAAATTAACCAAGATTAATGTCTACACAATTCATCAGATGAATGAAGTCATTATTCAAGAGAATGTATTCTTTCATTGCTACTACAACACACTATATCCATCCATACTGATTCATAGATAATAGTGCTTATATCACGATTTAAACTTTCATAATGCAACTGTCATGCATATAGGTAAGTCATAAATAATTGAGTTCAAACATTGCTTCGGAGATAAGAATCGTAGAGCGCAGAATAGAAGCATGAGTTTTAAAATTTGAGTGTGGCTACCTACCGTCAGTGCTTCCAAGTGAGTGGCGGCTACTGAGAAGCTTTTATTGTAACAGAGATATGGAAGCCAGGCCCATCAATCTGATCATCCATTTATATTAAAACAATGACCTGGCACAAGTAGTACTTTCTACCACTTCACTTAGGAGATATCACTTCACAAAAAATATTAGCATCTAAATAGGTAAATACCGAGGTCCAAGAAAAAATAACACAAAAGTGGAATTTATAATGTTTTCCACTATCTTAACACATTTTATGAAGCATTATGATAAAACGCTAAAATGACTTGATGGTCTCGCTCGGTTTAAAATAACGTCATTTCTTCTTAGAAACAGATGCCTGATACACGGCAAATGTTAGGCATTATGTTCTCTACAATTTTCTTTGACCCTGGACGCGGTTGGTTCTATGGACAAAAATTATACAGTGAAGAATATGTTCGTATCAGTCAAAGATCAGACCGTATAATATTGCGATAGCCATTACAGCACACCATAGCGTCTTCCAAGTGGCTCGTAAACGCGTTCCACGGCTACTAGAAATGTAATTTAGCGGTACGGAGAAAGAAATGATTACTATCTGCTGAATGAACGAGTGTTAGCTTACTATTGCCGTCACACTTTTTTCCGGTTAGGGTGTTTTATCTCATAATCGCAAGATCCTAACAGTATGCTTTCCAAAATGTTAGCCAACGTGCACTATGTTTTGGCCAGTAAAGAGAGATTCAGTATTCGTTGCATTAAAGGAAAAAAACACTGAAAGTAGTACCTACGTCTTATAGTGTCCATAAATTTAAAATTATGTATTGGGTTAGTAAAACAACGTTACTGACGTACCTATATAAACTTATAGAGGGAGGTATAGTACTCGTTAATTGAACACTGATAAATAAACCTAAATTATAATACCTATAAAAACTGGAATTATTTACTTAATAAAGAATTTATCTGCATCTGTATGTGTTTTTAAAATATTTGTAAGTAAAATATAGTTTAAATATAGGTACTTAACCACACACATTAATATTTTAATTTTAGTTTAATTGGGTCCAGGCGAGAAGGCGAGAGTGACATTCGAGGCTGTCAGATTTAAGTCGAACTCAAGGTGACAGTCTCTCTCGCATCGGACTAAAATGGCGACATTGCTGGCATTTAAATGCCATGCATTTTTAAATTCATGTATCGTATGTAATTAACAATTCTACTTCGATTACTTTGTCATAAATGAGCCTGTGTTTATCGGTGCAGCCAGTGCAGCGCCCGTTAGGAAGCCTCGTAAGAAATAATGACACTTACACTGGAAATTAACTTTATGATTTCTGCTGATACCAAAAACATTTGCAACAAAGTTTATTAGAAAGACCTTAATATCTTTGGATTCTTTGCATAGAATTACCATATGACAGTGTTAAAGTAATCTTTAAGCTTAGTGCAGCACTGAGCAGTAACAAGCTACAATTTCTACGAACATTTATTGTAACAAACAGCGTGCCTCTAATTCCTTTATTAATTTCGATGTTGCTACCTTCTACTTTAAAATGTCGTTGTCTCGGATAAAAATAAATAAAAATAAAGCGTCGGTAATAAGGAAGCCATTTACCGCGATTAAATGCCTGCATATTCATTACTTTAAAGTATATCGTTAATTATGAGAGAAAAGTGTTAAAATAAAACTTAAAAGACTGCGAGAGCAAATACATAGCTTCATAAACAAATAACCTTTGTAAATAGTATCCTACAAAATTATAAAGCTGGAAGTTTGTAAGTATGTGTGTTTGTTACTCAATCACGCAAAAACTTCTTAACCGATTGCGATGAAACTTGGAATATAATTAGTTGGATACCGGCAATAACACATAGGCTACATTTTATCCCAATGTTTCCGCGGAAACGGTACTAACGCGGGTGAATCCGCGGGGCACAGCTAGTGGGTAAATAAATTACCTAGAAAACACAAAGGAGAAGTACCAGTTAGGTACTAAAATTAATAATAATAAAATAATTTAGTACGTTAGAAGCTACATGTAACTGGAATGTCTCTAATTTTTATCTCAAACGCTACGAAATCGATAACGGTAAAATATTTTATCACTAAATTGCCACCGAATCATAAATCATGGCTACAATATAGGGTAAAGAAATAGTAATCAGTACCTACTTTAGCTATGTTCGTACCGAGTTACATAACAATCGGTTTATTAGTTTTTGCATGAAGGATAACAAACGACATACCTACCTATATAGTTATACTACGACAGTAGTAGTTGTAGTCGGTTAGCTAGTTAGATAATATTGTTTCACATCTGTCATTGTTAAGGCTTTAATATTTTACTGACAACACACAATTGCATTGAGCCAAAACCTAATTGCATTAATTCGACATCAGTTAGTCGTGGATATCTGTATCCATGTCGGCCGATTGTTACAAACTCGGTTATTATAACCTATCTTATAACTCTGGCTTTGTCTTGATAAAAGCTCTTAGGTAAGCAGTTATTTAAAGAAGGTGGAGGACTGACCAATTATCGCGGCGAGGGCGTAAGAAATATTTGATATTGTAATACAATTTGTAACGGGTATGCCCTTTTAATCCGAAAGAGGGTTGTTCTAGACGTCTAGGCGAACACCTTTTGTTCTACGACTTTTTAAAAATTCAAACTTTTTTTTTTAAAGTTTTATATCTACTGCAAATATATTTACCATTTCCCTGCCTGACAAAAACTTTCCTAAGAACCAAGTAGTTTATCCACCATCGCGTGGAAGGGCTCAAGATTTGCTAGGCTCCCATAGATCTCTTAGTAGCCTTTTACGACATCTACCGAAAGAGATGGGGTAACCATATTCTAAAACACGGCACAATTTCATTTTTTGTTAACTTCTTTTAAGGAGCTATCTAATAATGTATTATTATCCCTAAAGATATATATTTCATCTTTACGTGAAAATTGCAAAATACGGTCTGCTACATTATTTTACATGTTTTTGATGACATTAGTGCGATTACTCGATTTATTTTTCTTTTTTGTAAATTCTTTGCTAACTGTACGTAGATGAACCTACGCATTATAGCAAGTTTTATATTACGCACATTTTAGTATGATATCCTCGCTAACGTTTTATTCGATTGCAACAAGCCGATAAGTTTTTCATTTTATGTGTTTGTGTCGCTGCGGGATATTATTGTATATGAACATATTTGAAGTGATGTAATTTAATTAATATTTTCATCGAGTTTCGGGAATCTAAAAAAGGGTTTATATACGTGCATGAAGGCGAAGCCAACACGTAGAGGCCATTTTCATTAACAATTTTACTTACAAAGTGTGAAGTGGACGCACTAAGTCGGCGATTATCCCTGCCTGCACGCTATGCAAATGCAGCCAAGGACAATTACCGGATCTGATAGAACTATTAAAAACTGGCCAAGTGCGTGCTTAGTCCGGCCACGCACATTGTAGGGTTTCGTAGTTTCCAAAAATATCTGGGTTTACAATCTGGTCTTTACAACTAACACTTACTCTACCTAAGTAATATTTAACAACGGAATTTGTCCCAAATTTTGCTTTTTTATTTCTTTCAATTACAAGTACTCGTAAATTTGAAAAGACAGCTCAGCTGTGATAAATTTTCTTTAAATTTCATTATAATATTTACTACAATTGTGAATACATATAACGTATCTAAGTATAAACATTTGGCTGTTAGATGGTACCCCCCGTATATACACATAACTCTAAACTAGCAATTTAAAGCTCAATATTTAGAAAACGAAACACTAAAATGAAAAATCGTTTTTAAAAACTCACAATGATTTAATAGAGCTATCTAACGATATCTCACACGATTGGGAAAGCAAGAAAAAAAAACGATGTTACATGTGGGGGAGGGAGGTTCCCCTAAAAAAAGGTTATAGTTGTATTACTTTTTTGGCGTGAATTATATGTATACTCATGCAAAATTACAGCTTTTTAGTGTTCTTAGTTCTAACCGTCTCTGAGCAAAGCGGCGGACGGATGGACGGACGGTCGGACGGTCGGTCGGTCGGACGGACAGACACAGACGTACATGACGAAACTATAAGCGTTTCTGATTGACTACGAAACCCTAAAATCTACAGATGACTTGAGCTACGGTGATGGGATGTGGATTGGGTACTGGGGAACTCTACTTCAACACATCGCCTCCGTTGAGGATTTGAATACGATTATATCCGCGGCTATGTACAACGTTAATAAACGTGCAGTATTTATTTATTAACAAAAATCGGTATACATTTAACATAATTTTGTTAAAGTGATTGATAAAGATTTTCAATAAATCCGATTTTATACATTCGTTCACTAATGTAAGCTACATTATCGAGGAGTAACATGGGCTACTTTCTATCCCGATATTCTCGCGGGACCTGGACTTACGCGTTTGAAACCGCGGGGTGCAGCTTGTAAAAGAAAAAAACTGATCGGAACATTATTTATACGAGTATCATAAATTAATGACAAATTTTGTACATTTGTAACAAGAGTTTAAATTCGTAATTAGACTCCCTATAAAGTAAATGCAATTTATTCAATACTTTACAAATTTGAATTTCTACACTGAACATTAATAGTGTTGACTTACTGCATCGACATATGCCATTTATTATAGTAGGCGTTCAATATGTATGCATAAGTAGGTATGTACGTACAGTCGGCACACAAGAGTGGATAACCACAATATATACTTGGCTTTAAAGTTTAAAGCTTTAATTGTGTAAATAAATTTACAACATGCAACTTAAGTTAATTTTAGTAAGTAAATTTATTTGTGATAACCACTTTTATAGTGTGACTATACATGTGTTTCTATATACCCACTCGTCCATTATGTAGCAGTAATTCAACACACGGGATAATGGGCACGACACATCATCCCATCTTCTTGACAATCAATTTATCCAAGCTCCATAATCTCAAACAATTAATTTTTTCTTGAAACATTTAATAGGACTCTTTCGTCAGTTATTTTCTCGATAAGGGTCGACTTTATATCTGCCCGCAGCCTATTCTGAACAATTTCAGACATTCGGCACAACTGCTGTTTTTGTCCACTTTACGACTTCCACAGTTTTTACTCAACTTAATTTTAACTCAACTGATGACTTTATAATGAAATTAACTTACACCATTCTTATTGATTGGCCATTGACAGCTCACATAGATACATAATTTTCAGTAAAATTATTATCTGCACAAATAGATAACCACTGCACCTCTTAGTATATTAAATACTCTTAATTTTTTTCTCAACCTTAAACTCCAAATTTCATCTAAATGTTGTAGGTATGTGACTAAATTTCATCGCTGATCATGTGGTATATGAAGCTGCGACCATTTGACCTTACTATGACGTTGCAACACAAAGGGGCTCTTTTTGATAAATCGTCGAAAAGAAACAAAGGGCGCATAAATTTATAGTCGGCGGCTTATCATGATCAGACTTTCTCCAAGTGCCGATGCACCGTGCAATGCGTACGCGCCGCGCCGCCTGCGCCTTGTGCATCATACACCTCGCAAACTCCAACATTTCACACACGCATCCCGCACTTGTCCCGGTCTGCCTTAACTTGCGTCTCACAGTTATTATACAACATTCTTTACCTATTCTGTTACTTCTTCTGTAGCTATAATATCATTCAGAAAATACTGGTTCTTAAACACTCTTAACGTATTCAGTCTATCTATTCAAAAATAATAGGTATCTTTAGTCGGTACTCAATTAACAGGTAATCTAATTTAAGAGAGATGATATACCCACCTACTTATTCGTAATTAGGCACTTTGGATTCAGTTGACCTCTTAAAATTATAATTTCATGTATGAGCGGATAATTTCATTTTAATGTTGATTTTCTTAATCTGTAAAATGTGAAATAACAATAACAAAAACCTTATTTAGAAGGTAGATTCGTAGAAACTCGTAAAGTCCATGACAGACGGGAAATTAGGTTTTGGTTATAAATCCAACAATATCTATTGCTAACGGTATACCATCGGATCGTTCACAGGCAGTTTCCTGCACAATTTGTGCTTATAATAATGTAAGTAGGTACCTGGCATACGAGTATAATACTGCACCTTTCATTGAATAACCTTTTGCGGAGTTGAAAGGGGTGTCGTACAATTAAGTACTGTCTTTCAATCTATTGAATATAAATGAGAATAAAGGTGCTTTTTTACAAGCCCAGGATTAATAAACAATAGTTCGGATGACCACCGATGACCAGTACTGACCTAACGAAAGGATGACCAGTGTGGGAAGGTACGTTGATATCTTTGTGAAAGTTGACCCTTCTATTGTGCCATTTATTATAAATGACGATGGTTTGTTGTTAAAGCAAAGGGTTAGTTTTGGGAATGAACTTTAGCTTCTTCAGTTATATTAATTTTTGCAAGTCTTAACGGTTGTACTAGTGATAAAAAATCGTCTTATAATTCTCATGATTGTGTTTTATCTTTTTGTATTTATAATTAATGTAAAGTCAGCGTGAAAGTCGCAAGATATTTTCGTGCTCACAATGATGTGAAGGGCTTACAGACAATTCGGACAACAGTGATAAATCGAACCCTCCAATTATTGTTATTGCATTTGGTATTCACTGTACTTATGGTGATTATGGACTGAAACCTCCGAATCTTCGCTCATATTGCGCCGCCGATTTTTCACCACTTTTTTATATAATTGAGCAGCTTGATACAGGTAGTGTTTTCCCCACTGACTATATAGTTGGTTTACTAGTAGGTACGTGGTTTTCCCTTAGGGGAATTCACACTCATTGGTGTAGATGGACAATTAAAATAAATATAGGTAATTAATAATACTTTTTACCAATTATTAATTACCTATTCATAAACATAGTCATGCATTTTAACAGATCGCATTTTAATGCAGAAATCGGACGTCACCGAGATTTTCCAGTTCCTCTGGTGAGAAGAAAATTGTTTAAAATAAAAAACACTGCAACAAATAGTGTTTAATTATGAACTATCTAAAAGAGTAACTATAAGATATAAAAGCTAATGGAAATCGGCAGTTAGAAAGATCGTCGATAAATCTCATTAACAGTCTTGTTGGATGGATACCCAATAAGACTGATTAGCGATCTGATTTACTAACTATAGTGTTATTGGATTTAAAAGTGACCACGACACCATTATCTATCTGAGGCAATCCATCTCGATAAAGCTTCTATTTTAATTCTCTTGCTAGTAGTAAGTGTGTGGGCGTGCCCGTCGACTATTCGTAAACATAATTTTGTAATTATGTAAAACGGTAAAAACCAAATCTCAAACCGTTTGCTATGTGTAACGCGCCATAAATTAGTAGACGTTATAATAAAATTTGGGGACGGACGGCAAATGTTTATAAGCCAATTTGGTACTAATAAATTATTGAAAGTGTTCTACATACATTTATTATTAGCTGCGCCCCGCGGTTTCACCCGCGTTATCTCCGATCCCGCAATATTAGCGGGATAAAAAGTTGCGAAGTCCTTCTCTATGGTCCCATCTTCCCTATACAAAAAATCATTAAAATTGGTGAAGTTGTTTAGGCGTGAAAACGTAATCGGTGCCTATTCGTAACAAAGGACCAAAAACCATTTTTTCTTTACGGGACTACAATGAATGATTATAACTGGTAAACAAAATGTCCGATTTTAATGAATCACAAAAAGGATTGTACTTCTATACATATGTTTTTGATTTTTAAATTATTTTTGGATAATGATTATACTTTTACCCGAATATAACAGACTTTTGTTTAACGCGAACTAATTTAAATTTAGACGACAATTTTGGTGGATATCACCAAAACTAATTTGTTCTATTAATAACTGCTTTTCGCCATGCACGCAGGGAAAGATATTTTTAAATATCTTGGTCCACAAAATTGCTATTATCTCACGGACCCAAATTTTTTTTGAAAACAAATCATAGCTTACCTATGTTACTCCTTGACAATGTATTATTCTATTAGTGAATCGCTCCAGTAGTTTTTGGAGCCTATTCGTTACGAACAAACAAACAAATATATCTTTCCTCTTTATAATGTTAGTGTGTAGATGTACCTAACCTACATTCAGTTACGCTCATACTTACTGGCGATGTTTAAATCAAATAAGTTGGTATTTTTATTCATGAAGTTTGTTATTATTATTATTAATTATTACCAATCTAGTTAATTTTACATGTATGTGTAGTTTGTGTAGGTACCTTTCATTGAGAAATGCATTGGAAAGCCATATTAATATATCAGTTATTATTTTTACTACATATTTTTTTATTACATTAATTGAAGACCAGTGTGTCTAGCGAGTCTAAGATGAAGCATCTTAGACTCGGCAACTGTTACCATCAGATGCGATAGTGGTCAAACGCTAGCTAGACTGTTAAAAATAACCTAAAACGATTGAGATTTAAATTTTCTAAGTTGCTTATCCTGTAATAGCTGGCATTTAATTATCTCCCAGGTGAAACGCAATGGGCGATGACTTCCGCGTCCATTTCTCCACGCCTCCCGACTTAACTCAATTTTGACTTCTAATTACTTGACCACTACCGACATTTTATGTTTCCTTTAGACCATTACTTTAATTAATTCTAACTTCGGTTTAGCTTTTCTCACGACGTTTTATTGTAATTAAGATGTAGATACTTGTGTAACCTTCGTCATTTTATGTAGCATCAGCAAAATACTTGTGCAATAATCTTTATTTTTATTTGTGGTAGTACCTAATTCTTTCATTCATATTTGTGACTTAGGTACCTGCCGGTCAATCGTTGAAATCAATCGTGAAGTTTTTTTCCGAATTCGTGTATCATTCTTTTTATGCCTAAATAGAAATCACCTATGTATTTTGTGTTGAAATTCAATAATAACAGTTCTAGAGCTTACGACAATAATTTGAAAATAATACTGCCTGTATCACTTGGATGTTGTAGATACCTATAGTAGCTTTTTTTAAATTGACCCTTAGTTTAAACAAGGAATAGATAGGTGAATACCCCTGATATTCGTACATTCTTTTGTGAGTTGGGACAATGAGGAAGAACCACGGTGTCACCCTTCTCCGAGCTCGAGTAAGCGTCGAGCGGTGCGTGTGGGGCGCCGATGGCAAGCGGACAGCAGTAGCGAGCGACGTCGCATCCGGACCGCACCGACTGAGCGTCCATCGCGCACTGAGCCCGGCGTCCGAGCCACCCCATACCTACCCCGATCGTTCGGAGACCGGACTGCCTGGAGTGGACAATCGGACATCGCATTGTCCGTACACGTGACCCCTATTGGACGAGCCGTCTACTGACCGGCACTGATCATGCAAGACGCCCTCGGACCGTGATGCGGGGTTGCCCAGGTGCCCCCTCCGCGACCAGTTTTCGACTTGTTCCGCAGGTATTTTCGATTATTGTCGTCTTGACCAGTCTTCATGCAACAAGTTGTTTTGATGACTAAGTAACTGCTTTTCGATAACGACTTAATAAGGATCTATTTTTTAATATCTTTAGTTCACACATTATATGAACTTACCTACCTTCATAAAATTGTTTTTATATTTTAATTAAAACTATTGGGAAACTTTGAAATAATTTCGCCGAAGCAGCCATTTTGTATATATAGACAAAACAACATACAAACACTTATTACACATTATCCAATGAGTAGTGTAGTGAAATACTGAATTTTAGGAATAACATAAAATGTTCTACATTGTAGATCTGATCATTATAGCGCACATTTTGATTCGAAATGCTAATTTCCTAAAAGTTATTAATACCTACCTTACTCGTGGCTATGTATTTTTGTTTGTAAGCAGGCAGATAAGATATCAAGGCGCTATATAAAGATCTAGCTCTGTATATTATACACTCAAAAAAACGCCTAAATGCTAAACCTTCTGCGTGGTACTACCAAGTTACACGTGAATGAGCAAAAGTTACCTAACTATTTATAGTTATACGATATAAAAAACGTCCTAAGTACATACATAAGTACAAGTATATACATAAACTATAGGTTGGTTGATGTAGTATAAAATTAGCTATTCTGTTTGTTGATTATGGTAGATAATTAGGTGGTAATATCATAGATAAGATTATTTCCGCGTTCGGCAGTGCGAGCGCAGTCCACGTTCGTCAACAGATTTATAGCAAGTTTGACCGTGAGACCTCAAGCGTGGCCGTTTTTTGTCTAATGTGTTATTTATTAAAATTTGATTATAAACTAACCAAACTTATTCTACACACTAGGTTCATATCAAAATTAAGAATACAGCGCATAAATACAATCTTATTCTGATCGCCTTATGAATATGGATGCGAATACCGTATTAACTCTACTAAATTTGTATATTCATTATTACTTGAAACCTCATTATTACACTATCAAATGTCGACGAAAAACACCATGGCCTCTCTATAAATTTCTTCTGATAGATACCAGCATATATTTTAAGAAAATAACGAAAAACTATATAAAACCAAACAATATAGGAATAAACATAGACGTGTCTTGTTTTAACAAAATGGTGATCGAATCTTGACATTTTAATGTTCGATAGCTGTCTTTTTTACTCTTGTTTAAAATGAGATAAGCACATTTACTTCAAGCTCAAAATTATTCATGTTTTGTTGCCATGACAAATATAGAAGAAGGCGCATCTAAAACTACTTGTCACGTCACTATAATGAATAATTCGATAACTGACATTGTTTATGGCCCTTGTTCGATTTAGAATATAACAATAAAGTGATTTAAACGCTTCCTTTATCTTTTTTTTTGTAAATAAACAAATTGCTACGAAACTTTTGCAGCTCTCATGGTCACTGGCAGACTGAGATAACAAAAGTTACAAATTATGTAAAAAGTTACTGCTTTTGTTTCTGTATGGTATTTACCTCTATTAGTAATCTATATTATACAGTGAACAACTGACAAAACTTATAACAAGCTTAGTTACTACACATAGGGCTAAATAACACAGTGTGCAATGCCCTGCAATATTTATATTACGTTTAAAAGTGTTCATGTTTAACGTTGAAATCGCACGTAATATACTTAGTGGGAGACCAAAAGAGCCGCTAAAGCATCAGATGCTTCGAGTGGTACCCAAAGCCCATGTACCCACGACATACATTAGAATAGTATTTTCGAAAATCAAATATTAGTTTTGGCGGCGGTCGTTGGGCAAACAATTAATGTTTATTTCTCTAAAAACATCGGCGCGCGACCGTTCACATTCTGTTTAGATAATAATTGATTTTTTATTTACTTATCTAGTGTTGCCGTATGGAGACTACATGACAAATATCATTAATGAATAGATTTTCTCACGAAGTAATATTTCGTAGACGTTGAAAGTCAGCATTTTGTTAGTAACTTGCTAGTGAATGTTCTTAAGTAGTACTGTAGCTATGATTTAATTATCTATCATTAGAAAAATATTGTCAAACAATGTAAATGTTCATACTAAAGTTTTGTATCTAGGTACCTACCTACAAAATGGCCCAGCTAAGAAGTCTCTAAAAATCTCTACGGTGTTTCTATGGTTAGACTTTGAATCATTTTGACTGAAGTAAGCATACGGTGCGTGAAACGTATCAGCTTGGCGCAAGCTGCCGGTCGCATTCGTGTGTCACACGTCAGATTGAATACTCAAGATAAAACTTAAACTAATGTACAACTCAAACTCAAAGCTTTTCACAATCACCGGTGACGGTAATAAATAAATCTTCGGCGAAGAACTCGAGCAATTAATATAGGCGCGCCCGTCTTGCGTGAAAGTAGCAGACGCAGGGTAGCCACATAATATAAATGAATACTCACATATTATATGTAACGATAATATACACACATTCAAAAATGAACGAATGCAAATTACTCTTAAATTTACGTAATTTAAAAATCCTGCAGGTCATTCCAAATTGGAATTGATTTACTTACGCTGAAAACATTTTTAGTTTTTAATTTAGTTATGGAAATAAAAACGATAGGTAGTATCACAAAATTACATAGTATGCACGCATATTATTCATGGCAAACATTTATCTTTCTAAATTGTGTTTAATAAAGTATAAATCAAAAGCGTGTAACGTAATCATAGGCTTTGCTAGTATAAAACATAAAAGCGTCATGGGTATACAATTACTTCCACGTTCAATTACAAGCGGCTGACTGAACTCATATTCGGCTGACCCACATATAGAAACATTTTGCGATATAACCACCTACACGTATCGATATGTCGATATTGCATATGTGTGATTTGATTACGGCTACATCGGGCAATTTGAACATTCGCTACCACAGTGTATGGTAATTCGTGCCTGGGGCGATGGACGACAGCCGAGCTGGGGCTTACTGCGAGCTCAGCAGGGTGCGTCGTACATTGTATTACTAACATCTACTCGTGTGTATAGCTCGGCCGGCGCGGCGCGTACCTTAGCGTCTCGTGCTTCTAGAAAACTTTCCGTCACATATCTAAAACATACTTGAAAGTGCGTTGAGCTCGTTAATTACCTACCTATCGTATAAGAGGTTTAACAGAAAGTTTTAATAGCATGTCTAATTAATACATTTTATTACTTCCTTGGATTTTATTTATATATTTTGATCTAGTTTGATTTAAATGATTGTGGAGCAATGTTTTGGCCACGTCCGTTAGGTATATGTATATAGGTACCTATATTATATAAACGATGTAAACGACTAGGTACTTAGTTTGTAATTTTATGACTTAAATTTTATTAAAAAATACATAAAACCCTAGGTGGGTGTCCGGTGTCCGTTTTATCCTATCGTGACCGTGTTTTTTTCTGTGTATATTTATTTAGCGTTGTCCCGAGAATCCCACGCACGTCGTAAGCTTTTCTAGGTATAGGACGCGAGTGCAACACGGAATGCGGTCCTTCTCTCTATTTATTAACGTTCATTTTGGTTGATTTCAAATACAAACGTACGAATGTTACTAGTTTTGTGCTTTAACTATTTTAAAGGGCCAATTCACTTTTACTTTGTTTTTAAATCTTTAGCTGTAAGGAGTTTAAATCTTTGTAAAAAAACGGCATTTTTATTACCTATGAAAATGTCAATAGCGGGAAAAGATTAATACATAGGTACATACTCGTAGATATGTAGTATTTATTACTTCGGTATCCATCCATTATTATTTTTAAACATTTGTGTAATAATCCGGTGTACGTACTTTGCTATCTTAATGTTTTGCAACGATCTTCATTTTATCTTTAGATGCACCTAGCTAGTATTAAGGATACAGTGCGGAAATAATACCAATAGGTACAGTCGGCAACAAAATATTTACCATGGAATTCTTATATTATTAAGTATATTAATTTTTAAGCATATTAATTTATGTTAATGATAGGATTTGAAAAAACTATTAAAGTAGCGCATATTAAACTTAAAAATTTTGCTTCAGTTGAATAAAATTTGACTAATTTACAGTTTTTATTGTAAATGGACAACTATAGTATATATTTTTCTTTATTCAGACTTTAATGTGACGTTTTCGTTCCTTGTATTTAATATTTTTTCTTTAGAAAGACGTGTCAAATCGTAGTCTACAATTACAAAACGAAGTAAACGATGGATATCCATTTGGCCGTTCGACCATTACGTTTGTTGTCCGACTATATCTGTGTACGGCGGCAGCGAAGTGTACCTAGTTGGTGATGGCCGTCTAATGCCGTAGCTACGGGCTACGCGTCGTAGATCATAATCGGACGACTATTTATTGCTGAGCGCACTTTCTAAAGGCCCTGCGTTTAAGCCTGCTAGCAACGACTTTGAGCTGAATTCTCACGAATGTCAAATGACACGCTAGGGTTGGTTCAGTACTTTACAGCAAACTTGGACTCTGGTTACTCTAGGATGATTACGTAACATGGTATGTTAAATTTTACACTAAACCCCTTACTTATAAATGATGACATGAAATGTTGTTTAACAGATTCATAAACTATGAATCGGTTGTCTTTTACTGTGACACGAAGTTTCATAGTTGACAGACAAACAAACGTTATTCAACATAAACATCTTTTTGTAAGTCAGGGGGTAAGTGTATAAATTCAGTAGGCTCCTCAGTAGGAGGCTCTGTCCGCGGCTTGTCTTTATATCATATTAGAATCGTATTACCTGGAGAACTCATCCTCGTGTCTCGATTTGCAGTCCGGTACAGCCACTGAGGAAGACAGCTGTGGTATCATCTAATTAGCATCCACCGCTACTAGCAAAGAGAATATAATCACTACGTTTTAGTTACTAGTTGCTATTTACTGTCAAAAAGCTTATTTTGTATTCTACATTGCTGCTTTGAAGTAATCACCGGTAACAACCACGTTACGTCAAAGCAGCAATGTACTGCAACTTAGCGGTGGATGCTAATTAGATGATACCACAGCAGATCTGAACTCGATTCATTTTCATCTTTAGCCTTGACCTTTAGATATATTCTACGAAAATTTTCAAGATTTCGTGCTCCATCTTAGACCGAATCATAACTTACTATTTGGTAAAGTAGTGGTCAAAATTCGTTTATAATGTATAAAAAGCACCTACTTAGGTAGGTGAATTTAATAATAATACCTATACTGGCAGAAACATGAATTATAATTGGGTATAATCACTGCAAATCACAATACTGTGATTTGCAGATGTAAGGCAATTATGTAGGTAGATTATAGCGTCATATCATAATAATATAACATTTATATTTTTGTTTTCAAATGTTATAAGTATTTATCAAACACTCCCACGCAAATAATCTTAGCTAATTAAACATGCTATATCTTTAACGGAAACTCGAAATATCGTAGTAAATTTGTAACAGGGACATTGGAATTTCATCAAAACTCTGAAGGATATTATTATTATGTATACATGTGTTCGACCGGTATAGTAGTTATTAGTAAATACGTAGACACAGTAGTTATAAAATTTATTAATTATGTTTTAAATTTAATTAATTATTGTTTATTATTAGTTAATTGTTGTGCACTAGTACTAGACTTGTTGTCTGAAACATAGGTATTGCAAGTTGATTCTACACTGTCAGTAAAAATAAGGTTAGTTAGAAATCGGTTTATAAACATTTTCTTAAGAATCGTAGATTTAATTGTGTAACATTTTGTAACTTGTTTCAAAACATTTTTAGTTGCTGTAATTTGTAGTAAAGAAGAATCCAGGGAAACAATTTTTCCTGCAAGTTACGACTTTCGTAGAGTTACTAAATTCTAAATTTAGACCTTTTTTCATAAATTAACAAAACTTTTACCACTTTAGTACTTTACTAGATAATCAATCAAAAAAATCGGATTTGCAACATTTTATTTTGAAGAAAAGTTGTCGTTTATCTACGAGCGTGAAGTAACCTCCAAAGAGTATCTACCTATCTATCAATTAATTTCCGATAACCCTGTGTAACGGTACATTACGTCGAACGAATATTTAAGTTATTTGTAGATAAATAACTTTAACGTCTCGGATAAAACGTCCGTCTGTATAACGGAACTGAATATTAAATTTATTACGTTCTTGTGCTAAATGTTTACGTTCAAAACCTATAAACTACACAACATAGAGATACCATAATAAAAATAATGAACAGGCACCTATTACTTACCTAAGAATTCAAACATTTAAGTATTACAATATTTTTTGGAAAACAGTGAGAAAAGGCATTTAAATTCCCCCATTTTTCCCTCAAAATTAACACATTTGAAAGGTTTTAAAAAATTTTGATCACCATGCACGCATCCAAATTTAACAATAATTTAACTATAATTATATTTGAAAGTGATTAACATAGTGATAGAAAAGTTTGTATAATTTGAAATCGCTGTCATGTTTTTAAACCGATTCCATAATCTTCTAATTTGGTCTTCCTACCTAGGTACCTACTCCAGATTAGATTATTCTTCAATTTGTACTAATATAACATTAGTATAGTTAGTAAAAGCACAATATTGTTACGTCCAACACAACTCACCCATCAAAATAGCCGAAGGAACAAGTCTTGACACTTGGTTTTGACGCTTGTTAATTTGATTTGACGCAACGAACGCTGAGCGCGCGTTATATCCGATAGGTGTACCGTACATTAATTAATTTTATTTATTTCTTCAAAAGTGTGACGAAATTGAAACATTAAACCGAATAGCAACTAACCAACCATAAAGTATACTAATTATGCTAATCACAGCAACGCTAATTATCTGCGTGAGCTACTTTTAAGAAATATATTATAGTAAAGATTTATAAAAATCAATGTATCTATATTATCGTATATATCTACCTTGGTAGCTAGGTATCATTAAAACAGAAATAAATAAAAGTAGCTAATTGATTATCAAAAATACATTTGTAATTAATGTCCGACTTAAATTTACTCATGAATGCTACGAAAGACACTTCCTGATTACGATTTATAACTTTAAAGATTAGGTATTTTAAATTGTCCGTAGTCAATTAAAGCAATTTATTTCAAGGCAATAAAAGGCGAATATCAATAATGATTTGCTTTATTTTGTATCGATTTCTGAACATAGATTATACAAAGAGATTATAGCCTTAGGTATCAATTACCTAATTGTTTCGAATACATAAGCTAAAACATTAATCTAAAACCATTTTTTGTTCGTGCATCTACAAGTACAATAAAAATAATTGAATTAAGGGTCAAAGTACGTAGATCTTACAAGAAACAAGATTTTTTGATAATCCATTAAATATTTTCACGACTATTAAAACCATATGTTTGCTGTTTAGTTAGCAATCGCGATGGGTCGAATAGCGGTGCTCGGGGTGCAGTGTACGGTGTACCTGCCGAGACCGTGTGAAGTCCATCACAGGCAGGGGTAGTTGCCACAATAGAATATTCAAATACGCTCCTGGACGTGGCTCGCATGAATGTACATTACCCTATGACCATATTATTTTTAACTCGTAAAGATAATGGCTCATCGGGGCGATTCTTAATTTTTTGTCGCTTTTTATATGGGGTCCTTTATTGTAGTCCGCAACGCTTTAGGGTTTTTGTGCAACCGTCTTAGTTTGTCATTAGGGAAAATAATTAATTATATTATTACCTTCGAGTTTGCGTCTGTATTTCTATCAATGCGCGATTTCTATTAGACTGTTAGTTGACGATAAAGAATTTTGAAATACTTCAAGTTGGTGTTTAGTTTTTATTTATTTTTCTAGTATAAATTGGATTCATAATAAATAACATACCTATTATTCGATTTTAGGAGGCGTTAAGTGGGCGATATGTAGAACTTGCAAAGGAAAGATTTTACACCGGGTGTTATTCCCGCGTGAATACTGACAATGACATAATTATGTAGGTATTGTGGGAGTTTGCAAATGGGTTTATTATCGAACTTATTGAACCGTCTCTGTGGCGCATCTGGCGAAGACCCGACTGTAATGCAGAAGGTTGCGGGTTTGATTAAAAATAAATATTTGTATCTAGTCTGTATGCAATATCCGTTGTCTGTATTGTCTAGTGTCAGTATTTTAGAACCTTGTACCCTAACAAGGAAATTGTATTAACGACTGTTATGAATGTGTATACCAAACACATTAGAAATGTACACGTAAAGCCGCGGTAAGTAACAATAACACTTAGCTGGACTCTCCGTAGCCTGTGTTTATGACACATCACCCTGTAATTTGGCAATCAGTTTTGAGAGCGCGCGGTGTAGTTATTGTGCGGTGCAACTAGCCCGCTGAGCTAAAGATCCTGTAATTTTGCGGTTACTCACACCCGTCGCAGGTGTTTATTACGTTACAAACGCCGGGTTGCTTCAATTATATTAGGAATCATTCGACAGGATTCCTCAATTAGGATTGTTGCTTGCTTGTTTATTGGATGAATATTTAGTATGTATATAAATGTCTAAATATCGATAACGGCGGTCTGCGATCTATCCTTCGAATCCTACAGCCAAAGAGGCTCCCAAGCCTGACTTTCAAAGCAAAAGAATTGTGAAGTCACTTGAGCGCCTCAGATTAAGATCTTTGGACCATGTTGATTGTCGCCTCCAAAAATCACGTAAAGCGCTTAAATTGGTTATTTATAAAAATTATACTGACCGACCACTGTTAATGACACGTAAATTAATTTGATTTTATAGATACCTACCTATTTGATTTGCGTATCCATAAAACTAAATATTTATGTTTTATTGCTCATTTTGAATATACAATTTCAACGTGACCGAACTCAACTCCCGTCTATTGGCAAAACTAGAATTGGATACAACTGATTTTATAGCGACTGATAGCAACCAATCGTATTCGCCATTTAAAAAGTATATTAATTTATTCGGTTATTTTATGAGAGCACGCATATGAAAAAGTTGAGGTATTTCACACGGTGAGCGGTGCAGTGACCATTGTCTCGTTACTCTCACAAAGAAAATTGCGAACCATTTATAATTGTATGTTAACCCTTCTTTGGCCGTCGCCGTTGTGTCCATGAGCGTTGATGCTTACTTATGGTATCTCACCGGTACGCGGTGCGCTTGCGACAATACGTTGACGGGGGACGCTCATTGTTTCCCAGCATCCGAGGGTCTCCTCAACTGAATTTATGCTCGCCTGTCATAACAGAATAAATTTACACATTGTGAATCAATATAATGATTTCATCTATACAAAGCTTTTGTTTCTGGGTGTCGACCTTACGTAATGTATTAGGATATGACATAAAACAGTGCTGTGTAAGTGGATACTTCTAGTTGAGACAATGGCAATACTTTTTCATTGTAACTATTGCATAAATAAATAGAGATTTCTAATTTGAATAGCGTCCGGTTAGATTTAAAACTTGTTGAATTCTCGTTTATTCTCCAGTAACCGAGTTCGATGTATTCTAATGGAGTAGATAGATATCTATTTTACCAGTAGCGAACATACCCTTATTAAATTACCCAATTCATTTAGATAGTTTAAAGTAATAATAACATCATGTTGAAACTGAAGTGCATAGGTATACCTAATAAATAATTAATAGGGTATCGGTTAAACGATTTTAATTATATTAGGTTAAGTTTAAAAAAAATGTAAAATAAGCACTGTAAATAAATACAAAGCCATGTACTTTGGACTTCTCATGTTTACACTCAAAACTGTAATTTCATAATTCAAGCGTTTAAATGCATAGCTTTTTGTGAGCGTACGCAAAAAAGCGCAGAGCTCGCTGGAACGGCGATTACGGTCCTTAAAATAACATCGTACGTTTAAGTTAATGACAGACACACCGACAAAATGCGCTTATAATTGCATATATAAGGAGTTTTGGTGAAAAATTATTATGTATCCATGGTCTTCTCTCACGGGTTGCGAGTAAAACTTCATTTTATGTAGATTCTTTGGTTGCGTAGTTACTTATTTGAAATTTGTAGTCTGACTAAGGACCTAAGATGTTTTAAAAAAATTGGTATAATGTGATTTAAAAGTGTTTGAATATTTTGACTATTATAATAGAGCTACTTAATTGATACCACAGAGCAGATATAGAGTAGAGATGTTTGTTTTCAGATTTCTCTATTAAGACGGCGATAGATTATCTGTCCTTGTCCGAATGCATAGAAATGAACGAGATGGGATTGCATGAAAAATCTATAATTTCTCGTAATATCAATCATTAATAACGATGATTAAAATTTTTTTTTTAAAATGCGATGAGGAGGTTCTAGGTATTGTATTTTCTAATATTATGATGCCTATTAGAAAATATAGCGATTAAGGATTTAGATGAAAAATTGTCTTTTGTTTGTAAAATAGGGGTAACTTTGCCTGTATAACAGGTATTTAAAGTTATTTTTTATTGTTTTTGAAATAAAGAAGGCACTTCTTGTATCATGTACAATTAAATTATATATTGTTTAAAGATGTCTTTGATACCGGTTTTGAAGAATAAAAATCAATCGCAAAGGATTTCAGCTTGATTCACATCAGTCGCGTCCTTAAACAACGCGTGACAAATTGCGGTGGAGTGTGAGATTTAAGATACGTCTTCTTTTATATTTTTCATCTACAGGTCAATAGCAAAACTGCTTGCTTTGGCCTATGTTGACTCCACCACATAGTGAAAAAAAAAGGTTGTCAAATTTCGTAGTTTAACTACCCCAAACTCTAGTTTAGTAAGTAGGCCCTCACGTCTAAAAGTGTCACGAGGCCTACCTGAGGCCTGTCCTCGTTAAGGATGACATTTAGATGGGGCTATGGTTTGCTGGTAGCCTGATAGAATGATAAATTCCCGTGTCTAGCCAGTGGTTACAAGGCAATCATTGGCGTTGCATATTTGCATAATTGTGCCCGCTAAGTGTCCGTATCTACATAAAATTGCGTCTTTTTCAAGACTACTCTATACTTAACCATGATGAAAATCGCTTCAATCAAATATTTCCTCTTCTAGATACGTTTCTTAATTAATATTTATTCAGAACGAGTGCGCTCCCTTGCGGCGTTACTTGATACCTGTCTTTACCCTAATTTTTTGCCATTGTAGAGTTACATGAAGCCTTTTAAGATGATGTAGTCGAAAGATATTCTAATAAAACCTCCTTGGTTTACCAAAAAACATCGGGGTATTAAAGAAATGTAAGTATTAAATAAATAAACTTTAAAAATGAGTTTAAATTCATATTAGCATCCCGAAAATTGATACCTAAATAATACTGAACAATACCTAAATGTAAGTATTACTATTATTTATACTTGATTATTAATATACCTACTAATTTAAATGCTGCGCTGTATGTAAATGCATTTGACACTTGGTAAGCTGTATTATGGCAAAATAACAACGCTCAAAATCACGACATTACAATTTAGTTCGACTTAAATGTTTCATTAGTACATTGGTAATAAACTTAAATGTTAAGTGCAACAGGCAACAGGTAGGATTAAGATAACACGTAATAAAATATTATTGTTTCTATACCGAAATCCATTGAATTAAGTATTCCTATATTTTATTTTGATTTATAGTTTTTACTTCATTCATTTAATTGACTATTAATAAATTAATGGACTATTAACGAACTTGGAAAACTTTCTTAATTAGGTACTTTTAACTCTGTCTATAAATAAAAATAATGTGCAATGGCGTATTCTATAAGGAGTTCGTTTTAACAGTCCATTTCGTAATCGCGTCTTATTAGAGTCTCATTAGATTTAGCTTTGAATATTCTGATTCAATTTTGCAACAGGCTACGGGATGACGACGATGTGAGGTAGCCATCCGCTAAGAAAGGATTTTCGAAATTCTAACTGGATCGGTACTAAACTCGAGGGACACCGTGGAACACTGCCAGTATGGGAGCCGACCTTAATATGTATCAACTTATTTGTCAGAAAAATAAGTTGTTGATGTTTTTAACAGTTAACTTACAAATTTACCCTTACAATGTATAAAAATTTGAATATTGTCGTAATTAATTACAGAGTCCTTTCAAAACATCCACGTTAATAAGTTGTTAAGGTAATGCAATGTTCGGCACATTGTTGTATTCGAAGCTTAGAGAGATTTGCATTAGGTGAGGTTCAGAGTAATGGATAGTCTCCAGCCACACCAATGTCCGTCCGAGCTTGTTTTACACTAATGATAAACGATTCCTGGGATTGCGTTCCTTAAGCACCCTTTCCATTTAGGTTCATACTCTTAAGGAGTATACAATTTGTCATAATTTCCAATGAACCCTACCATTTGCAAAGTAGAACATATAATGTTTAGATGTAACACTTAATTGTGATAGTCTACCATAATTACGCTAGATTTGCTGATATTTTATTTTTATATGGAGCCCATCCATTAAACCGTTGCAACTGGGTAGTTAAGCTGTTATTATGAACATGCCCTTTTATTTTTAATCAAATTTCTTTCATTTTTATTTTTAATAAAAAACAGAATAACAACCGTATTTCAACGGATTTCCTTTTAGTAAAATCCTAATGTTGTAGGGACTTTTAGTCCCCATCGTCATAGACAGATTTTACTATTAGTAAGTTTGATCTAGAGTTATATATTAACTCTTTAGTCTTGGAAAACTAATTAGATTTTGGTAAAAATAAATTTCTCTCCATCTTGTTTTACACAGCGCTTAAATACCACCACACGACGCGACGAATGTGGAGTAAGTAGTATCTGACTCAAATTTTACGATACTCGCATCAAATATGAATGGTGTAGATTGTACCATTCATATTCTTTCTGATTCTTTGAAGATTGCCAAAACGGCTGACTGAATTGCTTCTTTGAAAGACAGTGGGCAGCCAAAAGGCTTGGGACCAAACCAAGGATCAGCAGCGTTGATATTGTATACCTACGTAAATACACTTGAATGAAATTAGCGAATCATGAGGATGTTGTGAATAAGAAGGCAAGAGCGACTGGTGGTCGCGGATAACGGATCGCTGGCTGTGAGGCTGATTTATCGTAGACATCCACCGAACCTATCCGATTTGCATTTAGATAGCGGTGCAGCGCGGAGGCGCGGGTGGGGCGGCGGTGGCGGCGGAGGAAGGGGCGTCCCACAAGTCCCACGACCACTTTACTCTATCGCACGTAAATTAACTATAAAATTATCCCCGACTAAAAAAAGAACATCGCTTTGCAAACCAATAATGAGAGATTTAATCGTCCAATCATGTAGGTAGTCTTGGTTCTGCGAATAACATATCCTATATTTGATCACCCATCATGCTCAAAAGTGATGTTAACTTGATTGGGCCATTATCATATCAGTATTTTGATACCACTAAATAAATGTAAAAGCTTTCATTGAAATCAGTGTGAAGGAAAATTAACTTTAAACAAAGAAAATGTTTTTGGAAAATTGATTATTTTCCAAAAACATTTTAATCATTATTATTTGTTTAATATTTAAGGCAGGCTGCTACAGCGCCCGTGAGGGGGTGACGTTTGGCATTCTACTCGGTCGTCCGATTACCTCGAAAATTATCCACCTTTATAATTATCACGCGCCAATTTGGCGTATTTTCTAATTTTTACACGTTATGTTATAATTCAACAACCATTGCATCTAACCTAGGTCAAATGCCACCTAGGATCGGATGCGATTCTTACGAAACTAATAGTCCGTGAGCCAGATAGTATTTTTTGTCAGTCATTTCCTCTCAAGCGATAACTCGTGAAATACTTCAGAGAGTTGCATTATATAGCATGGTGAACGTCAGCTGCCGCTCCAAGGGTGGGTAGGGGGGCGGCAACTTTTCAATCATGTAAAAAAAAATTGTTTTCAGTCATTTCCTCCCGACTGAAAATTTGTTAGATGATAGATAACGTAATTATTTAAAGATAAAAAAAGTCAATTGGTCATGAAAATCTGTCGCTAGCTCACGGACTATAATATCAATGCCTTATGGAGGCAGTTTTATCAAATTTAGATGTTGAGAACATTTTCATAGTAGAATCTACTTTTAATCGATCGTGTAAAACATAATAATGGTAGTATGTGTTATAATAAAAACTTTTATTAAGGTTCATCAATCTATACGATTTAAAGTTGATATTATGTCAACTAAGAATAAAACGAAGTAATTAGAAAAAATAGATAAAATAAATAATGTTTTTATAGAATACTCTTAAATTCCACGTTAGTTATACATATTTCAAGGCATTTAATCTTTCCGTCAAACAGATGTTATCCTGCGCAACAAACTAACTACTCCAAGGCGTAAAAGGAAGCAGCATACGCCCCTAATTGCGATATATCCACGAGTATCTCCTACAATATGTAAATAGGCGTCCGAGGTAATTAAACGTTATCTTGCGCCCTGCCATCGGTGCCTCGCTGATTGCTTCGTAAAATGATTGACATGCCATTTTAACATACTACCGATAATGAAAACGTTCCTGTGTCGTTTCATTCATATTTTATTTATTGTTGACAATCACTATTTGCACAGGATAATTGATCGCATTCTCACGATTGTCAGCCAACAGACGAGTTGTTGGAGATTTTTTAAGAGTTTGTGTATCGTGAGGCGCCGCGCCGCAGTTGTCTGACCAAACATACAACAGCTACAGAGTGGACTTACAACAACTTTATTTTTTTGTAACTTAATTCTTGATAAATTACTTTAATAGGATAAATATTTGTATGGCTTATTACAAAGCGTATTGACTTGCCTATTGGCGTAAGTATTTCTTAATCGTTCGGTAAACTTTTAAAGCGTTATTGTTAGAACGGTTTCTCGTATTAGTAAAATGATGATATTTGGTTAGCGGTTAACGCGGGATGGAATCTCCGCTCTATAGTAAATCTATGTAAATAGTGCTATGAATTTAAAAGGTAGCTTTGTTGGATAAGTCTCAGTTGTTAATATATAGTCGTAGGTAGTTTTGAGATGTTAATGAAGGCGTATATTTTCGTGGGTTGTTTGTCATATTGTTATACCTAGATAATAGTTTGAAGTTTAATTACATTTGCAAGGGTTTTGCATAATCGAACATAAATCACATTATAGCCAACCACAACCTGTTTCAATTCGCACGACACAATGCACTCGGGATCTCCGAACACTATTGTGCGCCTGCGCAGGGCGACATCGCTCCTAATTTATATCTTCATGCTTATTTAATAACATCAGCCAAATTCATCGAAACTAAATTCTCATCTATTCATAGACAGTTGTAAAAAATCACATAAACATTTTATACGTTTTTCTTAAAAGGTTTGAAAAATTTATAGATAGTTTAGTTCTTTGTCCATCTATAGTCTGGGTATTCGTTGTGGCACATAATCCAAAATATTATAATTTCCACAGAAACGTGGTCGTATTGAATCTGTTGATCAAAACCACTCCACCCAAATCAAATTCAAACTAAACTTTGAACAGTGTTCATGACAAAGCTTTTAGGTAGGTACTTAGTTGAAAAGCTAAAATAAATAAGATTAAACCCTCCCTACCTAAGGCTTTTGCTTTATTCACATTATCATTAAGTTTAAAACTATGATTTATAAGATCTGTTTATTTTATTAAGTAAGTGTATATCGATATAAAGAGACCACACACGAACATTCAAATTAGAAAACTGACAAAACGGAAATAATGCATTTATTCTGGTTTTAGTCGAGCCCCGCGCGCCGCGGGCGTCTCTTCATGTGATGCTCGTAATTCTTCTAATAAGACACTTAGCGCGGGTTTAACTAGTGCCTAATGTGCTCAGCTTCGATTTCAATATTTCATTTTGATTTGTGATTAAACTGATATATTTTAGGAAAACGTTCCTTACATGTCGAGGATTAGTCAAATAACTTTACGTTGATTGTTAACGTTCTCTATTTAATCTAAATCATTTCAAAATAACGTTCATATATAATTCTCCTCAACATTTTAAAGCTGTTAAACTTTGCACAGGATATTTACATTTATTTGTTATTAATGGCGGTTAAGACAATTTGTTGTACAAATTATCGAGTGTTTGCGAGTTTTTTCTACAATTTGCGATGTCGTGCCGTAGCCGCCGCCCATTACCTACATATGTGATTGGATAATTGGCTAATGTGGAGTAGTACTTACGTACGTGTCGTGGCTTCGAATATGATGCAGTTACATGTTATAAGTAATAAAATGGTCTTATATATAAAGAGCTTACAATTAGGTAGGTACGAGAATTATCTAGCAGCTACCTACGTCAAGTCACTCTGATATATTATTTGTCAATAAATTGTATTTATGATTATCATGAAAGGAACCAGGAAGGCCTCTGTCACAATAACAATACCTAACAGTAAAACTTAACAAAAGCCTCTTCCGAATGTGCTTATTCTATTTCAGCTTTATTGACTCCACGTCAAACTACCGAACAGTGTCAGTCAAGTATCATAAATACGAATTGGATTCGTGTAAAAAAAGAATAAAGTCCCTCTAATTTTATGTCTTTGTCAAGTTAAGAAACGATTGTTGACCACGATAGGACACGGTATGTCATGCATGAAAATGTGTCAGAAACTTAAACAAGTTTAATAAGCTACGTTTTTGCTGATCGACCCAGCTGCTGCGTGATGTACCGAATAAATGATATCAAATGAAATACAAATGCAAGATAAGCAAGTTTTATAGTAGCATAGACATCGGACTATATTATATTGTACTAGCTGCGCCCTTCGCAGGCGGCTTCACCCGCGTAAGCCCCGGTTTCCGCTGAATATCGGGATAAAAAGTAGCCTATGTGTTATTCCCGGTATCCAGATAAGTATATTCCAAGTTTCATCGCAATCAGCGGTTCAGCGGTTTATACGTGATTGAGTTAAAAACACACGTACACACAGATATATACATATATACAAATACTCACAAACTTTCAGCTTTAGTAGGATGACAAATAAATCATCAATGCGCTATAATTATACTACTTCATTAAATTTTCAAATTACTTAGGAGCTACTAGTTACGCGGAGAGGACAGACATGACTTATTTAGTGGCCATGTTGCGTTTCCATCTTTAATCTGCGTGGGCGCATATTTCTGAGAAAACATTTCTTGACCGTATATAATGCTGCTAAGAAAACAGAAGTAATAACGCTGACCATACAGGTACAGCGAAGAACTCCGTAAATGAATCATCGGATATGCGTTCCTCGTCAACGTGCAAAAAGAGGTTTGTCGAAAATGTCCATCTCGTTTAGTTTGCTCTGCGCGGTTCCAGTAGCCCGCAGGCTTTACTGGACTCATCCCTTATTTATTTATACTGGTATGAAGAATGTTCATTTTTTGTGGAATGATAACAGTGTGCGTCCAACGCTGGCACAATCCGCAAACCGAATTCCTTAATTGACAAAATGCAGCAATACAACATTCCGCCTCGGATCGTTAACGTTAATGTGGGAATACAATAAGTACAAAATACTTATTGCAAAATGACAGTACACTATTAATAAAATTAGACTTCGTACTCACGACGACGTTGTGGCCTTTAAAGGTCTCGATGGATTTTCTTAGTCGACTCGATCGATTTTCCTGTACCTATATGGTTTGTTTTTCTCAATTAACGCGCATTTTCCAATTAACTAAAATAAGGTAGTGCCTGCCTACTTATTCCGTTAATATTGATGATAGAAAATTGTTTTAAGACCGGACTATTAGTAAAATTATGTGCCGTTAGTGCGAAAGATTGCAATTTCTCTTATCAGCGATGATAAAACATGCGTGTAGTGTAGCCGCACCCCGCACTTTCCCTCGAAGGTACTGAGCGAGCACCTGCCGGGTGAGCGAGGTTACTCGTCGCAGCCCGTTCATTCGCTAGATACCTACCTCTCTATAGGTAGGTACTAATATATTAATGGAAGTTTGTATGTCGCTTAAATGCTGTACCGGATTAATTTTATTAAAACTAATAAAGCTATTTTCATAATAGTTAGTAAGTAAGTACTATGAACTGGGGATACATTGGGACAAACTGGGGATCTTTGTAACAAGTTTTTTCGAAGACATAATTTTTGTTTCTTAACTAATATCGGTAATCTTACTAATATAATAAATGCGAAAGTTTGTAGGTATGTATGTGACTTTGTTAATCTTTCACGCAAAAACTATAAACCGATTGCGATGAAAATAGGCATACAATACCAGGTAGCTGGATACCGGGAATAATACATACATAGGCTACTTTTTATCCCGATATTCCCGCGGGAATAGAACTACGCAGGTGAAACCGCGGGACGAAACTAATTTGTCAATAATTTGGAACATTGGATGCCTTTAAAATAAAATATTTTATGATACGTCATGTTGATTGTTAAAAGTAAATAGGTATAGGTACTGTCACAAAATAAGCCCATTTTTCCCCTTATGTCCACTGTACTTTTATTTTAACATAACATACATAAATAGCTACCTAACTCTTTAGTCATAAATTTTCTGATTGATAGTGAAAACATTTTAAAAAACTAGCGTGATTTTGGATGAAATTTACGGATAAAAAGAAAATACCAAAATGGGAAGTTTATTTCACACTACCTTATGTGGAGGTAGGTGTAGCCTATAGGGATGTGGTTGTTATCTGAACTGAGACTTTAGTGTTTTAATTAAGAGATGAATGATGAAGTAACGCAGTGTGGTGGCAACGACCAGAGAGGATAAGCTCGGCAGGCGGGCGAGGCGCGCACGCAACGTTCCCTGTGCGACATGCGTGTTGCTCCGTTACGACACCTACACCAAATTTTTCCACATGCCCGAGCAGGAGATAAGCGGCGATCGAGCGACGTCGACGTGTTATTTATTAACGAACCGAATGATCGATAGCTGGACGCGTCACCGGACGTGGACGAACGCCGCCGCCGCCTTTCGAAATATGCCGACTGCGGCCGTACAACCACTGTCTGATATTCACTTATTCATCTAAGTAATTTTACATTTATTGATTTCTATTCATTTAGTTTTTATAAAAAATGTACCGTCGCTCGTCGCCTCGTATCTCTGGTTGTCACGTGATCGATACCTTCTTTCAAACTCTATATGAAGGTATGATGTCATTTAAAAAGCTTAGCAGAACTCACTAAAGTATCGTAAAATCGCTGCCAATGAAGCATTACCCCGGTTCGATAAAGAAACGATTCTTTTATGCATGATCGTGTCGAATTAACTGTTTAGGAAAGCAAAAATCTCTTTTAACCCTTTGCTCGGAACCATCCGTTCCACTCCAACATAAGACACGTCTCTGTTCGTGACAGATGCGATACTTTTTAATAGCTTCATTCACCACTCGTTGACAAACAAACATTGAGTAAATTCGCAAACAATCTATCAATCACCTCATACAGTTTATAGTATAGAGCTGAGGTTCCAGATCTTTCGTCGATTGCGTAAAGATTCACTTCTCATTTTGGAGATTAGGTATTGAGTCAGGTTTGTTGTGAACAAACTCGTATGTTTACCATGTGTCAGTTCGAGGTGAACTTGATAGGAAACGGTCGGAGATTCGTGGTTCGGCTGCGCAGGGCAGGTTAGACCAGTCCCGGTGGCCTCGCAAGGACCCCAGCAAACCTGTTAGATTCGTTGCACGATTTTTACGTGCGCACCTACCGGAATCTCATTCACGTGGTGCACCCGCGCTGCCCCTCCTGCCCCGCGTCGCACAGTTAACTCGTCAAATGACTCACGCCTCCGATGGTTAAATGCCAGAAGCTGGCTTTTCCAGTTTTCTGATCCAATTCGCGCATTCTATGATATGCCACTAAAATAACCTATAATCTTATAGATAAACGTAGTAAATTTCTGTCAGTTCCGTTTTTGATTAACATGGAATAGAAGTTTTAATTTGGTTTCTACTTAGTGCTAAAAAGTAATGATAAGTGGTAGTTAATTACTTATTAGTTAATTTGAATAAACTCCATTACTCATAGCTGATGCAATTACGTTCATAGGTTTAATGGTACCTATCTGGTGGTAGAATACAAAATATATATTTTTTTAAATTAGAATAGCAGATTTGTTGATGTGTTTGTTGGAACAATAAATATCGTAGATAACAACTTATGTAACGTATTAATAACTGATAGTGGTGAAACATGACCAGGAACAGGAATCAGGTAGAACTACGATCCGGTAAAACCCGTCCGACGCGTGCTTCCAACATTTTTTATTTATTTATTTGTCTGCATCGTCGGATACCGCTGGGTGTGACGTCAGACGACCTAAACTGGTTAGTGAGGGAGCAGGGATTTGCCTCGTATCCTTCCGGTTCTGCAAGTGGTTCAGACCTGTTCTACACCAGGTTGTACCGCACCAGCGACCCAGCCCTCGGCACTCGTTTCGTAGCACTTCATCGTCCTAAACCGAAAACGTTCTCTTGTCCAACGGTCTATCCTCACTAAAGCCAGTTTGAGCGAGGCTACTAGTTTCACTCTCGGACTCTGAACACTCACTCCGCTGAGTCATTTCATGCAAACGCAACAATTAGCAAACGTAGCGTCACAATACTCGACGATCGTATGTTTGTATCATCAAAGGTCAGTATCCGTACCGAAATGGTCACGCCTAATAACTGGTTCGTAAGTTGTAGTAGACTCATATTGTAAAACTTGGTGTACCAGTATTATACGCTACGTTTACTCAAGTAAATCGTATTGAAATACCTATATAAAAAACTGGCTGGCTTCTGTTATGATTTGTAGGTAAATATGTTAGAAAAAAATACATGTGTATATAGGTATAGTAATTGAGATGAGTATAGAATGTAAGGTATTGTTTTGTCGTTGTTCTCAGGAGACGTAAGGAAATAATGGAGGGTGAGTCGTGGCGGTACTACGCGAGTGGGGCGGAGCACCCACTGAGTGCTGCCACGTCAGCAGTTCTCGGCGTGTCCGACGACCAGCAAGCACAGCTCGTCACAGAGTACTACAAGCTGCCGCCGCTGGGACAGGACGGTCATCTTACATTGCATAAGGACGCGAAACTTGTAGACGTTTGGCCGTAAGTAACGATTTTGTCTACAGGTCATTTCATTACATTACAGGCTTATTCACTCAACAAATGATGAAATATTTAATGTCTTCAACTAATTTTACTATACATAATTAATCTACTTAGGTACATAAAAATGTATGTTACACTTCCTTTATTACCACATTTATTAAGGAGGTCTTACATTAGATTTTTAAAACAACTAGTATTATAGCTACATCGTACGTGAATATTAGAAACATAATCGAATATGCAAATATTTTAATCTCAAATATCGAGTCTAACAATCAAGAGGAATCAGTAAATGATCGCGGAAAATCAATCGGTTATTCTCACGGCCGTAGATCAAATCGAACATTCGTGTATCGGAACAATTATCATTATAATCGCTGAATTTTGAGCCACGGTGAATACGGAATGAATTTGCGTAAAATTTATATGTAAACTATGATAATATGCGATCTTTTTGTAGTGGGTTTTTATACGTTGAGGCGGGGTTGTATGTGTTGGCAAAGTCTCACGGACGAGTACACTGAGACAAGACGCTGTATGGCTTCCGGCCCCAACCGAAACTCAAGAATAACAAATAATAAAAATGTTAATGTTCCACTCAATAAATCATAGGTGCTCATTTGAATACCTATGCAGGGATTAACGAAATATCAGTTTGCAACTGCAAAAAGAGTCGCGACACGAATCCCCTTCTCACTTGCTCTTCAAAACATGAATATTGGATTGTTTAACATTGATTTTTGTCGAAAGGTTGGTTGGTTGGTATCTCTCGGGGGATATTGTAGTTACTTCAATCGTCAAGTGATTTGTTCGATTAATCAATATTTTCTGTTTATATCGAATGTAAAATTAATGTATACTTATAATAGATTATCTAGATACCTAATCGATAGAAATTGCTTCTACACTTACTTAATATTGTAGAAAGCAAAAAAAAAACAAAAGAAAAAATATAATAATTCCTAAAACATAATGATATTAGATATATTCATATTATGTAGTTTCAGTTACCTAGTAGATTATTTTGACAGTGTTAATGCATTTAATATATTCTCATAGAAATGCGACCCCGATCAAATAATTCTCGCTCTTTGAAAGAGGTTGTTAACAGCATCCGTTGAATGGCGGCGCAAAAATGAGCAAACACCGTGTCACATTCAGTGCATAATGTTAACTTGACCCCATACAAACCATTTTAACTTTTATTATAGTTTGATTGTATTCCATAAATACTCGTTAAAATGAAAACTAGTTTATATCTAAAGAAAATGTAAATTTCTTGAATTCATACAAAAGTATTGTGTTATTTCATAGTGTTAATTTTTTCTAAGGCTAAATTTCTTGAATTTCAATGAATAGGAGAGTGCATGTGTGGGTATACAAATCAAAGTGAAAATGGTAAATAGCCACCTACGTTCTACCGCACACGTAGTTATGAAGTCGTATATCTGTTTGATGGAAACCACATAGAACGTTCCATCCTTAGCACCCGAGCCGGCTTTGTCGCGTATAAGCCCGCGCCTGCGTCTGCGCCTGGCGAGTCATTGTAGTCCTGTTTACGGGAGAACAGTAACAAATAGTGACAATAGACGGATGTACATAGTGCTTGGATGGAAGCGGCTCACATTGACAAGGACGCCCAGGACTTGTCTCGAGCTCCACTCATTGTCGACACGCGTCCCACGCGCGCGGTTCAACGCGCTGCCATTGCTCATTCATACATTCAGAATTATAACGAACGCTCCGAGTCGCCCGCACCCATCCGTAACTCGTGTGTCTCCGATGTGTTTGTATGCTAATAGCTCAGCGCCAGTGCATCGTCAGGTTTGTAACGTTCTATTTGTTGTCTAAATCGCTCGTATTATTTGAATTGAATGCTCGATAGATATAGAAGTGAACTAGTTCCGTCTGTTTTTCTGAAAGATCCGGAGACGTAGGCGTGAAAGTGTTTCGTAAATGCGCTGCGTAGTGCGCGGGCGCAGCTAATCTGTTCTATAAATAGGTAATGTTCTGTAGGGCTAAGGGAAACTGTGGCTATAGCCATTAATAAGCGTACCTAGTCGAATGCTAACTCTGAGATTAGCATAGAAACGCGCGATGGGTCGTCTCCGGGGAGGGCCACACCGCGCGCCCCTTGACCCTGTCACTATTCGCACTCGCCACTATAACGGGAAGTTTCTCCACTTAGCCATCTTCAGTTTACGACGCAATATTAGAGATTATCTCCGTATTTAATTACCTACTTGATGCTGTTGAGAGTAAAAAGGTTTATAAATATTGGATTGATACACGAATAATAGCAGCTGTAGTAAAATCGTATAATTACATATTATATGTTTGAAATGAAAAAATAACTTTGGGTGTAGCAGGCACTACTGTAAATACATGGTAAGGTGTAGTAGGGTAAATCTAATATACTTATTCAATGGGGTAATTCAGAATATATATTAAAAAATCTATTTAATATCACTCTGACTAAGTGGTCTGGTCTATTTGTATTTACCCCACTTTTAGAATTACCTTAGTGCACCTTACGCTATTTTTAATAGTTAATAAACACAGTATATTATGTTCCTAGGCAATTACTTAAAACATTGTGAATATCTGATCATCATAAAGGTGTATCTACTTCGCGCCGTTAGTGTCGCGGTGGATTAACAAAAACTCAGGGAGCTGGAACCGTGTGACCCATTTAGGCCTGAAACCGGTTTCCTCTTGAAATCTCTGTGTTATAATTTAACATAACAGTTAACCATTGAGCTCCCTTTGAAGAAGCCAACCCTCTTACGAAGATAATGCGTAAAAAAGACAGTAACATCGTTATGTCCCCGACAGTGACGGTCATCACGTAGCGAAATCGGGGCTTGACCATTCATTCTTCACTATTCTTTATGCGAACGTCCCATTGAAATGGTCAGCTGAAATTTTTTATCAATATGACAATAATACGCGAACGACTCAGCTGCGCCGAAAGTATTATTACTTATCCAATACTCATTAGTTAGGGTTAGGGAATGGAACCTATCAAAAGCGATGTAGGTAAGTACCTACCTAGAGGTAATATAGGTACTTATCACATAGCGACACAGACAAATGGCGCAATCGCTTTCAATTAAAGTGTTTTGATAATGTATTAGTTCCGTGAGAAAAGCAGCAATAAACCTACATTTGGTCGGATGATATATTCTAATAGAATTGAATTACGTTGCTCGCATCCGTTGCAAGCTTCTCTTTGAGATGGTTTGTAGATTTTATCTGTTCGTCAAATCGAATAATAAATAAAAAAATGTTATCTCAAAAGATCATTGAGTGTGATACTGTAACTTTATCCCAGTTAACCGTTTACATTTTATAGACAATAGAATTTTGAATAATGCGTTTTGTAATATAAGTAAAATTTAACTAGGAAATATAAATATTGAGTTTCTAAATCGGATATGTTTGAGTTATTAGATGAATAACTAAGAATTTACTCATTTCTATGGGGATGTTTAAATGTATACATTTGTGATTCATAAGAGCATCGCTGAATATATTCAACTGTATTGGTAGAGTAGGGTGCACCTCACCCTTCGTTGCTTTGTCAAAATCTCATCATCTGTAAAGGGTGTTAAGTAAACATTGCAAATAATTATAATGGCAATTGCATCTCGACGACTTCGCAGATTCACTTTGATAAGAAAACCTATTTTGCATGTAAGATGCAACTGTTGCAAGATTATGCATGTCCTTTATTATTATTAAGTTAATTGTTTGTGACTCTGATATCCAATTAAATGGATTTTCGTGGCAATTTTGAAAACGACTACCTTTTTTATATGAAATGATGAATTTTAAAATAATTAGAAACTTAATCCGCCCGTTTCTCGTTACTTTGTCGTCTTTTTGTCGCTCAAAAAAATTTAGTGAATTTCAAATAAAAAATACCCCTACTACTTTTAATAACTATAGATAATAAAAAACATCTTGTTATTATCTATTTTTTTTAATTTGTTTTTAGCTGAACGATATAGCGGTGACTTTGCGACGACTTATAAGAGATCATGGTAGGACGGAATGTCTTGACTAGAAGTAGTTCACTCATATTCATAGTCAAGTCTACGTGATAATTAACAACTTAGTCTTCTTGTCATCAGTAGCGTAGCGCCAGCCAACTCAGAGTGTCAGAGCGGTGTAATGTCTAATTATCTTACTTAACGCGAAAGTTCGTATGTATTTTTTTTACTCTTTCACGCAAAAATTACCGAACCGATTGCGATGAAACTTAAAATATGGGTAGCTGGATAACTGGAATAACACATAGGCTATTTTTATCCCGAAAATCCTCCGGGAACAGGACTTACAAGGGTGAAACCGCAGGGCGCAGCTAGTTATATTATAATCATGACTGAGTGACTCGGTCAATATAATTTGCATGTTGATGTATAAAAAGGATTCTTGTTTTAAAACATTGAAGTAAGTAGGTATATAAAAAAAATATAAATCACGTAATATTATTTTTAAATTATCTTACCTCGACATTCCCCTCGCGACCAAGATCATTGTAACATGATCAAAACATTGAGGTAAGAGAATTTAAAAAGAATAATATGCGAATAAGACCCGGGAAAAATAATTATGAGTTCAAATCGTGTGAGTTTAAAATGTTTATAAATCACGTGTTGCATATTATAAAAATTACGTTACAATTGTCCAAAAATCTAGGTAGTCAATATTATAAGATTTCATATTTGTAAGATACCTCAGCAGAAGTATGAGAAGGATCGCTCAGCTGTCAACGAACATGGCATTGTTGCTGTGTATTTTTTGTGAACGACAAGCAAACACTGCATTGTATCGGGGCATATGAATAACGATATCTATGTCGCATCGCTGCAGGCATATCGGCTGAGGATTACCTTCGCACTCTATTTGCATAAACTTTTTGCGAATAAACTTCAACGATTAAATTATCGTATGTATTCCTAATAAAACACAATATTTACCGGGTTTTACTCGCGTTTTATTTACTATCGGCATTATTATTAAAGACTGAGCTTTCGCTAACTTTACAGTTAGCTTTTTGAAGGTTGACATAAGGTTGAGGTTGAAAATTCAGTCAACCTTGAGAAAGCTAACTGTAAAGTTAGCGAAGGCTCGGTATTAAGTAAAAATGCCGTTATTAAATAAAACGCGAGTAAAACCCGGTAAATATTGTCTTTTATTATGCAAAATCGCGAAAACCTTCGACAAAATCATAATTTTGAATACCTATATTCCTTTAAAAATTACAAATTAGTCTTACTTCACACATTGGTAAATTAGAGGAATACCCATAAACGTTCGGTATCTTGTTCACAGAACATTATGTACGCTGGAAGTTTATCTTATCGGATATGCGATTTCACACTGGTCATGTTCGTTTGCGATTCGCGATCGTAAATCTCGAGGAATGAGCGAACGGCGTTTGCTCGCGCGTCCGTGCGCCAAGCGAAGCTCGCTCAGCTTGCCGGGAGGTCGCACGTTCCTACCAATTCGGACGCATGAAATAGTGCCGCAACAGTCTCTTATCTAAAATAAACATCTGAGCGCCAATGAAACATGCCTTCAATTATCATAAATCGGCTTGCACTGACACCGGCCGACGAAAGCCGCGCCCCGCGCCACTCTCGACATGCCTACGCTTACATGTAAACAAATCAACACTATTTTAATAAACACATTTTGAAATTATTTGATAATTTAAGTTTTCGTTCCCTCTAGATTATAATTAACTCGTATTTTTTTTAATTTTTTTTATTTAAAACATTACATTACAAAAACATCTTATTAATAAAAAGTACTAGTAAACCTTATAGAGGTTTGTATTAGTACTTGTATGCAGACTCGTATCTATCTATTTAAAATAAAAACTACGACAAGATTTGAACGTCTTATTTATTGTACTAAAAAAAATATATATTTTCTTATGTTTTTCGATATTGCATTGGAATAAAACACAATATTTACCGGGTTTAACTCGCGTTATATTTATTAATGGCATTTTTCAATTACCGACGTTTCGCTAACTTTACGTTTTAGTCGACCAAGTACCGTGAGTAAAACCCGATAAATTAGTGTTTTATTATTATTTTTAAATACCATGGGCCAGAATTCGTTCTATCTTCACCCGATACTTTGGAAGTCCCCCACTTTAAGTCAATAGTTAATTCTAGGTCATGGTGCTAAATCTTATTCCTTCGTCTTTTATCATCTGTTGAGGCATTGTTCGAATTTTCTTCCTTCTAAATAGAAAAGACAAAAGAAATAATGAAACAAGTTTAGTAAGAAAAGCACCCAATTTACATATTCAGAATCATAAATAATATAAACCGGCGAAGTCCGAGGCGGACTAGCGCACGAAGGGTTCCATACCATTATCACTAAAAAATCACGTTTGTTGTATGGGGGCCTCACTACAAGTTAAGAACCTCACGTTTTTTTAAAATCTGTTAAAAGTTTGCAAAAACGACATTAAACCGAGAGAAAACCAAGAATTGTTGCAATCTAATATTTCGTAGCATTGCTACGATTTTACGTAGGCGTTACGTAGCTCTCTTTATTCCAGAATTTAAAACAAAAGTAGAATATTTCATTGGTAACTATTCTTTGGTACTAACTTTGATTGCAATGGATCATAACATGGTTTATGTAGTTAGTACTTGAAACTGGAAAAGGTGCAAAAGTAACCTTAACAAAGTTATACCAGTTCATATTAAATTACAAATTTATAGTTCACTTTCAAATTATTCCATAATATTATTTACGACATTCATTTAATCATAGCGTGGTAAATATACCCATATTTTAGTTAAATGATCGATTTTATTGATCCTGGAAGTAAGAAATAAGCGGTAGTGAAATGATTCAAGGTATTTCCTGTAGATGGCGTTATTTTCAAACGTATATTTCATTGGTCTGATTTTAGAAAGTAATGTAGGTACCTAGTCACCTTCGATAAAATTGTTAACTATATATTTCTTACTTATTAATGTAATTACAAGATAAGAATTATAATAGTTTAAAAATAAAACATCATCATGTTTGTAGATGTTACGAATAATCGACCTAAAATCTCGCACGTTTTGGTATTCGAGGAAACATTTGAAACTACAATTTGTATGATAATTTTATTTGTGTGACGATTACTAGGAAAATAATATGCGACAATTTGACAGAATGTAGCACAGTGAGCGAGAATGATTGCGCGTGGTGGGCACCGCTAGTCGCGTAGTGTGCGCGCGCGCTGTAATGTGGTCACCAATTACGTGTCCCCCCCTCCCTCGGCAGGGCCGGCGGCGCGCTGAAGGCGGCCAATGGGTGCCACGGGGCGGAGCTGGGCGAGCTGTCGGGGCTGCTGCACGCCGGCGCGAGCGCGCTCGTCAAGCGCGAGCCCGAGGACCTCAGCCGCAAGGTGCTCGACGAGCCGACGCACGCGCGGGACCCGCCGAGACACAAGGTGCGTCACACGTCCGCACGCCGCCGCCGCGCGCGCACGCACACAGTACACCCATACCTCTAGTACTTAGATCGATATACGGCTCGTTCGCCCGCGGTTTGCGTACGATGCCTCGCGACAATCGCACACCGCCCGCGCCCTATTACTGCCGCCCGCCCTATACTCGTACTCGCTTCTCTTCGGATGCATGACTTTATACATATCGTGAACGTGTTGCGAACTTAGTGTACGTGGAGCAGTGAGTGTGCTTCGACGCGGCATGTACGCGTCGACGTTACGCACCGGACAGTTGTCGTGGGAGGCGTGTAACCGGCGCGTGTGTCCGCAGGTGGCGCCCGGCGAGCCCGGCGAAGCGGCCTCGCCGTCCCCGGTGCCCTCGCGCGCCTCTAGCGCCGGCTCCTTGCTGCCCGACGCCGCGATGTACGCGGCTCAGATGTTCGCGCCCCCGGGCACCCCTAGCCCCACTCCCTACGGGGAGCAGTACCCTCGCCAGCCGGGCACCTTCGCCGGAGAGCCCTACTACAGAGAATACTTCGTCGGTGACGGCTACCAGCAGCGAGCGGCGCCGGCGTACGGCGAGGCGGAGCCGGCGTCCGCATCGACGTTCGCCGACCGATACGCGACTCCTCGATACCACAGCAAGAGCGTGATCGCGGCCGCTGGCCTTACCGTGGACTTGCCCTCGCCCGACAGCGGCATCGGCGCGGACGCGGTCACTCCGCGGGACCACACCGCCGTCCAGCAGGTCGGTCCAGTTCTCTCTCTAGTGAAGGGCGCGGGCGGGACATCAACAACACGACACACTACACCACTAGATCTATACACGATACACATATACTAGCTTTAAAACAACATTTGTACTTTTAGCACGAATCTATTCTCATATTGTCTAGACATTCCTTATCAAAAATATTTTGATAAAATAAGCGTAGGTACATTGTATCAAAGTTACTCGACTGCTAACTTATGTTCATTTGAATGACATGGAATACTTTATGCACATTCTTGGAAGCCCTCCTGCGCTCTACACTCGTCTTGTTTTCATATTGCATGTCATATCTACACGTATTATCAAACAAAACTGATCTGATTTCTTGTTACATTATAAATACCTAATTTGCTACTAAAAGTTTATTTGTCGATTATTTATAAATATTGTGTTATTCTTTTCTGCAAACATTATTTATCTGAAGTAGATCAAAGTTATGAGATCCGTATTGTTTAATACATTGTTTTGGGTGTTACTTTCTTGAGTTTTAAAATGAAGTTTGGTAGAATCTTCACGACCACTTGATTGATATATTTACTTCTTTTTTCACTTATAAACAGTTCGTAGCAATTAAAATCAGTAGGTAGCTCAGTTTTAAATGTCATAATAATAACGTAACTTTATTATAGAATTTGAACAAATCAGTAGAATAACATAGGACACATTCTTAATAAGTATATATGATTCGGAGTACTGAATCCAATTGAAATTAGTCATACTAATCTTATAAGAACATTTGCCGATTGATCGGCACTCTTGACAACTAGTTAGGATAATAAGTAGGTTCGACTAATTGCACTTCCATTGATGTTCAGACAATAGAGCTAGCCACGCAAGACCTTCGTATTAATATGCCTTATATTATAACACCACGCATTTGACTTCAAACTTATGCGTTTACCATATTGTAATGACAAATTAATATGTTAAATGGTCCTTGGGGGTTTCAAAGGATTCTATGATCTTTGGGTGTGGCGATCACGAACAATGTAGTATCAGGTATTTAATGCTATTTTCCACACCCACCCAACTGACTGACGGTCGAGATTGGACATTTATTAATTTGCTTTTGTTATCTTGACGTAAAGAAACAGCTGACTGACAATAAACACATTTTAACACTATATCTGGCTACTGGGTCTTTGTGCAACAATAGTTTTAACAATAGAAATCGAGCTTAAGTATTTTATTAAATTAGTTTGGTTTTGGCCAATTCTCTATCGCAAATCAAGCTAAGTTAGTTTAGCTTAGCTTCCCAAAGTTGAGCTAGTTTTATATTCATGTGTGTCGAACGCAAACTATGCCAGCTACGCTCACTTCTTTAAAAAACTTTATGCAATAACTAATTTGGTTTAGTTGACAGTAGACGAGCGGAAAAATATTATTCCATAATAGATAGACCACTGGATAGGCACTTACACTACAATCTTAGTTTCTATTTAATTATATATTGGCAATAGATTAATTTG
This sequence comes from Idaea dimidiata, assembly GCA_949358125.1. NCBI lineage: Eukaryota > Metazoa > Arthropoda > Insecta > Lepidoptera > Geometridae > Idaea > Idaea dimidiata. The sequence goes on along the minus strand of OX442336.1, from coordinate 8,607,476 downwards.
TCGTAAGGCTCTTTATTTTAATGAAGGTATAGTGAGCCATGACGCTATTACAATGATGATATTTTAATGTGTAACCATTATCATAAATTAGTTGCCAATTAGATGTAATTTATGGAATGTTTCAACATAAAATATTTCTTTTACAGTTTTGTTTTTATTAATTTTTGAACGAATCATAAAATGTTAAGACTTTAAATAATAAGGTATATGAGGTTGTATTGTTATTATATTTCTAATTTATACCTAAGTAACAAAGTGATGTAGGTACTTAGATAAAGTAGAAAACTTTACATAGCAAAAACAATTTATTTAAGTGAAACTTATAATACCAATCATTATTTTTAAAGGTGACGTGACCACATATCTCAATTCATTAGGGTTCATAAAGAATAAAACTGGGACCCTTTTACTTAGACTTCAATCTAGCCTACATGTTCATAAATCTAGCCTAGTGTACAAGATTTATGAACATGTATAAGTACACAACAGTTCTTATGGTTTAATATAATTATTTCTCAAAGAATAATTTACAATTCACTTACATTGAGAATTCAAAATCTAAACAAAATTTTATCTGCTATGCAAAAAAATATTGACTTTAATAAATTGTGGGTATATTTAAAAAAAGTTAAACGAGTCGAATCGTAATACAATATCCGTAGACCAAATTTCTTGTTCAGGTGACGGTGGCGCTAGTTGCCACGTCAAACTTTTATCCTAATACTCTAATTGCTTGGTTTTAATCTTTGTCCGCAAAACTAATAAGTTGATTTTGGAATGGGCACCAAATGTGGATTTAATGTAACCAATATGTACACTAGATGGGACTTTGTTTTTGTGTTTGGAATTTATATGAGACATAATTTATGACTTTTTCCCGCAGGATTATCGGGATTAATAAGTCTCCCAACTATCTATGTTGCAAATTTTGTCGCAATAGATTCAATAGTTTTTGTGTAAATGAGTAACAAAGTCAAAACATATGTTACTTATACATACTTGCAAACATTCGCTTTATAATAATAATAGGAAATAATACAATTCATCTAGCATAACCTGCTAAGTAGGTAAGTATTGAACCCATAGGTAATGTAGGTAGGTAGGTAGGTCTCTTAATCCATAGCTATCAAGTTGTTGTTTATGTTAATGTAAGATTAAATAAATTAAATGTAGGTAGGTATGAAAGACTCAACAAACACCTAGCTACTTTGCAGGTAAAATCCTGATAGGTACCTATATAAATACAATGTTTTTGCTATCAATAACTTTGAACCTTTGAAGCATTAAATTAGCTTTATTATAAATTCAATATGGATAAGTAGTTACATTTACATAATGATCTATTTTATAGAATTGAAAAACATATTTTTAAATTAAAATAATTTGGTTACTGATACGAATCTATTGAAGTTTTTGGCCAAATTACATTGTTTAAAAAAAATAAACTAACACGATTGTTTTCACTAGGTAAACCTAACTTAAATTATTCAAAGTCAGCAGAATATTTAGTAGATTTTTTTTAGAAAATGTCTTAGTAGATTTCTTAATTATTACGAACTCTGCAGTGGAACGTATAGTTTATACTTAATTGGTTAGTCATGCACAATCAAGTATTCAAAGTTTTGTCAGCCGCGGAATCAAGACAAACAATGAATCAATTAAATCTTAGTAACATCTATCACTATGTATTTACTAACACGTGAAATTCAAACCTCTGACTTTCTATTATATATCAAAGCACAGCCCTAATTGTTGCGACTAGAGACATGAAGTTTGGAATATGTATTCGGCTGTGTGACGTGTAGGTATCTAAGATACACGTAGTACATTTCCACGGAAAACCACGATTTCCAGCTACCTTTTAAATATAAAGAGGCTTGACTGTCCAAGTTGCTGTAAAGACTTAACGGCTTATTATATCTACCTTTTATATATTTATTATTGCTCTCCACCAGTGTTAATAAAAATGAGTTTAATAGGATATATTTTACGTTTTTCTTAGCAATTTTCCTTACCAATATATCTTAATTTTAAGTAATAAAGATTTGTTTTATAAAGTTATAAAATGAGTTGTATGTCACGTACCTACAATGTTGGTAATTGTTCGTTCAGTCGTTCGACTATACGGTGATCTGCCAGCAACCCGGCGTTGGCGAAGACGGGCGCGGAACACCTTCAGCTCACCACTCCCCGGCGCAGGCGCCGCGCACCAGGCCCTGGCATGACTTCGGCAGGCAAAACGACGCTGATAAGATACAGATCGCAAAATTGTGAGTATACTATATCCCTTTCAAGTGTTTTTGTGTGGCTAATTGCTGACGATAAGACGCAATTTTGCCAATGTCTAGTGAGTCGAGAAAAAATACTTTAGTGATTAAGAGTGAACAGTACCTATGTATTGCTTAACCAATCACATTTAGATACCATAACGATATATAAAACTGTGAAAAGATATAGAAAACAACAGTAATGAGATAAAGGTTAATAGTGTGGTATAGATAACAGTATAGCTCAGTACAACGCGACGCAGTGATAGAAAACGTTTTGAATCGTTACAAGTTACAACAACAGATCAGAATAATAACAAATTTATTTCCGTTAGGTATGTATAACACCAAACAACTTCCTTTAAAGACATTGGAATACAAAATGGGATGTAACAATTGTGTTAAAAGATCAAATCAAACATTCCTATAATAGACAGTTACAAGAGTACGGGCAATTTGATGGAACCTTTTTCATTACACAAAGTAATTTGCTGGTGTGAGTAGACAGCCCGAGTGATGTTGACCAACCACTTTGCACCTTCCCGAACGACTGTTATAACGTGGCCCTTTCTAGGAAAAGCTTTTTATGTTTAGTGTTTGGACACACGCTGTATATTTTAGGTAAATAGAACTACTAAAATACAGCAATATGAACTCCACAGTTCTGTATTCAAATCACGTCTTAGAAAAGACATAAACGAGCGCTAATTTCCTTAAGATCAAGTTCATGAAGAAGTTGATGTACACACCGTCTGCAAATAAAGACGTTAAGAGACTAAACAGAGTTTTAATGGAAAACAATATTGTGTCGTACAGCACCAAGAGTTTAACGACACGTTAAGTTGTACACAGTTACGTGTAGACTCTAAATAGAGTTAAATAAATGTAATTAAGTGTCGACAATCGGCTACTGCACGCCTTTGTTGTCGTTACAACTTATCTACGTATGCGTACGTACTTCCAAAGGTGCTAACATACATTTCGTGATTCTGAATGTATCGGTAAAAGTGGATGTAAATTAGTAATTTCCTAAACAGACAACTTAATTGTTCTCATAACAGCTAATATAGCTTAATTCTGTTATTTTAAATTTCCATGTAAGTGTACTAATTGGTTTGACCAAGATTGATGAAATTATCTAGACATGTTGTGAAATTGATTTGATGCGTGTACATAGGTATTTGTTTTTATAAAAAAATGGTTTAATACCAAAAGTAAATATTTACATAATATTATAAATACATTCCTAATGTTTCATGCATTCAAGGGAAGAATTCGTAAGTATATTTTTGTTCTACATTACCGATATTTTTATTTGAATGTATGTCCACATCATATCATGAAAATGGTAAGTCGTGGTGTATATTTGTTTATATAGATAATTAGCTTTGATTTAAGTGTTTAAACGGGTTAACTCTAAAACGGTTAAACTCCAGGCAGTAGCCAATGGGAAAATAAAAATGATTAATTAAAGTAATAGAGTCGCGAGATAAAATATCGTTTGAGTATAAAATACCCTCGGAACCAAATAGTAGGTGAGTGAGTACGTATAAACGCGTCGCCAGCGGAAGCACTCGTCGACATGATAAGTGCATTAGCATTATTATCTCAATAATTACTCGGTTGCATTTGGCCCAAATAGCTTGGTCGCTTCTACCGTCTTAAATTACCATCGTCGCTCCGATAGGAGCGCGCTCGATTACTCTACCACGACTCCTCACCGATTACAATTCAGCATTACTTTGTAGCGAATATTTTTTCGACAATTTTATACCTGAACAGCGACGTTAACATTCTAGTATTCGTATATGAAATGTATACTTACAAACGAATATTTCAGAAACGTTAGGTTAGGATTGTTAGATGGATGTTTGTTTTGAATTATTCAGGTATTTTCCCGGAGTTAATGGTAAAGACTAACATTAATTACGCATGTTAAAACAGAGAGTTAGTGTTTTTTTCTTTAACGTATTCACTTGTTTTAGTTTGGTGAACAGTCAACCGTACTCTCTATATATAACTTTTACATTTTCATTGCTAATGTAGTATCGACAAAATTTAGAAATAACGAATTAAAAATAAAACTCGTGTGGCATTCATTAAATAAATCCTTATTTATCAATCTACCTATTTACTTATTCAAAAGTGAATAGTTGAAGTACCTAGAGAAACGAATAAACAGTTAGTGCCGAAGTTTTTTATAAATATACACAATATTAGTGAGTTATTCCGACGCCTTTACAAATGTTTGTTCTTTTACTTACCGACCAGTTTGGAATCCGACCAATACCCGCGACCAAGTTATATTTAAAGGCCTTCGGGGGAGTTTGAATTTTCCGTTTTAACTTTAATCACAAATAAGTAACAACAATGTTTTGACGTTTCTGGGTTGTTTAAAATAAGATATTTATATGATTCCCAAATAATTATTACAATTTAATTGAAAAATTATATGTAAAGCAAGTTGCGTTTCAGATTAATATTATGGGAAAACATGTAGATTAATTTAAATATACACTAACTAAATCCAAATACCTTTTGTATGGAAACTTCAACCTAAGAAGGCCTCTTAAAACTTAATTACTTCACTAGTTCATTTACGCCATAGCATTTCTTAACAAATAAAATTCTTTGTATTAACGGTTGAATTAGCTACGCAGGATATCATGATAGGTACATACAGTAGGTATATACCCACTTACCAACAACCACTTTGTCTTTAGTTACACCTGTAGGTATATATCAACACATTTAATAGTTATATAATTTCTAGATTTTATTTTATGCTTATGAAGGAGAGATAATTTGATCGAAGCAATAAAAAATATCACATACAATTTTATGATTAACATAATTAATTCCAACACATTTTTATATTTCTGTCGTAAAGTTAATATTGCTTAAGGACTTACCTACCGTTATTTTTGTTATGTCTCTTTAATTTACAAGTTCATTATCGGCTTTTATAAAGTGAGATCAATATTGCGGAATGATTCAGGATTGCGGTCTACACGCGAACCTAACATCTGTCCGCTTTAAGCCAAATTAATGTTCACTTATAACGGCACTCCATTACAAACAACTTTACTGCATAGTACTGAAAAGTCAACTTCATTTGGCTTTTCGATTGCCCTTAGTATTGCGATTCGTTTATCGGTTGCGCTTGACATTATCTTAACTTGCAATTTACTTTTTATTTATATTTTAAATTGATTATATACTTAGAAATTGTAGGGTAACATTCTTCGAAGAAAGGTGTAGGTATCTTCTTAGATACCTACACCTTTCTTCGAAGAATACTCGTAGTAATAGATAATAGTAGTGGATAGATGATGAAAGGGGAGTAGAGTGCGTGCGTGTGTCAGGATCGAGGAACCGGCAATCTGCGTGCCGCTATTACGGCAGCTAAGCGGTCTCATTAACATCGGAGGCCGCTCGCTCTGATGTGCCAGCACGCAGCGGCTAGGCGGCTCCTCTCCTCTTTCTAACGTGTTATCCGCCTCCTAGGTATTAAAAGATACCATCTTTTAATTTCAATGAAAATCCAAGCAAGCTGAAACTTAATATCAGGCGAGTTATTTTCTGTATGCGTTATAATTTCACAACAATAATGTGCACTATTAATCTTTTGTAGGCAAAGTTAGGTTTTATTAAAATATATATTTTATTAAATACGCTGCGGAGTATTATGATCAAAGTGATAAATAAGCTCATAGATTAAATATACTTTAGTGTTCCTGTAGCTACAGAGTAGATGTGGAATCATCGGATTTATGCGCATCTAATTTAGCTCAGAGTGAATGTTCTCTCCGCGGGACACCTTGCCTTATTCTGTTATCGTCTCTGAGTGCGTTTTTATTGCGAACACTTTGTTGTCGTTGCGCGCTAAAGCTTTTTGCGCCCTCATCAATTTCCGCGCCTCGTCAATTGATTTATTCATGAAAGTCCAAGCGTTCGCCTCAACCAGTCAGGAAGTACCTTTTTTCGGCGGTTATGCGCTGAAATTTGTAATGATTTTCGTTCGAAACAACAATGTGTTATTTATTATCTCACAAACGAAAAGGCATCCCACATTAAATTATATGATGAATACTTTCATTGTTTTGTTTTTGTTATTAAATAAATATTACTGAACACAAAAGGTAAACTAAAGCTCTTTATTAACAAAACGCCGGGTATAAGTAAACAAAGAGAAAGAACAATCTAAATGACAATTCAGAGCTACATAGCAAATGTAAATTGTGGTCGGAATCACTTAGAGAGCATCAGATAGGCGTGCGCCCGCGCCGCCGCGACCGATCCGTCAATGTCGGCCCGCGTTTGCATTACATGGCCTTTATCTTCACTGGCTCGCTTTAAATCGCGAAACATCAGCGAGCCTGTTTACCAAATTGTTTTCAATAAGCCCAATAATGGTGCAACTACAGAAACAACACTGACGCAGACCGACCGGCCGACATTCCTTAAACAGATTTAAGGGATTAAATTATTTCATAACGATGTAGTGTAGGTACTTGTCTCGTTGCATAAGTTCAATATAGTTCATTACAATAGAGTTAAATAATCAGTCCAGTTGTGTAAGTGGCTCGTTGTATCTTCGTGGGCCGCCGACCGGTGATATGGTGGATCTATAAGATATGTCAAGTGGTGCGTGTGAGTGTCGTTCTTGTGTCACTAACGATCCTCGGCACGCGATTGCATCTATATTAGCGGGGTTTTCCTTCCGCCACTACGACGCTCAGGAAATCACGAGAAAACACACATTTTCATGGCGTACTACTAACTGGATCTCCAACTCTTTATGTAACGTTGTCGTCGACAAGCTTTACCTGCCATGCAATTAAGATTTCCACTTTTTGCACACTTTTATTGCTTCACTTCATGGAAACTTTATTGTCGACGTAGGTATATCCGTAGATAACTATCTCGGAGAAGAAATCGTTGTTTTTTTTTCTAAATGTCCGAGAAACGAGATTTGTTATTGTGCATTTTGTACATAAACGAGCGTTTTACGTCTTGCCTACTGAGCTACTCCGAATTAAACGGGTAGTTGAGATTATAGAAAATCTTAAAGTCGGTAGGTATGTATGCGGTGTGTCATTGAAAGTAGTATACTTTAATACATAGCCTATATCTATAGCTACTATATAAGGTGTGTATTACTGCAGGTTTTCCCCGTACGGGTTCAAGTACCACCTGGAGACAGCGAGTAGCAGTTCCCAGAGGCGGGAGGATGACCGCATCACCTACATCAACAAGGGCCAGTTCTACGGGATCACGCTCGAATACGTACACGATCCTGATAAACCACTTAAGAACCAAACCGTCAAGGTAAGTCAAACTATGCGAGTAATCTAGCTCTCTTGTAAACAGAGTTTTCAGATCGATTCATATTATACTCTAATACTGGATATTTCGTATCGCAACCGAAACTACAGTAAGGTGTACTCTGGTAATTCTGAAAGTAGGCTAAATCCGGAATAAACAAGAATTTAGTCAGAGTAATATAAAAACGATTTTTAAATAAATTCTGAACTGCCTCATTGAATAAGCATATCAGATTTACCCTACTACCCCTTAATATTTTTTTTTAACTAGGACAGTATTTTTCCCTGACTCTAGTGTACAACGTTTTATTCATATGTGATCATGAGTATTTCCTGGAAGGAAAATTTTAATAGACTATAAATTAGTTTACTAGATAGGTACGATTGAGCCATTTGTAAGTAAAGTAGGAAAGGATTAAACGGAATGAATTTGTAATGATTAACATAAACGCAGCAACCGGATGTCGATGCTTGTTGTTAGAAAGCTGAGATACACTTGTGAAGTTATTCTACGGAATCGTAAAACAACTGCAATCATCAAACATTTCGATTCAATTACTGCTTTCAAGTGTAACTGTAAAAATAAAATTGACAAAATATTGTTCCCTTACGGGAGTGGAATCGAAGCTTCCATGTTTATGGGCGAAATATAGCACTTATTATTTCACAGCATACTATACTGACGCCTACTCGGCGGACTGTGGGCATTTCGTCCTTCTATGTTAATACTATAAATTTGTTTACTGCTATTTTATTCGCTTGCTTTTGAATTCTTTGTATATTTAACTATTTATCTTATTCTCTCTCATCTGAGCCATGTTTCCGGTTTCATCCCTCTCTGGAGTCCAGGGTCCGTTTAATACCAAATAATTTTGGGGTCTGGAAGTCATCGCTACCTAGACAAATAGATTTGGCTCTGCTGCCGACTCTCCTGGGGACTAAGTAGATTATCCAACAAGACAACTCCAGGTCTGCTACTCTGCCCAATATTTTTAGTCGCCTTTTAAGACACACACGGAAAGAAATGGGCCCTACTTTATGCCAGGGTTACACGATTTATCTTATTAATATAGTTAACAAGCAAATGACAAAGGGTTAACTATATATATTCTTTATTACCAGACTTCGAACCCCCGTTGATGTCTTTTGTATTGAAATAACTATTGATTTAAATCTTTTTAAAAATTTAAATATTGACATATACCAATATGACGTTATATTTTTTATAGTAATCAACATTAATAATTTAGTTAGTTTATACATATGTAGAATCATATTAATATTAATATGATTATAAAATTAATTTAAAATAGTTTTCTGTAAAGCAAAGAATTTGTGCAACTCCATTCTTCACTTAGAGGTGTTCATAAATACACGGTGTAAGAGAGTTACATTTGTAAAACAGAAGCTAGGTGATTATGTGGGTGTGTAGATAGTTGTTTATAGTGGGATTGTATGTCTGTGTCAGGATGCGAAGGCACGCAAGCCCTGGGGGTGCGGCGGCGCGGGAGCCGACCGACCGCACTCCGGCTCAGTTACTCCCGGTTACCGCATCTCGCTCACCTTCACGTGTTCACTTTCATCATATTAACCATCCTTCGATATCTACTCACATTACACAACAAAATCAATCAACTATTTCTGTAACCTTATACCTACCCACTCCATAAATAAATGACTGTCTCGATTATTTCTTTTAAGTGACAGAATAATCAAAATTTCGTTTATGAAACAATCACCGTGCTTATAAAGCAATTAAAAGTTATCACTACGATATATTTGCGTGAGTCGATTAAATAGGCAATTATACGATGAGAATTATTTCATTAATCTGTTGGGAAAATCTCTATGTTAACAAAAGATCCACGTCGCGAACCACGTGCTGCCCGATACGCCGTGGAAATCGGAAATCCCTATATTATTGTTTCCTAACACTTCCCAAGAAATCGACATGATTAATGTTATTATAGAACTCGAAACTATACAATGAAATTATATCAAGTGAAAAAAGTTGGTATTCTTGAAAAACAAGAAATACCACTTTCGGTTAGTCTAGTTAATCAGGTTTAGGAATACAATTATAGTATTAGTAGTAAGTATTGTTTTGTGTTGATTATGCTGACGGAGAACGTTAATAGATTCAATAAGATTTGCCGCAATATCTTTAAAATTTGGTAGGTAATGAGAAAAGTATACTTTAGGTATTTTAGGTATAATAATTACAAGTGTGGAGCAAGATTGCATATTTAAGTCATTAGTTATAATTGGCTGAGATAATATATATTGTTTTATCTTATTAAGTTATTTTTTATCTTTAGCTGGCTGTGATGTTATAATGACGTCATAATTTTACATAACAAGCTGTGTTATTTGTTAGTGACGTATTCAATTTTGGAAAGAAGCATTAGCATTATCACTATAAGTCTCCATCAAAATGCATTTCAATGCATTCAAGTCGAAAAACGCATCTATACTGAACCTAACACATGGTTCCGTATAGATGCGCTTTTCGTACACTGTTTTTGTATTGAATGCATTGAAATGGCTATACCTAAGAGTGCGAGTAGCAACAGAGCTTATCGTTTCGCGATCGAGTCCGCATTGTACTGTAGCCGCACCCGATAATTAAGACGACGCTTTTGACATTCGCCATATAGGAACACAATGACCGCCTCGGGACTTCGCTGCTCGGATAATATCGTCCCTTAAACAATAACCGCCTGCATTATGATAAAACAATTTCAATGCGGCAAACATCGTGTTTCTTAACGAGAATACCTTTATGTTTCATACTTCGGAACAAGAAGCAGCGAATTCCGATGTATTTATATGTCTACACCATCGCAATCTATAGGGTAGAAATATCTGCTACTGGTTAATTACATTCTTAGCTCAACAATTACATTCTTCTTAGAGTAGGTACCTATTAATACCTTTTCGTAGCACTTGCTCAAAAAAGTCACATTCTATGGCACAAACAGCGAACACAAGTAAAGAATAATGTACTGATTTTCATTCATCCTCTAGGGGAATGATGTGGTTTAAGTTTGGAATACTTACCGAAATTTATACTGAACCGAAATCAATTGTATATTGTTAAGCTTAAAAAAATAACGATGTTGAATCGACAACATGTAGGTATCCCCAAAATCCACTTAAACACTACTTAAATTTCATAAAATAAACAACTAAATAAAGTCATGTCAGTAATGCTTATAGCTCTTGTTATTATTATCTTAAAGTTTTCGCAAATGGTACGAAAAGTAAAGTATTTTCCTCGGTGATAAAGCTGTTTTAGTCTTGGGTGAACTTAAGTTCCTCGCTTCGTTCATGTTTTGAGTCCTTCGTTGTGCTCGCGATTTAAGTCGTCACCCGCAGCAGAAGATACTGCTTTATCCCCTTGGTTAATAATCTACTAATTCGATATTTCCGGTTTGTACAAACAACCGGAGAATAGGCTTTTGATTATTTTGTGTAGTGCTATCTACCGCGATCAAATCTTTTTTCTTCGCACGCAATTAGCAAGGTATACGTAAAGATTTGCGTGCCAAAAAGCTGTTACGGTCTGTAAGAATATTTAGTTAACGAAAATTCGCCTTTCGAGAGGAGAATGTTTGGTGAGAATGTAATTACGTCTGGCACCGCCCCTGTTTTGGTGGAGCTTTGCCTTCGGCCGCGATATCATCGACCGTAGGTACGATTTCCGCACGAAGTAACCAACTCACAAACACAACATAAGACAACACGGATTCGAGATTGCAACATAATTAAACACTACCTCGCATTCCCACTAAAACTGCTCTCAAATACCCTTGCCCTGTTCACACTAAATAACTTAATTTGCATATTAATGTAATTGATAAATGTAACTAAAAATGTTTTATTTGTAATAGTAAAAGACGTTATAATATTTACATAAGTATTCTAGATTTTTTTGTTTAGATGTACTTATTTTAAAGTTATGAAAAGAGTTCGATCAATCACTGTGAATAGTGGCAATTAATCATCTTGGTAGCAAAATGAAGTCACATAACGTTGTTCGTCAAGGGTGCACTGTGTCCTAATTGATAATAACCGTTTCAAAAGTAATAATGATAAACGTAAATATTATGTCCCTCAGTAGTTGCAAATATCTATGAAATCATTTAACGTGCATTTAACCTTACTGAGCTACATTAATAGTAGGTAAATAATACTGTTTTAATTTAGATATTTTCTTCAAATTAGTACTCAATACTCGTACTTGTCTATAAATTAATTAGAGTTATGTTACGTCTGTTGAGCACCCACTCATTCAGATCATTTTTTACTAAAGTTTTTGCCTCCATAAACTGACATCATTGTATTCACTTTCGTAGCAACGGAAACTGGTGTAACGAGACACAACGTCTGTTTTAATTTCTTTTTGTAATATTTAGTGGCTTTAATGATTGCTCCAGTTTGCCTTTTTAAGGTAATCGTTAATGATGCCGTTTACACCGAACATATTACGCTTGATGAGGGATTATAACGGTCGCATTCTGTAGTCGGTTCCTGGTGGCGCGATGGCGGCCACCTTTCGGCCCATCGAGTCACGTCCAACAAGTGAAGGGCTGTCATACGAGACATACCGAACCGAATATTTCTCACACACTAATTACATTTTCATACTCAGTCAAACGAAAAACGTTTCACAATGGCATGTGAACATAAAAGATTTTCGATTTGCATTTTCGGTACGTATTTGTAAATCTCGAGTTGCCAATCATTGCTGTAATCAATCATGTGTTGAGATATCTCAATTAGGCGCTGGCACCCTTGTCGTTCCCCTCGCCTTCCCTCCGGTTCGCCAAGATGCGCGCTCAGAATCCCGTAGTCGTACCAGAAAAACCCTAATGATTATAAATTGCAGAATTATACAACGGAAAACGTGTAGTAACGACTAATGATAATAAATTTAATTGATAACTTGTGCTTATTAATATCAAAGACGTTTTGTTAGATACCTTTTGTGAAAACTAATGTTTTCAGCTAATTTATCCTTTCTGAATAAAAATGTATTGCTTCGTTATTGATACCTTACTCATTTACTTCACTTAACTTTTTTACTGATAGACTTTAGGACTCAACGATACTACCCCATTAAAGTCGGCTTTAAGGAAAAGATTCTGTCTAGTTAAAAATCACATCTTCGTTCGGCTTATTAAATTGGTTATTTATCACTAGCAATCTCATCTTGACGTAATGTTCTTTTTTATGTTTTCATATTATTTTTGAAGAGTTATTTATGCGATTTTAATGTAGGTATACATAATTTCTTATTACCTACAACGATTTTTCATTTTGATTAATTTATTTTTCATGTTATTGAAGTATAAATATATTTTTGTTAATTCGTTTTTTGCGATGCGATTATCGATGTCTGTCGATTTGATTTGATCAAAGTCGATTTGACTTCGACCTACAGACGCTTAGAAGCGTCTGTAGGTCGAAGTCAAATCAACTTTGATAAATCATGAAGATATATGAATGCATGTTCATGTTATAACTTTTTAATCACAAACCACATAATAGTTACTGACATTACGTAGATAATATGTAATGTCAGTTACTATTAGTTTAAATACTATAATTAGTACGAAATGTAACGAGCAAACACACAAGCTCATTCGAAGCGTGGTGTGTGATGTCGGAGTGCTCACGCCGCGTCCGCGCCGCTTCACCGAGCGTAAATTTTCCACCTTCGGTTTCAGATTCGCGTAACATTACTTGGTAACTATTACACTTTCCAAATATTACGTAGTATTCGGTAATAGATTTTTCACGTAACGGCTGAAAATACATTATTGGGCGTAACAAATAATTGCGCGTATTTTGCTAGGTTGAACGATTCTGTAATAGGTACCTAATTAGTCGGTATACAAAGTTTAGCCACGCAAAATTCTGAAAGAAGCCAGTTAAAATAGTGATCGTTCCTTTTATCTATCTAGGATAACAGCTTTCTCTCACAATAGGCCCGGGTAAACGCAAATGGCGTTACGTAATTCAAAGTCCGTCATTGTCTCAGTATTGGAGCTGTGACAGCGCACGCGTATTTAGCGTCAATCCTTGATACCATCGCATCGGCAGCCGCCAGCCGACAACTGTCTCTAATACTCGTACAATCAACGACATTCTGTTCTCTGATATAAAAGACAATAATTATGTAATGCGTTCAGTAAATATATCATGGTTTCTCATCATAGGATATAAAATATAAGACACAAATCGTAGTTATGTTTTTTAACGAATATAAGGAACTCGTAATCGTAATCAACAACAGAAGGCGGATTAATAGCCATCATCTCCGTTTTCGTGTTTCTCATTATTTACCTACCTCATTTAAACGTTTATATTTATATAGCAACGAATTAAAACTTTGTCACTAAGAATGTGCTTAATTAATTAAAGTAAATAACTAGAGTGCAATGGAATGACATTAGTATGGTAGTAGGCAGCTTTAAGCCGCCTCAAGTGTCTCTCAGACCCTGCACATTACAATCTGACATTTCCTTTCGACATTCGAGCAGATTAGTGTTACACCGTGACTCCGGATGTTAATCTGACGCTCGATGGCTCGCGGGATTTGCTCCGATTATTTTATACTTAGAGATTTAGCGGTCACCGGACAACGGTATATGAAATAATTCGATATGACACTTTTATGGCAACCAGCAAAGGGAACTCGGTAATGGATTTCCATTTATTATTTAGGTTGGACTCTAATAACCAAGTACCTGGTATAATTAAGTAGATACGTAAATAGTAAAAATCAACAAGTTCACATTAACATTCGCAGCGGATGTGGAGGAGCATAGAGTAATTTTCCCGGCGACGGAAGCTGCACATCTCTAGTATTATGCCGTAGCTCGAGGCGCTTCGTGGTTACTGACTGCACTCTACACGCATCCAATAGGTGCACGCATCCTATAATAATACATCGTTAATAATACTCCCCTAGAACGCTTTCCATTGCAGTAAACGACATGTTTCGGTAATTCGTAACCCCGAGCTACTTTACACGAAGTACGCCCGTGCAGTTAATTTTAAAAATGAAATGATTACATAACCGCAACTTCGTAAATGATAGAGTAGGGATGTTTGTGAATATTATGAAAAAATGTAAAATATTAATATCACACCTGACTGAAATAAATATGGGCACGCATAAGCAACTGTGCTGCAGTTAAGTACACCCACAGTTCCGTTCAGAATTTATGTCGAAACCGACATTCACTACAGAGAACACTCGGTGCCTAGAGAACCTAGGCGTTAAAACAACTAGCACAGACAACTGGCGCACTTAACAAACAGACGTATCCGTATCAGATATAGCATATCGAGACGGCTAGACATTACTTCTGTGCTATCGATAAAGCGCAACGGCGAGCGAAATAGTTTTGCCACGCAGTGAACATAAATAATTGTCATAAAATAGATAGGAACTGATGGATGCTGCGCGAGCACGGCTAACGAGAAACATTTTAAGTAGAGGTAACAACTTGCATACAACTTTACGACTTCTCTATTCGCTTACATTTAACACTTTTATTACTTAATTTAAACACGCATGTTGCATCTTTTGCAGATTATGTAAAATAGGTTACATGGTTCTGTGCACGTTACTGAAATACTTTAACTATGATTAAATCTGAGGAAATATCAAAGATAAATTTAAAGACGCTATTATGTTGTAAGTAATTTATAGTTTACAATTAGACAGGTGTGCGCGGTACGGTGACGCCGTAGTATTGCCGACAGCAACGCCTTTCATGAAAAATAGCCGACAATATAGGAGTAAAGTGCATACATGTCCGAGCACTGTTCTAAATGAGGTTATTTATTTCAACATAAATTTCGAATAACTTTAAATAATGATTTTATACGGTCAGGAAGTACAAATCAATATTCATGAAGATTCAAGAACATAATAAATGTAACTATACATACCATGCTTTTATCTTTACTTTGGTATGATAATAAAATGTTTTTAAGTGCTTCAAATTTACTACCGAAAGCCGAAAAACTGCGATCGCTATGTAATTGATAAAAAGCCTCATTACATTTTTTATGAATAAAATAAGAGTTGTTAGTTGTCACATGGACTTAAGAGTCACATCACCCGATTGCGCAGCAAAGAATATTTGATATAAATAACATGCAATTGGTTATTTATTTAAATAAAGTGACGAAATTAATGCAGAGTATATGTCGCAGTGTGACACGAGGCCGAGAGACTCTGTGCTCGTGTGACACACGCCGCGAGAGAAAGCGTGCTTAATCAGATAACTCAGATTGTCAACCGAGCTCCTGAAATCGGGTCGAATGTCGATACACTCGATTAATTAATTGACGGCCAGAAATGTTGTAGGTATATCTGGTCCGGATAGCCAAAAGTGTTTTAACTCTTATGAAATAAACATTATACTATATAGGTAGGTGTGACTTTGTTGCTTCTATACCTACCTATGATTACATTGAAGCGTCTATAGGTCTTTTATTACCCTATATACATAATTACATATAAAGTTTCTCTTCCTAAGTGAAAAAACCACGTCTGCTGATTTTACTAATTTGATTTTTTTAAAGCTTCACTTTTTAAACCATCTTATTCTCGAGACAATCTAAAATGACTATCAAAGATTATAAATCAAGTCATTCAGGCTACTAAAACTTAATCACAAATTAATTCAACAATTAAACTAATACTATTTATGTCGCTCGCTAATACTATAGCTGATCAAAATAGAACTTGTTCTTGATAAATAGTGGAAATGAAACATTTAAGATTGCCAGTTATTACAATGTATCTCTGTCATGCAACAATAGCCAACATTGTTCAGTAATAATTGCCACTACAAAATGGACACTAAATTACGTAAACTATTACCAGTTAACTCTAAATTAGCTGGCAAGTGTTTATGAATCATTATTTCTATATAATAAACAAAAGTAGCTTGTTCTAAGTATAAAATGATAAATTACTTAACATTTATTTATCACGTGGAATTATACCTTACTTAATAACAAATTAAAATACGTCCAAGTTTAATTTTAACTTGTTATTCGGTATCAATTTGAATATGATTGAACCAATCCACATTTATATGGAGCTAATTTGGTTTTACAATGATGTTACCTATGTGAGATAGATATTTCTTCAAATTCTGAGCCCATGGAATTCTAATAAAGCAGTAAATGTTTACATTTGTTTATATTATAGTCGATGAGACGTTTGTGATAGAGGTGGAATGAACCGTTACCATTTTATATACTTATCGATTATCTATTAATATGCACGGTTCCGTTGCTTGGGTTTACGCGTCTCCGGAGAAAGCCAGTGTCCCGCTTAAACAAATGTGCAACTATTTGCAGTGATAAAGTAATCGTAAATTCACCAATTGTAGTAAAGAAATGTTTTTATCGTGTACGGGTAACAGTGTAACCCAAGTCCTTGCCATATTTAATTGCAGCGCGAACGTAATTGGCCGATTCAGACGCCGAACACTTCATCTTATTGAAGCTTATCGCCTGCGATGCATATTCATGAGTTTATAATGACGTCTAACGCTAGAGTTAAGTTGTAAGTATGATTATTTGTGTTGCGGCCAGTTATATGCCACTCCCTGAAGATCCGTAATCAACAGACAATCTTTGCTTAACAGCTCGCAATCTTAAGAAACTAGCTTTAAAATTGTTGACTCCTTTAACGTTAGATATGGGTAAAGTAATAGTAAAATCTGATATGTTATTACTATTCATGTATCCTGTTCTCTTTATACACGTACATATACATGTGGGTGTGTCTACATATCTATTTTGTAGCATTTGTGGCACAAAATCTGTAGCAGCTTTACGTGACCAACTAGATCAAAACATAGATAACTTAAAGGCAAAAGTAATCTAGGATTAATTCACGAAACAATTGTAAACATCATTTCGCGACGCGACAGTAATAGAGTGGGTAGAGTTCGAGCGTCGAGCGCGAGTGGTACAACGGAGCATGGCAGCCGCTACGGTTTGTCTAAACGATATATCAATCAGAATCAGCGATCGCAGGTGCTTTCTCGTCGTTAGCCCTACATGGAAAGCTGGCACCACGCCTCACATATACCACTTCTTTTTCACTACATTTTCTAACTCGTCGATAGAAATCGTCTTAACGGCATTATTTTACTTTTTCAATTGAACGGAAACCCGTCTTAAGATTTCACGCAACTTTTTAAGTCCATTTTAATGCGTATGAAATTAAGTTACTCGCTGTGAAGACGTAATCGTGCCTGAGAAACGCGCAGGTAATCACATTTAGTGTATTTGCGAGAAGCTTACGGCACTTTGATCCTATACTTACATTAAACAGTCCCATAATTAAAATAGAACTACACAAAATAAATATACTCGCATTTATCGTGAAACGTTAACCACTGCCTTCTAAAAGGCACAAGTGATACAAGTATCAACTTATAACGAAACTCTGCGACGGAATCTTTTTCGAATAATTTACCAAACTAATAGGTTTTTTGTTTGTTTCAGAGTGTCGTTATGTTGATGTTCAGAGAAGAAAAATCACCTGAAGATGAAATAAAAGCGTGGCAATTTTGGCATGGGAGACAACATTCCGTCAAGCAAAGGATATTGGATGCCGGTAAGTTTTTGACACACTAATATTGCTTACCTACTTCAGAAAATGTTAATACATTAATCACAACAGTAATAATAATTTCGTGACAAATGGTAAAACGTCGATCGTTTTTTGTCATAAATTGTTTAGAGAGGTCGAATGGAAGGGTCTAAGACACGATATTTTATTGTGCAAAAAGTGAGTCGTGCTCGAGGCGACACAGAAACCCGACGATGAAGTTGCGTGCAACGAAGCGCGGGAGAGGAGCGCGCCCACTCCGCACGCAGAACCTAATTACCGTGCTGCGGGCAGCGGGCTGCGAGCTCAGAGCCAGATAGCTGCGGATGAGACGCACACCCTCGCCTCGCTCGCTACTATTATATCTCGTTAGGACATTTACATAAATATCACGCACGGCGCGGACGACACTGACCGACAGACACCCACCCACCAATTGTAACAACTATCAATCGCTCTATATATAAAAATAAAACACCACAGAGTAACGCCCCGTTGATAACTCTTCATTTTGCAAAAGTACCTATATTCCATTTTTGTTTGCCACGGCTTTGCATCTATGGATGATCAAAAACAAAGTATTAATGAAATCGAATAGGTACAGTCGAGGGCATCGATATAATAAAGATACTGAGACTATAGAACTCTCATGAGTTTAGTGATGAAGTAACAGGAAATCGTTAAAATTCGTGAGAAATCTCTGTGCTAGCCCAAATGCACCTGCTCGTGTTACATATAATATATGTAGGAGTAAACAGTGTTTGTATTAAGAATTTTAAAAGATTTTGTCAATTATGGTGTCCATTCAATCTTGCAAATACATTTTATGAAATAAGGACCTACCTAAATTTGTTGTTGTGGATATATCTTTTCTTTAAAAATAGTTCTTAGTACCTACCTAATAAGTCTCCATGTCTACTTGTATTGGGGTGTATCATGTATGATCATGAATGGCAGTTATTCTAGAAATATTCTAAAAAGACGATGAGATCGATAAGTTAGCATACAATATAGTCGCGAGCGGACATAATTACGGAGATGATAATATCGAGAACCACGCTCATTAGCATGTTAATTGTGAGGTGAGCCTCTGTGTGCGTTCAACTACTAAGAAATACAAGTATACCTAACGTATAGCTCGCGCTTATTGAGGTTTGAGACGTTGCTAACGTATTAAAAGCTTGTAAACATTATGTAGATTGGAAGGTATTAAAATAAATCATTATAAAAAGTTAAAAGTAAAACTACCTAAGTTTTATATGATTTTATCATAAAAATAATATCTACCCAAAAACTTTGCTAAAGTTGTTTATTTATAACGATTAGGTATATGTTTAATTTTAAATGCTTAATGTATAAATTATGTATATTGCTCATATATCCTAGTATTAAATCATGTGACGAAAATAATAAAATCATATTTATATTTAATTTCAAATAGATGCAGATAAGTACGTTGGGTTTACCGATTATAGATTGCGTCATTGCAATATATACCTTATTATAGTTTGTTACTTATTAATCGGTAAGCTCGAAGTAAACACCGCTGATATATGATACTTACACATTCTAATATTTCTTAACTAAGAGTAGCATTTGTAATGAAATGAGTGACGCCGCGACTACGAGCGGTATACCAATAAATTAAATCTTAAGGAAAATAAAAACATGGAAGCCATTAATTCGCGCGCCGGGCCAAGTTTAATGTCAAGGTTTTTTTAGCTTATCTCGATGTTAGTTAAGTTTTATATTTTTATTTCGCAGGCGTTATTGTGAGGAATTAAGTAATGTCTATAACTAATGGAAGTTTTTGTCACAAAGTTATAATAAAATGAAGGTGGCAAATAAAACAAAGTTGTGGCTATTAAAATTTATGTAGGTATATAGAACGCACTATATTACAAGTCAGTAATGAGTAGGTATTCATGTTATACCTACCTGAGCTAGGTAGGTATGACCAATTATAGAGGGGTGGATCAACGATCGAGATGCTCGCTATGATCTTATTAAATAGTAGGCAGATATGCAATCTAAAATGCATGAGACGAACTTGGAAGTTTCAAGGGCGACATCGGACACCTGTGCGCTGTGTGATGTGGTTGTGTATGCAGGCGTGTGAAAGCGGAGCGGGGGTGCGCGGACACGACTCGAGGGTGTAGGGACGGGAGGGAGGGGGGAAGGCTTCGCTGAACGCTCTGCGCCTCCGCATAATGCCTTCTCCGATTACTCACATTTCTTGTATCGCGTGTCCACCACCATCGCTAACGCTATACCTACCGAAACTTTATTTCTTTTGTCTGCAATACACCTGACTGATTCAATAATCCACAACAAAACTAGTGTATACTGAATATCTACAAGGCCTGCGTGTAGAGCTTAATTTCTGTAGAGGGACGCGCCAATATTAAATTATAACCCTTAAACCAGAGAACTAAGCTACAAACTTGTACTACATGTACAAACTTCAGTCGAAACTATTCTAGAATTCTATCGGTATTTTGTAATAGGTAGTGCAGTAGGTAGCGTTGTTTGGTTATCTACACAGCGTGGGTGGATTTATTAGTAGCAGTAGGTTTGGTCGGACTCGTAAATTTGGAGTGAGTGTTAAGACAATAAGGCAGCTGGAGGGCGGGCGGCACCCGGTCTCCCGCACTAGGCTCATAAACACTTCAGCACAGAGTACGTGGCTATTCTCACCGACCGCACAGATCGCAAACAAAGATGATTAAACCCACGCTCGCAGCCCGCCTCGCGACACACCATCTTGTAATTTACATTAGCTACAACTTCAGGAAAACAACACCTCTAGAATTACCAAACCATCGCATCTTCTTAATTACCGGTAGCCAAATATCTTTATAGACAAATAATAATCAAACTAATGCGGAACTCGTTACGATGTTTTAAAATATTCTGATGTTGAATAATTTTGCTCGTTTCAAATCGATAAAGTTTCGCGTCAACAAGCTCGTTCGGTACACGAACGTATTAATTAGTCGTCATAAACTTCAACCTACGGAAGGAAAGGTACGAGTGAAAACATCGCAATCGTCGTTAACAACGATAATATCTGGTGATTATTCACGCCTTGCAAATAAATTTCCGTCTGAGATGACGTATTGTGAGTTGATATCTTAATCGAAATCTCCGACGGCTTTGCTGCACAATTACTGTTATTGGACGATATGATAAACGAGGGGTTGTCTGGGGGTTGTTGCAGATACTAAGAACAGCATCGGTCTGGCGGGCACCATCGAGGAGGTGTCACACAACGCCATCGCAGTCTACTGGAACCCGCTTGAGAGCGCTGCCAAGGTAATTCATTCTTCTTTTTATTTTACCGCCGTTTAACCCCCTAAAGTCCTGTTCCCCGGGAATATCGAGATAAAAAGTATTAAAAAATCCATTGCGATTGGTTCAGCGGTTTTACGTGATTGAGTAACAAACAAACATACAAACTTTTAGCTTAGGAAAACTTTATACGAGCAAGATACTTAAGTTATGACTCAATTTTGTAGTTTCTAAATGAACCTTAAAGTAAATTACCGAGGAGTAAGAAAATAGACAAGATTTACTTTAAATCCTACATATATCCCACTTTGCACAGAATAACATGATGGGTAATTACTAATATTTATGTATAAGGTATCGCCTAGGAACACGTATAGATATACAAAATGCTCAATATAGGATAAGTAACTAAGTAAGTCAGTAATATATGCGATACTCATGTACAGCTAAATGGGGTAATGTGTCTTTCTGTCAGAGCTAAATGCACTGAATAACAACATGCCATAGCAATGCAAAAATATGTGCATATTTAAATAAAGGAAAATTAATAAATATCGTGGTCAGCGCCATATTCAGAGCTACTCCTACTTATTCCATTGTACCGAATTAAAAGTCTGATCATGATTTTATTACGTTTATTAAAGTGTAATTAAAGTGAATCTCGCTACCGTATTTGGCTTTAGCAAATGAAGCAAAAACAGCGCAAATTGTCCCGCGTTCCCAGGACTGACGCCATACGGCCAGTAGTCGGCCATAGCCAGGGCGTTTGGAGGCGACGACGCGTCCGCACTAAACCTTCATTAAATTATTATTGAATAAACAACTGTGTCTTTAATTGCGCACATAGAATTATACAAAGTCGACGTTACAAAAACTATACTTCATTGATAATATTATGTACATTGCCTCTTTAATATTCATCAAACAATTAAAAGTCCGCGTGAAATAGCCTCAATTCTATGACAGTATGCTAATCCGAGTCAAGGGAGTAATTAGCGTTTAACGACTTGACTGTACACTGAACCACAATTTGGGCTACGATCGTAAAATTGATAGCTCAAATTAAAGTCCCGGTACTGTCGAGAGCGTTTCAATAACTTTTAAGATCATTTTTAGATTGATTTTATAGCTATTGATTACTCAGCTACTGGTCAGTTATCAATATCCGTAATTATTTATTGTGAGGGGTTTCACTGTAGCGGATGCGAGTTGTTTGCGACGGATAATATGTGCATGGACAGTGATCGGTGGCGATGCCGGTACTCGGTAAAAACGCGAGGTGGTCATTTGCATAGACCGCGGTAATGAGCGGCCGACCACTGCCGCCCGCCCCTGTCTCGACTCACAAGCCACGCCAATAACACCCTTAACGTTTAAAGCACATCTATCTATTATCAACGAAGCTACGCAAAATGAAAATTGTCGCATATCGCGTTTTAACACTAACCCTTTATTAGATGAAAAACATGTAGCGTGTAGTGTTCCCGACAAGCCTATGGCGCCTCTCCTTGTGGTTAGAATGTAAGGATATTTTATTATAGATAACTGTCAACGATAATGTTTATTCATCTTTCTTTATTTTTAATTTCAGATAAATATTGCTGTCCAATGTCTAAGTACGGATTTCAGCAGTCAGAAAGGAGTAAAGGTAAATTGATTCTTATTTAATGCAACATAAATTATTACTTTATATCTACGTAACTACAGTAAAGTAGGTACTAATATGATTATGGAAATCTATCTATTTTATATTCAAAATGTAGCTAAGAAATAAATTATGCCTATAATACACATTATTATGTTAGACAAGCTTGGATATACAGAGTATATCTATAATAGCACTAATACCTATTTAATAGGTAGTACTATATACCTACCATATCGTAACTGAACAAATATTATATCGGCTCATTAAATGTTCCTATAGATCAGCGGTTAACAAGCGAGATTTACAATGATTACTTTGATACAGTATTACAAAAAGTACAAACTTAAGTTTAAAAATGTTAAAAGTGCAAAATTTTCCAAAAATTACTATAGACCAAGGATGCTTGTTTCATCTCAATTTAGTGGAAAACTCAGTTTTACGGACAATTCAGCCAAACATCCGGCTAAATCTTTTGTTCATACTCCTACAGTTCAAAATGTTGCATTTCTAAGTAAAATATACCACGACCTACCTTTTGAACATAGTGAAAACCAACTTTCGATTAGTTCAGTACCTACATAGTTTCTTCCTCTACTAAAAGTATAATAAATAAAAAATACTACATAAATAGTTATTTTTGACCTCTCTTCCTTTTGTATAACTATAGATGCCACGCTAATCCAAGCTATTACATACCTACCTAGATGTAACGTGTGTGTATGCCGATGCTACAACAAACACTCCGTAATCAACTTTTATTGCATCGTAGATTCCCAGTGTTTATGCGTCACTCGATAAAATGTTTCTTAAACAGTTATTTGTTGATTATCAGCAAATGTTAATGCATGTGAAAATATGTACCTATGTTAATAATCTTATAGAATTTGCATCACAGTTCTGGCAGGGATGCGCTGAGGATATGTGGTTCTGAATATCCATTTTTGTTTTAATTTGAAATCTTATTATGGTGCGTGTAAATTGTTTGATTTGATCAATTTACTTTCGTGCCAAAAAACTAGTGTAGTGAAAATGGACAAATCAAAAAATAAAACAGTATCAAATATGAAATCTTTTCGATGCTTCCAAATCTCTGCTATGATTCTCCATTGACTTGACAAAAGATCATGCTTAATATTCATCATTCCACGCCACAAATTGTCCTTTATTGTTGGTATAATTGTATTTGCAACTCATCACGCGGAAGTGTCCAGTAATACTTGAGAGATTAGCATATCACATTTTTCTACAGCAAAAAAGATAAATACAATACAACATACAACCTAAAAGTACCTACATTCCCTAAAGCCTTTTCCATCTTACTACAACAAATTAAATGTTGTAGTAAGATGCAAAAGTACTGTATTGATAGTTACAGTTTACCGCCAAGGTTCTCGGGGTCACCAACCGCTTTGTGGCAAAGACAACTTGATAAGCCGTGTAGCGTAGGTATCGCATTTATATAGAAATTCCAGCGATAATGCAAGCGATGATTAAAGTATCAATTAATTGCCTGTCTTGGGTATTTAAAACTGTTTTGTCCAACAATTAAAAGTAGGTAATAAAAAGTAAAACTTACTTAGTACCTACGCCGGAGGTAGCTACTACACTTCGTTCAATTAAATGTGGGTACATAGTTTTGTTTTTCGAGTTTTGTTTCACTCTTGCGCAGTGAGACACAGCTCTCTCAAAATCTCAACAATCAAATCGTTTACATCGATTCGTTTCAGACACGTACCACATATTGTTTTTCCTATATTTGTTTGCGGATTTATCGCAATTATTCCTAAAACGTTAACATGTTTTTTGTTTCTAAGATAAAGAATTACTCCAAGCGTGAAATCATTTACCTAAAAAATTGACGATTCGTCTGATTTGTTTGTAATTTTTAAAACTGTATATGAATACGGAAATTGTGTGATGTACCTATATGGTCAGTCGGTAAACGTGATTGGCCAATTAGGCCTAAAGCCTTTTTCTCCATACATACTGGTGGAATCATAGTAATGAATTTAATGATTTACTAAAATATAACGTAGCATAACATTTTCCATAACTTGTATTTGTTTTTGTTTCAGGGTTTACCATTGCATATCCAAATAGATACCTTTGAAGATCCAAGAGACACACAAGTGTATCACAGAGGCTACTGTCAAATTAAAGTTTTCTGTGATAAGGTGAGTATCTTTACTATCTATATAAAAAATTTAAATAGTTACTATGTACTTTTTAACTGTAATTATTTCATTCCTATTTAGCTATTAAGAAATGCTTTATCTTGGTCTGACATAAGACATTCAACAAATGTGACAAAACATTCCTTAGATGAGGTTACTTAGGACCATTACTGTTTAGACCGTTATAGTTTACAGACTTAATAATTAAACGTACATCAAAATATCACGGAAATGATTCAAACAAAACAAATATTCGACTACAAAACATACTTCCTAAATAATAAACAGCGGGGTGTGATATTTATGGATTGTATTCCTTATTCATTTTTGATTGCTCTGATTCTTATTTATGATACACATTTAAATTCTGCTAATGACGTAGGTAATGATATCATGCCTTCCTACTTGACTCTACCACCGCCACGTCGGAAGTTTGCGACGGAAGTTTTCAAGGATTATTTAAGTTTTTATAGCCGATCGATAACATTAGGTGTATTATAGATTGAGTCAATCAATCTGATAAAACCATTAGATTTTATTTTCCATTAAAAGACATAATAAGTTCGTACGGCAGCATTATTGAGCATACCAACAGAAATGTTCCAAATACCAGCCGAGCGAGATAGGTGTCAAGTGAATCGTTTTAAAAACTGGTTTTATTTTCCTTAACTATGACTCCGTCTATCGATAAACGCTATAAACAGTAGGTAGGTCCGTGCCACCTAAACATAGTAATTTAAACTGACGTAGGAATGGGGCCAACCGAAGGCTTCATAAGATCTCAAGCCCTTTTCGACAAAGTTTAATATTACGATTAGTAACATAAATGAATAATTTTATTGAAGGGTGCTGAAAGAAAAACGAGAGATGAAGAGAGAAGAGCAGCTAAAAGAAAAATGTCGGCCACGAATAGGAAAAAATTGGATGAAATTTACCATCCGGTGACGGAAAGAAGTGAATTCTACACGATGGCCGATCTGGGGAAACCACCGGTGTTGTTCAGTCCTGCGGAGGACATCGACAAGTTGGCTGGGATGGACATACAGGGCTTCTACGGGCACGATGAGGCCGCACTTACCGAGGCGCATCTCAAGGGGGCTTCGCCCTTCCTCCTCCACACGGCCAAGCCGCAGGCTCCCGCGCTCAAGTTCCACAACCATTTCCCTCCAGACGCACCAGCGTAAGTACATTTATCATAACAGATTCAATTTTAATTTACAATATATTTCCAAAAAGCTATAACTAACAAGCAAAGACAATAAAGCAAACTGACTGGCTGACTATAATACTGCGATTTTTCTACAAAACATAACTCACCGTTGCGGGGTTTCAAACTTTGTGATTGGCCGTTGCGTTACTTATCTCTACTTAGACTCGTATTGTTATTGACCGTTCTTGCACTAGAGTGATACTAAAAATAAGTACTATTTTCGGGAGGAGGGAAGATTTCTTGTCGTTACAGGAACGTTTTAAAGAAAAAAATACGTCTTCTAAAAAAAAACTAGAAATATATTTTACTAGCTGCGCCCCGCGGTTTTACCCGTGCAAGTCCCGTTCCCGCGGGAATCTCGAGATAAAAGTAGCCTATGTGTTATTCCCGATATACAGCTACCTATATTCCAAGTTTCATCGCAATCGATTCAGCGGTTTTTACTTGATTGAGTAACAAACATATATACACACAAACTTGCTTTATAATATTAGTAGGATTCCCTTTGCTAATAAGTAAGGTATTTTGAGAATTTTGGCGGGAACGCGTTGAGGAGATGTGGTGATAGTTTTTCATTTTTGTGAAACCTAGTTCAAATGCGTGCAAATTGATTAATTTCGGGGCCTTATTAAACAATTTAATTTCGTGAAGGTGTACTAGTGGAATGAAAGTAAAAATCGGTGCATAACATCGACTTAAGTGTTATCTCCAAAGCTCCGTGAACAATCTTTGTAAATGGCCGCCGTGCTTACAATTGATTCCCTAGACTTTAACTATGACGACTTGACTGTATCGATGTAAACAACTTGCAAAATATATTAATAATACTTGACACTGGCTAATTTTCAAATGGCCATAATCGGATCACAACCGATAAGAAATAAAAAAGTAAGGTATTTCAGGTACAGAGAGGTAGGAGGCCTGTCACCGTACAGTGACCGCAAGGACTCGCTGGAGTTAGAGGGCGTGCTCGGCAAGCGCGCGCGCACCGCCACGCCGCCGCTCAGCGAGCGCGTCATGCTGTACGTGCGCCAGGACTCTGAGGACGTGTACACCGCGCTGCACGTCGTGCCGCCCACCACGCAGGGACTGCTGCACGCTGTGAGTACTGCACGGACTAACACACGACGACGCGACCTCGCGACCTCGCGAGATTACCTTATATACTCACATTGCGGGTTACCATGCTCTCCTTATTGCAGAACCTAAATCGGCCTGCTACTAAAAAATTTATTCCCTGACTGCTTAAAACTCTTCAATTAATAAAAAGAAATAAAACCAACTTCAAACAAAAAAGGGGTAAATAGTAACTACACCTACCTACATCAAAGTCGGTTTTTTTTTTAATTATAAGCAGTCAGGGTTTTTTTTTATTAGCTGGACGATTAACGTCCTGCTATAAAGAGACCATGGTAACCCCCGCGGTGCCGATTTCCTAGTCATTTCTGTAAGCTAGTTAAAAGCTACTTATGTAGAAAGTTTACTAGCTTACTAGGATGGCTCGGGCCCCGGCACAGTGTAATCGATCTAATAATTTGATATGTAAGTGCCTAACGAATGGAATCGAGACGCTTCGTCGGTCGCGAGCGTCGGTCCGGGCCCGCGGTTCGGGTCGCCGCTCGCGTCCTCGCTGTAACCGAGTTGGCGCTTCATAACCCCCTCTAATACAAACACCCGATCATCGTAACTGCATGTTGTGATTAACCCCGGCGTCCCCGGCCGACGCGGCCCCTACTGCCCGGTTAGCTAGCTGACGCGCGCGTGTACGGTTGTCGGTTACTGAACCTTCAGTTCCGTTAGACGAGACGTCTCGGTTTACAAAAGGCAAAAAGCCCATTGTAATCTCTTATTTTCTGCTTATTTTCAGATTGAGAATAAGTACAAAATTTCAAGTTCGGCAATTAATAATCTTTATCGAAAGAACAAGAAAGGGTAAGTGGTTATCATTGGCCTCAGATATCGTAGTTACATTAGGGTAGTTACTTTACGAACGAACCGGCCGCCTCGCGTTAATGGAGCATCGCTTTCAGAAAGGGCGCGCCACTAACTTTGCAACGCTTGTGTTATCGGAATTATCCCTTTAATTACCTACTATAATATGTTGATCGGCTTAAGTTCCCTCATTTTAATCACTGTCCAAGCCTTACTGAACGTAAACTTAATGAATCCTGGGTAACTATTTATATAATCTAGCACAACCTCGCACAGAGATGTACCTACACTTAATAATAATCAGCATTACTTAAAATATTAATTACCTAGTAATACCAATTTCAATTAAGACGTATCTATCGAGATTGTTTTGATAATCGCATGTGTGATATTAACTTGTAACGATTATTTCAGGATTACGGCCAAAATTGACGATGAAATGTTGGCATACTATTGTAATGAAGATTTGTTCCTGCTGGAAGTTCGGCCGGCGGGAGACAACGGCGAAGAGCGACTCTATGATATCACCTTCGTGGAACTAGCTCTCGAACACTGACCTGCTTCATACATCGCTGGTCTAATACGCTACTCTATGGTCTAATACACCTCTATACATTCCTCGAGTACTCTGATATATGGGATACGTTATCTCAGAAATGTCGATCTCAGATTGAAACTTACTTTTAAGCATTCCATCGTCGTAACACGGATGTCACAAATTACTGTCTGGTCCGACTGAGACCTTGTATATAATAAGATATTTATAAAGTTAGTGCCTTTTAGTTGACATAATGTGTCGTCGAGTGTATGTGTCATGTAGACTTAGGGTGTCGGGAGTGTACGCTCTCGGTCGCTCTAGCGAGCTGTCTCGTAGACTCATGCGCATGTTTATGTATGGGGTATGTAAAGTACTAATTTTAACTACTGATTTTATCATTACGTATGTGCCATTCGCTCGGTTATCATACTAAGTTTATAAGTTTACATTTCAACAGGTACCTTTTTATCTTGCCATGATGATAAAGTAAGAAATTCTTGTCAAAATATATGTAGGTGTCCCCTACTTTGAGTAAAACGTGAAGTGCCTTTGACATAATAATGTTATTACTTTAGGTAATTAAGTGAGTTAAGTCACAATAAATGCCATCCAATTTGTTAAGTTTTTATCTTATTGACTAAACTTAAGTTCGCTTTAATTTTAAGTTCGCTCAAATCATACATTCGTAGTTTACTTTAGTCGATAATTACGACGTCTACATTCATTACTTCCTCGGTATTTTACCAATTTATATTTAAATTAATAAATGGGAGTTGTGTATCGGTCTGACTAATTAAAACATAATAGTAGATCATAAAATTTGAATTAGTTCGGACTAAAGGAAATATTTTTCTACATCGAAATTAAAAATTAAATAAACATAAAATATCAATAAATTTGGAAGTGATGAATAAACCGGCAATAAATTTAAATGAGACGAGACAGTCACAATTTTTGCATAATAAATGATGTATCTTTTAATCATAGTCATTTATAATAGTCACAAGAATCGTCCATCTAAGCTACGTTATCATCGCTGGGAGTGGTTCGAGTTAGTTTTAAGTTCATTTTAGAATATATTTCTTACTTTAAATAAACTTTGATGTAGAGTACCGGGCCATGACAACTTAGTTTATGAAAGTATTTTTGTCCAAGACTTATTTATATTGTAAGGTTTCGAAAAGATTTTTCTATGAAAATAAAAATAACTTTGCAGTTCTTCGTCGCTTAGGCAATAACCTATTGATCATTTTTTAGTTATTTTAAACGATTTTAAGTTTTGTTTTTATCTAAAATATAGGTTTTATTGGAGAGTGATAAAATTATGCTTTGATGACAATCATTTTTAATTTATAAGATTTTTTCCACCGATTTATATTTCGAATTTCAGAACAAGGTTCTGTTTCCCAGAAATTGTAAAAGTGTCGGCCGGAATAGATATATGTATATGTATGTTGTAGGGAGAGTAAAGTACGTGCGTTGTGCGGACGCGGACGGTTGCAGTAACTGCCATATTATCACATAATTATTAGATTAGTTACTTATTCGACCTTAGTTTTAGAATCTCGTGTGACTTCTTGCAGGTAGACATCGAATTTTAATTACGTACTTAAGTATATTTTATTTGATACCTTTTTATGTTTATTTTAATCTACTACTGTTTTTCTTTCTCACTTCTTAGCTGCAATCTCGTGTCGTGATACTTAAGTATTTCGTATCCGGTACATTCTTCCACATTGTTTGAATGCATACACTCGTTATATATTCACTGCAGGTTTAGACATTAATGTTTTGCTAAGTATGTTATTATATTATATTTGTTTAGTAATGAGGACTTCCATTGCTCAAAGTCCGCGCCACCAAGCCGAGGCGGACTCTAACGACGTTGTTTTAACTGGCGTATGTACGTACGTATTACCTTGGGTACGTACGTAGGTACATGTACTTAATCGTATTTATTTGTGTACTTTACTTGTATTAATATAAATTGTGCAGCTTTAATATTTACTTACATTGATGTTAGACCGTGATTCAGAATCTCGTCATAAGTCACAACAGTAGCAATAAATACGTAGAGAGTGTTGTGTTGGGCGCGACTGTGTGGTGTCGCTCGCAGCTCGTGGTTGTGCAATGTGATGTGAGTCCATGGTAGAGTGGACAGTGCACGTATTCTAAAATTAAAATGTTTCATCTACAACGGTTTAGAATTTGACGGTAGTTTTACAAGAAATCTCTAGCGCATCACAAGCATTAGTAAAACTTTGTGAAATTACCAAAAATATTAAATCCTAGCGAGAAAATGTGAACAGAGCTAACCATAGGTGAGACATTTTAGTTCTGGAATAGGTGCCTAGAGTGGAGCCGCCACCACACTACTTGCCAAGTTGGTGGCAATTAACCGAATACCATATTATATAGAGGCACACTACTTAGGCTCGGGTAACTTCCGCTTGGCCGGTCCAAGCACTGCTTCTTGATCCCAAACGTTAAATTACAGTTCATTTAGTCCAAAAAACAGGAGAGTACTATTTTTCATTACACACATTTCATTTCTTGTATAGTAAAAACTTTTTCTTTTTAAATTCAATGCTTCCGGTGTCATAAAGTATTGAAAAAAAAACAATGTTGTTTCATCCTTTTCTGTAATAACTATATTTATCTTTTTATTGATTAGAACAAGAGCGTGTGTAAGAATCTTAGATCAATAATGTAAACAAAAAAATTATACATTTATTCGAAAGTGACAGCTCTTTATTTGCGTTGTCCTTTGAGATTAACAGTTCTATGTTTACATTTTTTATCTAAGATTCTAAAACAGTTTATAGTCGCGTACTTCGTACCAACTTAACCAGTAGTGTGTAGTGGAGGTAAAGTAGATATTTGGAGAGGAGTCGTTGGCGATGGTTGCGCGAGCCGCTGGCACATCGCGCCCTCACAAACTCACACTAGTTAAACAAGACCCGAAAGTGGTAGCACATTTTCGTTATCGATAATAATACGTTTTAATAAAATAGATGTTACGTTATTCTTTTATAAAAAAAATATTTGTAAGTTGTCATAAAATATTAATATAATTATTTTTATCAAAGTTTATAATCTAAATAAAAAAAATGTTTTTCTTCAAAACGTAACCGTTGTTTTAATATTATCGTCCTAAGTAGGGTACTTAGTTTTCATCGAATTACATAATAAAACACTTTGTTTACCGGGTTTAATCGCGTTTTATTCATGATTTTAATCCCACCGAGCTTTCGCCAACTTTACAGTAGGCTTTTTCAAAGTTGACTGAGGTTGACTGAAATCATGAATAAACGCGATTAAACCCGGTAAATAAATTGTTTTTTTATGCAAAATCAAGAAAACCATAGATGAAATTATATCAAATTACAATCAGTTAATAAAAGAAGTAGCACTTAAATAAATGTTGGATTTAAAACTTGAGCTTTTAAGCTGCGTGTCGCAGATGATTCAGCTTGAGGCATCAACAAGACAGCCGGAGGCATGTGTGTTTGTTACTCAATAACGTAAAAACCGCAGAACCGATTACGATGAAACTTGGAATGTAGATAGTCGGAGACTTTGAATAACACATTGGCTAGGAATAGGCCTAGAATAACATCTTTTATCTCGATAATCCCGCGGGAACGGGACTAACACGGGTAAAACCGCTGGGTGCAGCTAGTTCCAAACACAAGGTAAAATAATGAAATTTTCAAAGTTTTAGTTTCAGTTTATTTCTTAACACATTAACAGTAATTGTCACAATCAAGGTAGATATTTACACTACACGAGGAAAGCTTTTAATTTATCGAAAGCGTTAAGAGCGAGATTAGGAGAAAGTACCGTTACAATGATAGTTAGGTATTTTACAATCAGCAACACTTCGTTAACAACAAATCGACCGAAATATTTGGTAAATTGTAAATTGTGGGATTTAACTAAGGATATTTAGATAGGAAAGTTTTAATTTAACTCTCGAGCAAGCCAAGCAAAGAGGGAGAAAGAACATCTAATTGGAAGATCAGTCAATTCGTGTCGAGTGTCGGCGTCTCGACGGTTATGGTCATTCACACACGATATCCACGCCAGACTATCAGCCAAATACAGAAACTTCATTTAACATTTGAGAGATACTTAAATTATTAAGGAGCTTCTAAATTCAAAATTAGTATGGCAATTTTTGAGTTTATGTTGTTTAAGTATTTCCTAAATGTTGAAGGCTCTTTTAGGAAATAAAATGCTCACTCCAACAGATACGCAGATATTGTGACCGCCTCGCCCGGCAAACTAGAGGCACAGGTTCGAATCCTGCCACGGGGGAATTTTTGATGATGCCTTCTCCTTGCAAAATATGTTCATTGTGACCGTGTCAAAAAGGGTTTCCTTCGCAGAATCACCTAATCTAAAAGACCCTTTTTAAACCCCCAGTTAGCTAATGAAAAATGGCTTGAAATCTGTCAAGTCAGGATATCGGCACGGTGTGAAAAGACCATTATTCATAGAGATAAAATACTTAAGATTAAAGAACTTTTCTATATGTTTTATTTTCATACATTTCATAGGTTATTTTTTTCATTTAGGGCTGATTTTTTCAAATCCCTAGATAGAGATATCTGACAAATAAAATGTAACACCACCGAATAAAAAACGTCTTTATGATATTTAAAAAGAAAATAAATCTAAATTTTGGAGATCAAAATTTGAAGGCTTTTAAATTTGGTTGGGTTTGAACTTATTCGATAGATATCTTATATCCGTAGAATGAAAAATCAGGCCTTAATGAAATGGTACATAACTACCTTACTAATAAAAAAAAATTGAGTGCTTAAGTAATTAAAAATGATACGGATGCTTATTTAAAATGAATTTAATACTTAAATTTTTGTACCTTATACCTATTCTAGCTTGATAGATAAGTACTAATTTTACAATCAAATACTGACATCGGCTTTATATTTCATCTCCAAACAATGATTACCTACGTGATCGGTATTTTATCTCTATGAAATCTTTTACATTAGATTCGTTAAAAACAAATGGGTATAAAAAGCGTTTGTTATTACAGGCACTTAGGGTTACTAAGAAACACAGCTAAAATAATTTTACTAGCTGTGCCCTGCGGGTTAACCCACGCACTTTCCCTCCCCGTAGGAATTTTACGTGGGAACGTAGGTTGAGTTAAAAAAGTACAAAGGTAGGTAAACTACCTGTATGCTAAATTTCCGCCAAAACCGATCCGCCAATCTTGCGTGATTGAATAATAAACATGTAAACTTTCGCATTTAAAATATGAGTGGGGCAAATTGACTAGATACATCGACTTAAAATGCTTTGGTATATATTGACCCCAGTATCAAAAACATCTTTTAGAATTACCTGAGTGCAATAAAATAATAAACTGACATTTCGGGTATTTTACGATTCCCATAGTCACAAGCAGACTTTGAATGAATTTGGGCTACATAGCTTATTAACTTTTACATTTGGCTTTAATACTCTGTTTAAAATTATCTTTCAGGTCTGTTCACATCCTATATTAAATTCATTTATATTGCTTTTTGAGAGATGGTCTCTTTCAATTTTGTCACATTACAAATATTATTTATTAGCTGCACCCCGCAGTACCACCCGCGTAAGTCCCGATCCCGCGGGATTATCAGGATAAAAGTAGTCTATGTTTTATTCCAGGTTTCCAGCTACATATATTCCAAGTTTCATCGCAATCGGATCAGTAGTTTTTGCGTGAAAGAGTAACAAAGTCACATACATACATACATACAAACTTTCGCGTTTATAATATTAGTAAGAAGTAAGATAAGATAAGAAGATGAACGTGATATTCACCATGTTTAAATTTGTATTTTTTACAGAGTTTTATTATTTCGCCAGTTTTTTCAAATGGCTTGTTCACGAGACATAATAATTATTATATATACTTATTCCTATTTTCCATATTTCCATATTTAAACAATTATATTTTCTGTATTAGACATAGTGTACCTAACTTTGGTGAAAATTAATAAATCAACAAATTATTTCGTTCCAAAATAATCCATTTTGTTGTGAAAACAACCATTTTAGTTTAAAATCATTTCTCATTCAGCAAACGACACTGACAGTTAGATGATAAAACTAATAATTTATCTAGTTGACTTAAATCAAACGATACAGAATAAGAGTGGGAAGTAATTTATGGGGTAATTCACGAACACGATTGTACGAAGACAAAAACGTTATACAAATGCTATACGATCGTAAAATAGCTTATCTATGAATGACACCAAAATATATTTTTATAAGTACATTGAAAAATATTGAATTGTGTGTTAAAAGATAATTTACTAACTCTAGAAAGGACAATGAGACTATTTCCATGTCTTTTTTTTTTCTTTTTTTTCAACGCTTACGGTATTAGGGGTCTACTCGCTCGCAACGACGAACGAAATTGACGGTAATATCCAACCTCGATTCGCCTTCAGTTCTGATCTTAAACATCACCTCAGGGGCTCGATTCGTTAAGGACATAGCATGCGGAATGCCGGCGGAATGCAGGCGACGACGTGCAGGAGATGTGCGTTAATTCGTATTCTGTAAATGTTATTTTACTTAATAAGCCTTCATTATTAGTAGCCTTCAAAATTAAGTGCTTAACTTATTTTTTTAAATAGCGTCCCTTGTTTCTCAGCCAATCAGAAGTTATAGAATTATTTTTACTCATACATCCCGCCTGCTTGTCGCATGCTATGTTTTTAGAGAATCAGGGCCCATTAATTTTCAATTAATCATAATGTAGGTGCTATTTGAAATTTACTTTTAATTGGCTGATTCCGATAAAAAAAAACATTAATATAGTGTTACATGTGGTATAATTTATGGTTTTTTTCCCATAAATTTGATAGTAGGTACCTATCTAACAATAAATAAATATAAATTTAGAAAAAGGCTTAAACGGAAGCAAATGCTTGTGCGGAGTAGTGCGAGCTGCCCCAATCATCAAAGACAAGATTTGATTTGTTATCCTTTCAAGAGTTAATAGATTATTTTTTATTTTTTTATCGATTCGATCCGTCACGATATAATTTACAACCGCTATCATAGACGACTAGTACGTATAACTTCGACTCGTAACTTCCAAGGCCACTTATAATGGCCCAAAATTATTTCTCAGTAACGACTCCCACTCAACTAATTAAGATAATGTAAATTCCTTTAAATTTTAAGCGGTAAAACAAACTGACCTTTGTGGTCATGCCATTTTTTTTGTAATTAGCATATTATAGAAAAGGTACTTATTTAGGTCTGTGATAGGTACTCATCTATACTAATATTATAAAGCTGAAGAGTTGAACGCGGAGTTTGTTTGTTTGAACGCGTTAATCTCTGGAACTACAGGTCCGAATTAAAAAAATATTTTTGTGTTTTTTAGTCCATTTATCGAGAAAGGTGAATGGACTATATTATGGACTAAATGGGATATTGGGCTATATAACATCACGCTACGACCAATAGGAGCGAGGCATCTGTTAAAAATGATTTCTTATATGGTTTTCGCGATTTTGCATAATAAAAAACTTTATTTACCAGGTTTAATCGCGCTTTATTCATGTTTTTTAAACGATCTAGCCAACTTTACCGTTGGCTTTTTCAAGATTGACTGAATAAAGCGCGATTAAACCAGGTAAAAAAGTGTTTTATCTGTGTAAAATGTTGCAATAACGTGGGAAAATATGCCCATTTACAGAGCTTCTGTCGCGTGCACTGAAGTAC
This sequence comes from Idaea dimidiata, assembly GCA_949358125.1. Lineage (NCBI taxonomy): Eukaryota > Metazoa > Arthropoda > Insecta > Lepidoptera > Geometridae > Idaea > Idaea dimidiata. The sequence goes on along the minus strand of OX442336.1, from coordinate 8,570,665 downwards.
GACGCAAACGTAGTGATTTAATTCTCTTTGTACTACGCGTGCGTGGCGACGGGAACGGGATTTACGCGGGTGAAACCGCGGGCGTTATATTACTAGAAATGTCGTGAAATTATATCTCGTACCTACCACATACACCTGCAAGTACCTATCTTACAGGAAAATATTAAAAACGTTACTTCGACACAAATATATAAAACAGCATTCTATTACCAAATAAATTTGAAATTAATACTAAAGATTGCATTTGAACGTTCTTAAGTGAAACCTAAAGTTATCATATAAGAATTTAAAAACACGAATACAAATTTTTGCTGAGCGTTGAGCGTGAAAATCACTCACAAATTCATTAGGTAACTCATGTTTTTGGAGCCCTCAACCCTTAGGAGGTTTTGGCTAAAAACGATAATACTAGTTGACTGCTCATACCGAGATTTTTCTACAAAACCCAACAACAGTTGCGGGCAGGGGGTGAGGTAATAATCAAACTTTGTGATTGGCCATTGCGTTACGTATCTATACTTAGACTCATTGTGGTTGGCCGTTCTTGCACGAGACTATTTACTAAAAAGACGTACAGTCAGAAAAGGACTGAGGGTACCAAGTGCATATTTTAAAGTTTTATTACTAAAGCGTCCTAACTGTTAGTAATTTCATGCAGAATAACCAAAAACTACTAAACCGTTATTGATAAAATTAAAACCTTAAAATATGCACCTGGTTGGTACCCTAAGTCCTTTGCTGACCGTACTATTTTCGTGACGGGAAAAGAGTTATGAGCAGTCAACCGGTTTTATCGTCTTCGTTTTTGGCCGCGGCTATAAAAGCTGTCGTTAAAAACATTTGGGACATTGCTATAGACATAAAATTCGGGGGATGTTCCGACAGTCGTCAGTGCAGACATTAGAACTGTATCTGGAACCGTTCCCCGTCGGCGATCGATTGCTATTGTATGAGCGGCGAGCTCTGGCTGTCGCTGAAGTCGAGGGTGTAGTACATGTCGGTGGTGTCGAGGGTGTGCGAGGGGGGAGGGAAGGGCGCGGCGGGCGGCGGCGCGCGCTTGTCGGCCAGCCAGTGGTGCGCCGGCCCGGCCGCCCTCACGCGGGACAGACGCGACAGCACGCGCGAGTACGTCTTGTTCACGCGGCAGTGGCACGCTGTCACCTGCACACCACACACAATCTTACTTCTTACTTATTTCGTAATTTGTTTTTATTGCTTAAGGCATATTTATTAGAAATATTTTATTTTTATATATTTATATTTATTAAATTTTTGAAGATGAATTTTTCCTTTACAATATTACTTCTTACTTAATATTATAAACGCGAAAGTTTGTATGTAAGTATGTATGTATGTATGTGAGGTTGTTACTCTTTCACACAAAAACTACTGAACCGATTGCGATGAAACTTGGAATATAGGTAGCTGGGGACCTGGATTAACACATAGGCTACTTTTTATTCCGATACTCCCGCGGGAACGGGACTTACGCGGTTAAAACCGCGGGGCGCAGCTATCTTACTTCTTACTAATATTATGAACGCGAAAGTTTGTATGTAAGTGTATATATGTTTGTATGTATGTATGTGAGGTTGTTACTCTTACACACAAAAACTACTGAACTGATTGCGATGAAACTTGGAATATGGGTAGCTGGGGACCTGGATTAACACATAGGCTACTTTTTATCCCGATATTCCCGCGGGAACGGGACTTACGCGGGTGAAACTGCGGGGCGCAGCTAGTAATATTATAAACGTGAAAGTTTGTATGTAAGTATGTATGTGAGTTTGTTACTCTTTCACGCAAAAACTACTGAACCGATTGCGATGAAACTTGGAATATAGGTAGGTCGAAACCGGGAATAACACATAGGCTAATTTTTATTCCGATATTCCCGCGGGAACGGGACTTACGCGGGTGAAATGGAGTTTTGGCGAGAACGCGTTGAGGAGATGTGTTGCTAAATTTTCATTTTTGTGAAACCTAGTTCCAGTGCGTGTAAATTGTTTAAGCGCTACAGATGTCGAAATAAAACGTTAAGTCTAGACTCAACAAAGAAAAGACATCAACGAGATCTATTTTGATTACGTATCAAAATAACGATTTTCATGTGATCTATTTACAACGTAACTACGGTTGATTCACCTACGGTCATGTCGAACATTAGCCGATTCAACTACAGTTTAATTCCCCTAAGTTTGATCGAATTATTAGTCAAACTATTTCTTATCGGTTGTGAACCGATTATGGCCATTAGGAAATTAGCCAGTGTCATGTATCTTAATATATTATGCAAGTTATTTGCATCGAAACAGTCAAGTCGTCATAGTTAAAGTCAAGTCTAGGGAATCATTTGTAAACACGGCGGCCATTTACAAACAATCTTCACGGAGCCTTGGAGACAACACTAAGTCAATGTTTTGCACCGATTTTCACTTTCATTCCACTTGTACACCTTCACGAAACTAAATTGATTAATATGCCCCCGAAATTAAACAATTTGCACGCATATGAACTAGGTTTCACAAAAATGAAAATTTAGCACCACATCTCCTCAACGAGTTCCCGCCAAGACTCCTTAGTCAAACTACTAACCTAACTTTTTTTTAACCTTTTTTTTTTTTTTTTTTTTTTTTTATCGTGGGAAAATCTAATTAAGACCATCAGGCCGCTCTCGGGGGAGACCGGCCCGGTGAGTGGAGGTCCCCCCTGGTCTGGATGGAGTGTGCCAGGGGTATATCCACTAAAAACCCACGGTGTCCGTCTTTCCGAACCTAACCAAGTAGTTGTTGGGGATATTGGATATTTCAACTACAGACAACTTGACTACTACGCGCTGAGCTGGAATTTGTTTAATAAAATGAGGGCATGAATTGATATGACCGTATAAAACCGTATAATTTTGTTTTCTTAGTTCGAATGCGCATCAAGGTGCCAATAGTAGTTAAATTGTCCGTTAGTTCTGTCAATCGTAAGGTGAATTGAATGTAGTTTAATAAACCGTAGGTGAGTCTCCAATTAGATGTGCCATCAATTTTAAACAAACAATATGTGTGCATCGAACATTAGTTGTGTAAAACTGTAGGTGAATCGCATGTAGTTAAGTCAAAAATAGTCATTATGATACTTGATCATCTATTTTTTATGGATTGCAAAAAAATATCACAGTAATTTATTTCAAAAATTAGGGAAAATTAGGGTTAATTAGGGGAGTGGAGACTGCGCCTCGGCAAACGTAGTGTAGGACGTCTTCAGGCACGTTGGAGCGACGATTTGCGCAAGACGGCTGGCACAAACTGGATGCGAGAAGCCGAAAATAGATCTAGGGGAGAGGCCTATGTCCGGCAGTGGACTGCAACAGGCTGATGATGAGGGAAAGTGTTTTCTCGTATCCACAGTGGCTCTAGGACCCCTCTTGAAAAAATAAAACATTGTTATGTAGTTACTCACAACGACGCCGACGATGGCGATTGCAGCGCCAAGCGTGCCGGCCGCGATGTACACGTTGTGTAGCCGGTCGTGGTATAGTCCCAGCGGGAGATGCAGCTCGCGCACCCCTCCCCCACCTCCCCTCTCTCGCCCTCCCTCCTCCATCCCCGACCCGCTCATCACTGGCTCCAGGATGAAGTCTTCTGGAAAATACATAGAGTACATGGCGCAATGAGATAGATCTTACTTCTTATAAACATTTTAAACTCACACGATTTGAACTCATAATTATTTTTCCCGGGTCTTATTCGTGTATAATTATTTTTAATTTAAAAATAATTATACGCGAATAAGACCTGGGAAAAATAATTATGATCTTACTTCTTATCTTACTAATATTATAAACGCGAAAGTTTGTATGTAATGTATATGAGGTTGTTACTCTTTCACGCAAAAACTACTTAAACGATTGCGATGAAACTTGGAATATAGGTAGCTGGGGACCTGGATTAACACACAGGCTACTTTTTATCCCGATATTCCCGCGGGAACGGGACTTAGAGGGTGAAACCGCAGGGCGCAGCTAGTATTATTATATAGATAGAAAGGTGATCAAATTTCGATTTCCTAACTTTCATTACAAAAGATAGATTCAACCGTATAAAAATACAGATAATTTAACTGAAGTAAAGATACCATGGCAAGCGAATAACTTACGCGAAAAAATAACATCCAATGAGTTTTATAACAGTAAAATAACAGCCGAAACTTGTGAAATTGACACATAAATCAATTTCCAACGAAACAACTCCTGTAGAAGTCCAGGAGGGGCCATTCGACCTTTGTAAATTTTGATATTAAATGAAAAATAGTAAATATTTTTATTTACTTTACAAATAACTAATAAAATATAACATAGTAATGTATTTTTTCTTTTAATGAATGTTACGAAACTGAAATTGGATCATCCTTTGTAAATTCTTTATTTGATCTGTTGATGTTATATGTATTTCTAACGTTATTTGTTTGTTACTAAAAACATTTCAAACCGTTAAACCGATTTTGTTGAATTTTGGTATTAAGATAGATGGGATTTTGGAGAAGGACATAGGCTACTTTTTATCCCGTTATTTCCTTCGGGAACGGGACTTACGCGGGGCGCAGCTAGTATTGAATAAAGGTACCTATTATAATTAGATTTGAAATTGTATATGGGTACATATGAGTATGTTCCTCTGTTCCATTAACATACATTTTAATAACGTTACATAGTAAAGGTACATAAATTAAATTATTATTCTGTATACATAAGTGAATTAATTTAAATATATTCCACACAAACAACTGATATGAATAATATTGTAATATACACACTTATTTAGGTAGTTACGATAATAACAATGTCGAAATTTTGAATACCTAAATAGTAAGTAAATATTATTATAAGATAGGTAGGTACCTACGTAGGTAATTGGTAGGTATATAAAATGGTAATGTGAACCAACAAAACTATGCGGAGACTAAAAAACGGATGTAAGGACAACTGGGAAAATAATTCCCAGCTGTCCCCCCGGGGGACACGGCTAGAGGGAGCAGCTGGGAATAATCGTAAATGAGGTAGTTTTAATGGGAACGCGTTTAGGAAATGTGGAGCATATTTTTTGTGTCCGCGAAAGTGTAGTGTAGTAAAATTAATACCAGTGTAAATATGTCAATATTCTCTTTTGTAAATAAAATACTTAGTATAAATTGATCACCAATCGAGCAAGGTGATATATTTTTAAGTAAATACAAAATATTGATTTCAACAATATACATTTCAATGGGCCTTTTCCTTCCTTGGCACTTTCTAACTAAAGTAATAAATAAAAAACTCACCACACCTAGAGCGCATAACGAATACGGTAGACGCACAATTGGCTATATCGTACCTGCATTAATAAATAATTTGCCTAAACAAGTAAAATCTAAACTTAATACCAACAATTCCAATATAAAAACCACTTTAAAACAATACTTTCTGACGCAACTTAAATCCTAAAATATAACTAATAAATTTTTAATTTGATATGTATTTGTATTCTCAACCACCTACAAAAAGCGCGCGGGTGTTGAGGGGTTAATATAATGCCGATGCAGTTACCGAGCGAAATCGCATGACTGTTATTTTTGTTATTGATGCAATATTGTTTCGTCTAATCGTTTATCTCACAAGCAGGTAGTTAATTTGTATAACACTTTTTGTTTTTTACTATTTACGCGACGAAATCAAACATCTTGTCAAACCTTTAGAGGTTTTTTTGGTGTTTTTATATTACTCTGTAAGTACCTATGTATTTATGAATAAATAAATAAATAAATAAATAATAACTAAACTATAAGCTAAAAAAATTAGGACACCGATTTTGACAAAAATTAAAATGGTAACTTACATTTTTGACAAATTTATTAATACTCTAGCCAGGAACCGAACCCCTTGTCTTTTAGCAAAAAAAATAAATACCCTAGATCTATTATGACATCGATCTATAGTGTTGCTGATAGAGAACAAATCTAGGAAACAAACGTAGTATGACGTAGTTTGTTAAATCAGGAGAAATGGCTAATTTTCAATATTACCTTCACACAGTTTTCCGGTATATCCAGGTCTGCAAGAGCAATAGAAAGAGTCGATATCACTCCAGCAGGTGCCGCCGTGAGCGCAAGGGTTGTTGTCACAAGCCTGGAAATATAACAATACTAGGGCTCGATTCGGTAAGGACATAACATGCGAAATGTCGGCGGAATGCAGGCAACGTGCAGGAGATTTACGTTAATAGTGTTATTTTACTTAATTACTACTTAATTAGTTAAGTAGCCTTCAAATTAAGGCCTACTTAATTATTTAAATAGCTCCCCTTGTTCCTTAGCCAATCAGTATTAAAAGAAGTTATAGAATAGCTATTATTTTTAACAACCTGCAACAAATCGACTTCTGAAATGCTCATGCATCCCGCCTGTTTGTCGCATGCTATGTTTTTAGAGAATCAGGGCCCAGGTTTTTATACGTACCTAGATATCTTCATAGAATGTACAATGTTTTTTTTTGTTAGTGCAAGGGGGAGGTCAAAAAAGGGATGGATGGATAGCGTTAGGCCGGATATGGGGATAAAAAGATATCATATTGACAGGGAACAGACTGGTGTAGAGAAATAGTGGTTGATATAAAATAGTGATTGGCCACTCTCATCAGATGATAAATTACAAAAATGACCGAGATGAAGCTTCACTTAAGTTTAAAAAACTAACTTGTAATAAAGTGGTTCATTAAAGATACATCGAAACAGTCAGAAGTATCTCTAGTGTCAATGTAAAAGATTCTAGATCCTAAAAGCTCGAATTCCTAAAGTCGTAAAAGTTATATGAGTCAGATTGCCCCTTCGAATGACATTCCTTCGTCAAAAGGCATTGTATAGGTAAGTACCTAGACTACATAAAACTGATTTTTAATATTATTGTTATCCCAAGTTTCGTATCATACGACGTCATAATCTTAACATAAAACAAGTTAGAGAGAGCCCCCTGTTAATTTTGCACCTTACAAACAAACATTTTACCTACTACCTACTAACAAGAAATTAGGCAACCGGCAACTCTACTAATCCGGAAAGTAAAGAACACAAACAAAAAACAAACACCTAGGCAAAACAAATAACAAAATACAAACAAAAACAACGTGTAAAAAGGACAGCGAATATAATTATAAATACCAAAGACGATAAAACCAGTTGACTGCATGCTAGTAAGAATTCCCCCCTCACGAAAAAAGTATGCCTTTTTAGTAGCACTCTCGTGTAAGAGCTAGACTCTTTGTGATTAGTAAAGATTATATATAGGTAACATATTGGTATAGATAGATAACGCAATGGCCAATCACAAAGTTTGATTATTACCTCATCCCCTGCCCACAACTGTGAGTTGTGTTTTGTAGAAAAATTCGTGCCATGAGCAGTCAACGTGGTTTTATTGTCTTTGCTACCTATAGATAGAGTAAAACTATAGATAAATGATGTAAAACATACCGATCTAGCTGGTATGTGGCATTCATCTCCGACGAAGCCTCTAGGACACTCGCAGGAGTAACTGTTGCCGTGGTCCAAGCAATACCGGTGGGAGGAGCAGGGGTTCGGTGAGCAGAGATCGACCTTCAAACATGAGCAGTACGATATAAGATATCAAACTTGCAATACGCTGTAAGAATATACTCAAGATCTATTGGTTGATTGGAAGAGATCACCCTTAAGCGATCTTCTTCTTTTCGTGAAGTGCTGTGGCTCACCTAGTGTGAGAGTTTCCAGGTCGCCCTAAGGCCTATCTTAACCCAAAGGTATAAACCGGAACCAACTGCTTAACATGCCTTCAAAAGAAAGAAGAAGAGTTCGAAAATATGTTTTTTTTCCTTCCTTCCTCTTTATGTATTGTTTTTCTCTTTCTATCTATTAATGCAAATCATTCAAACAGACAGTAGTCAGGTGAAGGACTTTAAAGTACCCAAATAGTAAGCTTCTTAAGGATTACAGCCGTAGTAGGTATGCACAAACGACCTTATGCATGGACTAAGCTTTTGTCACAAATTCGTTGACATTATCTTTTATCTATTCTATCTTCTATCTATACTTATAATAAAGGAAGAGGGGACAAAAAGTCTGTACTTGAAAGTAAATTACAAAAAAAAGTTGTCGAGGGGACTTAGAATAAGTAGTAGAACTAAATTATATATTTTTTTAAATTCATGTCTGTCTGTCTGTTCTTTATACTATACAATTAAAAACTACTAATCCGATTGAAATCTGGTTTTTAATATTGGAGAGTTCTATTTTCGAGAAAGGTTGTGGTATACTTTGTTTCCTCTACTCCTTGTCCTCACATCACCAATCGACCCAAAAGTTGTCCCACACAGTGCCGAAAATTCCCGAAACAGAATCTATACAGAAAGCAGACAGCGAAAGAAAATGTTGATGTGTAACTGCTGACGGAGTGGATTAAAATTTGGATATTTCCGGCAGTGTGTGGCTGCTCTAAGACGTATCGAAAAGCGGTCACGTCTGTGTTTCGACACGCAAACCGAAGCAATCTCTTAAAAAGACGAATGGGGTACTCGTTCTTTTGACGAGTTTTGGTATTCTAGCAAAACCTGCTTCTGCCACATCATAGATCACTTCGTCACTCGTACACTGGTAAAATTTTGGTCGAACACTTTCTAAACAAAATAGAAAAAGAAGATATCAACCCTGAGTCTAATTTAAAAATAATACCTACTTGATATTCAACTCAGAGACTTAATCAAGCCAATTAAGTAATGAAATCTTAATTTTGTTTCAGTACAATTAAAACTTCATTAATTTAGAAGAAGCTACGTCTCAATTAACCTTGAAGTAATACTCGGAGGGAAGTAATGCGTATGTACGTACATGTATATACATACAGTTTCTATAAATGAGGGGAAATAGGGGGAAGTCGGCATCCATTGTAGATATCACCACATAGCTATCGAAACTATTTTAGGATGTAGATCTTTTTATGAGTGAGTTAGTCAGTGATTTAACTTCTGTAATTGAGCTGTAGCTTGGTATGTAGATATCAGTAGCGAAGAGCCAGATAGAGGGAACAAAAAACTGACGAAAGAGATATTAAGGTATTATATATTTGAACATTAATATATTTGTGTCCAGAAACCGGCAGGACCACGCTCGACTTTTAGTAAAATAAATAGGAACAAAAAACATGTAATTATATTGACATCGAGAAAAATTTAAGCGTTTCTATTGTAATGTTTAACAGAGCGAGGTAGCCTAGACTCGAAGGTAAGGTCGATAGGAGTCCAGTTCTATAAATACAATGCCACCCGAAAGTTTTAGCTGAAGCTCTGAAGCTGATAACTTTTTATTTTGCTTTTGTACGACTTTTCATTGTAAAAAAACACTGAAAATATTTTGCCGCGTCAAAATATTTGAAAGGAAAAATACATCCATAAAAACACAACGCACGGTCGTTTTATTTCTATGAGCGCCCAGTGCAGGCTTAAGCACTTAAAATAAAAACATAATTTTATATGTATGTCATTTATTTCTACTAAATATACCATGATGGGATCGTTTTGTCGTTACTTTGTCGTCATTTTTTTGTAAATTATAAATAATAAGTACCCCGACTACTTTTAAAAACCAAAGATATTTTTTCAATGTTGTTTTATTTTTATTATTTTATGTGTTTTAATTATGCTATTTAGCTGAACGACAACGCTGCGACTTCGCGACGACTGATAAGACATCAAAGTAGGGCGGATGGTCACAACAGATAAATAGATAAATATACCTACTTTATTTGAGCAACACCGTTAAACATTACAAAAGAAACATGCTTAAAAATTTAAAACTAAATGAATAAATAAATAAATATTGCACAACATTACAGACAGCTCAATCTAGCCCCAAACTAAGCACTAGGCTTGTACTAATGGGTACTAGACAACGGATATACCACATATTATACTTTTTTGTTTTGTTTTACAAATTATACATAGAAAGACTCCCAGACCAGATACAAATATTTATTTTTAAGCATAAATATTTGCACCTGACGGGAATCGAACTCGCAGCCTTCTGCATTGCAGTCAGACATACGCCCGACGCGCCACAGAGGCCGTCATATCGTACAAATAGGCTATCGCTTTAAGCGATTTCTTCCAGGCAAAATAAATTGATAAAGTTCAACATAATTCGCGAATAATAATATGATAATTAGCAGAACATTTACCAAAATCAAGTATTTCTCGATCGGCTTATCCGGATTCTGTTTTCCCCCACCCGACCCAGAAAAGAAACCCCTGTAATATAAAGTGGCTATAACGTAATACTTTAGGAATAATACAACGTTAATAACGCTTAGCCACTTCACGGTACGGTGCCGATGGCGGTGGGTAACAAAACTTTTATTGAACTTCGTATCGATTTGCTCTCTATTTTCGGTATAACTTTTCTCTTGAAAATACATAACGCCCCGAGGGAAAACGGAGGGCAAAATATCAATATCGTAAGGAAAATATTTGAGTGACAGAGGTTACGCTATGAAATATAAAACATTATTGTTCCAGTTTTGTGACTGAATAAATAAAAACAGTTTGTCAAAGACTAATAGGCCGCGTTTCTTCCTACTATTTTTAGAATATTTGGTTGAACATGTGAATCGGTTACATACTCTGATAACATAATGTAGTTTTAACTACGCTCTTTTACATAATCAGAGTTAGCTGTTACCCGCGACTTCGTCTGCGTAGGAATAGTAGGTACATACATAGCGGACTTTTCGTTCATTACTCGGGTTCTACTAATTAGATTTTGATGTAAAGTATACCACACCACAAGGTTCCTCGAAAATAGAACTATCCAATATTGAATCGGATTAGTAGCTATTTATTGTATAAGGAACAAATTTTTTTTAAATTTACACGATTTCCATTCATTATTATTATAACGCGATCTAGACCCGAAAATCTAATATTTAATAATAAAGACAGATATGAATTTTAAAAATTATATAATTTTGTTCAAATATTTTTCCTAAGTCCTCTAGACATTTTTTTTTTATTTGCAGACTTTTTGTCATCTCTTCCTTTATTATTTGTGCATAGAAGATGAAGATAGATAGATATAGATTGTTCCTGAAAGTATATTGAAGGAAGATGACCTCTGTGGCGCGTCGGGCGAACGCTTGGCTGCAATACAGAAGGTTGCGGGTTCGATTCCCGCTGGGTGCAAATATTTATGCTTAAAAATAAATATTTGTATCTGGTCTGGGCGTATTTCTATGTATAATATGTATGTATTTACAAAAGAAAAATAAATATAAGTAGTATATTCGTTGTCTAGTCACCGTAACACAAGCTTAGCAGCTTACCACGGGGCTAGATGCCACTGTGCGTTCGTCACATAATTTATAAAAAAAAAAAAAAAAGATGAAAGACAGCCAAGGTAATATAAGTTCCGGATTTTATAAAATCGATGCTTTCATCATCTTCGTATCGATGAGGTGCTGGAAAATTAAAAAATCTTGCTGCAAAATCTTTGGTATTTCCAACAGCTAATATGAGGTAATCTGTTAAGCTAGAAGCACAACAGCTGCTTGGGCTGCATGACTCCCCAGGAGCCTAACAAAATCAAGATGAGACCTTCTTTGGAGTTTGTTCCAAAGAAGGTCTCATCTTAAATTAAGCTCTAGGCTTCTACTATGGGTACTAGACAACGGATATACTACATATTATACCTTTTTTTGTAAATACATAGAAAGACACCCAGACCAGATACAAATATTTGCATAAATATTTGCATCCCGGCGGGAATCGAACCCGCAGCTTTCTGCATTGCAGTCAGACGTTCACCCGACGCGCCACAGAGGCCGTCAAATAATGTGTAATGTGTCCCTCACCTTGAGTTGGCAAGTGATGCCGGTGTACCCGCGGCCGCACGAGCACACGAACCCTCCGACGCGATCGGTGCAAGTCCCACCGTTCACACACGGCGACGACACACACTCGTTGTATTCCTGCTCGCACTGCTTACCTGTGTAACCTGAACAATATAATACATAATGATATAGTTCTATTTTTACGTCTTATAAATTACTAGCTGCGACAAGCGGTTTACCCGTGGAAGTCGCGATCCTATGGGAGTAAAAGTAACCTGAAGATACTTCTCCATAATGTAGATTTCTGTTAGTGTTTTTTTTAAATCGGTTCAGTAGTTTCGGGCCCTAATCATTACAAACTTATAAATCTTTCCACTTTATAATATTACCTAGTACTTTTAAATAATCAGAAAGGTTCCAAAGTGAAAACTAATGCCACAAAATAAACAAAGAAGGGCTCTCCAATACTTTAGTTGTTTCGCTAATGTTGATTGTGATTCCATTAGAAAGTTCTCAGTGCAACTGTTTTAGAGACTCATAGCTAAATAGTAAGTTACGAGTAAATAATAGATGGGGCTACAGAACGCAAAGCTAAAGTAGCAGGTATAGGTATAATGTGCGGCACTCACCAAAAGAGATTATGTGTAAACTTTCAGTAAAATGTTCATTAGGTACGGGTAGGCTCGCCATACATTACTCTATGATGTCATAATAATGATGTATTAAAACGTTAAAACCGTCAATGAGTCAGGAAAAAGCGCTCCGAGTGATAGTCATGTCACGATTACAATAGACGTTTACTATGTTTTCAGCGCTGTAGAAGCTTTTTATATTGATTTCGTGTAAAAAGAACATGGAGTTTGTTTGAGACTTCTTTTCTAGTTCTTTAATTAATACTTCAATGGAAATAAAGATGTTTTAAGAAAAATAGTCAACATCAATTTAATTTCAGTCGCAATTTCAATTCAAATTAAACTTTAATAGAACTGTAAAGACTTAAGAGTCTTTCTTGTGTTGTAAGAAATGTCTTACCCATAAAAAAAAAGGTCATAACCTCGATTGAAACCACAGGTCTGCTTGATATTATCAAGTTACGACACCCACAAACCCAAGCTGTTATGATTTAATAACTTTACTTTGTTTCCCACTTCTTTACGACGGTATTAACGATTTATGTATTTGTTTACAGTTAAAACCACCTGACAGACATAAACATAAAAAACAAATGATCTTTTAGCATATTACTATGCATATAATACGCCCTGGTTACAATTATATTGTTTTGTCGTAAGCTTCTATTATGAACTTGTATTCTTAGAAATATTTTTAAAGGAAAATTACATCTACAAGAACACAACGCGCAATCGACGCTGAGCGAGATTCGAACCAACAATGCATCTTTACTCAACCCGAGTGTAACGACTTAACCAATTAGTTCAATGGCGTCGGTGACTCATACGCCGAATCTTTACATCTGTATTTCACCATCTACTACAACTTAGGCGTGTTTATGGCAACCCGACGGCATTAAGTTACATCAATTTTCACGTCCTAGTTTCTTAAATTAATTACCGCAACAGCCAGAAGATGTCTTTGAACTCCCAGTGCATGCTCAAATTCTAAAAATCAGAATACTTATATTCTTCTTCCAAAACATTATGTAGTGCATAATTAAATAATAAAGAAACAAGAAAGTTTCTTTGTGAATATTTTTGTTACTCTTTCACGTGAAACCTATTGAACCGATTGCGATAAAACCTAGAGTATACATTGAGCGTTGGAGAAAAATATTCGCTTATGTAAATAATGTAAGCATTAATATAACGTAAGCTACGTGAACGTAGAAACATTTTTCACCTTTTATGCCCCTTTTTATGTTTGTTTGACGATACAATTTCCATGATAAATCTCTTCTTTGCAAACCATTAGCAGTTAGCGTCCACATAAATCATGTAGACACACGATTACCATAACAATGTTTAACTTATATATCCAAACACAACACAATTATTATTCATGAAACCGAAAACACCTCTAGTTAGTTTGGGCAATACATACCTAATCTGTTATGCGTACGTATTTTTCTAACTAAAATGTAAAAAAGCAAACCTTTCAAACTCCAATAATGGAAAATGTGCCAAAGCTTTTGTTCAGCGAAAAGGTTACCGTTATAAATAAAGCTGCAAAACAGAATTTATCGAAATACATTAAAATCCTTTCTGTATAGCAGCCGATATGGATGATATATAATTTGATACACAAGCATCGAGATAAAAAAGGCAAAATTTTGGTATTATAAAACCTGGAAGACCTTGCTAATATAACCGAACCATTGACAGTATGGCAAATATGTTTCAGAGGACAAGTCGGTAGTGGTCGGTTGCTATCTTTAGAAGCAATCTAACCACCTGATATTAGGCGGAATGCATCTAACTTGATCTCTCAATCAGTGGTGATGCTGATAGTTCGAATTAAATAAACCATGTGGCTGTCTACATTGCTGGTACAGGTATGATATTGTGTTAGTGTGTACCGGCCAACATCCCGCATGAGCCCATTTCGCGGCTAAAACCGCGAGCGCTACTAGTAGATTATAAATCATAATAATCATAAAGTATTTCGTAAATAAAATACAATTTCAATATTAAGCCAAAGAAAATGTCAAACATTTCTCTTTCCCTCAAATATTCAACGAATTTTCCTTATCAAATTCAAAGTTATCAAATTCTAATTACTGTAACTCGTATTTTTCCCAATAGACGATTGCTTTCTAATGCTTAAGTAAGTATAGGTATAAGAAAAAGTAGTTCATTTCACTGTTATCAAACTTAGTCAAACGGAAAAAGTAAAATGATGTCTATACAATATAGGGCAAAGTTTGAAAATTCCTTGTACTGAAACACAATCTCGGCCCGAAGGCTGTTTGTTTGCATCCTTTCTGAATTTCTTCGCTGTCGAGAAAACAAGGCACTTGATTAATTCACCACGATTTATTTGAACATTGGGAACGCTTCTTGCTTTTGTATTGCCAAACTGTCTACCTATTTCTCTAATGGAAAAAAGAAATGAGCTAAAGCCCGAGCGCTACATCTAAATTGGAAATTTTCCTATTGAAGAAAAAGATCTTTTGTTCGGACCAAGAAAAATTGGTTGCCTTTATAAGGTTGTCGCGTCAATCTGTATCGGAACTGAGTGTTTCTAAACCACTTTGACGTAAAACATTACAAGCTACATTGAACATTTTCACAGATGAAACAATGTTCAACAACTCCGTAAAAATAAATGGAGTTGTCGCCGTCTACTTCAGTACACCGATTTCAATAACACCTAAGCTGGAAAGTATCTTACGTCACATGCGAAAAAATAGGTAGCTTTATTGTGATTTTATTTTGATTTAAGTTAAGCTTTAGATCGCCAGCGCCACCTAACGAAGGCTTCACAAATAGCAATCAATAATGATCTTCATCCCTCATTCAGGCACGAGTCAATATCAGCGTAATGTAGGTACTATTGTACGCAAGAAATTCAGAAAGCACACAAGACGGCACTCAGTACCTTATAACTTATAAATAAGAATTCTCGTTCTTAGGTGATAAGTAGATACTTAACTATGTAGGTATGGTTGCTTTTAAACAAGTATTGCAGTTCTTATAAAATGCACAAACTATAATCATACATTTTTCTACGGTCTTATGAAATTAAATTCGAAATGTATTTACACCATACGCTTTACAGTACTAAAATTGTGTTGTTTAGGTGTTAAACGCCCATTTTTAAATTCTGAAAAGACCCAATCGTGGGCTTAACACCTTTAAAAACATTATCTTGTTATTAGCTTAATGATAATGGTGATTCTGTTTAACGGGCACCCGACGCAGCGTGGTACAGTTGTAGCCGGAAGAATGAGATACGCAAACGATCGAAGCAAGGCCGCACGTATAGTGACTGCGGGCAACCTTCCAACTTCACTTAAAATAAATCACCAGAAATTCCCTCTCCTAACATTTGCAAACAAGATTAAGCATTATTGAATTGGCCAAGTTCGAATGATTTATTATGAACGCACCTATACAACGACTGACTTTTACAGTTCTACTTCATAATTAAACGAACTAGGCCCGTTCGTTAGAAATACAAATTCGAAGCGAAAAGTTTAAAGTAAGCATATTGTTATTCAGCTAGAAGTTAAGTCGTTAAACGATAGAATTATTGTAATTTTGTTCTCTAAAGAGGACACCAAAAGCTTATTACTATCAGCAATGGAAACCGAGGACAATTAAACGGGGTCCGAGAATTTTAATTGTGATCGGACTTAATTGTAACGTTCCCTCGATTTTGTTTTAATGAAAGAACGGTCACGGACATTACGTTTTCAAAAGCCTGGAAATTATTACGTCGTTATTTGAGAATCGAGTAATTAAAATGGGCTTATTATATTGGTAACGCATAGTAGAGACTATTACGCGCAAAGACAATAAAGCTTGCTAATAAGTGTTCATCTCTCACGAAAATAATACGTCTGTTTAGTAGCAGTCTCGTGCAAAATAACGTCGAATCACAAAGAGTCTAGGTATAGATAGGTTATACATCGGCCAATCACGAGTCTAAGTATAGATAGGTACCGCAATGGTCAATTACAAAGTTTGATTGTTACCTCACCCCTTGCCCACAATGGTGTATGGTATGGTAATGGTATATAAGTGGTGTTTTTAAAAAAAAAAAAAAGAAACGCGGTATGATCAGTCAATTGGCTTTATTGTCTTTGATTACGCACTACTGTATTAACTGTGGTACGTGACGTCTGACTGAGAGCTGAAAAATGATTATAGACAGGGTGTGGTATAAGATCACCTTAGTCTTACTAGGTGACATACGGGCATCACACGGTTCAGAAAATTTGGCATTATGTCTTAGATTAAGTCATATAGCTTTTATGTTAAAATTTCAATAATTTAAACTCCGGATTATACCGTTTTTGATATATTTTAAAGTGTTTCCTACACTTGGATGACTATACTTAAAGAAATGATTTCCAAATTATACGGATTATAGTTATAAATTTGCTGCGTTTATTATTAAATTATCATAGTATTATTAAGTGAGCCACGGTATCGCAGATGTAATATATCAAAATACTAATATCTAATTTTGTCAAAGATTTTTGCGATTTTACATAATAAAACACAATATTTACGACGTTTATCTCGCGTTTTATTCAATAATGTCATTATTATCAACGACCGAGCTTTCGCCAACAGCAAAGTTGGCGAAAGCTCGGTCAATTCAATCAAAGCACAATTTCATGGTTAACTGAGATGTAATTCGCTTTTTTTTTTTAAAAACCCGGTAAATATTGTGTTTTACTATTATCTAAATAAGAAAGTTGGAATATAAAAAGTGACACCAAGATTATAACAATTAGTAACTTATATTTGTTGGGTACAGAGTTATTTTATCATATTTACTAGTAAGCGCCTTGCACTTCACGCCCTTCAAGTCTTCATTGACTTTGAAAGTTAAATAAATTAAAAAAGCTTTAGATTTAAGCTCTGTACAATGCGCTAGGATATCGGTGCCGTAACTATTTGTAACTGACTCAGCTAAGAATCCTAAGCTTTAAGTAAATGTAGAGTCATTCTTCGCTTAAAGAAGATTGTGCCTTTACTTGGCTTAAGTTGATGGATGAGAAAGCTAAGTCAAATTAAAAAGGAGATTACGTAAGTATCTAACACAATGGAAAGGCCGTTTCATTGTAATTTCACGTTTTGTAGGTGACGACTGAAATATTTGATTAATATTAAAATTCATTAAAAGTATGCTGTTATAATGTAGGCTTTCTTGGTCATAAATATTCATGTTCTCTTACAGCGTCCTTTAATAAATAAGTCATTTATGAACTCTCACTAATATTATTCATGAGAATCTAACTCTGTCTGTCTGTATGTTATGTTTTTACGCCAGAAATAATGAAAGATATACCGTTAAAAAACAACAGGTTATTAAAAAAAAGGAAAAAAATTACTCATTCTGGGTGTTTGCCTGTTATGTTTTCTATCACGCTAAATTGCTGAACTGAAATGTATAGTTTCTTATAAAAAGAATATAGAAGAACAAAAGCTAGTTTTATTTCGGTGGCACAGCTAGATATAAATAAATATATATAAATATAAAATAAGACGCGAAATTACATTGTTTTAGAAATAGTTCTGAAGGAAAATCATTTCCAAATGGACAAATCTTTCAAGAACGCCAAGTGAGTAAGTGTGCCTAAAATTAATAAAATACGTTTTTGGTCGAACGAGCGAAGCGAGTAAGGTCTAGTGTAGACGGGCCTGGCGCTTTATGTTTGTAACTTTGTATGTTTGTTTGACGATAACTTGAGTATCGTAGCTCCGATCTTTATGTATTTTGGTATGCGCGTAGTTTAGGTCAATAGAATTTTATGAGTTCGAAGATGAGCTGGATCAATAGGGGGGTTACGGAGATAGGGGGTGGTGAGGTCTTAGTTCGGGGCGAACTCCTAATAACTATAACTCACCAGGTTGACAGAAGCACCGGTATTCATCACCACCAGGTTCGATATCGACTTGTTCGATGCAGATCCCCTTGAGGCAGGGGTTCGATGCGCAGGCGCCGCCCGTGATAGAGAGCTCGCACTGCGCGCCTGCCCAGCCGTCCGCGCATGCGCAGTGGAACGTCGTCGACCCGTTGATAGCCATCGTCATGCAGGTGCCGCCGTTCAGGCAAGGAGACGAGTAGCAAGGGTCTTTCTCGCAGTTTGTACCACTGATTCCTGTATTGTACGTAAGAATATAGAGTCACTTTAGTATAGAGCTATGGATAATCTACCCAATAGCTATAATACACAGTAGTAGTAAATAATCAATCAATATGTAAACAGTTAAAGTTTTAACTGTGTTAATTTCTTCTATGGTTTTCGCGATTTTGCATAATAAAACACTTTAACTATTTAACTGTGTTTCTCCAATTAGTCCTACAGCTGGGCCTTTTTGAGTGACTTTTTAAGCCGTGGGTTCCCCACGGTGTTTTCTTTCACCGTAAGAGCAATGTTAATAGAGCTCATGACTTTTTCTTAAAGAGAAAGACGTTGGTGCATGGTCAGCCCGGATTCGAAACCACGACGATTCTGAATAATGAATAGTATTTTCGTAATCATTACAATAATAGGTAAATTAAACGAAAACCAATTCGTATTAAATGTATTACTTAGTAAGTTTGCGTAAACAAATTTTCTAGTGATGAATTTCTGTTCGTATACTTTTGTTTTTATTGTGTATTATGGGTGTTAAAATCTAAAGACATAATTCAAATAAAAAAAAACCCTACTAATTATTTTTGATGTTCGATTCCTCTAGCAATACAATTTTTATACCTATTACTTCTACCAATTACGACTACCTATTACATATCACATTCCACTTGCTTATTTCATTTTATAGGTAAGAAAAAGGTACGGTATTAATAGAAACAAGCTTTTGTTCGAGGATATTGTAATTCGATAGAATAAAGTTGTTTTAACGAAGTCAATACGAATAACAAACAATGAATTGAATTGTTTCAGAAGCTGTGGTAGGTACGTATTTCATTATATCCCTGGTTCACTGATTGAACAGTCTCTTTGTGAACAACTCATAACATATTAAAGCAAACTCGTAGGCAAATAAAGGAGTAGGTACCTACTGGTTAATCTGAAGAGATACAAATCGAAATTCTCAATTTCGCATGAATTTTTAACCTTGCAAAACGGCCGGATGGTTATGTAATAACTCGCTTCATATGAGCCGGAGCCGGATTGCGTCACATTGATGTTTAATTGACCGAACAACGTGATTTATTGATGCAATCCATATAACATTGTGCTGGATTTTTACGTTTCATTTATTCGAGGATTTAACATGATAACAATTAGGATTTATTAAGTAAACTCGTGTAATAACTTTGGCTTTATCCTTTCATGAATACGTTTGTAAAACCAGACATATGTGCGACACGATGAAAGATTTTCTCTTTTCAAAGCACTTCACTTTGTCATTCGGATTCGCACTGCGGTGGAAAGGAAACTACATTTAGCCAGTATTTTATAGCGTGCACCTGTACAATCCCATGTATTTAGATAATTGGGAACTTAGAATAACACATAAGCTACTTTTAATCCCACAGAATCGGAGCTGAAAACTTGAATAAGATTCGATAAGTTCGTACAAAACTATACAGCATAACATAGCACGATGACATCCATTAAAAACTTGTAGCCCTATATTATTATTCCACGATTAGTATTAGGTCCGGTTGTTCTATGTAAAGCTATCCCTTATTTACACGAAATCATTAAAATAGTCATTCAGAACCTAGCTAGGGTCTAATCGAGAAAGCGTTAGGTACAGTTTGATAAACGAGCACTATTTATCACTAACTGGAAACTCCTCTATTTAATAATGTTATTTGCAGAAGTAATTAGATTAGGTTATACTAATGAGAAAACTTATTACATTAGTAGTCGAGGCGTAGTAAACAACGACCGTAAGAACAAATCTAGTTAAATGTATTGATCAGAGAGAACAAGTAAAGTTTCAGATCGAGTTTCGCGAAAAAAATCTGCCGCAGAGACGGTTCGATAAATGGGATATGTTTTATCTAAGTTAAGAAGATTTATTAGGTAGTATCTTCTTTAAAGGTATACTCACGTTTCGTACGTGTATCTACTATCTAAAATTTTATAGACAATCAAAGATATATAGGGCGATTTTTGTGTAAAAAAGGAATCGGAACCCGATTGCGATGATAAGTAAAATGGAGGTTACTCGTCAAGGAACAGAAGCTGGTTTTTCGTAAAGACTATATTCACGCTGTATTTTTACCAAACTAAAAGTAAGTAAACGATACCGTTTACTATACATTCGTACTTTTGTTTCACTTTACTGTGTATCAAGAGATTTGTAAACTATACCTGCATAATACTTCACGTTTTTTTTAATATAATAAATGTCAAAGTTTTTATGTATCTAAGTAAATAAACAAGTAAATATTTGTTGCTCCTTACTGGTTTATGTTTGATCGCACAATACGAGGGTACCTACAAAACGAAATATATGCGTGCATATACATTTATCCCTATATATTATTATATGTATGAAATTTACGTAGGAATAAAAAGGAACTAATAGTAATAACACGAAGGTGCCAGTGACATAGACTAGCGCTGCAAATTCAAAGGAATCTTATTACATTTTCGTGGAAGCAAAGCGGGGTAATTCATTTCCACTCAAGCGAGCTGACAACTGCACACTATTTGTTCACCACGCTACTTACGATTGTAAACAAAATTTAATATGGTAGGTACTCAAACGAACGAATATTCAAAGTTTTGACATTTCGTATTATAGGTACTAATAAAACACAATATTTACCGGGTTTTACTCGCGTTTTATTTAATAACGGCATTATTAAAATGTACCGAGCTTTCGCTATCTTTACAGTTAGCTTTTTAAAGTTTGACATAGTACACCGGTAATTGATTGGTATACGTACCTTACAAAATAATAGCGTAAACATATAGCATAAACATGTACTACAGAACTGTCAATTATCAAAGGAAAAGTAAACAAAGAGCTGTCACTTTCAAATAATTATGAGTTTTTTGTTAACATTTTTGATCTAAGTTTCTGAAAAATGGTATAGATGGTGGGTAATAGAACAACGACGTTCGAATTTTGAGTAAACTATTTTAAAGATGTGTGAGTAAATTTCTAAACATTTTAACTGTTGTAGAACGTTTTAAACTCGGCCTTCAGGGCCGACATAAAAATATATCACTATCAAGCGGCGTTTCTCCTTTTATATAGCCTCTAATATACATATATCAGTTCAATTCTAGTTTATGAAATTACATTTGTTCGATAGGAAGTAACACGTAAGCATAAACAAACAAGAACACAATAACAATAAGGATTAGGAGATTTGAAACTGCTGTATGTTGTTTGCGTAAACATGTAGCTACGAAATAAAAAACTTACAATTTCTTGTTGTTTTCAACTGCTACAAACCTTGTTGAAACCTTGTTCGGTTCTTACTGCTACGAACTAGTTGGTGTTACGAACTCTAGTTTAGTAAGAGTATGGTTTTGATGTTCAGATATCTGCTAGGAAAGCTGTCAATTTCTGAATTGTTTGTTTGGGGCTAACTTATCTACAGCGAAGTTAGCATTTGCTACGAACTCCTATGTTGAACCGAATAGTCTGATGTTTGGTGCCTAGTTATCTGCTACGAACGTACGAACTTCTAAGTCTAGATGAAATGTATTTAGCTGCGGCTTTTTATCACCCAGCAGCTTAAGTCGTAGCGCCAAGCGGACTCGGGCGAATTCCGATACGTAGACCGGTTCATCCACTAAGGCAATCTGGTCGGATCTTATTCCCTTTCTTCTAGATTTTCGTGCGTGAGATAGTGGTCAAACGCTCAACTACCGTAAATAAAAAGAAATGTCTGTTGTACCAAATCAAGTTTTCTACTACGAAGCTACCAATTACTAAGAACCCTGTCAATGTCGTACTGAAGCGTGTTATTTGGAGCTAATTAATTTACCTGCTACGAGATTGTGTTCGCTACGAACTTTGCGTATATATCTTGCTAGAGCATCGATCGACTAATCGTTATTTGCTACGAAGAAATGATTGAACTATAGTGACCTATTTACGTTATAGTGTATGCATATACAAGATGTAACGAGTAAGCCCTTTTAAGCCGAAAGGGGGTTGTTTTGGACTTCTAGGCGAACAATTTTTGTTCTACGACTTTTGAAAATTCGAAGTACTTTTCGAAAGTTTTAAGTGTAAAGTTTACTTGAAAATCAGCTGTTTCTCAGAGTTCGAGGTCATTTTTCAAAAAAAACGTTTGTTTTTTCAAAAGTCGTAGAACATAAGTTATTTCCCTAGATGTCTAGAACAACCTCCTTTCGGCTTAAAGGGGCTTACCCGTTACACTTTGTATAGCCTTATTAATTGAAGACGAGTAAGGTTGGGGTACTTATTCCGATTTTTGTTTTTGTCTGTCAACTTTAAAAGTTCTTGTCACGAAAAAAGACAAAGCATGTTTTCACTACCCTGACCTTTTTCCACGTTTGAAAATAAGGCTAATTAATAGTGTTGAGTCGTGTATCTTCGGCACAGAATAGGGTTACCCGATCTCTTCCTGTAGGTGCCGTAAAAAGCTACAAAGGTATCTATGGGAGACTGGCAAACCTTGCGTTCTCCCGGCGCGGTGGCGGACAAACTTCTCGGTCTTGGAAGATTTGTATCAGGCAGGCGGTCAGACTTAACTACTGTGCCGACTGCTAGTAATTTAGTGTTTAGCGAACCCCTAGAGGGACGTAACTGGAACATTGCTCAGATTAGAAGAATACGCTGTAGTGTGTGAATGATCGTATGTACTTACCGTACGGACAAACACAGGTGTAGTTGAGAGCGTTGGGCGTCTGTGTGAGGTCGACGCAGACGCCGTTGTTGAGACAGGGGGAAGACACGCACGGGTCACGGTCTTCGCAGTGCGCACCGACGTACCCACTGCAGCATTGGCACTCGTATCCATCCTGGGAATTTAAACATGTTGATCAAAGACAACCTCTGTAGCGCGTCGGGCGAACGCTTGACTGCAATGCAGAAGGTTGCGGGTTCGATTCCCGATGGGTGCAAATATTTATGCTTAAAAATTAATGTTTGTAACTGGTCTGGGTGCATTTCTATGTATGCTATGTATGTATTTACAAAAGAAAAATAAATATAAGTTGTATATCCGTTGTCTAGTCACCGTAACACAAGATTAGCAGCTTACCACGGAGCTAGATGGCGCTGTGTGTGTATGTATTTAATGAATGTTATTATGTATTACAATTATAACAACTTCAGGTGTAGATCGCATTTGAATATACCTATTTCATCATGGATCATTTTTCACGGGTCTTCTTAATACCAGTCACCCGTTTGCCGAGACGACGAGGTAATTAAAATTTAAAAATGTCTTTAAACGCGATCTAAACCCGAGTTCTAATAATAATAATGAAAAGAAATCGTGGGAGTGTGGCTAATTCAATGTAGAACTGTATTGGTTTCCGCACATACGAGTATTTTTACTTTTTCATCTAAGTAATCGGGTAACGAATAAAAAACAAACTAAATACTTTTTAGCAACAAGAATCAAATATTTTATCGTGTGATAAAATAAAAGAAGTGTTTCTTTCACATCTCGGGTCCTTCTGAATATTGTATTAGTTTCTTGTGCTCGCGAGTGTACCACGTTTTTAACTTTCAAATGTTTTGAAACTAAAGTCGTGTTACACTTTGCTGTTTCTAGTGTTTGTGAGTCGCGAAAGTAAAGCTTTTAGCAGCGTCTTGTACAAAAACTTTGACTATTTCTTATATTTAGTTATACAGAATATAGAGAAACTTACATTTATTGTAAAATTACTATACCCGTACTTACACCAAAACCTATATTATGAAGATATGATTGAATTGAATTGACAGTTTTAAGTAATATAGCTATAATACTGAATCGTTTGTTCAAATTTATTCAATCAATAAGTATATCATGTATTTAATCTTAATCTTTTGATTCTAGAGGAATTTAGAATTTATAGTGGTCGGTTTTTTTTTTTATTGGTTGATAGGTAAACGCTTGACCACTATCTCACCTGATGGAAAACGAAGATGTGATCTAAGATGTAGCACGCTTACCTAGAAGAAACCTATTCACTCGCGACTTGAAGACAAGTTGTATACTACCGGGAAGACATACTCAGGCAACCGATTCCATTCCCTTGCAGTCCGAACAAAGAAAGACGAAGCGAATCGTTTCGTTCGGGTGACGAGTATTTCAACCATGAACCGGTGCCGCCTTTCAGTTTGCCTCGATGTAAAACGGTAGAATGGAGAAGGCAAAACCAAATGGTGCAGTTCCGTGGCACACTCCCCGAAATGTATCCGATAAAAGACCGACAAACTTGCAACCCTACGACGATGTTCAAGGCTTCGACGATGTTTCTTTTTCTTCTTCTTTAAAATGGCTTTTCCATTCGGACATTTGCCAGTGTCAAGTATTATCAATATTTGTAAGTTATTTGCATTGAACGAAACAGTCAAGTCGTCATACTTAGTTAAAGTCAAGTCGAGGGAATCATTGTAAAAAGGAGGGCATTTTTTACAATGTTTGTTCACGGAGCTTTAGAGACAACACTACGCTATAGTCTATGTTTTGCACCGATTTTCACTTTTATTTACACTTGTACACCTTCACGAAACTAAATCGATTAATATGCCCCCGAAATTAAACAATTTACACGCATTTGAACTAAGTTTCACAAAAATGAAAATTTAGCAACACATCTCCTCAACGCATTCCCGCCAAAACTCCAGTGGTCGGTTTGTAGTTTTTTATTTTATTTTATTTCTTATCGGTTATGAACCGATTATGGCCATTTGGAAAGCAGCCAATGTCAAGTAGTATTAATTTTTGCAAGTAATTTGTAATTAGCATAAAAACAGTCAAGTCGTCACAGTAAAAGTCAAGTCAAGAAGTCATTGTAAATGGTGACAACGCTTAAGGACATATTTTGCACCGATTTTCACTTTCATTACAATTGTAAAGGTGTATACGAAACTAAAACGATGAATATGCCCCTAAAATTAAACAATTTACACGGATTTGAACTAGGTTTCACAAAAATTAAAATTTATCAAAAATAAATTTATCCTCAACGCGTTCTTGCCAAAACTCCACAATAGTTTTAGAGTATGTCGTATTCGACATATGAACTAAAGCCAATCCCTATAATTAAAACGGGCAAAGCAGCACTTACCATAGACACGTTAGTGTAGCAAACGCCATGTCCGGAGCAGTCTTGAGATTCACCACAATTGTCCGACTTCACAGTAACCCGTAGACGCACGCATTGAGACTTCCAACTTTCCGATACAACTAAAATAAATAACTTCACATAAAATCAATACTATTTTTAAAATTATCTTTTAAAAACCTTATCAAAATACCTAAATTTACCTACCTAATATCGTGGTAATAATTATTGTGTAAAAGATAAATTTATAGTGCAAATTAGGTAAATTTATGTAATATTTTATACTAGCTGCGCCCGTTCCCCGTTTCTGCGGGAATTTCGGGATAAAAAGTAGCCTATGTGCTATTTCCGGTATCCAGCTACCTATATTCCAAGTTTCATCGCAATTGGTTCAGTCGTTTTTGCGTGATGGAGTAACAAACACATATACATACATACATACACACATACAATAGGTATTAGTATTAGTTTTTATTCTCAAGGCATTTCAACATACCATAAATGTTTTAAAGGAAAAATACATTTTCAAAAATTCACCTTGTCGCGAGTGAATTTTTGGAGATATTGTTCCTTTAAATTATTTTTATAATCAACCTATTTTGCTTTTTATGTCAAGATAAATGGCGTTGTGTTCAATATTAATTCCTTCCATTCAAACGTTTTGGTACATTACTTAAATAACATATTCAATCACGCTCACTCGGTACCATACCTACACTTAATTGGTAAAATATAGTCATATTATAATAGTTAAAAGCTAGGCAGTGTGAAATTTGCAGCTGTTACCATTGTGTGGCGTCAGAAATACTTGTATAAACTCAGAGGGACGGCATTTACCTTCAATGATACCTATATAAAAGTATTCGCCCTTTGTTTAATGTTTGCGTTTCACGCCACATCGTGACATTGAATTAATATACTTACATTCCTACTTAAAAAGCATCGCATTTATTGTAAAGTTACCTACCTATAAGTAAGTTGGTTCCTTCGCTAAGGTCTTTCTCGTATAGTGTGAATATCTTGGCCCCGTGCTCATCGAGCGGTGTTATGTCGAGCAACATTCCGTCGGAGTCGTCGCAATGCTCGTGCCCTTGTCTAGTCACTTGATAGACTGCGGGTTGGAGCAGCGGCCGGTGAACTCTGAAATAATCCTCTCCTTTTACCGGAATAACACCTTTGCTCAGTTTTATCGCGGTCTACCCGCGTTACTTCGGGACCTTGATCGAGATAAAAGTAGCCTGTCATTCTCTCCAAGGTCCCGTTTATTTCCACGGCAAATGTTATCAAAATTGATTCGCGTTTTAGGTACAAAAATGTGTACTCAAGGTAGATGAAATACAGAATTATTTTCGTTAAATATTGTCTGAATTTTATGCAAATTGAATCGTAACGAGATGACGTATCGAGCAGTTTACATATTTCACACGCAAATGTGTCGTCAAAAAGAAAAATCGCTTCATATTACCACGCTCGATTTCCACCCCACCCTATTTTAATAAAATCGTAGCAAGTCTTCACAATATTTACCCAAACCGTCCTATTTCTGAAATAGAGCTCATCTTTTGCATGGAAAAGAAAAGGTCGACCTGTAAATGCAGGTGCTAGCAATACTAGATGCTTTCGTACTCGTACACATAGAGGTTCCATCATGAAATTATGCATGATATGAGGCATGATACAACCAATGTGATTCACAACATACGTTTGTTTGTATAAGGCAAGGTTTGTATACTGCGAGGGGAGCGCTCATGAAAAATGTTCGCTTTCTTCTTTCATTTTAAGGTTATAGCAGCCTCGCACGCAATCGTGAACGGAATGTTATAAAGATTGACATACCCACGTAGCACATAGCTACAGTCTAAATGAAAATTATAAAATAATCCACAAACAAGGATCGTTAAGAGTAATCTCTCGGGATACCTAATGACTACCTTTTCACATGCTCTTGTCTATAACCGTGAATTTATTCATCCGTAGGGAAAACATGAAGCTTTCCGGTCAATGGGTATGAAGATCGATACAGTTCATCCCGACAACAAAGCTGCGAGTCGGGGTGAAGTGAACAGTGAACACGTATTGTCTAGGATAATTATAGCGCACCTGTCGGCATCGAGGCGTGAATCGTTGGCGTCGCGGGTGACGTTGTTGGCGTCGGGGTGCGCTGGATTGTTGATGAGCAAGGAGTCGACGATGCGGACTATAAGAATGTCCCCGCTTTGCATGTCTGCGGTAGCATCCCATGACACGATGACCGGCGGACACTCCTCTTCTACACCCACCGCGTTGCTCCTCGCACATTCCTCCGACATCCGCACCGCAAAGTCACACATTAATTTATAATGAAGTTAACCAATATGAATGCTATTGAAATTGCCTCCCTTTCATTTCACCGTCTCTTTTTATTGTTACTAATCAATTATCGTGGGCTATGAACCTTCTACCTTTCTAGGTTGAGGCGAAATCAATAGCAGTCAATACGTTATTATTGTCATAATAGGTAGAAATAATACAATTCCTAATTAATTATGTGAGTGAATTAAATTAACAACTAGGCAGAAATAACAATAATGTTCCAAGCAGCTAATTAACACAACATTTTAATGAGAATAGTTAGCCTACATAATCTCATTCATTGTTTACCTATGAATTTTAAATAATGAGTAAACAATGAATTTCTGATGTAATACCTATACGTAAGCCTTTGTGATTGATCAAACAAACACAATATAATTAGTTACTAGATAATAACCATGGAAAACAACCGCAAACTCAACATTTGAAGATGCTTATAAAAGGTTACTAATTACTTCAATATCTATATCACTGTTTATAAAAAAACTCATAATGAGAAATCTCTAATGTGAGATCGTCTAATCTTCGTGGTAGGTACATTCTTTTTATACTTATCAAACTAAAAGCAATCCCGTAAATTGTGCGCAATCATATTTTAAAAAAGAACTCGGCCGACATTTTCCTTAACACAAATAATGAATAGAACTCGACCACTAGAGCAAAAAAAGCTTTTTTCCTCTTATTTGTAAGACGATTTATGGGTTATGTATTCGACCTCGCTGTGCTCGCTGCTGTCATAATCAAAGTGTGCGAACTAGATTATATGTTCAGCAGTTTGTTCTGAGTTCGATGGTTCAAAAACACGGGAGACCCACCAAATACATTCTCCTTCGACTGAGTATAACACCTCGTAGCTTCAATTTCATATTTTATTGACTTAAATTCACTGAAACCTAACGACCTATAGAAAGATATGAAAATTTGCATTCAGAGCGGCTCCCACATTCGTAGTTATTTAAATTAATGCTAAAAACGTTATCTTCCTTGGAGTAAATTATATTTTATCTCGCAAAGCTCTATAAAAATACTAAGAATATAAAATTGCTAAATCTAGAGAGGACTGTAAATAAATGTTACTATCACCGGATTGTCACAGGTTTAAGGGAGTGAAAATAAATGTACATAAATGTAAGTTTTCAGTAATTAATAGACATAATAAAACTGAACTGCAATGCATCTTCATTACCTCTAAAATGTATAAGAACTAAAGATAAAATTTCGATTTTATTTGAGATGCAAATAAGTTGCAAAAGAAACGCAATTGTAATGATGTTTTGTATGATGAAATAGAATATTAATAAAAATGAAGTCGGTTAAAAATAGACTTAATTAGATCCTCCCGTTAAAATATTGTATTACATGTTAAATACTAAGATAATTATTATAGTATTTAAGCTGACTCTGTTACTCGCATGATTTTTTTTGTTGGCCGATCATTTTTCTTTGTAATTTCAAAGTCTTTGTAAACTAGCCAATATGAATGAACTCATGCAACACAAAGGCTTGTCAATCTGTCAAACTCTACTAAAAGGAACGACTGACAAAGTTATTTGCCAAGGAAAGTAGATACGGAGTTGAAAGCTTTTAACATCTGATGGGTTGTTATTTATATTTATGTCCATGCCATTTAGCTAAGCTTACTAAGTAAATTACTAGTCTATTGAAATTAATGATTTGGCAATTAAGGTAGAAAGGTATAAGTACATAGGTACCTACTCGTATTCTCCACTGAAAACGTAATTTATAACTGCGCGGCACCCCTGCGCATCATGTAGCAATAAAGTGCTAATTTATTAATACCGTTTTGGTTCTGAATAGTGTCATTATTGGTACGTCGTTTTATTTCGAGACGACATCATTAATAAAATATTAGCGAAAGGAAATTATTCCAGTTTCTGAAAAGGAGCGTTCAGCGAAAAGGAAAGGCCACGTTCCATTGAATAATGTTCGGAAATTGCGTAGTAGGAGTGTCGACTATCTTTTGTGTTTATTGAGATATCTATTTTCCTTCTAGCATCTAATTGACCGAAAAAGATGAATAAAACAAGTTGAAAATAAAATTAAAAGTATAGGTATTTAGTAGCAACTTACGGTAACAGGTAGGTTGAGTTCGTGAGTCTCGTTGCCTCGCCAGAGACGCGACTCTCGCGGTAGCACGG
This sequence comes from Idaea dimidiata, assembly GCA_949358125.1. Classification (NCBI taxonomy): domain Eukaryota; kingdom Metazoa; phylum Arthropoda; class Insecta; order Lepidoptera; family Geometridae; genus Idaea; species Idaea dimidiata. The sequence continues at coordinate 8,540,413 of OX442336.1, read as the reverse complement.
GCAGATCGCAATCTATCGCCGCGAGTCGTTCCTGTAACTTGGCCGGAGAATGCGATGTTCCCCCCACACCATTAGAACTACTGTTTAACTTTTGCCTTCTTGCACTTTTCACTGCGTCTTTTTTGCTTGCGTGCACTTTAGTTGAATGGCGCTCGGTGGTCGTCGGGCTCTCGGTCGTTTCGTACCCTTTTGTTGTTTTTAAGCTTTTCTTTGTAGTTGGAACTGAAGTCGTCAACGACACAGTGCTCTTGAGCGGTTGTTCATCTGGCTTAAAAGTAGTGGGCGGTGGTTCGGAACTTGAAACAGCTTTAATCTTGTCTTTTAGTAATGACGACTCGCAAAGACCGGCGCCGACTAATGACAGGATTAACGCTGTCGCCATTAGCCAATAGTGCGGCTTTTTTCTCAGGGTGCTCATCCTGCCGTGATTTATGGACATGGTTCTTATGCGAGACTAATTTACTTTAGTAGCTCTTATTTTTGTATTTGGCACTAAAATATGTCGACCTGTCAAAAAAATATACGTAGGCACTTTAGGTATACTGATTAAGAACCAAAGCTAAAATAAGTATGATATTGAGGTGAACTACGAGAGCATGCTTTTTGTGATCAAATTCATACTGCTATTTTATTTATAGGTAGGTATTGTAGATGAAATGTCTCAGGAAGTACTATTGTATATGTATACACATATAGCCAAGATATGCAGGTATGTAAAACCAAATACCTACCTGTCGGATTTAACATCATATCATATAACAATCAAACGTGAAAAACAGTTTCCGACTCTACCTATTATTGGCAATAATAGAAAGGTGAGCACCTCTCAGCAAAAACATCTTTAAATTGGACAAGCTGTAGGGCACTCACTTGGAGAGACCCTCTTCAAAATGAGTGTAGCCTTTGGGCGTAGGCAGGTAGCTACTCGGAATGGATAGCTTATTTCGATTGAAAATACGTTCGAATGGAATAGGGAGGTTCCATTTCGATGATCACTTTAAAAATCGCAAGGTATGACATAAGTAGACATACTTATAGTAGATTATTTATTATTTTAGATAACATGCAACTATACCAACCTTTAAGTACCTGCCTATTTTCCCTATTTTCTCGTTTATTTGTACCTACCGACTAGTAAGTGACTGATGTAAACTTAATAATAGGGGTTGAAGTATGAAATTGCCGTTTTATTGCAATAGGTTCTTTGAATTGACATAGAATCTTCATGGTTCGAATGAAACTTTTTTCAAATGGTTTCTGTGATGTTCTTTTTTTAAAAAATGTGAAACATTTGAATATCGACTTTCAATTGTTTTTGTTATTCAATTTAGACAAGAAAGATGGATACTGCGAAAATTCGAGTGATTTTTGAATACGAGTTCCGACGCGGAACTAACGCGGCAGAAACAGCCCGCAATATCAATGCTGCGTTTAGAGAGGGGTCTACTAATGAACGCACCGTGCGATTTTGGTTTAAACGCTTTCGTGATGGAAATTTCGACTTAAAGAACGAGCCACGAGGAAGACCGCCCACACAGGTGAATAACGATGAATTAAGAGAGATAGTGGAAGCCGATCCTAGTCAAACTACCCAGGAATTAGCGGCATGGTTTAACGTTACCTTACCCACTTTATTGACTCACTTGCGTCAAATCAATAAAATAAAAAAATACGAAAAATGGGTGCCTCATGATTTGACTGATCTGCAGAAAGAAACGCGTGTTGAAACTTGTGTTGCCTTGTTGAACCGGTACAGAAATGAAGGAATATTGGATCGAATTGTAACATGTGATGAAAAGTGGATTCTTTATGATAACCGGAAAAGAAAAATGCAATGGCTGACCCCAGGTCAAATGCCACAACAGTGTCCTAAAGCAAAACTTACCAATAAAAAGGTAATGGTAACTGTTTGGTGGTCTCAGCATGGTGTTATTCACTATAGTTTTCTTCGATCTGGTCAAGCAATTACGGCAGATGTCTATTATGCCGAACTCCGAACCATGTTGACAAAACTAGCAGTAAAACAGCCCCGACTCATGAATCGATCTTCACCATTATTGCTCCACGACAACGCGAGACCTCACACAGCACGAGAAACCATTTTGACCCTTCAGGAACTGCACTTAGAAACCATTCGTCATCCTCCGTATTCACCAGACCTTGCTCCAACGGACTACCATTTTTTCGTGATTTGGACAATTATCTACGTGACAAGAAGTTTTCTTCCCAGGAGGCAGTACAGAATGCTTTCACACAGTTTGTGCAGCCTAGATCGTCGGAGTTCTATCGCAAAGGCAATAATAACCTTCCCATTAGATGGCAGCAATGTATAGATAATAATGGCAACTATTTTGATTAAATAAATTTGTTAAAAATTTAAAAAATAAATAATTAAGATTTTCAGTACAAATCGGCAATTTCATACTTGAACCCCTAATACTTAACATCAATTCGAACCTCCGTGGTTTTTTAGATGTTAATATATGTTTGTTTTTGTAAACGCATTTTTTCCTGATAAATAATATAAAAAAATATATCAAAAATAAATTAGATTTTTCTTCTGTTTTCGCGGCTTCGTATTGAAACGTATCCAACGTTTCAATACGAAGCATTGGCACAATGCTGATATTAAAATAACGCGATAAAAGCTGTAGAGTTTTATTGCAAAATACATTTATTGATTATATTAAAAATTAATAGGTGAATGTGTGTGTAAGATAGGTATGGTTGTATATTGCAATGGCTATAAATGGTATAGAGGTAAAATTAAATTCTTGAAATAAAGACTTGTCATCCCGATGCCAAATTCCAAATCGTATGTATATCTGCTAATTATTATATACTAGCTGCGCCCCGCCATTTCACCCGCGTAAGTCCCAATCCCGAATATCAGTATGGGTACATACACCTACAAAACTTTCTATTGAATCACTTTAAAATCCTTTGCGAAGTTTTAAAGATCTAAGCATAGGTACATACAAACAGACATACAGACAGGTGAAGCGATACTATGTAATGAAATGATTATGTCCGGTTTACACAATGACACATAAAGGTAAGTCAAATGTTCGATCATTGAGTACCTAAACCAAGCATAGATTTTATTTGAATATTGTTCTCTAATCCCTTTGACTAGACAACTTTGAATAGGTAAAGTGGTAGATTATAAAGTTATGTGTTCTCCTAACTGTGTTAGGCGGTTTAACCCGCTTAAGTCCCAATCCCGAGGCTAATCAGAATCAAAGTGACTTGTGTGTGTTGTCTCTAGACTCCATCTAATCAATAGTATTTATCTCTAAAAGTACGTCAAATACAAAAACAACTGCAATATACTATTAAAACTATTTATTTAAATACATATACCTACCTTTCTATTCTATCCTACAAATATTATAAAGCTGAAAGTTTGTGAGTACCTATGTGTGAGTGTGTAATGTGTGTTTGTTACTCAATCACATAAAAACCGCTGAACCGATTGCGATGAAACTTGGAACATAGGTAATAGCTAGATAACGGAAATAACACAGAGTCTAGCTATTCCCGATATATCTATACTTTTTATTTATTTATTTATTTTATTATTTTAGAAGATTTAAGTATTGAATATTTGGAATGAAAAATATTTTATCGCAAGGAAATATATTTTCAAAAAAACCCTATGACAGGATTCGACCTGCGCTCCCTCGGTAACTAGGCTCTAACCACTGAGTTACACAGGAACCACGTGTCATGTTATAATTTTTCGATCATATCTGTCCTTGCTAATTGTTTACAAACTAAGGCTTGGTTCTGACATGGGGATTTTTCGAAAATATATATTTTCTTGCGAAAAATATTTTTAAGTTCAATATAGGTACCTTGAGCAATAAAAAAAAACAAAGAAATATTATTTTGATCCCTAGATTTCCAACGGGATCGTGACTTACGCTAATGAAACCGCGGGACGCAGCTGTATGGTTTGTATTATGTTACGGACTACTTTTTTGTACTTACCTACCTTGGTTATTTGACAAAACAATCTTGGCAAGAAATACCTATAAGTATCTATCTTACGAATTACAGTGATAGATCGTTCATTAATTATCGGCCGTAATCTGTCGGTGACCAAAGTCGTGGTGTAAGTAACAGACGGTGAGCGTAACCACTGCCAATATTATTATAAATTATATAAAAAATACATGCATACATGTGTTGGAAGACTTATTATAAAATTGTATTCTATGCACCAAAAGTAATTTTAAATATACGCACATCCACTTATACAAATAAGTTAATTTATATAGAAAATGAAAAGGGGTGAAAACATTAAAACCCTGGCTAATTAAACTATGTGGCAATTCTATTAAGATTTGTGCAAACAAATAGACTTATCTTTGACTATAACTTGAACTTGTAAGGCAATCGTGAATAGAAACTTAAGATGAAAATAAAATGTGAAATTTAAACTTACCTTTTTTTAGAGTATGGTAAAGCAATTCGACACTAAGTAAATGATCGAATAAATACAAACTTATACCTATGCATTCCCACAGATACCAAATAATACATAATGTAAGCACTTTTCAGCAATCTACACTGAATATTTAGATATATAGAAAATAATTCAATTAATTATAATACTTACGTAAGATTGCAGCTTAATATTTATCAATGATCGTTATGAAATGTCCGCATAAATAATTCACAATAAAGATAAACATTCTAATCCCCAGTGACACGGACGACACTCGACTGAAAATAATTATTTCAACTTTTTTTTTCGTGAAAAATTAAGACTATTAATAAATCTAGAAAGGGTCATGTGAAACACGCATACTGAGAAAAATGTACAAATATCAAAGTTGAAAGAAGAATGATTAATGTTTGCAGTATTTTATGCAATGTTTTGGCAGAGAGCGAGAAGGACACAGGGCGGGCGGCGCAATCGTTCGCAGCCTCCGCCACACTGAGGCCACAGGGGCGCTCCCTTGCCGCCCCTCACCCTCTTCACCCCGACCACCCACCCTCGGCTCGCCTGTATCTTTACTTAATTTTACTCCATGCCAGAAACGCCAACGATTTCCTCAAACTTCACAACTACATAACGCTAAACGCACAAGGTACGCACCTACATACAACTAAACATTTTTGCGGAACCTTGTTTTAGCTGTTGTTACTTATTATTATACTCGTACCAACCTTTATTTACATAACTAGCAATTGCTTAATATTCCAGCGGGGACCCCAAAAGGTCAGAGCGTAAACATCGTGTGTTTCGGGCGCCCTATCCGTGCCCGCGATATAGCCTGGCTACCGATAGAAATTTATTGCATTACATTCCAACGGATACCTCAATATCATGGTCCAATAACATTTTTAGATTGAAAATATTTTTCTTAGATAACATTTTATTTATATGTGGCATGTGGGAGTAATAAATCGTCAGTCTGTGACAGGTAAGAATTTCCTTCCAGCTCTAGCAAAATAATAGGACCTACCGACAAAATTAGTTTTATTAAACTCTATACAGTGAGGTAGGTGCCATATTATAACTTTACATATTATGTTTTATAGATAGGTGAACTTTAGATCACTAACTCAGCAAATGGTTATAGCTATTATAGTAAAGATAAGTTTACCACGCTCACTTAGAAGATAAGTAAGACGGCAGAAAAACGAATGCTGGCCCGTTTTAGGTAGTGGCAATCGAAACATGGACAACCGAGGATGGAGTAGACGGACATAGATGCTGAGATTTAGTATAATTACAAGTAAGATAAGTAAAATCAGGGCTTTCTTCTAAGCTCCTTGTTTAGATTAGAATTAAGATTTATCTTATCTTATCGTAAGTATAAGATATATCTTATAGTATGTAAACGCTGAATTAATCTAGGTTATCGTAGTACATTCTAGGTACCAGAGTTGAGAGTTGTTAATTCATATACACGTCTATTTATAATTGAACGGAACGCAGCAAATTAATTTGCTTATCCGGCATGAAACGAGGCACCTACCCAATCTATTACTGGCTTAATCACGTTTCGAGTGATGTGATCAAATGGAGCGCCTACTATAGAGCACTATTAAACTCACGTAGCAATAGGTCGCAATTATAGATGTAGTAGATTATACACTAAGTAATTGCTGCAACTAAGACGTGTATTGATAGGTTTTGATACGTATACGGTACGTATCTATGTAATTTTAGCAGACAAATTATATGATTTAATATATTTATACAAGGTGTAACGAGGGTACCCTTTTAAGCCCTAAGTGGGTTATTCTAGACGTCTAGGCGAACAACTTTTGTTCTACGACTTTTGGAAGTTCATTTTTTAATTTTGAAATAATTTATGGTAATTTTGAAAACTAAATGAAGGGACAACTTAAAGTCAATGACCTCTAACTATAAGAAACGGCTCATTTTCAACTAAACTTTGAACTTTAAAAACTATTTAGACTTTTCGAAAGTTGTAGATCAAAAGCCTATACGTCTAGAACAACCCCCTTTCGGCTTGAATGGGTATCCTCATTACATCTTATCTTACTAATATTATAAACGCGAAAGTTTGTATGTAAGTATGTATGTATGTGAGGTTGTTACTCTTTCACGCAAAAACTACTGAACCGATTGCGATGAAACTTAGAATATAGGTAGCTGGGGACCTGGATTAACACATAGGCTACTTTTTATCCCTATATTTCCGCGGGAACGGGGCTTACGCGTGTAAAACCGCAGGGCGCAGCTAGTCTTGTATAAGTATGTTACAGTCAAAATTCGGAAGTGGTTAGATCTAGTCTTTATGACCAATGATTTTCAGTCACAACTAGTTTATAACCGATTTCAAAAAAGGACGAGGTTCGCAATTTACTTTGTTGTTGTGTCTAGGAGTACACACCACACAGTTCTATAGTATATTCCATATTGATTGCACCTGCTTTCACGAAGCTATCAAATCCAAATGCATGATTTAAATTCGAAATATATTTTCGCAGGAATCGAGGCGAGATGAACTTATGAATAATGTAAAAGAACAAAACCCTCTACAGTAGGTATGTGAGTATTTCTTTATACCATGCGTACCTACGTATTATAGTATATATATCTAAACTAATACTAGCAACGTCCCGCGATTTTACCCGCATACGTATCTATCTAAAAAACACTGAATACAAGCGTGTACATATACAGCGGGAATATCGGGATCCCGCGGGAATATCGGGATCATAAGTAGCCTAAAACCTTCCTCGATAAATGAACTATCAAACACAAAAAGTTTTTGTTTAATTTTGACCAGTAATTCCTAAGATTAGCATGTTCAACCAAACAAGCAGGCAATCGAACAAAGAAACAAACTCTTCAGCTTTATAATATTAGTATAGACTATAGAATTAGGATTTACATGGGCAGATGAGCGTAGTGTAGTGACTCGTCAGCGGCTGGCTTGGAGCCAAGCAACCAAGGATTTCGCTTCGCCTAACACTTAACAGCTTAAATGCAAGTACGTCTTAGCACTAGTTCACGATAATATCGTACCAAATTGATTCAACTTCTTACTCTAGCTAGACAGTACCTAAATACATTCTGACAAAATACATAATATTACTCTCTCACTAACATTGACACGTTAGTAGTTCGAAACTAAATCAGGATCATTTAATTTTGGGAAAGTATATTTTTAATAAAACACTTTATTTACCGTGTTTAACTGCGTTTTATTCATTATTTTTAAACGAACCGAGCCTAAGTTGTCAACCTTGAAAAAGCCCGAAAATAGAAAAAGTTGGCGAAAGCTCGGTTCGTTTAAAAATCATAAATAAAACGCGATTAAACCCGGTAAATAAAGTGTTTTATTATGCAAAATCGCGAAAACCATAGAAGAAATTATGCATATTTTTAAGTCTGTGAAATTTAATTACTTTTATATCTATCTATCAATCAATGGCGTCTATCAATGGCGTCTATCAATGGCGCGTACTTTCAAAAATAATTGTATTTCAGTGAAACGCAGCCTCAAACATTTTGAAAAACAGACACAGACTTTTTGATGCGACAACACAAATCTTTTTATCTTATCTGTGTTCCTTACCATATTTTTATATTAAACATTGTAGAGAACGAAGTTTGTTTCCGTTCTATTCACTGCCAATATGTATTTCTAAGTCTTTGGATACTAAGTACCTAAACATGGCGTAACGAAATCGATATCTACTCAGTAACGAAGTCTTATCTACTTAGTGTTTCATTTACTACTTTTTAGGATTCTGTATATACCCAAAGAATAAAAAACGGAACCGTTTTACTAAGATTCCGCTGTCTGGCTTTCACCAGGTTATAACTAATGAACCGTGATAGCTGGACAGTTGACAATTTTCACATGGAAAATGATGTATTTCTCTTACCGTTATAACAAATAGTTAGTAAAATATACAGAATGAAATAAGCAATTTAAAAGGGATTCCCATACAACTCTCATTAGGTGCCTACTTATGACTTACTGCGTCCCGCGGTTTCACTTGCATAGGTCCCGATCTCGTAGGAATATCGGTATCAAAAGTAGAAAAAAAAAACATTTAAAATGAAAAGCTACTTCTCGATAGAGTAGCACTCAATTGGTGAAAGAATTTTTGAATAATAAGTTTTAGTAGTTTCCGAGATTACCCTTAATATCACACTATCTATCTCTATCTAAACTATCTCAACATACATACATGATACCAATCTTACCTCTTTTTAATATTAGGATAGATATAGATAATGGTACGGAACCTTTCATGCACGAGTCTTTTTCGCACTTGGTCAGATTTTATTAAACCGATCCCCCATAGCCCACAACTTCTTAGGTGTCGTCGGTAAGCCCGATTTACACTTCAATAAATACCGTAGCCAGTCAATTTGCGCATCAGGGAATTTAGTTGTATTGTTATTAATACCTACTTAACTCGCTTTCGCCGTTCAAACGACAATAATACTTGCCGATGGTAAGCCGACGAAACATGGTAAACAAACTGTTTTTTTTTTGTTATAGATATGCGTGCTACATCGTAGACCATACTATTACGTGAGACAGAGGTCACACATTCATCTATCGTGTACAAAAAATCCCTAGAATCGAACTGTTTAAGAAATGGGGGTTTTAACATGAATAAAAAATAATTAAACTTTACAAATACCTATACAAGAATTTGCAAGCTCTGTGGTGGTGTTCTAAAACTATTTTAGTAGATAAATAATACTACGAAGATAGTATATTGTAGTTTCGTTCTTTTATTTTTTTCTTAAAACTAGGATAATAATACTTTTACTTTTCTATACCTACATATAAAATTATAATTATCATTGTTTCAAGTTAATGCCATGACAGATTCACTACAATTAAATTAATTACTTTTTAATGTATGTAATTTTTAATTTCATTTCTTCTACATAGCTATAGGATGTGTTACGATTACGTTTATGGTGAACTATATTTTACTAGCAGGGCCCCGAACGCACAGTTTCACTCGCGTAAATCTGCTAGCTGACTATGTTACACTGTTGCTAACAATTCTCAATTAAAACTGATTATTTTTGCGATTAAATACAATTTGACAACTAAAGACGCTAGTTTTAAGTGCAATGGCAATTTGTTTGCTACCGAATGACGTGAATACATCAATTTAAATTCTTTCAATTGAGATTTGTTATACTATTTTAAACATAAAAGATGCTCAATTATTTAAATGCAATTTAAATTCTAAGTGGGTATCTGTATTCGGCTTATAGTTTCATACACAAACCTTTCTAATATTAGTATGATTGGATGATGTCACCTGACTGTTAGCGAGACTCAATATTCATCGTAAGTTTAAATACCTGTAAAATCAAATGAATAGGTATTTTGACTACAACAAAAACTAGTGTATTTGTATACATACAAGCTTTACTGCAACCGATTTGGCATACCTATAACATTCTAAAAGATTTTGATCAAAAGTTGTTCGGCTAACTAGACTTATAGAACCATTTCAATTACGTTACTCTCAACTATAAACCCAATATATCTTTACATACTAATATTGCATAGGAAATGTGTTTGTTTGTAGGCTTTGAAAGGTTAATTTCAACTTATTAAGGTGTCTGCTTTTGATCACGATAGTAGGAAATCGATGAGAATCGGCAGAGCATCACTAGTCATACATAACAGACGTGAGATTTCTACAAGAAAATAAACTAAACGAAATTAATTCTACTGGAGTTTGCGTAGAGTGAGTTTTAGCGATTACTTTCAATATTAGTTCTGTTTGTTTCTTTACTTACGTGTGTTTTAACAGTAAATCGCCTGCTTTGACAGAATAAATGTATTTGCATTATTTCAGATAAAATTTCAGTTATCTATCACAAAGCTTAATTTACTTTCCTGTAAAGTAAATGTGTTTAACAACTCACACTACACCAGCTAAATTGTTCGAATACTCTATCTATATGATAGTGATTTGATATAAATAATCGTATAACGACTGAGAAATTGCGCTCGATTGGATGAACAAGGTATTAAAAGTCCATCCAGTAGATACAACTTCAAAATCAACACGTAATTTATAGAACACTAAGAATGAAAATATAATATTATCTACTATCACCCTTATTTATAAAATATTATTTACACATGACTAAGTTATGTGACGTTTGTCTCTGCCTGTCAACTTTGAAACAGTAAAAGACAAACGATGCATAGTTATGCAGCGCATTAATTAGCGTTTATAAATAAGGGGGTATCTCTAATGTAGCTGCATCCCGCGGTTTCACCCTCGTAAGTCCCGATCCCGCAGAAATATCGGGATAAAAAGTAGTCTAAGTTACTTGTCGATAATGTAGCTTTTTATTGGTGACTTTTGGTTTATATAATTTGTATATTTAGTTAATAATTTTTAACTTCATTGTAATACATTGTTACATATTGTACTTAGATATAATTACATTTGACTTGTAACTTGGAGTTATCAATAAAGATCTGTATCTGTATCTGCCCCCAGATTATCTATCTAGTGGACGTCTGACAACCGTGGAAAATTACGGCACTATGCAGTACATTGCTGCTTTGACGTAACGTGGTTATTATCGGTAATTACCTCAAAGCAGCAATGTACTGCATGCCTGTTATTCTTCACTGTTGGACATCCACTGGATAGATAATCTGGGGGCTGGTCACGGAATTTTACCCCCAATATACATACGTATACATTCATTTTACCAACGTTATCTCTTTTTACCCGGCTGCAAGGAAGGGTTATGTTTTTCGCGGCTATCTTGTTTGTTTGTAATATTCTCCCTCAGCTCGTATCTCCCAAACCACGCTATGGATTTTATTAATTAAGGTATCGTTAGATTCGTCTCATTTCTCCAATGGTTCTTAGATAGGTGACATAAAAATAAAAACAAAATGGCGACCACCAGGCGCCATAATGTTTAAAAGAGAAAAATGAGTGTGGACTACTGTGGACCGACTATGTAGAGTGGGGTAACGTTGAATAGGTATTTAAAAGTCATTATTAGGTTTCGCCAATAATTTTTCATTTAATGATACCATCTTTAGTATTAGTTTAATGGCTTAAAATAGCTTAGCCCTGAGTGACTGATATCAACGAATAGCTTAAATCGCTGAAGGGAGCTGAAATTTAGAAAGTGTATTCTCCAAATTTTAGCTGTCATCCATCACAAAAAGATGAGAAATTTTTAAAACACCTATCGGGACTTATGCAGGTGAGACCGCGGGACAGAGCTACTTTTCTTATATAATTAAATCACATAATCCTCATTTTCATAATCCACATTGAGATCTGCCCCCCTACCGCGTAACTCCCGTCGAGTTTAACTCGATGTCTATTTGGGAATACGATCCTGTCGAGCGAGTAGTAATTGTCTAGTACTGCTCGCCGTCGACAATTTTTGCTCGTTCCTTGCGCGGTAGCTTTTCCCAATCCCGTTATCGAAAGCATCGTATTCCCAAATCGACGTCGAGTTGAACTCGACAGGAGTTACGCGGTAGGGGTCCTGTTTTTTTTTAAATATAATAGGTAATTAAATACCCTGTTCATCCAAAAGAAGATGTATTATGTACATTACATAAAATATACGTACGTATATAACTAAATAACTTCGTTTTCGTTTTTAGCGACGGACACCGCTACGGCCGCAGTGACGACGTTTTTGATGTAGTTCTGTGAAAAATGAGATAGATCATATCATTTAAGGTTAAGTAAGAAGAATTAAATAAATAAATATAAATAAATAAATTCTGTGACCAACACACAGCGCTATCTAGCCCCATAGTAAGCTGCTAAGCTTGTGTTACGGTGACTAGACAACGGATACACTACTTATATTTATTTTTCTTTTGTAAATACATACATATTATACATAGATATACACCCAGACCAGATACAAATATTTATTTTTAAGCATAAATATTTGCACCCAGCGGGAATCGAACCCGCAACCTTCTGCATTGCAGCCAAGCGTTCGCCCGACACGCCACATAGGTCGTCATAGGTCGTCAGAATAGTAAGAAGAGGTCGCAAGGGTTTTCCCATAAGTTACCTCGTCCAAGGCCCGGTGCTGCACATGGCCCGGGTCCGGGTACGGGGCGTGGGAGTGTGCGTGCGTGTAGTGTGACTGCGCCTGCGCCTGCGCCGCGAGCTTGTCGGGGTGCGCACGCAGACGGTGCGAGCGCAGCGTGGACGCGTACGCGAACCGCTCGGCGCACCACTTGCACGACAGCGGCTTGTCGCCCGTGTGCGTGTACATGTGCACCTGGAACACGACATTATTCCGCATTAGACGGCATCACTCGTCCTTCTCGAATCTATTTATACAAGATGTAACGGGTAAGCCCTTTTAATCCGAAAGGTGGTTGTTCTAGATGTCTAGGCGAACAACTTTTGTTCTACAACTTTTGGAAATTCAAAGTACTTTTCAAATTATTTAGGTGTAAAGTTTACTTGCAGATCAGCTGTTTCTTAGAGTTCGAGGTCATTGACCTTACGTTGTCTTTTCATTTAGTTTGGTCTACTACAATCAAACCTTCAATTACCTTTTTTTTCAAAAGCAGCTGTTTCTTCAGTGAAACATAACCTCAAAATTTAAAAAAAAAAAGTTCGAAATTTCAAAAGTCGTAGAACAAAAGTTGTTCGCCTAGACGTCTAGAACAACCGCCTTTCGGCTTAAAAGGACTTGCCCGTTACATCTTGTATATGTTATAGCGTCCCCACCGTCCCACCTTTCGGTATATCAGCAGGGACCGCTGTACCCGAGCATACACCCCTAAGGGCGACGTCAGGGATCGAATTTAAGACGGAGCTAGTCCCCAATGCTAGACTGCTTTTAATAAAGGAGAGTAGCCTCGTGCCCTAGGACACTACCTGGTTGTCCAGATAGGTACCGGAGCATTAGACGGCATCAGTAGACTGCAATGCAGAAGGCTGCGGGTTCGATTGCCGCCGGGCCTAGTGCTTAGTTTGGGGTTAGATTGTGCTGTGTGTTATGTCGTGCAATATTTATTTATTATTATTCAAAGAACTCTTTTATGCAACGCGACACTTCTCGATTTCTAAAGATACTTTTGAAAGAGGATTCGCGAATCTTACAGATTTTTAGAACTTTAACATTCGTTAACTTCGATGGTCGCTGAAGATGTAATTGATCGATTTATTAACACTTTATTGTACCAAAAAAACCCATATTATAACAGTTACAGAGTACAGCTTATAACTAAAGTGGTACGATGGGCAGCTTTATCGCCTATGGGCGGTCTCTTCCAGGCAACTAATGAATGGAAAAAACTTCAGGAACGGGATGGGTGATGTATTTTTAGTTGTAATAACGATTAACAAAAATAAATAAATTCAGTGACCAACACACAGCGCCATCTAGCCCCATGGTAAGCTGCTGCCTGTGTTACGGTGACTAGACAACGGATATACTACTTATATTTAAATCGTGTAAGTTAAAGAGTGTGTTTACCTTTAAAGTCTGTCGTCGTTTGAAAGCCTTGTTGCAGTAGGAGCAGACGTGGCGGCACTTGTCCTCGTGCACCAGCAGGTGTTTGCGGAGCGTGCGGCGACTGTTGAGGATGCGGCGACACACGTAGCACTCGTACGCCGTGTCCTCGTGCGTGTCCATGTGGGTCTTCAGGTTCGAATACGTCTTGAAACTGGGCACAGACAATATAAGGTCATTATCAGTATTAGAACTTCGGGTCCACACGTTTTTTTAATTAAATTTAATATAATAATAATTAGCCCGTTAATTTGTCCTACTGGAGGACAAGGACCTCCTCTTTTAGAGGGGCCATGCCTTCGGAGTTCGGACATATAATATAAAAATTACCTCGATGTGTCGGCAAAGATATTACACCGGCCGTGGTCCCGAAAAGACGGTCTTTTCGGGACCATGGCCGGTGTAATACACGACTATACGGAGATTTGGAGACAACACTAAGTCCATGTTTTGAACCGGTTTTCACTTTCATTCCATTTGTACACATTCACGAAACTAAATTGATTAATATGCTCCCGAAATTAAACAATTTGCACGTAATTGAAAAATTGTTTCACAAAAAAGAAAATGTCATACAAAACCACATCTCATGCACGCGTTCCCGCCAAAACTCGCAAATAACTTGCAAATATTAATAATAGTTGACACTGGCTAATGTCCAAATGGAATATAGTCATATAAAAGAAGAAGGTTACTTCTTAGGACACTTGTTGCAGTGGAAGGGCTTGTCATCGCTGTGTATGGCGCGGTGTTGCCGCAGCTCGCCGCTGGTGCCGCACGCGTACCCGCACAGGTCGCACACGAACCCCTTCAGCTTCAGGTGCACCACCTTCTTGTGCGACGCCGCCGACGACCGCGTTGTGAACCTACGTACAACAAGGGGTTATACCATTCAACTCAACCTTAACGCTGTGGCCGCATAGGCAGGCAGGCGGCTTGCTTCGCCTAGTGGCTTGCATTGTGACTAGATACACAGCTAAGCGTCAGTGCGGCCGGCCGCGAATTTTCTAGACCGTTCCGTTTTAGTTAGGTGACTCGCTAGCCTCTAGCCGCTAAGCAGCTTCCTGCCTATGCAGCCGCAGCCTTACAGGGCAATGCTAGAGTATTATGGATTTGAGGAGTTCATTGGCCTAGCTGCCGATCTAGAATGGTCGTGCAGGCTAAGCAACGATTGGCGCGTTCATTACTTATATGGGCGACCGAAAATTTGTGTGGGCAAAAAACATTTTCTCGAGCTCCTCCGTGCTTCGGAAGGTCCAAACCAAGAGCTATCAGAGATAACAACCGGGACCCGTAAGGTCTAGTTAAAGACCTTAAGGCGACCTAAAAAATCTTACACTAGGTGAGCCACCACAGGAAAAGATGAAAAGGGAATTTCTTTTGGAATTTCTCTAGTTTAGGGCGAGTTTAGTTTAGGTAACAAGCCGCGCTCAATAGATTTAACAAAATAACTCTCTTTTGTCACTTAGAAATATTTCTGGCAAGGAAATATATTTCCAAAAAATCCCCATGACAGGATTCGAACCTGCGTCCTTTCGTTAATCAGGCGACTGCTCTAACCACTGAGCTACACAGGAATCACGTGACATGTTATAATTTTTCGGCCATATCTCTCCTAAAAAAGGATAGGTCCTCAATGGAAGTAGGTAGAAAATTTTCAAGTAATTAACTTACTTCAAATCACATATTTCACATTCGTATTTTTTCCTTTCTTCTAAAGGTATATGTGACCTCTCATGTGACTTGAGACAATCTTTATTATTGAATACTTTTTCACAAGACGAACACTGGAACCGTCTTTCTGCCTTTGGTATATGCCTCATTTTATGCTTTTCTAATGCCGCCTGCGTTTTTAAAGTTTTTCGGCACTTATCACAGCTGTAAATATAAAAGGTAGTAGGTATTCTCATGTTTACATATTTGTTTTAGTAAATAAATTCATGTAATGTATTCTTACTAACATTATAAAATGCGAAAGTAACTGTCTGTTACGCTTTGCCGTCTAAACCGCTGAGCCGATTTTGATGTATTTTGGTATAGAGATAGATGGGACCTTGGGGAAGGACATATGCTACTTTTTATCCCGATGGTATAGAGATGGGACCTTAGGAAAGGCATATGCTACTTTTTATCCCGATATTTTTGCGGTAACGGAACTTACGCGAGTGAAACCACGGTTTTCAGCAAGTTAATATTAATTAAAAATAGCTTTACTCAATGCATTAAGAGTAAGGAAAGATTGCTTAAAATCGAAGTCGCAACGCAAACAGAATACAATAAGGCACGGATACGGGCGGCACATAAACAAAAAATATAACAATTTAAATTAAACCTAAGTTCTATGACATTCGGTTGAAAATAGCGTGCTTAGGTGAGGGGCGCGTCGTGTTTTGCGTCTTCAAACTGTTATAAGCGAGCGTTTCACTATTTTCAACAGAAGGTCATTGAAGTTAAGGTATAGTTTAAATTGTCTTATTTCCAGTATCTGCGCAGTATCAGTGCCTTACCGTATTCTGTTTGCGTTGCGACAATTTTTTTATTGATATTATAATATTTCCACTTACGAGAAATCCATAGGATTCAAATGATCACTAACATGTTTGTACATGACCGACTTGGATTTGAGGATTATGCCACATTTACACATTACAACGGGAACTACATCTACATGATACTCCTCACAGTGAGCTTTGAGACTGTACCAGCTCGAACACTCTACCGTACATTGACTGCATGTAAACCTGGAAAATTAAGATATGTTATAAAAAAAGCACCCACTTCGTTAGCTTGATCACCTTAGGTTACGTCTGCACAGGCAGGCTTGCGGCGAGCCTAGCGAGTACCTAAATAAAACGAACATTCTAGAATGTTCTCGACTGGCCGCATTGAGAACTTGGCTTCTAACTAGTTGAGCGCTTGGCATGCGGCTGGTCGTGAACAGTCTAGAACGTTCGTTTAAGTTAAGTAGGGCCTGGCTGTATCGACATAGCCTTGCTCTCGATAAAGGTCGCTTGCAGAACAACATGCGTTTCATACATTAACCTCTTCCACCCTCACCAAACATCTCCTTCCACAGATGAATTCCGCAAAAGTGATCCATCTGTTCAAGGGTAAATAAATTCACACAGGTGTGACAAAAATAGGGGCTAATATTCCTACGAATATCTTACTGACCTGACCACCCTGTAGTTTTTATGTAAATACATGCAAAACAGAGTCAATAATGAAGTCGGGCAACTTACGAAATATAATCTTTGACATTATGATCGTCTGGTTTAGTTTCTTCATTCCTAAGTTTTCTACTTTCTTCCTTGTGTTCCGTGAAATGTTTGTAAAGAACAGTTTTAGATTTAATTTCAAATCCACATAGACATATTACCACCGGTTCACTTTGATGACAAGCAACATAATGGGAACTCAGACTTGTCCAACTTTTACAGTTTTCATCACATAGTACACATTCGAACCTTGAAGAAAAATAAAAACCTTATGTATACCTACTATAGTTAAATAGCAAAGTTAAAGTTCTTGTAATATGTTCTTACAATAAAGAAAACCTTGTAGAAACCAAAATGATGTGCTCTTACATAGTGTTTGAAAATATACTACATTACTATGTGTAGTACTTAGTAGGTGTAGTAAATACGATATTTACTACACCCTAAAGTAGAACAGGCACCCATGATGATGTCACTTCTTATTCTTCTCATATAGTGGTTTGGCTCACCTAGTGTTACAATTTTCCAAAGGCATTTAACTTGACCTAACTACTGTAAGCACACAACGGAGATAATAACCATGCAGTTGGTCCCGGTTGTTATTTCCCTTAGCAGTTGTTAGTGTGTTAAACCCTACGGTTTAACACACATTTCATGAAACAGCTTAAGATAATGTTTTTGAAACACACATCATCCATCAGTCACCCATCATAGTAACAACCGCACCATTCATTGCTTTTCTGTGAAAGGTCGATACGTACTGTAAGGCAAATGAGCTTTGATATCACTGACTGACAGGGAGCATACATGACACTTAGTCTTATGATGGACCCAATTAAAGCAGGTCTAATTTCCCTATTACTGATGTTACTTTTTCAAAAAACTTAAATAGATAACACTTAGAATGGAACTTACTTTATTATATCTTTTACTTTGAAGTTACCTAAAGTTAGAATCTGATTTAATGCACCCAAATCCTTTAAACTTTCTGTTTTTTCTGTTATGTGTTTCTTCTTGATTTCCTTCAGAGCAGCAATCGAAATATCATCAGACATTTCTCCCTGATCATCATTATCAAATCCATTGTCATCAAATAGTAAATTAAAACCAATTCCTTTGTCATCATTTAAAACACCTACAAATAAGTGGAACACTTCAAGAGACCATCAACCAGATTAGACAAATATATTTTTTTTGCAGGAAAATATGTTATTTAACTACTATTATTGGTAGAAAAATAACAAGTAGGTGTCAAGTACTCATAACCATTTCACATTATGTCAACCATGTAAGGTATTTTTTTAAGATTCTGCAAAAATATTAAGATGAAAAGTAGCTTGTATGTTCATGCTATACTACACTATAAGTTTTATTTAACTTTGTGCTATCCTATAAGTTTAAGGCAGTTCAAATTAAGCTATCTCTTTATTTAATAAGTTAAGGGAATGGATGGCTATATCACTTACTGACTATGTCCTCAGCAGTCATTTCCACTTTGACCTGTAAAAATTGGGAAAATATAGTTTTCTGGAATTAAGTTATGTGAATTGAACATACACTTAATAGTCTTAAAATAATATGTACTATAAAGAAAATATTTTGTAGGGATATTATCTTATGTTTCAATGATTATTTAAGTTAGGGTATCATCAACACCATTACCTATATAGTCTTAGTATATTGTTTTTAGTTATATATATTTCACTTAAGTACCTTTTTCCTGTGTAAACACCCTACCTTTCACCTATCTTGACTTCTGGTCCATCCAAAGGTTGCCTGGAAGAGATCGCTTTAAGCGAAAAGGCCGCCCATTGTGCCACCTATTTTTAAGTTTTGTTTGTTTTCTTTGTATGTATTTGTATTTGGTGTGTATAATAAAGAATTTATTCATTCATTCATTCATTCATTCTTAACTTCTACTAAAATGAACAAAATATTTCTTAGATTTCTAAAAGCTTTCTCATAGCTTTTATTTCTATAAGACCATAAATACACATTGTACAGGTCCACTACATTTTAAGCAAATACTGTATTCTAGAGCTCTGAAGGTGGCTAACT
Source organism: Idaea dimidiata (assembly GCA_949358125.1). NCBI lineage: Eukaryota > Metazoa > Arthropoda > Insecta > Lepidoptera > Geometridae > Idaea > Idaea dimidiata. Next base: position 8,521,120 of record OX442336.1, on the reverse strand, counting down.
TGAAACTAACATGTTTTAAATCATAAACAACAAGACAATTTAAAAACAAACACCCAAGCACAGAGTGTTTGTTCACAAGATGTGTTCAAGGAAATAATTGAATAAATCAATGCACGTTTTATATATTGCTTACCTCCGGTTTGGTATCTGAATTCGTACAGTCATGAGCTGATGTTTCAGTCTCATTTTTAACAATTATGTCTTCAGAAGACTCTGAAATTAGCTTCTCTAAGGTTTCCTGGGCTTTTTGGCAGTTCAATAAAAACAACTGAAAACTTAACATCTTTTCTTCACAAGATAAACACAGCTTTTTGGGTAAAGGATCATGTTTAAACACCTGAAATGTTAAAGTGAAGTATATTCTGAAAATCAAAAGTTAAGACGCTAATATACAATAGATATGTATACTTAAAATATCTAACCGTAATCTGTGTATATTCGTGTACTAGTTTCAATATATTTTTGTTTCTTTTATCAAGTAAGTTTTTAGAAAATTCATCTTGCTTGGTACACAATCTGCATAAGTCCATATAGTTAGCCATAATACTCGGATAAATAATAGTTGGTACTAAAATTAAGAACTGGTGGCTAAATTATAACTTATTTATTATTCCTATACATCTTAAAATTATTACTAATTATGAATACACCTATTTTCTTATTTTCAATGTAGAAGAAAATAGTACAACATTTTCACAAAATCAACATAACATCGATGTTTGACAGGTATATTTTCCTGTCATACCCTCCCTCGATGGATCATTTTGACATTCTATTTCTTATCGGTTGTGAACCGATTATGGCCATTAGGAAATTAGCCAGTGTCAAGTATTATTTATATTGCAAGTTATTTGTATCGAAACAGTCAAGTCGTCATAGTTAATGTCAAGTCTAGGGAATCATTTGTAAACACGGCGGCCATTTACAAACATTCTTCATGGAGCTTTGGAGACAACACTAAGTCAAAGTTTTGCACCGATTTTCACTTTCATTCCACTTGTACACCTTCACGAAACTAAATTGATTAATATGCCCCCGAAATTAAACAATTTGCACGCATTTAAACTAGGTTTCACTAAAATGAAAACTTAGCACCACATCTCCTCAATGAGTTCCCGCCAAGACTCCCATTTTGACATTGTTGAGCTCGGTCTGAGATTTTGACTGATAGTAATACCATTTGATGAGGTAAATAAATCCAAATTTTTAAACTGAAATATATTTAGATTCAATGAAATCATGTATTTTTATGACGGATAAAATAAATGCACAATTTGATTATATTAAACATGAAGAATATGACATACCTACTGAAGTTTTTATTTAATTTTGTTTTATTTATAATATTAGAATTGTAAAACTCAAAAGCGATACCGATTGTAACTTTATAAATTTTATAGCTACACTTGACTAAAAAGTGACATTGACAGTCATGCAGATTGATTGCATGTTTGATTGACTGACTGAATCCTAAGCTGCGTTCTGAACCATTAGGCTTTGGATACATTTGTTGATTAGCATGCTTAACAAAAGCATGCTACTAGCGTACACATAAATAAATTTATGCTTGGAAATAAATTTACGCATACATCGACATTTTGTTTACTCATTTGTCTACTTACCTAGGTAGATGTTTTGGTATCATGTTACTGGCATGTTTATTTATAAGCACGCTTATTTTTGAGCATGCTAATTTTGGAGCATAGGGGAAGCCGGGTAACAATGGATAACGTTTTTTCTAAAACTATAAATAACCCTTTTTTGTGTATCTGAGAGAGTATTTTTACATTTATACTATGGGTAAATTATCGAGGTACAAATTGAGCGCATGATTTTGAAGCTAACTTCAAAAATTAGGGCACAAAAGACATTTGTTTTATAAATGGGAAATTATCAATTGTTCCCCAGGACTGGGGCACCTTGAATAACCGATGGGGTAACAATGAACATACGGGTTACAATGAATTTTAAAGAAATTGCATGGGATGTAAATGAAAGAAAACTTTGGTTTATCTTGAGTTTTTATTAGAAAATAACATTCTGTTAAAATCGCATCTAATCGCATTATAAACGTACAACTCTGAATGTTTCATTTATTATAAAAATCTAATTTTACCTACAAATTAATCAAAAATATAAATCCTAAAAACCTTATCAGTCTCTTTATCTTATAAATCAACTGAGATCTGACCTAACCTAATAAAAACATATACAAGGTGTAACGGGTAAGCCCTTTTAATCCGAAAGGGGGTTGTTTTAGACGTCTAGGCGAACAACTTTTGTTCTACGACTTTTGGAAATTCGAAGTACTTTACGAGAATTTTAAGTGTAAAGTTTACTTGAAAATCAGCTGTTTCTGAGAGTTAGAGGTCATTGACCTTATGTTGTCCTTTTATTTAGTTTGATGGTGTACAATCAAAACTTAAATTACCTTTATTTTCAAAAGCAGCTGTTTTTTCAGTGAAACATAATCTCAAAAATTTCAAAAAAAAGTTAGAATTTTTAAAAGTTGTTCGCCTAGACGTTTGGAACAACCCCCTTTCGGATTAAAAGGGCTTGCACGTTACATCTTGTATACACAGGATTATTGGATTCCAATCCAAATTCGTACAGGGGGTAATTCTGTACATCAAAACGAATAACTTTTATTCTACGACTTTTGAAAATGCGAACCTTTTCTTTCGAATATTCCGAGTTCATTTTTACTTGAAAATCAGCTGTTTCAAACAATTTTTCGAAAAAATATTTACGAATTTCCAAAGGTTGTAGAACAAACGTTATACGTTTTGATGTAGAGAATTACCCCCTGCACATTTTTGGATTGGAATCCAATAACCCTTTATATTTTTATTACAAAATAATAAAATGATGTTTTGCCCCTTCGATGTTTTCCGACAGGTATTTCTTGGCATTTTGGAACCTAAAAATAAAACAAATTGTAAATAAATGTTAACAAGAATAAGTCAAAGTTCATTGTACCCTATTCATGTTTGTTATGGGGAACAATGATCAACCTATCCATCCTTACCCAATGGCCCATTACTCATTGTTCCCCATCGACCGTTAGAAAAAACTATTGCAAATATACAAAATTCTATCACAAATCCGAAAGTAGTAAAATAGAAAACATCAAATCAAAACATTGATAATCTTATATAAGCACTTAGACAATTAAAAATACAATCCATAAAGATGTAAAACACTTTTCAAAATGTCGTAAATATTTTTTTTCGGTACTCACTTTTGGTCAAACCGCGACAGCGCGCCTCCCTTCTATCGCAGCTCAGCGGGGACTGAATTGAACGATCGGTATCACACGCGGCTCACTTCAGTTGAGTTTGTGTGCGTAAGCCACATACCCAGAGATACTTATGTATGGTTATTCATTGTTCCCCTTTAGTCATTGTTACCCACTTTCCCCTACTAATTTGCATGCTTATTTTTAAGCATATGTATGTCTTTTGTTTAAGTATAAAATAACCAATAGTATTTATTGTGAAAAAAACAAACCAGAAAAATGTCCCATTTTTGTTGGAGAAATAAATATAGATTACATTATGTAGAATAACAAAATAAAAAATTGCCAAGGTATTGCTATCTAAAACAAAGAACAAGGACCAGAACGTATCATCAATCAATCAAGCAAAAAAAAAAAACAATGAATCAAAAAAAGCGTTTGTCTGTCAACACAACGCTTGGACTTGACTTTATCTATGACGACTTGACTGTTTTATTCAATGCAAATAACTTGCAAATATTGATAATACTTGACACTGGCAAATGTCCGAAAGGAAAAGCCATTTTTAAAGAAGAAGAAGAAGAAGAACACAACGCTTTTCTCTCAGCATCAATGCTTTTTCGTCTCTAAAGCTTGAAAATTTTGGAAATCTACAAAATTTCGATCGATTCAGAGAGTGGAGAATTTCGTAGTTTTTCAAACAAAATACAGATACTGATTTAATTAAGTGGTTTATGTTGTTTTGTAAATAATGTGTTGGTTTGTGGGAGAACTTGTATTTTACTCAGACTAGGAGCAATGTAAAACTAATTTTGACCCCATGCTTCTTATTGTAATGTACTGATGAAGGTCAAATAACAACAGAAAAAGCCATTCAGCGAGATGGATGTCCAAACGGAAACCGCGATCGCGGCATCAGTTTTGTCGCATGAAAAGACGAGACTCAATCAAGCGGAAGACAGTGGTTATCATACTTTCACTCCAGGATCTTTCGAAAGTTCAGGATTATCCTGCGACATCGTAGATAATTGTGGAAAACTAGTCACAACGATTACTGGACAAATTCAAATTGTTACGCCCGATATAATCCAGCTACGTCGAAGATATCACCGGTCTATTTCGAGCACAACACCAAGCAGTCCCCTTCACACACCACCAGTTAGAAGAGCACCGAAGAGACCTTACTGTAGTACTGAAAATGCTGATGCTCATATCAACTCTGTGCCAACTCCAACAAGTTACATAGCTGGCAAGATACAGAATCTTCATTTTAATGAACAAACAGAATTAAATAAAATAACACAAAGTAATAACAACCATCAATTACTAGATTGTGCTCAAATATCTGAGTACCCAACCACTCCAGTGAAGAGAAACTGTAAAGTGCCATGTAAAAGATCTGCTAAGAAATTAGACTTCACAACACATTCATTATTGTGTGAAACCAATGGACTCCAATTTAATAGCAAGTCCAACAAGAAGCAATACAAGAAGTTAAGAATACAAAGCAAAGTTAGAACAAATTTGTTTAAATCTGATCCAAAGATTGACATTATTTCAAGATTATACCAGGAATGCGGTACCGGGCCACCTATTATGAAAATATTGAACTACATCTCACATGAAGATATTTTAAACTTCAATTTAGTTAGTCGATATTGGAATGACATATGGGAAGATGTAAGTGAAGAAAACGTTTTGAAGCAACGTTATAGAGAATTCTTGAGGATCTCTAAAGAAAATCTTGAAAATAAAGATAAAGGTGCCACACCTAAGAAGAACAAAAATGTATCAAGTATTCTGAAGGATATACAGAACGACCTAAAAGATAAAGTAGCAAATATACAAGTAGTAATACAAAGTCCTCCAAGTACCCCAAGGACAAACAGATTCAAGAAATTCACAAAGGTAACCTACCATATTTAATAATAATACCAAAGTTTTGGTAGCAATTTTTTAATGTTTCATTAGAAATGGTTTAGTGGTTTCGGTGTGAAGACGATACAAACACACACTCACTTTCAACTTTTTCTATATAAGTTCATTATTTTAAAAATACCTGTGTTATCTTAGAGTACCTTTTTAGTATTCCTGTACCTGTTAAAATCCATTTTTTTGACAGTGAAACCTAGCCTCTATAACAACACTAGGTGATATAGTGCATAACACTTCAATAAATTAGCTGCTAACATCCTGAGGAATGAGAAGTACTTTGCAGCTCTTTGATAAAAATCTATTTAACCATCAACTTTTATTTGATTATGTTGTTTAACTAGCAAAAGAGAAAAGTTTTGAAAAATAAACCCTTCTTTATCTTTATTGCACATGTGCATTAGACAGAGACATTTATTTAGTAAGGTAGGTACAACATCACACAGAGAATAATGTAGGTACAAAATTCTGCATGCAAGTGTCCATCATTTACTAATTTTGATTTTTTACCATTTCAGTCTGCATCGCTGGACTCTCGTTTACAAATGTCATGCGTGAGATGTTCTCAACCTGGTAAAGTTACAGAAGAGATATCCGGTGAAGTATGGGTTGGATGCACCAGCTCCCTATGTGGCTACCAGTTCTGTAAGTTCTGTACCTGCGACAGACATCCCGGTAAGTCTTGCTTTCAATATGATCTGAATGGGCCTAGCCCATCTAAAAGAAAGAAGAACCACTATGGTATTTGTTCAAAGAAAAGTAGAAGAAACTTACATCGGCTATTATAAGTCAGTAAGCTTAAGTTTCAAAATCCAGTGATAGTTTTTAAGATATTTAAGACATTGATTTACATTCCATTCTCGAAAATATTGTTCATGGAAATGATGTTACAATTGAGATTAAAAGTTAACATTGAAGTATGTATCTACACAAAAAAAATGAAGTGATAAAACCTACCTCAACATTATTTATGGTGACACAAAATAAGTAGGTTGAACTAGTTCATTAGAATAGTCTTTCTCACAAGTGTGCCTTTAAAAGCAGTTCAACTGATCAAAAGACTATCATTTCAATCAGAAAATCTTGAAGTAGGAATACATAATTCACCTATTATAATGACCATAAGGTACAAATCATTATCACAGCTCTCTAAGTCCCAATTTGCATTTTATTGTATTAAAATTTTGCCATAGCGTTTAGAATGTGTTAGACTGATAATGCCATATTCACGACAAAATGTCACATTTTTAGTATTGTAATGTTTTTAATTATAAGTTTTTAGTGTAAATAATTTGATTGCTTTCTAAAAAATAATTGATTAATTTGTACATTATGATTCTTGTGTGATGATCATTTCTGTTAACCTGTTTTGTATGCAACTAGATTTTACAGTAATCATATTGAAAACCTTAAAATATAGGTACATAATTTGAAACTAGAGTTCTTACAAAAACATTTAACTTCTTTTTCCATTGAGGAAACATGACAAAGATTCTTCTCCTTTCCTACAAGCCGAGCAAAGTCTAGTTCGAAGGTTTAAACAAGATATTGTTTTGATGTCTTTTCTAGAGAGATTGAAGTTAAATCTTTTCTTTGTAAGTATATTTTTAGTCACTAACAGCTGACAGAAATGGTTGCCACCCACAGTATTTTATTTATTCTGACAAAGACTACAAATTAATTTTAATTTCATTCGTACAACGGATTTATAGTTTTTAAAATCTTGCCGTAAGATAGACCATCACGTCATAATGCTCTCTTTGAAACCTTAAGCATCTCAACTTTAAAAAGTATCAGATACAGTTTTCAGATACTTACATACACTTTTAATTCTATGGCATATCTGTGTTTTGTGTTGATAAGCTGGGTGATATTTATATTAAATACTTACATGAAGTATTTCACGGCAATATTTTCACATTCACTGGCTTCAGTGCTTGAATGAACAAATAAGAAGCCATAGGTTTATATTTCATATTTGATTTACATACTCATTGTAGCAGAAGATCTGTCTATCCTTTTAAAGTTATGAATCGATTCAGAAACTCACAGAAACATCTACATAGCCAATTTTGAAGACATGTATAAAAGTTGACAATGTTGAGATGTCTTCACGAGATAATTTTACACAAAAAATGCCGTATATTCTGCTTATTGTATGTTCTACTTATAATTCAAGTTACAAACCATTAAGACTGATAGAAAATACATCACTAATTAAAACATGCACTTACTCAAATACTAAAACCACCTACTTACATTGTTTTACTCAAAATTACTCTGTGATATTTCAAATTTTTCAGTTCAATTAATTTTTTTCTCCAAAATAGCTGACTGAAATGAGTGCCTCCTTACTTATTAGAGGTCGGGTTAGTAATTACATCATTTTTAGTAAGAAGTTTTAAGAATAGGATGATACATACCTGGTAAATACTCCTAGTCCAATAAATAAGTAGGAACAAGTGTCAATCACCATTTAGGGAGTGTTTTAAACAATCTCTCAAGTGATTTAATTTTAATTTTTTAGGCTAAGTCCGTATAGGTAGGTGGCTTGCTTAGCGCCTGGAGGCTAGCGTAACTAAAACGAACGGTCTCGCACCGACCGCTTGACGCCTAGCTAGTTTGTCGCTTGACGTACATCGAAGTAAATAAACATGTTGGTCTCTTGTCACGAAGCGCGAAGCAAAGCCACTAGGCACTAAGCAAGCCGCCTGGCTATGCGTACGTATCCTTATTTTTCCTCATAGGTTAAGGAATGAATCATATTAGACCGACACCCTGCCTTGCTGGGTCTCGGCAAGCAGTCGGTCGGTCTGTTGTAACCGTTTGGCGACCGAGCAATGAACAACGAAGTTCGGACCCGATACGGCTGGGTGACGGTCTATTATAATTCATTCTTATAACCCGTGCATTTAATATTGTAGAATTTGTGGGACATCCTGCCTAAGGCCAACTGTTCACATAGCTGCACGTCTTACGCACGGATGTCGTCATTTATCTATAGATTGCAGATTGCAGGTTGCGTACGAAATAAACGAAAATGTATCCACGAAGAGGTAATAAAGTTGGATACAGTTTCGTTTGATTCCGCAACACGCAGTGCAAGCATCTTCTTTTCGTATAGTGGTATGGCTCACCTAGTGTTAGAGGTTTCAGGTTGCCCTGAGGGCCTCTAACTTGATCTAACGACTGCTATCAGATATAACAAATGGGACTAACTGCTTGACGTTGCTTCCGAATTTTCGGTCACACATCCAAGACCGCGCCAAGCGTTGTTTGACCCGCACGACCATTCAAAATCGGCTGGTGCAGGTAGGCCATATGAGTTCTTCAAGTGCAAGCTATTTTCAAATGACGATAGCGTGCTTATTAGGTGTAGCAACTTGAACAGTAGGGCTAAGCTTTATTTATAATTAATTAGATATAAGATTTTATAATTTAATTTGATGATTTTAATACTTATTCATTATTTCATTTGTGGCATTATTTCTTTTAAGAATGACTTGTTTTGATTAATCTGACCAGTGATTTTAATTGTCTTTATTTAATTTAATGTCATTTTATTATTGTAAATAATTTTCGAATCTGAAAAAGCCTGAAGTGCTCCTCTTTTAGAAATAAAACGTTTTCGAATACTTAAATAAAATATTTTATTTATTAAATTAATTAAGGATACTGAGATAGATTATTGTTCATAATTGATATTATTGGTCATCCACGAAGGTCCAATTCCTCAGGAATTGTCAGTAGATGTATGCCAGTTACGTCCACGCTTTGCATTCTACACTTTTAATTCACGATTTTTGTATACTATTATTATTCGAACTATACGAGTCTAGATCGCGTTATAGACAATTTTACTTAAATTTAAATTACTTACCTCGATGTTTCGGCAACAACAATCTTTGACCCTTAGTTCTAAAAATGATAATGATTGGCGTTCATAGTCTGGACTTACCAACAATATTATAAATAGAGATTAAAAAAAAGAATAGAAATGGTAAAGGAAGTAAATTTATTATAGTTAATGGAATTATTTACAAAGATTTTACATTTTATATTTAATCATATTTCACAGTTCTCTTATTATATTATTTATCTACAAAAATTGGTCCACCGAATTATCTTATTTTATACAATAACTAACATCACTAGATTGTCCGAAATAATTGTAATACGAGACTTTCCTATGCTTAATTTGTAAATTTGTAAGGCACTAGTACAAATACACATTTAATTAGTGACGAGGGGCAATCTGACAGTAATAGGACAAAATTAACTAAAATTTTTATTGTTTAATGTTAATTTTATAAAAAAATGACTTCATATACATGAGCGTTTGACCACTATCTCACCAGATGGGAAGTGATATGGCCTAAGATGTAGCACGCTCATCTAGAAGAAGGAAGACGGCAGTGAATCAAGATTCGACCCTTCTTCCTTAGTGTCTACTCTGAAGTATATAAAAGCATAAAAAACAACTTTAGTCTAAAACAGAAATGAGAGATCACACGTGTACGAAAATGCACGTCTTACAGCTGAATACAGTAACGCTTCTTAAAATTAGTGCGATACTTAAATAAATAAGCGGGTTCTAAATTGAAAATTAGTATGAATTTTTTCGAGTTTAAAATCTTTTTAAGTGTTCAAGTAGAACTCAAGTTTTGATTAACGTTTCTAAATTCCGTTGGAGGTTTATCAAGTTATAGATTTCAAAGTGCATAGTCACAACAGCCCCATTTCGCATGTTTTTTTTAATTAGATGTAGCTAAGAAGTCTATTGCTTAGAATATTTGTCATGACATGACATGACTATAGTCGGTGGTTTTCTCACATCCAACTTATCCATGATATACTCAACCGAGACCCATCACGTACTTTGGTATTTGATAAGCCACTTGAGGTATTTGCTTCAACATTGATAATCTGAAACCATTTTATAGAAAATTAATATTGTAGTCATGGTTCAAATATTGATGGTGAAACAGACGTTAAAACATAGTTTATTTGGGTTCATAATTATTTTTCCCGGGTCTTTTATTTTATTATTTGGGATCTCGGGCGCGGTCAAGCTTATTGTAACTTGATCGAAACGTCGAGGTAAGAGAATTTAAAAATAATAATACGCGAATAAGACCCGGGAAAAATAATTATGAGTTCAAATCGTGTGAGTTTAAAATGTTTATTTTATTTGGGTTTAAACATTGAATTCTTCGATGAGATGAAGGGCAACGTGGTTATAGCGTTGCCCTTCATCTCGATGTTCCCAAAACCAATATGCAAATGAAATGAAATCATTAATAGATTGAGAAATCTTGATGAAAAGAACATGGGCTACAGATGGTGTATAGTGATGTGATGGTAAAGGTAATGGACTACTGTGAGTCACAGGCGCCATACACAATCATCAATGTCACAGTCTGTGACATCGATGATTATGGCGCCTGCCGTAACAAACACGTAAAAATAGCAGAAAAACTTATATTATTATTATTACCTTTATAAAAAATCCAATAGACCTGTAAGTTATTCCCACCACCCTTTAAACTTGCGTTACACTTGGTCTGTACAAATAGAAATAGATAATTAACAGAACACGTAGTATGAATTCTTGTGAGCAATTAGTGCTAGTGCGAGTACTTAGCCTACCGACTATTATCGCATCTACTTCTGGCAAAACAATTTTGATAATTAAAGATTGCCTTTACGCATAATAATACGGTAAACTCGAAAAAATCACATTACGTCTACAGTAGTTTTTATTTAAATTAATTATAATGTGTAGGCCCTTAACCTAGAATATATTGCATATTAAGTAGGTGTATGTTTTCGTGCAAATAATTAGGTACTCTTAATATTATTATTTAGTGAGAGATTACGTATTACAAGCCACATAACATTCCCGCTGTACCACTCACCAAAAAAATTCAACTAGTTCTTAAGTTCTTATAGTAATTCAACAAGCGAGAATATATTGGTTTTACGTAGAGACAGGCGTAGTAGTAGCAGGGCTAGTAGCGGTACTGTTAGAATCTGCTTCTGTCCTATAAATTAATTTCAATTTTATTGCTTCCTCATGCATATAGTAAGTCGTTTAGTTGCTCTAACCTATTTACATACAATCCAAGTAAAACTTAACCAGTTTTTGTATTTACAGTGTTCTAAAGATTGTGTTGTACTTACGAAACTGAGAGGCCATTATAGAACCATGCCCTCCAAGTTTGCGGCGCAGGAGAGGCGCCGTCTATGCGCGCTTCTATTTGTCCGCACAGAGCGCGGCGGTCGTGCGATCTGCCTGATCGGGCGTCGCAGATCAGGCGCTTACGACATTCCCCGTCGCAAGTACCGCGACGAGGACTGTTCTTCCAATAGTGCCTGAAATATTATCCATTAAAAGTGCTGTAAAAAAGAAATCTACAGTGAACGTCGCCAGCGCTACGCTAGACGCGGCGAAGGCGAAGTTAACACGCGATTTCATATTTTTTCAGAATTTATAAATCATGAAGGAAAAACTGCAATGACTGACGCAATACAGTCATGATCAAGAACTAAATTACTATGATAATTATCTCAACAAGAAAGTTTGAGATAATACACTTTTTTCTCTTTTACTTATTAACTAGCTGCGCCCCGCGGTTTCACCCGCGTAAGTCCCGATCCCGCGGGTTTATCGGGATAAAATACCTGGAATAACACATGGAATAGCCTATGTGTTATTTCAGGTTTTCCGCTACCTATATTCCAAGTTTCATGGTTATCGGTTCAGCGGTTTTTACGTGATTGAGTAACAAACACTCATACAAACTTTCAGCTTTATAATATTAGTAGGATACACATAAAAATAGGTACTTGAAATATAAATTGAAAACGTCTTCTTTAGCCGTCATATCGTCGATAAACTTGTCCCAGTCTTGAGGTCGTAAAGCCTGCATTAGATACGCCGACCGCGCCGAGTAGAGCTTGTACCATATCGGATAACCGAAGAGATTGGCCTCCTTCAAGTTCATGATCCAAGTTTCGTGGTCGACCACTTGCTGTATAGAAAAAACATTATTTATTATGATATTTACAAGGTTACTTAATGAACTAAACATGGTTGCTTTCCTTACCCGAGTTGAAGCCTCGTGGTCACCGTCTACGTAGTATATTCGATATCCTAGATTTAAATCGTAATATGGCGAGACTGATGGCCCAACGTAAGCTATACTTGTTGCTCTACCTGTAAATTAAATAAGTTTTAAGTGACGTAGGTACGTATTACGTAGAATTTAAAAAAACATATATTCTTACCAAGATCATTAGGATCATAAAACACTTCGAACTCATCGAAATGTGTATGACCAAAGAATTGTGCAGTAATCGTCGATTCATATCGATTGATTATGGCGTAATAGTTGCGACTCCATACTTTCAAGCAGTCAGAGTGACCTGGTGGAATGTGTCCGATCAAATGGACTTTCTCTCCGCTGAACTCTGCCGATTGCAGTTCGTAAATCAACCATTGAAGCTCAGTCGCAGGATCCGTGCTATTCATGAGTAACCACCTGCAAACGGAACAGCGAGCGTGTCATTCTTGGAAATACCGTGGAATAATCTAGTCACTGCAATTACATTGTAATGTGTAATCAATTATGGACAGTTTTTTCTGTGCTACTGTAGTAGATACATAGCTGAAGCTGTTAAATATCGAGTTTTTGATTTACGAGAGTATCTACCACCATAAATCAAATGGAAAAGACAGAATTGTTATAAATCGATGGCAGGTAAGATACGAATCTATTAGCGCAAAGCACATACTGTTACGGCGGGATTTTTTATAATAATCATAATTCAGCTGGGTCATTTACTCCTATATGTGTTTTGTGCATCTATGTAGTAGCATGAGATAATGGAAGTTACATACCAGTTCTTATTATTACAGTAGTTCATGTTGAGTGAAATGATCCTGAAGCCTGGCCTGACGAGCACCGAATAGAATGCGCCTCTTCTCACCGTGTGGGAGACTCCAGCAGGCAGCCATCTTCTCCACTGCGCGTCTAATTCGTCGTACAACCACGCGATGTTCAGGTCTGGAGACGAGATGTATGGAGGCGGGAAACTGGAATGGGTGAGTTCTTTATATAATTTAAGTCAAAGTATGTTATATTTTTCTTTAAAAAAATGCTTTCCAAAAATTCATACCCGACAGGACTTGAACCTGCATCTCTGGCGTACCGCGCGGTACGGTACGGTTAAGGCCAACCAATTAGGCCACAGGTGCTGGTCTCGTCGAGTCGATATTATAAATCAAAGTATGTTTTTAACCTAAAAGGACCCAATTTGAGGTCTATTTGCGAAAACGTAAACATTCATTCAACCATAATTCTTATTTAAGATTTATCAATTGAAATTATGACTGCTTGGTGCTTATTCAAGCATCGAATATTTAGTTACATTTTACCGGGTCTTAATTGCGTGTTATTTTTTTACCTCGAAGTTTCAACCATGATCCAATGGTCTTAGTCCCGAAGGGACATCGAATATTTGTATTGGAAATTTACCTATATCGATAGAATATCAATTTCCATGACACGAAAATAATTTTGATGATTGGTCTTTTCCGTACCTTTGTAATAAAAAATGGTCGCAGTGTCACGTGGAACGGATGCGGTCAATTAACTATACATCGAACCAGATATCATCAAATTGTTATAAATTGGAACTACAATGCCGTCATATTCGACTAGATTACGTTCGTGACCAGACTTCACTTTATTGACAGATAAAATCACGTTTTTTAAATAAAACTGACTAGAAGGCACTTCGGCCAAGCTTCTTCCACCTTCTACGTGCAATAATTATGCACGGAGCATTAACAATTTAGCATTTCTGGCGCTAGTTTAGTAACAATAAATTCAAATAATTTGTATGACGAACTAAAGCTTATTAAAAGTGTAAAGAAGTCACAAAACGGAACAAACAATCTTTATGATCACCTATTAACTGGTGAAGCTTCATGGTTACCAAGAGCAGGGAAGATAGGAACTCCCGGGAACATGTCCGACATTTGAGCAACAGTTTCTTGAAGCACTTTCAAATTTTCTTCCTTCGTTTGATTCCAAACATCGTGCGGTGGAAGATCGCCAGTCCAAAGTATGTAGTCAATATCCTGAAATTGATCACGAAGGTAGTAAAATAGCTAAATCTTTTTAACTCCAAAGATAAATATTTAGCGTTCATGGCACAGTAACTAAAATAACATTAAAATCTTTTACGCAATATATAAGCAAGTCGCGACACAGGAAATGAAGCAGATCGGTTACGTATTATATTATGTGTCTTTGTGTAGCTATAACGTTAATAGGTTATTACTTATTAGTATTTAGTGTAGATAAACCGGTCCATATCTACGCCATAAATAGATATTTGTGGTCAGATGCATTTTGTTATTGTATCATTATCATATCAGAATGCGTATTTCAAATCTAAAATAATGTTTGGTTTTCGGCTCAAAACTACGACTAAAGGATATGTTGGAAATTGCTCACGGTATGCGTTTCAGCAATGTGTTTCAACATGTGATCAATAGTGCGTTTTGGTGTATCACATTTTCTGTAGTCTCCCCATCTTCCTGCGCCGCCTCCCGGAGTCAATGCCGGTCCACTAGAGGCTCGACAGCAGAGGGGCTCATTGCACTCCGCATTAGCACCTGCCCATTATACAATTTACACTTTAATATAAGTACATAACATGTCTAGGTAGCGTTTAATTACCATAAGATAGTAGTTTACCTTCTGCGTAGTATGGATCGAAGTGAGTGTCAGAAATCTGTAACACTTTGAATGTCGGCGCTTTATCGATCGGTGCTTCTAATTTTCGTACTTGAGGCTTTGGCACCGGTGGAAAAGCTACCTCCCATTCGTGATAAGGATTGTATACGTCACCACATGCGTCGCCTATCACAAAACTGCAGATCTCATCTGGCCCTATAGTGATTCGCTTCAGAACATACACTACTTCGCTCTGTAAGAATAAAATATAATTAGGTATCTCCTTTGTGGCAAAGCTAACCTAATGCCCACAAAGGGTGTTTTATGCTTACCCCAAAGAGTCTTGTTATTCCTTCACACACTCTGGCTGATTGTATTTTTAGAGACACACAGAATTGATATATCATCTTGTTTATTTCCTCATGACTTTTACCAAGTCTTATGTAATGTTGAAGTAATCCTGCTCCTGCTTTGCAAGCCGTACAAGACACCTTCGACATCACCGAATGCTCTACTTCGTAGTATACTTGTTTCAAATTCAACAATTTCAGAGCTTTTTCTACGAACAGTGGTAAATTAGTACTTTTGTCACTATCCCATAGAAGTCTTGAGTAGTTTCTTTTGAGAACAGCCATGTGTGCTATTAGCTCGGTTTCGTTTGCAGAGGGTGGCAGTTTGTGAGTAAAGTTGGAAGGTGAGAAAAATGGTTCTTCATTTCGTGGCGCTAGAGTCCAGTTCCAAGTATCCATAGGTGGATTCCATTTTATGACTGGTTTATTCATCCTCCCAGTTTGTTGTAGAAATATGGGGTTACCTTGTGTAAGATGATAAAAGTTTGTTAATTTCAATAATGAGTAAGGTTTCAGTACGTGGTTATTGTTTTCAAAAGTTATTCCATATTTTCTCGAAATAATATACAGTTTAGCATTAGAATAAAGAAACAATTTTCAGATAACCTTTGAAATAATTTGTTAGTGGCGTCTGCAGGTATAGGTAACCATCGTAAATGCAATACGAAGTCCGACTCACCTGATGTCATAGAAAAATAAACTAGAATTTGTAGAAGCCATGGTATCCTGATGATCATATCGGAAGTGCAAGGGAAGAAAATCTGAAACAAAAGACAAACTTATCATTGAAAGTTTCGAAAAGTTTTGGTATGTAACGAGTAACGCTACATGAATAAAGAACGGCAATAAAAACTCTCTTTTCAAAAATTCTTTTGTATTCTAATGTAGAGGTAATATAAAAATAATACTACATGAATTGAGACGAACGGCAATAAAACTCTTTTCAAAGTCCATTGTGTTCTTGTGGATTTCAATAAAAATATCCCATAAATAAGAATAGTTATGCCACAAAACTACTTCTTCGAGTTACTTGGTCAAATATCAACCAGTGAAAGTAGGTCAATAGAATATCCAACTATGACCTATTTTTAACGTGTAATCTAGAGCTTAACATAAATTATTACCTACATGTGTCGTAGATGATATAGTGCTTAGTTCCTAAGTCCATAAAATGAGAAAATATATTGTTGTAACTGGCATTTAAAGCCGCTTTACCAGGAAATCTAAGTATCTTTATTTGATCTCACATTTTACGTAATAAAGTAACTTGTGTTTCGTCTAGTTTTTAGTTTCACTTTGTTGAATTCATAATTTGTTTACAATAAATAAAGACATTTGGCGGTTAAATATTATAAGCTTTAACAATGATTCCGCTTTTCAATGTGTTCATTGTCTGTGATATTTCCACGATATTTCTAGGTATTTATTGTTATAATTTTTTTTCTTACATTTACATATTTACAAAAGATATATCCTTTATAATAATGATTGAAATATAATTAAATTATATTATTATTATATTATTATTAGTATTAGTGTCGTCTTTAACTAGTGCTCGATTCCACCAAACTGCAATAAGCAACGAATAGCAATTTTACGCATAAATCGTCTATTTCACTCATAGAGATATTAAGTAGGTAGGTACTAAAGAGGTGATATAGTAACTTTGGAACAAAAACATAATATTTCATTTCCTTAACGCTAAACAGGAAAGAAAATTCATTGCTCCGCTAATATTGTCAGGTCTATTATAAGAATAAAATGAGCATCGCTCGAGAGTAAGATGTAATCCATGAATGAAACGTAAAAATCATCGTTGAGTTTAAGGTAGCATTACTGCAGTGACTGTTAACAACTATCTTCCTTCTGTTATTGACTGTTATGGTTGAGATAAATTTAACCTCATACTGTAAAGCGGGATTTACATAACGAAACTAGTGGCATGCAATTTATAGTCATTTAAAAAAAGTCCGTAAACACAGCGGTAATATTAATCTATTTGATAAAATTGCTTCCAGTAACTGCTGTCAGACTGCTTTTGTGAAATTAACTCAATATTACACGACACTAGTTTCGTAATGTACATTAGGCTTACCAGATTATGTTTTAAATGTTGATAAAAAGTGATTACCTCTAATTCATTGTAAAAGAAAACGTTACGATGATGTTCAGGCGATAATAAAGTACGTGTGTGTATTATGTGAGCATGTGAATCAGCGGATTTACCGAGTATACTGTACGAACGTTGAGGTCGGCACTTTCTCCGCGCTTCATTGACTTTGTTGGAAAGTGACGGTTTAGTGCACGCTGCCGCTGCGCTCGTCTGCTTATTGTGAACCAAACAGCAATGCAGTTGCGTTGCGTTGCTCAACATACCCATCCTATTGTTATAATAATCAGCTTTCGTTCTCTGATAGATAACTAAGTATTACCGCGTTCAACTTCCCATACCATTTTTTACTTCATGTTTGACATCGCTCATGCTTTGATCGATCTCATTCGTAATACTAGCTGCGTCCCGCGGTTACACTCGCGTAAGTTTCGTTCCCGCGGGAATATCGGAATATAAAGTAGGATATATGTTATTCCAGGTCTCCAATATTCCAAGTCCAAGTTTTTGCTAGTCTTCATCACAATTTTTATTTTTTTATATATTGCAATCAGTTTTCCAAGTATGAGTGAGTTATTAATTACTCTTTTAGTAAAAATTATTGCATAGCTCATTGTACTAGTATGTTTGTGTGCCTCTTCAGTCTATTGAGATCGTCAAGTATGCTAAGTTGCTCAATTTGTTGTTTGGCACAGGTGGCATGCTTTTTCAATGAAGATTCGTATTAGGCCATAATTTCGTCTTTCACTGTCCTCGTGTTCAGGCGTACGTGGAACTTTGGATTTGGTTGATACTTGGGACGTTGGCTGATTCCCACAGTTGGATATCATATCTCCAAATTGGAAGCCTAACAATAAATATCGAAGTCTATGATTCTTGAGTGCGAACGGCTCAACAAATCAATATTCTCGACCTACTTAAAAGGCTTCAGCCTATGACATCAAAAGTTCTTGTGAATCGTGCCAATGATCTCTTCGGTTCGAGGTCAAGGGTAAGTCAAATAAACTAGATAAAACAATTTTGTTTATTGTTTTTGTGTATTACAAACGTAGGTATATAAAATAAGGATAATCCACTGAATTTGTTTTAGGAAGGCTGGTTTATAATTAACGAGAGTTATCGTGTTTTGTATTGTATTTTCTTTAGTGTTAGTAAAATCAATATTATTTAATATTAATATAATATAACAATAAATTGGCTCAGAAGGTACATACATATATACACTACTGTTTCCATATTTGCATGGATATCAGCAATCTAACATGGTTGTTATATATCACGTCAAATGGTTTTTTTATTACCTTGACATGACATAGTATTAAAATATAACTTATATATTATTGTATTGATATTAAAATCTTACTAATAATAAACGCGAAAGTTTGTGTGTATGTTATGCACGTATGTGACTTTGTTACTCTTTCACGCAAAAATTACTGAACCGATTGCGATGAAACCTGGAATATTGGTAGCTGAAGACTCGATATTCCCGCGGGAACTTGTCATACACGGGTGAAACATTTCTATACGATGAAGATAATGATATGAATGGACTTTATAAAACATGCACATTTTCAAGGAGTTTTTTTAGGAAAACGATGAAAATATATTTCGTATAGGGCAAAATCGTATAAATATTTAGGTAATACAATACTCACCCACAATTAATAGGTTATTGAATTGATTATAGATACCTACCTACTTAGGTACCTTCTATTTACAGACTTTGTTGACTCTCTACATTATTGTTTGGGTTGTCATTAGAAATACCTACGTTCATATTTGTATTGCTTCTACAAAACGTTGGTTCAATAAATACCACTTTTAGAGACACTTGAGACCTGTAGTTTGTTGATTAAGAAGAGTTTAATGCCTTACTTATTATAGTTAATTAGTAGGTTTTGCTAGAGCATAAACAACAATAATGTTTTCCCATAAGGTTACATTCTAGAATAGGTAGGTTCTTTTCCTTTCGTAGATACCCATCCGCATATCTACTTTCACAGTAAAAAACAACAACTCACTGTTGCATATTCTCTCCATCGACCACGATATTTTTCACTTTCTCAGATGTTTTAGCTCAAAGTGATCGTTAAGGGGGACGTAACATGCTTCTCTATACAAAGAGAAAAACCTATATTCTACGCTTTAAAATTATCCGATTCTAATTTGATGTGTTATTATTTCACAAAACTAGACCTTACGTATAGTTACGAATCTCCGTATTCCGATTAGTGTTAAGGAGTGGGACAGAAGTTTTTCTTTTTATCCCCGCTCGTTGTATAGAGGAATACGCATCTGCTTCTCGTCAAATAGTTCACTTATTATTATAAAACATTTCTCTACATTTAACTTACGAACGTCCATGATGTAATATGCGTTTTCGGCGATAAAACGAGCCGATTTCTATTTTACGTTTTCATACAAGTGAGTGTCAACGTTTCGCGAGAACCAGTTTACAGTTCTGCAAGTGCCATAAATGTGTAGTAAGGTGGAGGGAGACGATACCGGTCTGTAAGTAGGTAGGCTGAGGTTCCGTGGGCGCTCGCGCCTCGCTTGCGTCTGCGCATGTCCGGAGGTGACAGTTGCACTGACTTGCGTCTTGCCATAGAATGGCCACTTGCGTAATGATTACGCAGAAATGAGGATTATAAACAACTATAGTACACAACATACTGCATATACATACATAAAACTGTTTATATATTACATACGATAATACCGTCAAAAGAGAAAAATTAAAAAAAAGAGAATATACTTATTTTATTCTATTTTCATTCTTTGCTATAGCGTCAACAGAAATACATCATTGGTGACAATTTCAACTGTGTAGTTATCACGGTTTAAGAGATACAGCCTGGAGACAGACAGCTAAAGGAACATCCTCTTCAGCGCGCTATTTATAATTATGTTTTAGCATCCCCACTGACTGACATCAATCTGCAGGCATACCATGCAGCGTCCGCTATACCCTGCAGGACACCCCGAACGGCACTGTCGTCGGAGATCAGTTAAAGACTGGTCGGAACGGAACCAAAAAACAAACACGAAGAGAGTTTTTGATAACATTTGCAAGAGCAGTCTTGCGTATGTATAAATAAACTCTGCCTTTTACTTTCAAGGATGATAAGTAGGTTCAAGCAAGGGTCCACTTCCCGACTCCCATAGGTAAAACTTTCCTTCGGTCATCGAACTTTCTTACTTTCACCTATCTTTTGTACTTTTTCATCTATGGAATGCATATTAAATATAATATCTGTTAGTGCCTCCCACATGTTGGTTAATCTAGCACCTATTGTATTAGGGCATTAGCCCCATCCATTCATTTTCTTTTGATGCCAAGATTACTTACTGACTTCTGAGTTAACCAGAAGAATAAATTACGTAAAAATACATTGCAAAAAAAAACAATTGAATTAAACTTACTCCTGTCACAGTCGATCGCAGATTTCTTTACAAGATATTTTATTTGCCAAACAAAACGATTTAGACAATTTGAGGAGCAAAATAAAACATTTTCTCGAGCTCCTCCGTGCTTCGAAGGGCACATTAAGCATGTGGTTGCGGTTGTAATCTCTTATATCAGTCGTTTCGTTAGGTCCAATTAAAGGTATAAGCGCAACCTAAAAACTCTTAACACTATGTGTGCCACACCACAACACGAAAAGAAGAAGAAAGCCAAGCAGATTTAATTTTATCATTCAAGTAAAACAGGCGTGTAAGAAGGCGCCATTATATTATCTATTTCAAGACTTATCGTAGAAGAATGAACTGTTTAGTTTAAATTTATTACTAGAGTTAGAGGTTGAGGTCGCGACTGTCATTGGTTATGCTAAGATTTTTCTCATTTGCTATTCAGTGTCCGAGACGATCTGCTCAGCTATCTATAGTGGCTTATTAATAGTGCGGGGAGTTGGTCTGGAACCGGCGAAACGAGAACAAAAGTTAACGCGAGAATTGAAACCTTTCGACAAGTGCAAAAACAGAAAACAAATAAAGTCGATTTGTTATGAATTAAATTACATACCGGGATAGAACGATCGTTAGTGTCGCAGCGGACAATAAATAACCTTTAATAAAATAGACAACGTATTGCCTTAATCAAGATTCAACAGCTACTGCGACTTTCGCATGCACATACCTGACCACAGTAGGTGCTCAAGATGTGCATTCATTAAACAACTTCAAGCATTAAGAAGAACAAAACGAAAAACAAAGTCAGCTTTTGAATATTCGTAAGTGTCTTTTAATTTACATAGTAACTTATTTTTGTTCATATTTCAAACTAATTTTTGTACACTTACCTTAAATGCCTATACTCCGTGGGCAGATGATCTACCTCCGTCTTGAACAATAAAACTTTAGGTACGATTTGAATTTGAACACTGAATTTGCACGTCGAACATAGAATGATTCAAGAAAACCACTCGCAGAATCTTTTGTTTCCAATCAGCACCACTGTACATAAACGGATAGACAAGGTAATAATGTATTTATTAAAGAATAAAACTACCAGCTACGTTAATAGACCGGTTCATTAAAATCAAACGATTGACCTGGACTGCCCTCACTACTCTGATAAAAAGAATGACATCCACATCGTACGATCCACGCCACAATCAAGAATATGTTTACAACAACACCGCCAAAACAATATTTATAATAAGGTCTTTCAAATTAGGATAATCGATTTGTTACGCACAAGATGACCTTAAATAGACAAATAATCGTTTTAAATGCCTACATTTTTCATTTACAAACTAAAAACCTAGTTTCTAATTTAATCAATCAGATTCAGTGAAGATAATCTATTCTTATAATAAAGGAAGAGAGGACAAAAAGTATGTATTTAGAAGTAAATTAAAAATAAAGTGGTCTAGGGGACTTAGAAAAAGTAGTAGAACAAAATTATATTATTAAAATTCATGTATGTCTGTCTGTTTCTCTGTTTATCTGTTGGTTCCTTATACAATTAGAAACTACTTATCCGATTTAAATCTGGTTTTCAATATTGGATAGTTCTATCTATCTATTCCAGGCCACCAATGAATGTACAAGACTATATCTTAATCTATATGTATAAACTACTTTGTCCTAACTCACTGCCTAATGCAACAATGCACATAATATATACGGAGCTGAAAGGAGAGTGAGTTTTTTATATGTTATATGATGTAGGCCTCCGTTAACAAAGGGTTTTTCAAATCGCCACGGAATCAGGAACTACTAGGTTGAAACCGAGGAACACAGCAAGTAATTGATATAATTATATATAATCCATTAACAAAATAAAATGATGTTTATAATTTACCCATATACCCAAGAAAAGGTAAAAAAAATAACTAAGTATGTTCATAATTAGGTCACTGATAGATGAGTTTCAGGTTAATAGTGTTCTTATTTATTTTACTATAACATCTTCATTTTATTATTGTTCTAATACACCGGAATAATCGATAAGGTCATTTATAATTACCTCTTTGTTGTATCTTTGTTCTTTAATGTGATGACTGACGATCATTGAGCATCGTCGTTATTATCAAGGATTAGGTACCTACTTTTTGTGTAGAGTCCTTTCATCACGCGATTCTTGACTCATCCCGTTTGTTTTATCTACGAATATGGTCAATTACAGTATTTTTTAAAATTTTCAATTTCATTGGTATTGTGGAGGTTGATTTCATTGTTACCGTTTATATAAGCACTAGCTGGGTAGTTATAAGGTAAGTTTTAATCCCGTGGGATTTCTTATCGGATGCCGACATCATATACGGGTATCAGCATTTTGTAGATAACAAAGTATACTTAACTGACTACTATATCTCAAATCTCGGTCAGCCTTAAAATTCTGAACTAAATAACGAAATATTTTAGTGAAATATTTCACTTGATTACAACAAGTTAGTTATTGTATAAAAAGTAACATGGCACAACAAAGGTAACTAGGTTTTTCCGGACTTCTCACGATTGACGATTGTGCAAACAATTATCGTGTTCATAAAGTGAAAATAAAACAGCTAAGTATCTAATAAATAGGGCATAATTAACTTTGTATTGTGCTTCTCATATATTATATTACTAGACTCTTATATATGTAATAATATATTGGAAGGGTTAGTAAATAAGTGTGAAACCCAAACGAAAATTAAATCTAGAAAATGCTTCACTGGTCTACGGAAAGTTGTCACAGTATCTACTCTCTCACGAGTTAGCTGAAAAAGCATATTTTTACGTAGAAAACAAAAAACACATGAAAGTTAACTGTTTTAGCTTACATCATCGTGTCGTCCAAAGAAACAACAATGCACACGTTGTTATTATATTATAAGTATCGATTGACCTCCGGCACACTTTCTTTTCCATCACAAGCATTATGCAACACACGAATCTCTTATTTTATTATATATTATTGCAATGAAATAGCCATGTGTTATTTATTATCATCTTCAATCTTCTTCTATTCGTGTAGTGGTGTGTCCCACCTAGTGTAGAGTTTTCAGGTCGCCCTAAGGCCTCTAACTTTTTCTAATGACTGATATCAGAGGCAACAACCAGGACCAACAGCTTAACGTGCCTTCCGAAGCAGAGGAGCTCGAGAAAGTGTTTTTTTGCCACTCAAATTTTCGGTCACCCATCCAAGTATTGATCGCGCCAAATGTTGCTTAACCCGTACGAACATTCAAGATCGTCAGGTACAACCGATGAGCTCCTCTATCAATAATAATAAAAAATAATCATCAATTATAATATGTTCGTAGACGTCGTATACTTAGGTACAATACATACAATTTATGAGTTATATTCTCGTATGAATTAGTTGCGAATTTAAAGTTGTGCCGTTTGCATTATATAGTCACTTTCTATCGTGTAACTTTCGTGATGATGTATGAATAATAAAAGATAATAAAACTGCTATTTCTGTGTTAAATATTCGTATGTTCAAGGAAGTGATCATATGATTTATTTCGGATGGATGGTTAATTTTTATACCATTTGAGGTACGGAACCCCAAAAGATAAATATTGCTCGCCGTTGTATCATCTATCCCAAACCAATCACTAGGTTTGCGATATGGGCCAGACAAATATCCACTTTGTAGTTCTCATAGTAATCTAATAATCCACTAACACAGGCACATTTGCACTTTTATGTCTTTCTGTTAAGGTTTTGTTTTCATTAAATCCATTGGACGTGAACGGTTTAGGACTGGAAGACAACAAACTTAAACAGACAGCTTAATACTGCACCGTAAAGAATGAATGATGTCAACCTGCATGGGGACATCGACGGCTATGCAGGTGTACCGATCATGTAGAAGCAGATTGTGTCCCAAATGTTTCTTGTGCGTGGTAGCCTTAACAGCTATATAAAGTTGTTTTTGTGGAGGATGGATTTGGGGTTGCCCTATAATGCAACATTGGACAGTGCATGTTGAGCGTTCCGGATCAAAATGTAAATAAGTTTCAGATGATTACTTTTTGTGTTATTCAATTTTATGTTAATATTTTATTCCATTTGCGTTTGTTTTATTTATGACACCTTTTCCCTAGATACAAAACAATTTCATTAAATTACACAAACAATGTACGTCTAAATAAAGTAAACTCTGGGGTTTAATGTTAGGTCCGTTTATCCATTTTATTTGTCTTTCCACTTTACCTTTTTTGAATTATTCATATACCGACTTATTGCGTAGCGATATTTGTATTCGAGGCTATACCTATTCGAATAAAACGTTGAGCGGCACTTAGCCATTCTAGGCACATCGAAATTCGCAGTTAGCCTACTTTGGTTTGCCAGAAAGAAAGTAGCCACTGTCAAACTTTGGTGTTGTGGTAATATGATGACATGATTCTTTTATACTTAGAACCAGCTGTTTTTCGCAGGTCTAACCGTGTAATACCGGCGTGAGATAAGATCATAATTTCGAAAATATAATCACATCCACGTGGTAAACGGAATTTTCTTATGATTGCGTTTTAACGAGACTGCATATTACGGTTCTGTAGCTACAGATTTTTAATTCGTTTAATAAGTAGTTCT
Source organism: Idaea dimidiata (assembly GCA_949358125.1). Lineage (NCBI taxonomy): Eukaryota > Metazoa > Arthropoda > Insecta > Lepidoptera > Geometridae > Idaea > Idaea dimidiata. Next base: position 8,495,698 of record OX442336.1, on the reverse strand, counting down.
CATTTTACTTTAAAATATAATAATATGCTCACAAGGCTTTTTTTAAAAGCCTTCTTTTAAAATTTCAATTGGTTTAACTTTACTATCGCATAACACAGATTTATCGCGTTTTAAAAGAAAGTCATCCAATTAAATTATCGTGCCATAGTAACACGATTTCACTACACGTAAAATAATGTGTTTAATAGTAAACTTAAAACACTCGTTTACTAAGTAGCAGGTATATATCTATCTACCTATTTGCGACGGTGCACCTCCACAGACGACATAACAAGTTTAATGCAAACTTGATGCGTCCCGCGTGTTAGAATAAATAGAGTTCAGTGGTCTCGCTGTTAAAAATATCAGGAAAAATAATGTAGATAAAAGCGCATTGCCATACCATACGGTATTCGGAACGTCAGGTGTCATAGTAGTCTTTAAAGCTTGTCGGACGAATGTGTAGAGGTAGAGCTTATTTTATTTTGAAGTTAAGTTCACTTGCCAAGCAATACAGAACGAAAACAAAACACCAAAATGACTAAGGCTAGACCAAAAAGACTAAGAATGTGCCTTGAGCAATAAAAAACTAGAAATAAATATATTTTTTTAATTAATTAAAGTTTTGATATTAAAATGAAAAACTATGAGGCGATAGTTTACAGTAACTTTTTAGAAAATTAAAAAAGACGAATTAGATCTAAGCCTACCTTGATAAAGCTGACTGGAAAGTTAGCGAAACGCCTTTACATTGTAACAACGCCGTTAATAAATAAAACGCGAATAAAACCCGGTAAATATTGTGTTTTATTATAATGCAAAATCGCGAAGAGACAAGACATTGCAAAGGTTATATTTTTCACTACACAAGGCTACCTTGCATTATAGTCATACTTGGGTCGTTTTGTGGTTAATAAATTTAAGTATGTAGTTCAATCCGGTTTCTTTAGGTAATTCTGCCAAACTATAAGTAGCTATGTAATTATGATGCTGTTTGTCACTAACCATGACAACTTATTTTAGCAACTCTAGTGTAAAGAGACCTTTGCACTTAAGTAGAGTTAAAAATGTAATTTCCTAAAGTGTCAGTCTTTTGCAATTTAAAATAAGTACGAATACGTAAGTAAGGACCGCATTCATAGAATCTAAATTAACATTCATTTAGTACAGGTTAGCAATATCTGGAGGTCTTTTTGAGATCAAGTGGTAAAAGGTCCTTGACCACATTTTTATAGCTCATTACTAATATTTGCTTAAAGCTAACATATTGCCAAATGCAATGCTTTACAACCGCAGCGCAGTGCAAACAAAAATAAACTACCAGTCACATATATATATATATATGTATTTGTCGGAAGGTAGTAGACTAAACAATCTTTTGATAAAAATACAATTAAAAGAATTTTATAAAATCAATAAAATAAACAACCGGTAAACTAAACTTTTTGAGAAACTGATAGAGAATGGATACAAATGTTTGTTATAACTCTCAACTTTACCGAAGAAGATCGTTTTAAAATCCGACACAGTAGCCATTATGTGGACAATATAACAGTCCGTCTGTTGGTCACCTACTTGATGTCGTCGTCGTTTCAGTGAGAAGTAGGACATCTGACATTGTGACCTACACCGGCTTTTCTCGACTCAGATTAGAAAATAATTGTGGTAGGTATATCTACTTTGTATCTATAGATATTTTATGAATCAGGTGCTAATTTTTACAATAAAGTGACAACTATATCCGTTGCTAGTTTTAGAAAGTTGAGCTGTGATGCTACAAATCCATTGCACAATCTCATAAGTAGATTATTGTAGAGAGTCGTTACATTCGATTAGTTAACTCGTCTATGTGATCCAGTACGTGCACTTGACTTACCTAAAACAGCAGGGTCAACACTTCATGAATCAATCCAGAGGTGGAACGTACGTGCTCTAGTCAGAGACCGAACAACATTTCACTCGTGTTGTGTCGATAAAAAACTCGCCACATTCACATACTATTAAATTTTGGAGAGAAATTTCACGATTTACGGTAAAACGCGTATACGGACTGGTGAATGAGGGAGCACTGACGAGTACAAAATCGCAACAAGTCGCAGCGCTAACGGGAGGTGGGCGAGTGAGCACAACCGCACGCGGCGCGCGCAGTGAGAGTTGTGCCTTCCTTGGATTGCGTGTCGCAGCACCAACTCGGACGAGGGCCGCGGCTGCATCCGCGAGATGCTGTGTGTTGCACATCGCCCCCAGCAAGGCCGTGGACCGGGATCCCCGAAAGCGGGACGAGCTACACGCAATGCCGCATTGCTATCCGCAACGCGACACAACCGACCGCATCCCCTTCTGAATAAACTCGCGTCAATTACTGGATTATCAATGCTAAGTGCTGCATACTTGTTCAACGGTCGCTGACTTTGAGTAATTTGACCTTTGAAATATTTTTCTTAGTCATTCAATTTTGCCAACAGGAAATGCGGAAATCATAACAAACGGAATAATGATTCATTTGTGGAAAAGCTGTGAACGCTTTCATTTCTAACGCGCTCTGCAAATGGAAAACAATATCTCATAAAAAGCTTAATAATTCAGAAACTAGGCAATCTCACTTCAACACCTCTGTCGTATCTTTTAACAAAAGTAATAAAGTCCTTAGTAATCTAGTATTAATCCTAACTCGGTGACCTGCTCTTGGCACAGTATAATAAACAAACGCAGGGCGGGTACTCTTTAGAACGCCACCTTAGGTAGGTACATAACTTATCTTTGAATATTTCTAAATACGTCCTTTACAAATTACCTATTACTTAGTAGTAATAAAATGAACTTAATGTTGTGCTGTTTGCAGTACTTTTACTGGAATGCCTTAGGCATTTTAGGTTTTATATTTGAGTACAAACTTAAATATTCTCGGGACTATTTTTTTCGATTGGCAAAAGTTTTATGATATTTTCAACTGTAGCATGATTAGAGAAATAATAAAACATTAGTATGTAACCGACGCGACGGTAACCCGGTACCATCTTCTCCGTTTTCAGGATTCGAAACCTTGAGAGTCGCAGTTTTTAGGTTGTTCTCGTAAGGTCTATCTGAACTTTTGTATTTATACGAGACTACTGTATCCCGCGATTTCACCCGCGTAAGTTCCGACCCCGTGGGAATATTGGATTCAAAAGTCTTGTTATTACTCTATTATTATGTCTATGTTACTCCTTGATAATGTGGCTTTCTATTGGTGAAAGAATATTTGAAATCAGTTCAGTTTTGGAGCTTAATCATTACAATTACATTTACATTACATTATACATTAATCATTTTAATTACGTTTATGTGTTAAGAAACACATAAATATTTCCTAATTTTGTCCAAGGTTTTCGCGATTTTTAATAATAAAACACAATTTGTACCCACGGGGTTTTACTCGCGTTTTATTTAATAACGGCAATATTACAAAATAAAACGAAATAAAACCGAGTAAATATTGGGTTTTATTAAATCTTTCCTCTTATTAATTATATTAGTATAGATAGGTCGAAGCGAAGTACTTCGGCGCGAAATTTTAGTCTTTCGCAAATTTATGTTTAACAAAGTTAAAATGAAATGTAATTTTATTTCACAATACGCCACTGTGACCGGAAGTATTTGTTTCCCTTGATCATCATCGTACTATGAGATATTTTGTATTATACATCTGAAAACTCTTAAAACTAAAATTCTATTATCACCGAACTGTTTGACTTAATTAGATTATTCGAGTCCCTAATCTTAAAGGTCAGGTGTCAGTATTTAATAACCCATCGGTACCTTTGGTGTTGTTATTACAAGTAACGACACGATAATTCAAACGTCACAGACAGTACAATGATAGGTCGGCGAGATTACGGTATCCACCTGACTCGGTTCATTGCGATGTCATGCAACGAAAGAACAGATGGTCATGCACTCATAAAATATAACCGTTCCACGTGTCACTCTTGACTGAGCACCAATACAGCAACCTTCAGTGGTTCATACAACACCCTCGGTACTTCTGTCCTTTACTAACTTTTGTTGTTTATAGTAATTCATCCCTCTTACGCAACTGTAGGGGGTTAAATTGTTGTTGTTGGTCTGTTTTAGTCGTTGTCATTAGCAACGCTAGGCTGGTGCAAGAGCCCCGGCTGCTCAGTGGCCTGACGAACACGGTAGCTTCCACTCGACAATATATTAGACTTAGTGCTATCTTAAGTGCCTCAAACTCAAACCCAGAAAATGTTTTGGTAAGCTTTTATTGTTAATAAAGTTAAACAGCTCTGTAGAAACTTTCATATTTTTGTGCTTCTGACCTAAAATCGTGAGATATTCAAGTATGGAGGCAAAAAAATAAAGTTCTTAACCTATATTGGGTTAAATAACTCGGTTCGTTTTTTAAATACAATGCTGTGTTTAGATATCTATCGCTATCTACGTATGTCTGCATAGAATGAGTTGTAGCTATTTCTCTTAACTACCATACCTCTATAATTTGACGTTCTTACCTAACCATGGCTATGCTTACGTTTCGGTCAGCCCACGTGCAGACCGAACCAAACTTGATCACCTACCTATAATTCAACTACATCTAGCTTAAATTAATCCGTCCGTAGTAGGCGATTCAACTTGGCACTTGTCCAAAATAGATCAGTGAAGCTCGCAAATTTAGCTCTTACGGAGGTCGTCCGCTGGCGATATGGCAAAATTATGTAACTTAATTACAATCTTACTTTTACTTAATCACCTGCAAAACAGTTTTTGACGATCATTTACGTCTGTTGTGGTTTCCATTTTTACTTGATAGCTATAACTGTAGTAAAACAATTATATTTCAGGTACCTACATCTCTAAATTGCACCTTACATAGTAACTTTAACCTTAGTATTAAGTTAACGGTAGTCTGTAATGAATCCGATATCCATTTCACAGTTAATTGAACAGAAAACTTAGATGACTATACCTTATCGGGTAACGTTAGGGTTCCCAACTTAGACACCATCGATAATTGATCGTCTTTAAACGACTCTGCCCTGTCTGTACTGCTTAGATAAAGTAGCCTACAGATTAAATTAATAAGTTCGTTATAGATCTTAATTATTTAACTGTACTTACCTATTACTTGTCTTTGCAATGCGTGGTTATTATGTTTTAATTTAACTTGATGTGTTTCACTGAAATCATTGAGTGGGTTCTCTTCTTCTTGTTCCACTCCTATCGGAGGTTGGATAAAATCAACGCCACTTTTACTCTTGACACCGCAGCTCTGAACAACATTGGGTATTAATCGAATCGTAGTATTTGTAGTACTTAGGTAAGGTTACGACACTATAAACAATAAACATTACAAATAAATGTTTTCTTTTACAGAAGAAACGGATTGTTTAAAATGGTTGAAAAAATAATATTTTTATGAGAATGAAAAACTAAAATGACACCATCCAATAGTATTTTTGAAGACAGTTTACTAGCAACAAGCAATACGCAAAATGTGTCAATAAATCTGGATTCATTATACTGTACACATCTTTGGTCAAACAGTTGTTTACGAAATGCTATCATAAAGGCGTCATTTAAAGAAAGCCGAATGATTAAATACTGTTATACTTGTAAGGGTAAAATAAGAAAATATGATTTAACTCCAGTTAATAATTTTTTACCGATCAATCACTCAACTCCAAATAGAATATTGACTTCGAATCATGTAGATTTAGCGTCATACGAAATGCAAGAGTCATTACCGCATCAAGATAGCAATACGGGATTGAATACCATCACGGTAGATGAGGATAACAATATAGACAATGAATACATTCCCTCTATATCACGGAAACTAGATTCGAGTTTTCGACATAAATTCGTATCTCACGAGATACATTCGAATCAATCGAACTCACAAAGACTGAGAAAGAGTCCTAAAGGCCTGGGGTGTATCGTTAATTTTGCTTTGACTGAAAGTCCTTTGAATAAATGGAAGCAAATACAAGCTTGCTCAATAAGCATAATGATAATAGCTATAATAGTAATAAGTTTTATTTTAGTTAACTTTACTACACCTAATTTTATACATGCAACGAATGCTAATAATACTACCGTAGTGCCAACTAAATTTTTGATTAATAAAACATCATCGTCAGCCATTACTAACGTGTACACAGAACTACCTCCGACCCTGTTGGTTAACACCACTGTATCAGAACCTGAAACGACTACGGAGTACATGAGCAGTTTAACCGCTGAAAACGTCACAGAGAAAGTGTCCAGCGTCTTTTCTAAGATAAGGAAAAATATAAGAACGTATTCGAGATACAGAAATCATAGCAGCCCTAAACCAAAGGACATCATCAACAGAGATATATCGCAACGTTTTTGCTCGTGCCAAAGAAACGAAATATGTATGTTGGATGAAAGCAGCGGAACTTCGTTATGCAGAATACCGATCGACGATGATGATCCAACAGGTAAGCCAGTGTTTCTACCTATCGTCGAACTGTTCCAACTCTCAATGAAATTTAATGCTTGCTGTGGAAATGGTAGGTTATACATAAAATCATCCCAAGAAAGGTGCATCTATTCAAAACGCTTTTTGGTGAAAGCTTCGGCTGCGACTTTGTCATATTGCGATCATACGAAATTCGATATTCTGAACAGACGAGAGCACCAACGCTGTGTTTGTCGAATAAATTTTGTTTCTGTGATCGCTCAACTACAAAGACAATAAAGGCAATTGACTTATCATACCGCGATTTTTCTCCAAACGACAACTCACCGTTGCAGGCAAAGGGTGAGATAATAATCGAACTTTGTGATTGGCCATTGCGTTACCTTTCTATTTTTAAACACTTTGTGATTGGCCGATGAATTATAGGTATGCTATAACTAGACTCTTTGTGTTTGGCCGTTCTTGCACGAGAGAACTACAGAAAAGACGTACTATTTTCCTGAGGCGGGAATCCTGGTTTTATCGTCTTTACGCAACTATGGTATAATTTCAATGTCTAGGTTGTGGAGGTCTCTGCGCACTAGAGACGGAGGCCTGTCAACTGGTGGACAAGGCGCGCGGAGTGCGTGTCTGTCGTCTACTGAGCGCCGTCACCTGCGGCGCGGATGAGTGGCGATGTCGCAACGGACTCTGCGTTCCGGCGGAAGCTCGCTGCGACGGCATTGTGCACTGCTACGACCGAACAGATGAGATGCATTGCGGTTGGTATTTACATACTTCACCTATACGTTAAGTTCGTTTTTTAATTTCAGACTATAATATGACGTTTTGGTTCATTGTTTTTAACATTTTTTCTTAAGAAATAGGTGTCAAATCGTGTAGTCTACGATTAAAAACGAAGTAAACAGTTGTAATATTTTTGTGGTTGATCATATAAAGTATTATCTATCTACCTATCTATCTAAGTACCCGTGATGATTAGCATTCAAATCTTTAATTAAATTATTACTAGCTAAGGAGTGGTAATAGATACATCTACTTACAACTACAAAACGTACCTCTCACTTCATACATCAGCTCGTTTTTCTACCCACCTGCGCGACTCTTTAGAGTTAGGTAATGTGTCTATCTATATTTGTTTCTTATTTTCAAGTCAATATTCTAGGACGAAAATATAATTATTATTTTGTATGAAAAGGCATTATAAAAGTTGCATCCCGTAGTACTATTATTTATTATGTTCCCGCGGTTTCAACATACTTAAGTATATAGTAGAAAGGTATACCTATTTTCTGATAAAAAGTACTTAAAAAAACTATCCAGGATACGCCCAGTTAAAAAAATTAAGCAATAAGTTAATTGAATGAACTAAAAAGTGAAAGTAACTTCACAAAATATGACTCATTTTCGCCGAACTCAAAACATGAATATCCTCTTAGTTTCAGAAAGTGGAACCTCTTAATTACAGTAGGCGCGTTACCTCAGTACCTACCTACCCACCTGGCTACAAACCTAGTATATAGGTAATTAATAATTGGCATTTTCATCTAATTTTTAGATGATTCATACAGCGCAAGCAACTTAATCCATGGTATTTTATAGCGCTATTTGCCCGGGACGTTAATAGGTGGAGTAGGCTTGCCCAGCACCTATACCACCCTCCCAGCCTAGTCAGCCATGCCCAGAGGAAAGAACTGGTCAATACGTCTGGAGCTAATTAAGCCGTGGGTTTCCTCACGATGTTTTCCTTCACCGTATGAGCGATGTTATTAACGCACATAACTTTTCCGCCAGGAAAGACATTGGTGCGTGGTAAGCCGGGATTCGAAACCACGACCTTCGGAATGAAAGTCGGGGTATATACCACTAGACCAACACCGCTCACCAGTAGTATTAGGTAACACTCAGCAAACTGCAAAAATCTTTTGTATCTTTTAAAACCTATTGATTCGGAGCTGGAGGGCCTCTACATTTCGATTTATGTTATTGAATTTAATTACAAAGAATACAAAAATTGGCGCTAAAAACGTAACCCTTACCTTGCAGTCGGGTAAAAAAAAGGTAACTAGCTAGGTACGTCCCGCGGTTTTACCCGCGTAAGTCCGGATTTCGTAGGAAAATCGGGATCAAAAATAACCCATGTTACTCCTTGATATTTATGTAGCTTTCTATTGATAAATTAATTTCTGAATTCAGCTCAGTAGTATCGGAGCCTATTCATAACAAACAAATAAATTTTTCCTCTTTACAATATAAGTAACTTATAAGTACCTGTAGATAAAATGATTTAGATATTTTTTTTTATTATTTCAGATTGTGATTTAACAAAGCAGTTTCGATGTGGCCATTCCATCTCTTGTTTTCCAAATTCGAAACTATGTGATAGTGTGATCGATTGTTGGGATGGATATGATGAAGTTAATTGCACTGCCGGTGAGTGATTTTCGTGGACAAAAATAATATGTGGCTATTATAGACTTAGGCATTTATTCATATATTTCTTGATATTATATTACATGTCTCCTGCAAAATGTAGGTATCATACCAAAGACGATAAAACCAGTTGACTGCTCATAAAAGTATATCCCCTCACGAAAATAGTAGGTAGGTACTTCATTTTAGTAGCACTCTCGTGAAAGACCGGCCAATCACAAAGAGTCGAGGTATAGACACCTCTGACGACTTCTGTGGCGCGCAGGCGAACGCTTGGCTGCAATACGGAAGGTTGCGGGTTTGATTCCCGCTGGGTGCAAATATCTATGCTTAAAATAAATATTTGTATTTGGTCTGGGCATATTTCTATGTATTATATGTATGTATCTACAAAAGAAAAATAAATATAAGTAGTATATCCGTTGTCTAGGCAACGTAACACAAGCTTAGTAGCTTACCACGGGGCTAGATGGCGCTGTATTCGTCACCGGATTTATTTATTTTTTATTTTTATTTAGATAGGTAGCGCATCGGCCAATCATAAAGAGTCTAAGTATAGATAGATGACGCAATGGCTAATCACAAAGTTCGATAATAACCTCACCCCCTGCCCGTAACGATGAGTTGTGTTTTGTAGAATAAATCGCGTTAAGAGCAGTCAATTGGCCTTATTATCTTTGGTACGTACCTACTATTTCACCGTTCAGTTGAAATGTGTTATTTATGAATGTGCTCACTCAAACCTAACGGTATTTCCTAATATCAAACTTCCTCTTCATGATAAAATCTGTGTTTTACAAAAGTTTGGTTGTAAATAGACACTGAACAAATGTTTCCTTTAAAGGTGCTCCCTCGTCGTCAGCATTTGCGTGTAAGTAATGTAACGTCACAGATTCGAGCATCACACACACGCGCACGTTGTGAGTCAAATCTATAATGTTACATTACAAAGAAATGCTCGCGATGAATGAGCACCTTAACATTATTTAGGTGAGAGATAATGATAAATGTAATAGGCTAGTAACACTACCCACGAATGTAGTGGGAATTCGGAGTACCTAAATAGTACTAAACTATTCGGAGTATTTATAGACCCCTTACCGCTTCGATCAAACATTCGATCAAACATCATCATTTATGTGATTAAAAAAATCTTTTCATTAATTATTTGTAATTATTTGTAATTATGGTATAATGGCTTTCTGACGTTTTGGTGTTTAAATGCTGTAAGTCTGAAAGTGTTTGTTATATAAATAAATAAATAACATTAATTAAGTACTAAAATTAAATTTAATTAAATCCTGCATGGGACGTCCTCCGGCTAAATACCCTAACCATGAGTTGTAACGAGAGTACCTTATACTGATTTACGTTACGATAATTTAACAGTCTATGCACAGCGTGCTCGCTCCGTCCATTTATTTTGCGATGCGGTCATGTCATATCTGTTAGGGTGCACGAACGCACTTTTTTAAGTCATACTCATACTCATGATAGAGGTACTATGATCTACATGTAGGTAAATAATTACTTCAGTGATTCAGCGATCCGAGGTGAGTCTTGGCCTCCGGAACATGAGAAGGCCAAGACTGGAGAAGTGTCGGAGTGAAGTAGATTACGTTTCGTAGGTATCGCTAGAAGCTGACTCGTGTAAAATCGAAATCGAAACGAAACTCGAAATAGGGGTGAGATGGAAGGTACCTAGCCTAAACTTACAATATTTTGTTTCCAGAGTGTCCCAAAGAGCAGTTCACGTGTACCGACGGGCAATGTATCTCATCGTCGCGTTTCTGCGACGGGTTCGCGGACTGCGGCGACGGAAGCGACGAGCCGGACGGATGCGGCGCGTGCGGCCCGCACGAGGTGCGTTGTGCCAACCAACGGTGCGTGCCGCGGGGCTCGCTCTGCGACGGCACGGACGACTGTGGGGATGCATCTGACGAGATGCAGTGTCAAACGAAATCGTTGTTTCATTGAATTGTTGGGCTGAGATTGTGGGATTTAATCGCTGTGTTGAAATTGTGGTAAATTAAGTAATAAAGTGTTTTTTGAAATTGATATTCTATTTTTTAATAAGTGCGACAAGTTTTTTTAATTCGTTAATTTCTAGACTAGAACTGTGTTAAAAACAAAAGGTTAGATAAGCTTCACACCCCTCTACCATGCTGCGGGCATAGAACAAGCTGCGAGTTTGTATTCCAATACCTCTGCAACAGGAAGCATCCAAATGTTTTTTTTGTAGAGGACATGACCGCCAAGGCATCTTGAACAGTCAAGTCATCATGGTACATAAAGTCTAGTCGACGGAATAATTGTAAAACGGGGGCAATTTTTTTAACAACGTTTGTTCACGGAGCTTTCGAGACAACGCTAAAGTCCATGTTTTGCACCGATTTTCACTTTCATAATAAACATACCATGTACACTTTCACGAAACTAAAGTGATTAATATGCCCCCGAAATAAAACAATTTACATGCATTTGAACTAGGTTTAACAAAAAATAAAATTTAGCAACACATCTATAGAAAACAAAATAAATTCTGCTTCTATTTACAAGAAAAACCGCTTATTAATTCGTTGAAGTAAAACCGAAAATTTTCTAAAATTTGTTTTTGTCAATCTCTAGTTTTAAATTAGTAATTCTACTCGATATTAATTGAAAGTTAAAAACGATACTCAATTGAAAGACCATTTCTCTGTTTCCCACAATTTAAGACATAAAGATAAACTCGCTTTACCTAATTCAAACTTAGCTTTACATTCCACTGGTCCATATGTTATGTGCATAAAAATATATAACACAATTCCACAACATATTAAAGATGAGACTAAAATAAATATATTTAAAAAATGTTTACATAAATATTTATCAGAAAAGGCCTACTACAGTCTTAAAGAATTTTTTGAAGACAATACATATAATAGACATAAGTAAAATATTCCCTCCAAATGAGTACAATAAATTTGAAGTACCTATATTTGTAATTAAATTATATCTACAGGTAATAGTTTTTATGGAAATAACTGTAGTAGTTAGATACTAGTAGACTTTAAGTAGGTAACTACTAACTTAAATTATTAGTTTTAAGCTTAAATTGCAGTGCCCAACCGGGTTCATAATGTAAACAAAATGTCATTTTGTAAACCATTACCTTATGAAGCAATAAATAATTATTATTATTATTATTATTATTATTATTATTATTAGATGGCGTACATACCAAATTTCAAAACTAGATGACAGGAATCAAAAATGTTGCCAGCCAGAAATCGGATCGCCATTGTTTGATTTAGTAATATTTTAGGAAATAATTTTGTAATCACAACGAAAATGTAATGTCTAATTGTCTATCCCTAAAAAATATTTTACAATAAACATCAAAAATCGTAGTTCATTTCCGTATAGTTTTGATCGAAGGCAGCGCCGCCGCAGACAAACATTTTTATTGATGTAATATTTTAAAATTCGATTTTGAGTAGTGGCTACACAGACTTATAGAATTTGGGTACGCGACGGGAATGGTTTGCTAAAATAAAATTATTGCTTTCTAAAACTCATTACTTATCGACTATTTTATAATTATGGCTGATAGTGATGACGAATACGATCGTAAAAGACGAGATAAGTTTCGTGGCGAACGAGGAGCTGCTGAAGGTAGCAGTTACCGAAGCAGTGATCGACGCGATGAAAGGAGCCGAGGGCGCGAAGACTGGCCTGAAAGGTATGTAAATGTTAATTGTTTGTGTTTCCGTTACTTTATAGTAATATATTTCTTACCTAATCTTATCCTTTACCTATGTACCCGTCCTTACAGATCCCAACCTCAAACCTCAGAACACCCCAAGCCTTCCTACATTCCTAGAACAAACCAATCACGACCTACTAAACGCTCCGTTGCTATTGTAGTGAGGTATTTTATAACATATAGCATTATTATCGTTGCTATTTTTCTATTACAAAAGCTCAGTAAGTTAAAATGACTTTTTAGTAAGTAGTAAAAGTAACCTACTTTTAATTTCCGTGTTCACAACAAGTACCTAACTACGTTAACCTACCGTAGACAACAACTACATACAATTATTTAAAATTTAGAGACAATTTCCATGCTATTTCTATTCCTAATTTGTACACAATTGTGGTTTATAAACCAGATCACGAGGTGCGAGATCTGGTCCAGATTACCGGGACTACCGTGGCGGCGGCAGTGCCAGCCGAAGCTACTCTCCAGTCAGAGGAGAAGGCCCTCCGACCAAGCGCATCAGGCCAGACTGGCCGCTAGATGACAGGAGATATGGGGGCATGCCACATGACACTTACGGGTCTTATGGCTGGGCACATGACCACTTTGGACCCCATCCAGCACATCAGGGTTATGGTCAAGCAATGCCACCTGTGCCAGCAAGGTAAAACATTTACCCTCTTGACTAATCCAATTCTATAAAAAAGGCTTTGTCCTCACTGACTGAAGGATCAACACAGCCTAAACCACTGATTGTAGATAATTAAAATTTATATGGAGAGCCTTGTTTGTAATATGACTAGCTGCGCCCTGCAGTTTTACCCGCGTAAGTCCCGATCCCGCGGCAAAACCTAGATAGAGAAGTGTTATTCCGGGTCTCCAGCTACCTAAATTCCAAGTTTCATCACAATAGGTTCAGTAGTTTTTACGTGAAAGAGTAACAAAGTGACATACATATATATACAAACTTTCACATTTATAATAATAATAAGATGTATGCATACAAAAAGAAAAGGTATTTTAAAGACTGGAACTTACTAGGTTCAAACCACATGACACAGCTAGTTAGTTATTATTTCTTCTATTATATTCTATCTCTCATTTGATTTTCCAATTAGGTGAAGTTGCATACAAATAAATCTGGAATACCAGTTATCGCTATTAGTGTAAAATCTTTTATTCAACAAATGGATAAATTTATCTATGCATTAAACATATCAATAGACATTGATAGATTGATAGATAAATGCTGCCAACTCAATGTTCACAATGTGCAGATACTGTCTTATCATGTTCTACCAATACCAATATTATTGATTAGTAAGCTATATCTCAGTACAATCTTTGTAATGAAAACTAAGAGAAACAGTTTAATTAACCTTGAGGATAAGTCTTATAAGCATTTAGTGCTTACTAATCAATAATATTGGTATTACAAAGTTATTTATGTCACATGTGTTAATATCTGGGTCAATTATTTCCTTATACTAAGCTGTTTATTAATTATTTTAAATGTTATTAACTAGGCCAATGTATTTCATGTATGTATATGATGCTAGGGACACAGTGGTGGGGCCGACTGATGGGCCACCAACTATGATGTCCTTCAAGGCGTTCCTCGCAGCCCAAGACGACTCCATTACTGTCGATGATTCCATTCAGAAGTACAATGAATACAAGCTTGAGTTCCGAAGACAACAGCTTAATGAGTTTTTCGTTGCGCACAAAGATGAAGAATGGTACGTCTCTATCATAGGACAATATCAGTGCATGTTCCAAAGATTTATCTTTGAATTCCTCAATAAATGGAAAATGTTCATGAGACTTATCTTCTTTCAACAATAATTAACAATTTGGCTCAAGGATCCACTGAGGACTATTATAAAAGATTGTATTGTTTGCTGGTAGTAACAAAAAGTTCTAAGCATACGCTGATAAATCTAGTATGTTTTCTCATACAATTTGGAATATTTAATATGAGCAATATGCTTAGAATTTTTAAAGTGGCTATGCAAATCTTAACCTTCAACTTTTTTCCCTACAGTCTACAGCGTATTCACAAGGATTTGCTGGACATCGTTAAGAAAATATATAATGAAACTTTGTACAAATTATAAAAATGTGTGTAGCTAGCTATTACCGCGTTGACCCGTAGCGCGCAATGCTACAGGTTTCGTTATCGTTAGGGGTAGGGTATAACATTCCACACGATATGTGGGACAGGTGAGATCACGACGATTTTTTAACATAATGATATTGTCATTTTAGTTAGTGTAACTTGATGTTAACCATATTGGAAGACCTTATTGTCAATTGTATTCAATTACTTTCACTCCCGAAGACCTATTTTCCTTCCAAATTGTCAGATTTTCACATTTTTCAACAGAAAATTTGTCTTCAATCAGATACACTAAAATATAATTATCTATTTAATTTTATCTACTCAGTTACTTCGAAGTAAAAGTTACTTTAACGCATTTTTTTATAAATTAAGATTTTCATTCAGGTTCAAGATAAAATATCATCCTGAAGAATCTGTGAAGAGAAAAGAGGAACAACTACAAGCATTAAAGGTAAAAATATATGTGATACTCCATACCACTAAACACACTAGAAGAAATATATTATACACTCCAGACCTAATACAAATATTTGTCTTTAGTTTTATGATAATAGGACAGTTTGTTGTTAATTACTGACAATGTACATAGATCATTTTGATGCCCATTAATACATATGTATTAAGTTAACTAATTAAATACAAACCCATTTAAAAACACTTGTTTTATTATTTGCAGAATCGTCTAAACGTTTTCCTAGAGCTATTAGACAAGGAAGAGTTGGATAAAGTGACAGTAGATGTGGACAAATCTGACAAACTCATCCGTTTGCTTGACACTGTTGTCATTAAACTTGAAGGAGGCACTGAAACGGATCTACAAGAACTTGATGAACCTACTCCTACAGAGACCACTAATGATAAAGCAGGTAAAGCAAATAAGCCCATCTCTACTAAAACCTCCCTATCCCTCAAAAAAAAAGACAAGTATTCCAAGGTTAAGTAAGTTGAAGGTTAATAGGTTGCAATTTCTTTAGTAGTATTTGTATGATTCATCTCCAAATAAACATAAAAGTAGTTTTTTTTACTGGGTTTTTGAAATAAACTTGTCTGTGGTTTATTGCTTTACTAAGTTCATTTCTCGACCCAGTTGAATTTGTTTGACTTTTTTTGTTAGCCCGCTAATTTGTCTACCTGTAGAGTAAGGTCCTTCATTTAGAGGGGTTATAAGAGTGATGTTAATAACTAAACTAAGTTTTGATTAGTAAACAAATATTTAACATTTACAGATAAAAGTGATCCAGATAAACCAATCGTTATTGAAGACGACACCGTCAAGGTGAAGGAAGAAAAAGAGGACGGCGCCGCCGATAAGAAAGACAAGGTTTGTTCTGATATATTAGATGCACTGGGTTGCCTGAATAAATAATGTAGCACTTTAACACACTTTGGGTTCCCAGCATAAACAATAAGCACTTTTAACACATTATGTAGGCTTTAAACTTCCTATGACCCCTATCTAAGAATCTCTAAGAAAAACCAACAACGAAAATACTATAATTAATTAATATTACTTAATAATCCCATGGTTTGGTACTCACGGTGTATGATTTAAATGCTTCCAATATAAACTATTAACAAAACTACTTTTGTAAAGAAATAGCTCGATGTTGGGTTTTCAAAGAGGTATATCTTCATTTTAATGTTGGATATTCACGATTAGGAGAAAAGCTCAGAATCTCCGAAACCAAGTGCACCTCTCACAATGGAGATTGATCCTCAATTGCGTCAACTACAGGAACAAGCGAAATTGTTTTCCCGATTCAACTCAAATGGCGGCGAAACGGCGGAACCGGAAGAGAAGGAACCACGTAAGTTCTATGTTACTTGTCTATAAACTTTTAACACTTACACGATTTGTATTTACCCGGAGTTTCGACCATGTTAGAATAGTCTCGGTCGCGATGTGACCCTAATAAGACCCGCGTAAAACATACTTGTCTATAGTCATAAAAATAAATGGACCTTATAAAATGTACAATTCTTATTTACAATTAAATTAATTAATGATTTACTTATTGAAATTATTAAGAATTGTTTTCATGCAACAACATTTTACCTCTTTTTCATAAATCGCGGCTCATTTTCGATTTTGATCTCCCGAAATGTGCATGTTGATGTTGGAAATGAAACATCATTGGAAAAATGTTCGACCCGTCTTCCTCAATGTCATGTTTCTCCACCAGCACCGCCGGGATCATCATCCAGCTCATCGTCATCGAGCTCTTCGTCATCCAGCTCCGAAGACGAAGGAGAATCGAACACGCGACGCAAATCCAAGTCCAAATCTAAATCCCCTGAGAAATCTCCCAAAAATAAAGAAAAGTCACCGAGTGTCGAAAAAGATGCTCCTGAAAAAGGGAAGGAAAAAGAAAAGACTAGTGAAAAGACGGAGGTGGTGGCGGAAACTGTTGTGGAAAAGAAAGAGTCACGGGCTTTGCATAAAACTACTTCTATATTCTTGAGAAACTTAGCTCCGACCATAACTAAGGCAGAAGTTGAAGCTGTAAGTATAGTTTTTAGAGTTTTGTTGTCAACAGCAAGAATACAATACAATAATATATTTCCTTTAGATTCTTGTACAACAATAAATGCACATGATCATTGATCATGACATGAACCTCTATATGGTTTAGTAGTACCTTTTATTAATAAGATGTTTTTGTAATGATTTAAATAAATAAAAAATTTAGCTACGTCTTAAATGTAGTGATTTTATTAGTTTCGTCATGTCCGTCTGTCTGTATGTCCACGGCTTAGCTCAGAGACGCTTAGTAATAAGATGTAACTTCGCATGAGTGAGTATGCATATTGGTTACTGCGAAAAGTAGTACAATAAAAAGAATTAGTTAGATTATAAATGGTTTAGTGAGCACAAATATAAAGGAAAAACGGCACACCTGAACCTAGAAGTATGGATCTATTTGTAGCATAGCTTCTACCATGAACAAAGACGACTCAAAAAACATTCAGGACATAGCTTAAAAAGAGAAAGATCACTTAGTTCGTAGAGATACACTTATTCGCATCCGTATTATCTGTAGAGTGAATAACTCCGTTACAAAGGCAATATGCAGTACATTGCTGCTTTGACATTATGTGTTAATCACCAATGATTACTGCAAAACAACAATACACCTTTTCTTACTTGTTTTTTCTGACGATCAGCAATCTCGGACCTTACCGCGCAACTTCCGTCGTAATCGGCATCGAAATCCCACTGCGCAAAGGAATAACCTCCACGGTGAAAACGACAGCGTTGATTTGCATGCATTTAAAGCCGGCACCGTCGAGTTGAGCTGTCATTGAATGCGAGGTCACTAGAGCTGCCAGTT
Source organism: Idaea dimidiata (assembly GCA_949358125.1). Lineage (NCBI taxonomy): Eukaryota > Metazoa > Arthropoda > Insecta > Lepidoptera > Geometridae > Idaea > Idaea dimidiata. The sequence continues at coordinate 8,477,645 of OX442336.1, read as the reverse complement.
AAATGACATTTGAACTCGACCGCGTCGCCTTCTAGGGTATGCAAAAAACGCTATTGTTTGCGCGGTTGCAGGTTATTCCATTGCGCAGTGGAATTTTGATGTCGACTACGACAGAAGATGCGCAGTTGGGCAGCTGTTATCACATTCAGTCGTTTCTGTTTCCGGGCTTTTTCATGGACTTGGCGTCTGTGCATACAAGAGTCATTCACTGATTACCCGTATATCAGCTGACAAATAGACTTGAAGCATAGCATCAATATCCTAATGTATTTTAATATTTACATAATCGCTTATTTTCATACCTCGACTTTCGATCATGTTACAGTGTTAAATATGTTAACAAATCGTGTGAATTTAAAAAGCTTCTTAATGTATTTTTGTTTTCCTTTAGATGTGTAAACGTTACGGCGGTTTCCTGCGCGTTGCGCTCGCGGACCCGCTTCCGGAGCGACGCTGGTTCCGGCGCGGGTGGGTCACCTTCCGCCGGGAGGTCAACATCAAAGACATCTGCTGGAACCTCAACAATATACGGGTATACAGTTTTCTTCTGTTTTCCGGACCTTGTATTAAAATTAAACTTATTTTAAGGTTAAAATCGCGTTGTTTTTATTATCAGCATTGTTGCAATGCCATCTACCTCGAAAAGGGGGCTTTAAATAGGCTCCTTAACGTCAGATGGGTATGACAACATTGCTAATCTTCTTCTATATATATGTATATGAAATAAAGTCCTGTTAGTTACACTATTTATAACTCAAGAACGGCTGAACTGATTTGGCTGAAAATTTGTAGGGAAGTTTAATCCAACTACTAATGGAAGTTTAATCCACCTGACATCGTGTTGCGGTTCCGATTATCTTTTATTTCAATTTCGATCGATCAAGGTTTTTATAATAAAAGATCAAGAAAACAGCATTTTCTAATAAATATATCTGCGTTCTTAATGTCCATACACATGTTTCATTATAAATTGGTTGCTCCGTGTAGGAGCGAGCGGTGTTGGTCTAGTGAAAAATACCCCGACTTTCATTCCGAAGGTCGTGGTTTCAAATCACGGCCGCGCACAATGTATTTTACTTTAAGAAAAAATTATGTGCACTAATAACATTGCTCTTACGGTGAGGGAAAACATCGTGAGGAAACCCACGGCTTAAAGTCACGCACAAAGGCCCAGTTGGAGGGCTAATTGCGGAAACACAGTTAAAACTTGAACTTTTAACTTAGCTCCGTGAATGCGAGTTGGGCGCCATAGTGAACCGCGACCTGCAACGTCGGATCCGTCCCGTGTCCGGCGTGACGCTAGAGCGCGCGGTGCTGCGCGCGGACGCGCGGCTCGCCGCTCGACTTGCCCATCTGCTGGACGTGCGCACGAAGCTGTGGCACGACGCCACGCAGGATAACGGCACGGACAACACCCACTCTACCGATGTAAGTGTACACTCCTCTCTACTCTTCTTTATAGAGAACCAATCTATTGGGGACTATATCAGACTATAACTGGATGGATCCCCGATGGAGCTCTTTGGAGTGTCCTGCTGGGTATAGGGATATGTTAAGCCTGCGGATGGCCGTCAGTGGGGACGCTATCGCTACATTCTCCAGTAATCTCCTTTATAGACAACCAATCTATTGGGGACTAGATCAGACTATAACTGATCCCCGATGGAGCTCTTCGGAGTGTCCTGCTGGGTATAGGGTATGGTAAGCCTATGGATGGCCATCAGTGGAGACGCTATCGCTACAACAAATATAATTAGTTTTGATGTCTTTTGTATACTATAGCTAGCTTGCTTGGACGTGGCGAACTGTACAATATAATATAGTTAAAATATGTACCTCAGAGCACTATTGTTGCACCGGCGTAAATCCCATTCAACTTGGAAATTAAGTTAGGTATATGTTATCTATCATAATTGGTATCATATAAAAATGTGTTTATGGTTGGTTAGGCTTTTATTGATTTTGTGTTGTGTCTTTTGGTTTTTTTTTTGTTTCGTAATGAGTTACGAAACAGATAGATAGATTAGTTAATCTATCTGTTTCGTAATGAGCTGGTAATGAGTTGGTTTACACGACTTTTTAGAAAGAAACACTAACTCAGACCTTTCCCTCTTGTATTATTTCCCCAGAATTTCAGCCTCAACTCTAAGAACCCGGTGCTCCACAAAATAACCGAGCACCTCATAGAAGAGGCGTCTACAGAAGAGGAGGAGTTGCTAGGCCTCGAGGCATCGGCCGACACCTCGGCGACGGAACAAGTCGACCCGGAACTGATGCGTGTGTTAGACCGGCTAGTGTTGTACCTGAGGATCGTCCACTCGGTGGACTATTACAACCATTGCGAGTACCCGTACGAGGACGAGATGCCGAACCGTTGTGGTATCATGCATGCTCGCTCCGGACCACCGCCTAACAAGGTGAGAAACTGAAGACGATAAAACCAGCTGATTGCTCCTAAGTATCCCCGAAAATAGTACGTCTTTTTAGTAGCACTCTTGTGCAGGAACGGCCAACTATAAAGAGTCGGCCAATCATAAATAGTCTAAGGCTGAAATCTATAGTGCATACTTTGACTATGCTCAGACCGATCTTAGCATAAACTAAGCATGAACTTTGAATTTAAACATTGGAACAGATAAGCAAAGTTTACATTTTTATTTTTTATTGGTTTTTAAATTTGAAAAACTTCCACTCTACTAAGCAAAAACTTTGGATAGTTGTGAAGATCGCTTTATAAATACTAAAAATTGTCTAGTTTTTGCTTAGCAAAGGCAAACTTAGGACTATAGATTTCAACCTAAGTATAGATGGTGATGCAATGGCCAATCACATTGTTTAAAATTATAACCTCATCCCCTGCTCGCAACAGAAAGTTGTGTTTTGTAAAAAAAAAAAACTCAGAAAGAGTGGTCAATTGGCTTTGTTAGCATCCCTCATTGTCTTGTGTTATAATGGGCAAAGACAACAAGTTCGTGGGAAATATAGGGTCAAGCTTAGTTGGTTCTTGTCACTAAGTAATACCATTAACTAAAATGTTCTTTTACAGCCATCTCAACAAGAAGTTCAGGATTACATCAAAACGTTTGAGAGTAAAATGTCGGCTTTTCTTCAAGACGTGAAGCCGCTAACTGACGAAGAGCTGCAGAAATTGGGTATCAAGGTAAGTTTACAACCAATTTTTTGTGTTATATATGTAATATGCATCTATCTTTTTCCACATATATACATTACAAACAAAAAAAAAACGAAGCAATACAATAACATAAAACGAGAAAAAAACTTAGAATTATTTTTAAACATCTTCAGAAATATTTTCAAAAATTCACTCGTAGCGAGATTTGAACTTGCGCCTCCGGATCAGTACTCGGCTCCCCGAAAGGCGAAGCGAAATATTTGTAATATAAATGCCTGGAGCAATAAAAATACAAATTACGAAATATTGAGAAAAAACCGTCTTTGTAATTACAATGTCGTTTGTTTTAGGATCCCGAAGCAGAGGTGGAGAAGTTTATCCAAGCCAATACTCAAGAACTGGCGAAGGACAAGTGGCTGTGTCCACTCAGCGGCAAAAAGTTTAAAGGCCCTGATTTTATAAGAAAACATATTTTCAATAAACATGCAGAAAAGGTAACTATAACAAATGCACGGAAAAAAACTCGTTGAATAGATCGTTGAAAAGTAATCCTCCGTGCTTCGGAAGGCACGTTTAGCAGTTGGCCCGGATTTTATCACTGATAGCAGTCGTTAGGTCAAGCTAGAGAGTCCTAGGGCGACTTGAAAACTCGCAACACTAAGGGACCGTCTCCACGAGCCGTCTCCACTAGAATCGCGGCGATATTATCGTCCAGCCACTTTTTTCTATACAATCTCTATGGACGTGTCTCCACACGGCGATGTTAACGCGGCGCGGGCGGTGCGTTGTATAGAAATAAGATAATATCGCCGCGATTCTAACAATCGTGGAGACAGTTTCTAGGTGAATCACACGACTACTCGAAAAGAAGATGAAGATATACGTATTTGTATCCAGGTGGACGAGGTGAGGCGGGAAGTGTCCTACTTCAACGCGTACGTGCGTGACGTGCGTCGTCCGCAGCAACCCGAGCCGCCGTCGCGCGGCGCCGCGCCCTCACACGCGCCGCACCAACCGTGAGTCTATCTATATATGTATACTACAACGTACGTGCGTGACGTGCGTCGCCCGCAGCAACCCGAGCCGCGCCCTCACACGCGCCGCACCAACCGTGAGTCTATCTTTATATGTATACTACAACGTACGTGCGTGACGTGCGTCGCCCGCAGCAACCCGAGCCGCGCCCTCACACGCGCCGCACCAACCGTGAGTCTATCTTTATATGTATACTACAACGTACGTGCGTGACGTGCGTCGCCCGCAGCAACCCGAGCCGCGCCCTCACACGCGCCGCACCAACCGTGAGTCTATCTATATATGTATACTACAACGTACGTGCGTGACGTGCGTCGCCCGCAGCAACCCGAGCCGCGCCCTCACACGCGCCGCACCAACCGTGAGTCTATCTATATATGTATACTACAACGTACGTGCGTGACGTGCGTCGCCCGCAGCAACCCGAGCCGCGCCCTCACACGCGCCGCACCAACCGTGAGTCTATCTATATATGTATACTACAACGTACGTGCGTGACGTGCGTCGCCCGCAGCAACCCGAGCCGCGCCCTCACACGCGCCGCACCAACCGTGAGTCTATCTATATATGTATACTACAACGTACGTGCGTGACGTGCGTCGCCCGCAGCAACCCGAGCCGCGCCCTCACACGCGCCGCACCAACCGTGAGTCTATCTATATATGTATACTACAACGTACGTGCGTGACGTGCGTCGCCCGCAGCAACCCGAGCCGCGCCCTCACACGCGCCGCACCAACCGTGAGTCTATCTATATATGTATAGATGTAAACTGGTTGTAATCATTGGTTGTGCATATAAATTATAAATCTATCTATCTCGCTTGGCTTTAAGCGAGCCTCTGATCTGTTCGGATGTAGCTTCACGCTGCAATCCGAGCCGCAAAATAATTACTATTAGAGACAAAGTCTCTAGGAGAGATTAGATACATCATAATCAGTGCATTGCTTTTCTAATTTATCTTCTTTGACTGATTATTGAAGATGTGCTTTCGAAAAATTTGCATCCGATATCTAACAAAACTAATAGATACAGTTCACAATTTCATCACGGCAGAACGGGCACCTGTGGCGCAATGGTGACCACAAAACACGGAATGTCGAGGTTGCGGGTTAAAGTTCTGTACGGTGCAAATTAGAAAGCATATCTTCGAAAATCAGTTTTTCAAGTGTAGGAAACATTTTAAAAATAAAACCAATGTTGTCTTATTTCACTTATTGCGACATGTAGTAACTAAATATATGTTCGTTGCACCAGTTACGCGGGTGGCGGTGGCGGCGGCGGTGGGTCGGGCGGGCCGCCGGCGGCGCGCTGGTGGGGCGGCTGGGCCCCGCCCGCGCCCTACGCGCCGCGCCACCCACGCTTCTCCAGACCCAGGTAACATATATACCATCATCTCGCTTCAGCTACTCTATTTCGAACCATTCGAACTGTATATATGTATCTATACTATTATATAATATAATGGAAGAGGTAAGAATAAAAACTTTTTTTTGGCAAAATATATTTGAACAATGCGTTATGTTATGATATAGATTATTTATCACTGAATCCAATGGTACTAATAACTCATTTGTAATGTTAAGAAATCAACTAATCCCTTTTTATTCTCACCTTTTCAATTAATATACGTATAATATTTAATTGTAGACTACGATTTAATACTTTCTAACAAAAAAAAGTCAAATTCAAGGCACCAAAATGTCAGATTATAGTCTGAAATTAAAAAAAAACTATAGTTTGAAAGTTTTGCATGTTTGCTCTGGCTCTTATGTGTTTAGTGAGCGCAAGCACTCGTTCCTTGCATTTCGTAAACAAATTAGTATTCAAGCGTATTCATTTATAAATACGAGTCAAGCTCAAAAAATCGATTTAACATTTTATACTACATTTATTTCATTTTAGTAGTATAATTGCTACTCTACTAAAATTAAATCATAAATTCATCAAATAAATTCTTTAAAATTATGTAAAACTTTTGATAGTACTTTATTTATAATTCTAAATTGAAGTGGTGCAGGTAGTTTGGTCTTAGCCTAGCTCGAAGCAATTGTACGATGAAGCTATTGTAAGAATGCAAAGTTAAAATGAAGAACAAATTTGATAAAAAATCAGACGTCAAATTTCAGTTTTTATATAGCATTTAGTCAACTAGTCGTACAATTGTTTGCTAAATACAAGGCAATAAAGCCAATTGACAGCTCATACCGCGAATTTTTCTACAAAACGGGCAGGGGGTGAGGTAATAATCAAACTTCTTGATTGGCCATTACGTTAAATATCCATACTTAGGCTGAAATATACAAGGTGTAACGGGTAAGCCCTTTTAAGCCGAAAGGGGGTTGTTCTAGATGTCTAGGCGAACAACTTTTGGAAATTCGAAGTAGTTTTCGAAAATTTTAAGTTTAAAGTTTACTTGAAAATCAGCTGTTTCTCAGAGTTTGAGGTCATTTACCTTATCTGGTCCTTTTATTTAGTTTAGTCGACAACAATCGAAACAACAATTACGTTTATTTTCAAAAGCTGCTGTGTTTTTCAGGGAACCATAACCTCAAAATTTACAAAAAAAAAGTTCGAATTTTCAAAAGTCGTAGAACAAAAGTTGTTCTCCTAGATGTCTAGAACAACCCCCTTTCGGCTTAAAAGGGCATGCCCGTTACATCTTGTATAGTCCGTACTTTTACTTTGCTAAGCAAAAACTGACGACAATTTTTGGTATTTATAAAGCGATCTTTGCAACCATCCAAAGTTTCTGCTTAGTAAAGACAAAGTTTTTCAAATTTAGAATGACATAACCTCTCCTTCTCTGTTATAACTATAAAGTTCTTTTTATGTTATTTGTATATTACAAAACAATTTCAACTATAAATTCCAATTCAAAGTTTATGCTTAGTTTTTGCTAAGCTCAGTCTGAGCAAAGTCAAAGTACGCAGTATAGATTTCAGCCTTAGACTCTTTCTGATTGGCCGAGAGTGCTAAAAGATGTAACGTACTATTTCCGGAGGGGAAATACTTATGAGCAGTCGACTAACTGGTTTAATCGTCTTTGGCTAATTAGTATAAGGCTTTTATTGTAGCTTAACAACGTATAATGAATAATGATATCGTGAGAAGTTTTTTGCGCTGTTAGGTGATGCTTAACGTATTCCGTTCGGAAGCACAGTACAGATCCAGTCCGTAAATTACCTTAACAGTATAAAAGGTGTAACGGGTATGCCCTTTTAAGCCGAAAGTTTTTGACGTCTAGGCGAACAACTTTTGTTCTACGACTTTTGGAAATTCGAAGTACTTTCCAAAAATTTTAAGTGTAAAGTTTACTTGAAAATCAGCTGTTTCTGAGAGTTCTAGGTCATTGACTTTATGTTGTCCTTTCATTTAGTTTGGTCTACTACAATCAAAACTTCAATTACCTTAATTTCCAAAAGCAGCTGTTTTTTCAGTTAAACATAACCTCAAAATTTTCAAAAAAAAGGTTCGGATTTTCAAAACTCTTAAAACATAAAACAAAAGGTGTTCGCCTAGACGCCTAGAACAACCCTCTTTTGGCTTAAAAGGGCATAACCGTTACAAATTGTATATGACACATATTAGTTAGCTCATAATATCTTTCCTCCTTACTTATAAACACTAAATAATGCGCTGCATAACTTGCATCATTTGCAAAATGCATCATTTGTCTTTTACTGTCACATGAAGTTTCAAAGTTGACAGACAGAGACAATCGTCACATAACTAAGCCATGTGTAAATAATTTATACGTTAGGGAGTTAAAGATTATAAAGTTATATCGACATTTTCATTCGATATTATCCTGTCTGTGTGGATTCCGATTCGGAAATTTCCACTATAGACTATAGACAAGGATCTCATTATGCGCTGTTCGTGCGAAGCCAAAATGCTATGTCACACAATTGACTGGACAACAAGTTTTTGTTACAACTATTGTTTCTAATATTTTGTTTAAGAAATAAAAAATATGTGGGCGATCTTGTATTGTGTGACAAAGCTTTTGATACTAAAGGGGACTAAGCAAACCTTGTTAAATTTACTTAATTATAAAAAACTTCATAAAACAATTGTAAATCAATCATATAATATTATACCAAAATCAACCAGCTAGCTGACGTAAGTCTATTGCTGACGAATCTTGATCAAAGCAATCGAAGTTGATTTTTTCGAAAATGCAACAACAATGCTACAATGACAATTTTTTAAATCGAGATTTGTTAGCAACAGAGTATTTAGCTAGCAAGTGCTTTTATTTTAAAACTATAAAAAAAGAAATATGATAAATTGTTTGGTTAGTCTCCTTCCATTAACAATAGCTTCTGCTTTTTTTGCTTTTTATTTGAATGAGAGTTTTCCGAATTTTGCTACATAGTTATATTTACTTCGGCTTGATAGATAACGCTTGCTTGGACAAGAGAAACAATAATAAAAAAAGTATGTTGTTTTTGTCTAAATAGTTTACAATGACTAAATATATTAAAACGAGATATAAGACAGTAGTTTATGATTGGTAGCACCATCTAACGAACCATTCGGAACTAGTTATGAAAAAAAAAACTTAAATAAAAATTCCTCATGAATAAGATTTGAAACCGCATTTCTATGGCTAATGGTGAAAGACAAAAAAATTGAGTGCGCGTGTGTTTTTGTTTTCACTTTATTTACGTGCCATCATTTTTGCTAACAAAGTCAATATGACCACATTTTTTACGAAAGATTAAAAATAAAGTTATGTTTTCCTCAAACAAATCATTAATTAATCATACTAACATTCAATTTATAAAATCTTAACTCACGTTTCAAATAACTTCAATTTGCATTGTTTAGCATACTTATCCTCACGCTATTTAATTCAAATCAAATCAAAGCAAATTAAAATCATTTATTTGTAAAACACAGGTATGCAAAGGTGTTAAATTAAAAATAAATGATCACTGTGTCTAGCCGTATAGCGTACAAATCTTAAGTTGTCCTACAGTTTTTGAAAAGGATTGTTAATTAATACAGTCATTATTTTCATATTACATATTAAGGTTAACAGATGAGTATTCTTACTTAATTATTCATTAACATTGGATAAAATTAAGCAATTATTATTGATTGTAATGTCACAGGTTTCATTATTAAATGTCGTTGTTAGTATTGTTAATGTTTTATTCTACTGTCAAGAAATTCTCTCACTGAGTAATATGCTTTATCTGCAAGGAAATCAAATAGCATTTTCTTAAATATTGAGATATCTTGGCACCGTCTGATTTGAGCTGGTAAATGATTATATATTTTGGGAGACATTCCAACTACGCTATTGCCCTTCAGTGTGGTTTTAATAGTATGTTGATTTACTACGTAATCATGTCTACGAGCACTTGACACTCGGGGAAATGAGTTAGGATTACGTCTAACATAAAGTGCAATTTAAATTTAATTAATGAAGTTATTCTCCAATAAGTTTCGGAAAATATTTGTTTTTTTTATTTAAGCGCAATCGTCTCGGTGACCCAATGAGATCATGACTAAATCGTATTTCTCGCACGATATTCTAACTGTTATGATTTATTATTGCATATTAATTATTTCTCTGCAACTTGCTTCAATTCGCTTACGCTAAGGTTACTTTATGCTAAATGTGGGTTCGCTTGGCTTATACAATTTGTAACGGGTATGCCCTTTTAATCCGAAAGGGGGTTGTTCTAGACGTCTAGGCGAACACCTTTTGTTCTACGACTTTAGAAAATTCAAACTTTTTTTGAAAATTTTGAGATTATGTTTCACTGAAACAACAGCTGCTTTTGAAAATAAAGGTAATTGAAGTTTTGATTGTAAACCATGAAACTAAATAAAAGGACAACATAAGGTCAATGACCTCGAAATCTCAGAAACAGCTGATTTTCAAGTAAACTTTACACCTAAACTTTTCGAAACGTACTTCGAATTTCCAAAAGTCGTAGAACAAAAGTTTTTCGCCTAGACGTCTAGAACAACCCCCTTTCGGATTAAAAGGGCTTACCTGTTACACCTTGTATAACCCAGATACGGCCTATGACCGCTATACCTGGGTTTATCCAGCCGCCCGATTCTATAAGAAAAAGCGTGTAGAACCGTGTACCTTCTATACGATTCGCCAGTCCATTTTATTTCTTTTTTTTTGGTATTTTAGATGCGATATTATTAGTATATTTTTAACAGATTGGATGTATTATATTATTAGTTTTTTTTGTATCCTGTCCAGAATATTAAAAGACGTAAAATGATCGACGAACCGTGTAGAAGTTACACGGCATATACACGATTTTTTTCTTACAGAATCACTGTCTTGAGTTGATACAGGTATATGTGAACCGTCGATAAAGGCCAGTAGCTATAACTGCGTTATTTCTATAACATCGCTGTGTGCATTTTGAATTAATTGCTAAGTAAATAAAGATAAATAGAAACTTTTTTTGAGATAAAATAATTTACAGGGAAAATGTGGATCGGTCGAGGCCTATTATTGCATACAACGATCTTGACTTCCCGGACGGTGGTGATATATTCTAAATCATGACATAATAAAATGAGACATTTATAAATTACATATTTTTATAGTCAAATTTATGCTGAGGCATTCCGAAAAAGTGTTATTGCTAAATTAACTTTTTTAACCATTAAGATATCAACATCTTACATCGCTAATGTAATGTTTTATTGTTAATTCATACAACATTTGTATATAACAAGACATCATAGAGTAGCTTCATAATTGTATGTAAAGTAAACCATTTTTCAGTCGACTAATCCATTAGCTCACTTGTTCATATCCTTCGATAGCTCTCATTTATGTAAAATGTTATGAAATAGTTTTCTAATACATATACAATACACGTTAATTTAATCTCCTTTATTAAATTGTGACGTAATTTCAGAAAATATGTAGTACTCTTTGTTCTATTTTGTACCCTTCACTTACATTTATGTATTCTTATACCTACATTATGTATGAATGTTTTCAATAAACTAATCTTTGAATATTGAATCGAATGTTTTCGTGACCGTTTCCTTCGTACCTCTTTTGAGAATTAGTTCAAGCGACCGACTCCCGGGAAGCTGAGATTTGCATTTTGTTTGAGCTTTATTCACAACGACTTGTTCCATTGTGGTTCGATAGATGTCAGCAGGCTCTATTAATTTAAAAAAAAGCTAGATGATGTCAATCCCTTAACATTTTGATTATGGAGGTTACCATTGTCTGTTATTGCAGGACCCAAATCGTTCAGCTAATAAAAATTAAATAAATTAAAAAAAAATACTCTAAAGTTGTATTATTTATTAAATTTGAAGTTTTTAAAGTAGTCGGGGATTTATTTTGTAGCAGGACTATTTAGGACATGCAATAAGGAGACCACGGTAACTCCTATATTTGACGCCATCTATCCAGCGACTCGGAACTATAGTTTAAAAATCGAAATGAGAATCCCTCATATATTACGGAACTAATTTGAAAAATAATAGCAACGTTTTAGTGTTGTGTGTTGGTTGTCCCGTGTGCCGCGGATTGGTTGTCGTTGTCGACATCGTCTAATGAAGAATGTGGTTGCTTGTTAAAGGGGCGGCGGCGGCGACTACCGCCCGGTCATACACTACCGTGACTTGGACGCGCCGCGCGAACCCGACGAGTTCGTATAGACGAGACCCGAGAGGTCCCTGCGACGGACGGACGGACAACAAAAGTGCATATCGACAGTAGAATCTATCTATTTAAATTTTTAGAAAACCAATTTTTGTTATCTCGGAAAATAATAGGGTCCAAATTTCAAAGTAGTGGTGCGAAACAGACCGATTTTAAAAGAATTTGGTGTCGTTATAAAATATTTGACCATTGACGAAGCTAGGAAGTTTTACAGGAAAATTCTGCTTACAGCAGGCATTTCCTGTAACGCAGATTTTACTCATATATAAATTAGGGGTTATATTAATAAATATATATAATATACTTACTTATATACAGTCAAATTCATTAACATCACCATGAGATGTCCTGAAAAGTGAATTGGTTACATGATTTCGCAATACGCTCTTAGACGATAATAAATCACTACCACTCTGGAGTTTTTTATTTGTTCTGTGATTACTGGTTAAGCTCGCAAAGTTGGGATTTACAAATATTTGAAACTCTGACGAATAGAACAATGACTCCATTTTCAAGTTCTTAATCGCATTGCTTATTCAGTCTAAACTCAATTAGCACTTCAAAGTCCTACTTGAGTATCAGATTTAGGTCCTAAAACCCAGGAGGACTTTTATATTCTAACCTCTTTTAAGATTGCAATTTTCAACTCTACAATCGATATGCACTTTTATTGCCGACTGTTCCTTAATTTTATGTTTAGTTAGACCACGCTACGAAGCGATGTTACCTTTACAATATCACGAAATAGATGTTAGAAATGAATTCCTGTAAATCTATATAATAAGTAGTTAGTGATACGTAACGGTTAATGAATACAAAATGTATTTTGGAATAAACTGTATGGAGTAAAGTTGAAATTGTTTCTTACTGAAGGCTGAGCTACGCGGTCTGGAATAAGGAAATACTATAACCCATTGCTGGCTTCTTAAGGGCTTTAGTCGATATCAGTTTTTTATCATAGGTAAATGTTTGACCACTTCTCGCCATCCATCATATCTCATCAATAGAAAGGCGGCAGAGGGGTCTTTCTAAGTGGCTGCATCGACTTTCATATTGACACCGACCGTTTACTGCTGATTTGGCGGTCTCAAGTCTGTCTTATTTAATTTCTTCCGAGCGATTTTCCCGGTTTTATCTTTATTGGGAGTCCGGGTAAAAACCTAAAAAGGTAAACCTGAAACTATTTTATAAATAAAATAGAGTCATAACAGTCGAAAAAATCATCTGTAAATTCTATAGTTAAAGTTTGAACTGTGTGTTTCCGCAATTAGCCCTACAGCTGGGCCTTTGTGCGTGTTTTTAAGATGTGGTTCTCTTCACGATGTTTTCCTTCACAGTCAGAGCGATATTAGTATATAAATCTATATTTTTACAACCATAATGCTGCCCTTAATATTGTATTTTGTTACCAACGCGAACGTTCACGTTGTTTATAATGAAGGCAGATGATTCTCGTTAAATATGAATAATGACCATTATTAAAACAGTTATGTTGAAATAAGTATAATGATTTGCGGTTTGAAACATTATGTTATTTATTATGTTGTGCATCCTAGATCCGTGTATGTGACTTTGATGCGTTAAAAGCTGATATAAGCATAGACACTATTATTTTATTATTATCTGTTAAACAAATAATAAGTTCAAACTTTAGAGAGGTTGACTTTTCCATACGAAAAGTCATAACCAATAGTGATTTACAAAATTACTTTGCGTTTAAAATCAAAAGTGACATTTTCGCCAAAAACTTCCCTCAGTTCAACGACCTATTAAAAAAAAGTTTTGTTATCCTATGAATTATTTAATACCTATATTAACAATATTTTAAAGTATTAAAGCTGTATAAAGATAGGGGCACGATACGACTTAGTCATTGCTAGGGTATTTCCAAAGGCCAAAAGTTACAATGACATTGAAATTAAACTGTATTTGTAATTAGATAGGAGTACCTTACAATCACAACACAATTGAATTGTTATGTATGTAAGTATGTATTTGAATTTATTACGTCACATAATCTCAGTGAACATTTTTGCTTAAGGCGCATTATTACGCCAAAGAGTTTACGAAGTTTGGCGCAATTTGGAAATTTTCACACGAAGGGTTGTTGTTTTTGTAAATATCGTTTGTGGTTTATGTCTTTTCTTCCTTTCGTCAGAGTAAGCATATTTGTAACAAAACCATGCTCTTTATTTTAAAACTGAAACTTCTCAGATTTATATCTAAGTCTCAGATTTATATCTATAGGTACTAATATTATAAATCTTATGAGTTTGTTTGTTTTTTTAATCGCGCTAATCTCTGGAACTACTGGTCCAATTTGAAAAAATATTTTAGTGTTTGTCCAATTATCAAGGAAGGTTATACGTTTTTGATTCCTATCCAATGGGATCGGGATTTACACCGCGGATGAATCCGCGGGACGCAGCTAATAATAATGGAAAAGACATCACCTACAAACTGTAAGTTGTGCAAAAAACCGCATACAACAACTGCTTCATGTTACCAGCTCAGCTGCTTCCATCAATACATACATGATAATGCGCTTTAATATTTTGTATTCCCAAAAGCTCGGAAATCAATAAGTATTAAGTTTGTATGATTACTATGAATAGTATCTATCTATATTCTTATTAAAACGTTATTCAATAAGTACCACAAACAAGGATGCTGCATAAAGTTCGTGAAGTCCTTTCTAGCTGACTGAATTATTATAATGTAAGTAGAAGTAGCTGACCTTCTTAGAGACTTTCTGAGAATTGTATAGATGAGGAGGAAAACACGTACGTATATACTACGGACCCGCCTCGACTTCGCACGGGTGTGAAATTTTATTATTGGTAGGTACATCTTTAAAACGATTTGTCCTGACAGATCGGTCAACACAGCCTCACCCGCTGATAATAGAGAGCTGAAATTTGGAGTGTCTCTATGCGCCCGGTTTCATCCGCGCAAGTCTCGTTCCCGCGGGAATATCCGGATAAAAAGTAGCCCATGTGTTATTCCCTGTATCCAGCTACCTTCCAAGTTTCATCGCAATCGGTTCAGTAGTTTTTGCGTGAAAGAGTATCAAATTCACATGCATACGCATACATACAAACTTTTGGGTTTATAATATTAGTAAGATGTAGGCATCCGATAAGAGAAGTAGGTATTTTCGTAATTCCCACGGAGTCCGGGTATCGCATTGAAAACTTTTGGATAAATGAAGTATACTTCGGAACTAATAAACCGATTTTGTTGAAAATTGATATTGTTAAATGTTGTTCCATTAATTACCGCATGCTAGTACTTAACACAATTTAGAGTTAATCATTATATTTTATTGCTCATACAATAAAAAGTTGAAGTTCACACTTGAAATTAAACGTCACTTAGTAAAAAAATGTTCACATAAAAATGTCGTTTTTGCTACAAAACGACGTCTTCATGAGCCTTGACTTCTGAATTCACCTTCATAGGTCAAAATAAAGAGCTCACAATCTTTACGGTAACTATCATTAACCAAGAAAAACTATGTGGTATGAATTTTCTTAGTTGGTTGATGCCATTTAAGCACAACACTTTTATAATGGTTACATGATTCTTATACCGTTTATGACAATGTCAAGTTCATATTTACAACTACATATCTCTTAATATGTTCATGCTTGTTAGTCATATTTGTGATTGATACAAAGAAGAAATCAGTGGAATGTTGAGTTGTTTTATGCATAAGGATAGGTAATGGAAGATCTAAGGTTTCTGCGTAGGTGGGTCGTCATCCGGATCTGCGGGTGGAAAACAATTGAACCGTCTCACCCAACGCATCATGCATTAGGTAGGACTTATTTATAGGTGCTTTGTAAGTAGGTATGTCATCTGGAAATACCTTAGCACAGTGTGACTTGGTATAAAAATTATAAGTAGGTAACTCTATTTTGGTTAAAGAGTTTGTCTCTATCTTCTATTCAACTAATGTTATTTAATATGATTTCATCTAAACCAAAATAGAGGGCACCATTAAATGGTGCCATGAGGTTTCGTTCACTTTTCGATACGTAGGTCGGTGCAGTTACTAAAAACAAATAGGTCGAATCTAGTTCCACTTTTCTAAATTTTTCGGTGTTCCTACATTACTCATGCGTATGACTGGCACATCTAAGATTTAGCACACTGGAAGACTATTCTGTCTTCTAAATAGGCGTGCTAGATCTTAGACCCCTTACCATCTGGCCAAACGATGACCAATTAATAGTAATAATATTCAAACAATGGAAAAACCTGTTAAAAACCAAAGGGAAATTTTAATAACCAAACATGCAAAAAACGTATCCTTTTACATCCGCATGATGCAAATGCGATAATAAACCGTGTTAATTACGATACAGCGAATCAATTTTTATGTCTCGCATCTCAAACATCAATATAAGTACCGAATCCGAATAACAACCGGTGTTGTCATTGTGATTTCCCATGGCCTTACGTCTTCGTCAGATCTGAACTGGAGACGCATTGCTAACGATATAAATACTGAGTATAATCACACTTTATTCAATTGCGTGAATTAGAAATGATTTGGAGTAATCACTAATCACACTCGTATCAAATAATTAGGTACAATGCACTACAGACCGTCGCATCGTGAACTCTCGGCTGATTAGTGATTATTCACGACAACCAACAGCCTCCTATCCGTAGTTCGCAGTAAACACCGACCTGTTTTTTGCTGCAAATATAAATGGGCGTCGATTTATGTTTTGCTTTATAAATACGGTCGGTTGTTACCGACTACCATTGTAGTTAGGAAGCTCTAAGATGGAGCTCACATGTGCCATTATCGTGTTCACTGTGGGTTTAGTGACAGCAAGTCCTTACGGATATGGGGCTAAAGGTGGAGCTTCAGCAAAAGGTTAGTATTTTTCGTGCTTATTCAATATTTCCTATGCTGATAACATTATAGAGATCCTGTAATAACCATAGAAAAAAGGCATAATTATTGCCGGTTTTGATAAATAAGTACTAATAGCGAATCAGGAGGAAGGAGGAAAATTAGTATTTTTCGAATATGGATATTTATTTAATTAGAATATGATTGCTATCATTGTAATCTATTTTGGTTTTATTTACTTAATGAGTTTAAAAAAAACTGCAACATAATAGGTACATACAAAATGTTAATATTCTTTTTATTTGTTATAGCTGAATCAAGTGCGATAGCCGGTGGTTTTCCTATCACGGCTCCAAGTGGTGCTGGATACTCCGGCAGTTATGCCAAGTCGTCGGCTTCCAGTTCCGCATCGTCCAGTGCTAGTTCAAGCGCTTCCTCCTTTAGCTACAGTGGGTCAGGTGTTTATCCCGGCGGCGTACCCGGAACTACCGGTTGTGGCACCGGAGCTTGTCCAACGGGTGCAGGTTATAACCCTGCTTCATCCGGGCCACAATCCTATGGCAATAATAATGCTGGAAACACTGCTACTGGAAGTACAGAGTCAAATAATTATAACTCAGAAAATGGCAATCAAGGACATCGTGGGGATGTAGATGGTTCTCAAAAACCAACAGATTGTGGTTCAGGAAACTGTCAACAGCCAGTAAAGCCTGCTAGTTATTCAAACGGATTGACTAATTCATTCAGCCAGGCAAACTCTGTTGCTTCGACCGGTGTATATGGTTCTCCGTCTAAAGCGCCAGTAATTCCAGATTCTGGATGCGCTGACGGTAATTGTGGCAATCAACCAGCATCTGACGACAAATGCGTATCTGGCCAGTGTGGTGACAATGCAAAGAATTATGAAAAATGCTCGTCTGGCAATTGTAACGTTCCCCAACAGGCATCTCTAACGC
The DNA here is from genome assembly GCA_949358125.1 of Idaea dimidiata. Taxonomy (NCBI): domain Eukaryota; kingdom Metazoa; phylum Arthropoda; class Insecta; order Lepidoptera; family Geometridae; genus Idaea; species Idaea dimidiata. Next base: position 8,459,976 of record OX442336.1, on the reverse strand, counting down.
CCTATCGCGCAAATGATAATAACTGCGCTTCAGGAAATTGTCAAACGACGAGAGATCAGGATGATATTCCAGTTAAGAAACCAAATTATGGTAGTCCAATTCACTACTCTGATAATGACAATAGACAAAATTATGATTCCAGTTGTGCCAATGGAAATTGTGAAGCAAACAATCCCAATCCTACCTACTCACAAAATTCTGCTCCAGTTCCAGAAAACACGAAATGTAATACTCCAGGATGTAATACTTTAAGACAAAGTGCCACGGCCATATCGAATGCTGCCGCTATATCTTACAATAAACCTTCAACACAGTTAGTAGCGCCTAAAGAACATACGACGTGTACTACACCTAATTGCCAAAGCGAACCAGTGAGTACAAAACCTAATAACGGATACTCACCCAATTACAATGCACCTAGTCCAAATGCCACACCTAATGGAAATCCTTCTCAATGTGCTGGTAATACATGTCAGTACAGTCAACCAAACACTCCTTATTCTACAAATTACGTAAATCCAGCACCGGCGCCGATTGGAAATGAATGCACTTCCCCTAATTGTGGCAACAACAATCCTATAAAACCATCAAGTAACTGTGTAGATGGTAACTGTGCTTACAATCCTAGTTCTGAAAATAACAAAGAATATAATAAACAACCTGTTTATACCACAAATTACCCACAAGGTGGAGCAAGCAATATAGTTCCAGCACCAAAACCAATCGGTTTAGGTTGTATTCCTGGTTCATCCAACTGTAACCCAGGCCCTGTTAGTTCAGGACCATACAACCATGGTCCAGTAATTCCTTCGCAATATTATACGCCGCCGGTTCTCGGACCACCTTCGACATTCTCGACGTATAACAAACCTTCTTCATATAAACCACCAGTTACTCCGCCAGGATATAGCGGATTCCCTTTTAATCAACCTAAAAATGTATACGCGGCTGCGAGTGCCGCTCAGCAATCAAATGGGTATAACAAGCTTGGAAATACAGGATATGGATCTTATCCAAGTGCTCCTGCTTTTACTTCCCAAGGTACGTCGCCGTCTGCAGGTTATTCGACGGCATCTAATACTGGATCATATATTTCACCGAGTTATGGACCGTACCAAGGGCCTGGATTAAATTCACCAGCACAAAAATGTAGTACACCGAACTGTTTAAATACTGGAAGCAGTTATAATATTCCCAAACCTATTGGAAGAGAAAAAGAAAACCTACCTTTTTATCATGGTGAATTTGGAGGTCCAACTGGTATATTGAAACCTAACGAACATAACATTTCGCCCCAAACTGGTTTTAGACCAGATTCATCGCCAGTGGGACCTGCGCGTAAACCAGATTGTGTGTCTGGAAATTGTGGGCAACCTTTTCACGGCGGGTTAGGAAGTCCAACAGCGATATTTAAACCAAACGACCAAAACATTCCGCCACAAACAGGCTACAAGCCAGATTCACCACCAGTGGTACCTGTGAGTAAACCAGATTGTGTGACTGGTAATTGTGGGCAACCCATTGTGGGCACACCTTTGAACGTCCCTGGAACTCATTCTGGAGCTCAAGCAAGTGCTACTGCGATAGCTTACACAGGTGGTTTTGGTGGTCCTCCAGGAATTCTCACACCGTATGACGGTGGAAAAAATAATCTGCCGACTGGTAGCAAGCAGTATTCACAGAACGCTTTGACTCAAGATACTGGAAATCATTATTCTAATTCAAATGCTGGAAATGGATCTTACGGGCACAGTGGTGCCGCTGGTGCCCAAGCTCACTCAATTGCTCAAGCTAACGCTGTCACTGGTGGCACATACGGAGGAAATCCACATAGTTCCGGCCATAAAACTGGAGGATGTGATGGAGGTTGCAGTGGCAATAGCGGAGGAGCTAATACTGGCTTAAATGGCAATTACGGTCTATCGAAACCAGGAACTGCTGACGATGTGCACGGTGGCTTGAGCATTGCAAATGCAAGTGCTAAGAGTATTGCCGGAGCTGGTATAGATGTACGTGGATCTGGTTATGCTAGCAGTTCAGCTTCAGCGCATGCGTCTTCTGGAATAAAATCAAGTAAGTATTGGGTGAACTCAATAGATCAATCGTTTTTTCCCCACAATAATTAAATTATAAATAGACTGCTCCAAGCTCCTCCAAACCTACTCCAAATATTTTACAGAAAACGTAAACACTTATCTATTATTATATACTACTAATTACTTATTTATCATCTTCTTAAAGTAGGTATGGATTTATTTCGGTTTAGTGTCGTTTCGGTTATCATATCACGAATTTCAGAATTTTAATATCCTTTATTAAAACGCGTAAAACGTTGGTTTAAATAAATTACCTCTGGCAAAATCCTTACATTAAATCCTACTAATATTATAAAACTGAAAGTTTGTGAGTATGTACGTATGTTTGTAACCCAGTCACGTAAAATACCGCTGAACCCATTACTATGCCACTCGGTATGTAGATAGCTGGAGCACATAGACTACTTTTTATCCCGATTTTTTTAAACGACATTACACACAGCGCAATCTAGCCCCCATACTAAGCAAACTAGGCTTGTACTATGGGTACTAGACAACGGATATACTACATATTATACTTTTTTTTGTAAATACATACATATTATACTTAGAAAGACACCTAGACCAGATACAAATATTTATTTTTAAGCATAAATTTTTGCACCTGACGAGAATCGAACGCGCCACCGAGGCCGTCGAATTATTACCACGGGAACAGAATTTACGTGGTCGAAACTGCGGGGCTAGCTAGCTAGCTGCCTGTGAGTATGTACACATATGTATGTGCCTCATGTACATACATACTTTCAGCTTTATAATATCAGTAGAATTAAATTGAAATACATTAATTGAATACTACAAAGAAATGTGTAATCGTCGATTAACGATTTTGTATAAACACGATGGCATCTCGACAAATGAAATGAGATGCTACAAGTTTCTTTTCGTATTATTAAGTTGTTATGAAACCTGTCCGAAAACTCCTATATACGTGTGACTTATCTTGCTATTTACCTATTGCAATATTTTTAAAATTTTATATACACCAACCAAAATAAATTTGAGTTTATGACATAAATAAATATGACCTACTGAGCATCACCTTTACTGCCCAATCTGAAATGCTATTTTGGGATTCAATTTCAATTTTTAAAAAGAAGATATTTTTCTCATTAAGTAGGTAATATTCGGCAGTGAATTTATTTTATTATTGTTTTATAGACAGGTAAATTATACGGATTTAAGTACGTACCTACTACATGTACCTACAGATATCCGAAAAGAAAGGCGTCGAAATCTTGAATGAATTAGGCTGCAGTTAGTACATAAATTGTCCTTTAAAATGGTAAATAGATAAATAGAAAATCCAACCATTTAAGAGTCAAAAAGAATCAAAAAATTGGATCAGGCACTAAACCTAGAATCAATATAGATAAATAGTCTAAATATAGAATAACTACCTACATTTGTTCAAAATTAATAATAAGTAGTATCTATTTTATTTGTGACTAGCAGCTAGCAACGTCCCGCGATTTCCGTATAAGTCTCGATCCCGTGGGAATATCGGGATCAAAGTATTGAGCGTATTTTACTCCTCGATAATGTTAGCTTTCTTTTGGTGAAAGAATTTTTAAAATCAGTCCCGTAGTTTCACGATTACCCCCAATATACATACATACATGTTACCAATGTTACTTCTTTATAATATTGGCATAGATTAGGACTAAGGCTGATGTCTATAGTCCGTACTTTGACTTAGCTAAGCAAAAACTTTGATTTAAGACAATCAAAAATAATAATGCTTCTCTGTTATGACTTTATGACCATGAAATTCTTTTTATTTTAATCCTAAATTATAAAAAGAGTATCGACTATAAATTCCAATTCAAAGTTTATGCTTAGTTTTTGCTAAGCTCAGTCTGAGCCAAGTCAAAGTACGCACGCACGTAGATTTCAGCCTAAGCTTGCAATGTAACTAACATAATTCTTGTGTTTGTTTCAGGTTATGGAAAGCGATAATTAAAAGAGCTCTATATATAGCGTAAGAACAGTGCCTAAGACTTATTCGACTTAAACAAATTTAGTCATTAGTGATTGTGATAACAATTTAATAACGTGATTTTGTAAGTTTAAATAAAAACTTAACCATATAGTTTTAAAAACTATATGGTTTTTAACACTAACAACACGCCTGTCTTTTTATCTTCCCGATGTGTGATTGGCTGAGTAGATTAGTTTAAAAGATTGCACGCCACGATTCCTAAATTCATAGAGAAATTAGAAATCATTCACAATTTGATATCTTCCTTACGACACAGACAACAATGAAATTTATAGGCTTAAAAACTTATTCTATTACGTGCTATATTATACTATAGCTAACAATAAACTAGGACATTAACATTTTCGCATGTTCATATTATAGCTTCTCATAAATGATGATAATGATTGCATTTAATATTAATACCTCTATACAGCCTTCTAAGGAGCGGATAAACGACCATAAATCACTGATACAATCATAGCATCTATTGTTCACGACTTGAGACGATCGCGGATGTTACGTATTTTAAAACTTGTTTATATTGAAGAAAATACATATGTCCTAACTTACCCTATAAGATTTTGCTACAGTTTAAAATGATGACGTCGACCGCTTAAAATACTTAATTAGCTGCGCCCCGCTAACACCCGCGTTACTACCGTTCCCGCGGGATTACCGGGAAAAAAAGTTCTTTCTCCAAGGTTCCCCATCTATATCTAAGTATACCGAAATTTATCAAAATCGGTTTAGACGTGAAAGCGTAATACACAGACAGAAAGAGTTACCTATTTTCGCATTTATAGTATTAATAAAGATGCCGTAAGGTGCATCGGGGGAAGATCGGACTATTTTAAAAAAGTTTTATAGTCTTTTGGTTAAACCAAATTCTACTCACTCATAATAATCAGTCGTACACTAGTAGGTGCCTAGATTAATGTTAAAACATTGGGTTAGCGTTTTCTACTATTGAAGTTTTATTCCTGCTAACGGTGACCGTTTTATACGCTTTCAAAAAGAAAAGAAAAAATATTTTTTCAAGGTTAAGACCGGACCTTGAAGGGGTAAGACCGACATACCTTCTAAAACATTCTGTGTGCTAGTAATAACAAGCACTACCAGTAGAAAATATCTGGTCTTACCCATACTAATAAACCTCCAAAGATTGTTAGAGCATTATGTGCAACTTAAAAAGTTATGATCAATTTAATTTTTTTTTACTGTTTTTGATCCGGTCTTACCCCGAACACCAAATTTTGAAAATCTTTTGTTTCTCAAACTTTCGCAACTCTACAAAAAGTACTAATTTTTTTTTTCAGTTAGATTATCAGGTAAGCTATTATTAATCTAGATATTTAGTTTGTCTTTGTTACAATTACTTAATAAAAATGGAACTCTATGACCATATTATGATTTGGTTGGATACTTAACCTAGACAAAACAGAACTTTTTATAAAATCAAATTTCTTTGTTATTTTTAATGAGATCTTCGTAGTATTTATTAACTCAGATAATCTTCAAAATAATCAACACATTGTTATATTAACGTATACTTTCAGCGCGTAACTTAAGTTTAACAAATAATTAAAAACTTATGTTTAAAGTTCTACAATGTTTTTGGCAATATCTGTGAAGCAGCGTAGTTTGTTATGCTCCTCCTTCGTGTATGTTGATGCTCTATGCGATCTTCTAGTATACTTTCGTGGCATTTTGTATCCCTGAAAAAAAAAAACATTAAGAATTAGACTTTGCCATATAAATATGTACCGCATTTTAAACATACGTAACTACACATAATTTACTTTTACCTATAAAAAATCCTATTCGTAGAGGTCTAAGCTAATGGAGATAATTGAAAGTTTGACAACCACTGTGATTTTTGTTTACGGGAATGACCGGATCACCTCAACCAATAATAATATGATTGGGGGAAGTACGGATCTTAGTCTACAGACGTCTTAGAGTAATTTTGATTAAACCAATTTATATATCTCCTTCCATTTATTAACGATAAATCTTCATAACCTATAAAACATTGAAGAACTCACCAGTATCTCAGTCCAAAGTAGGTGGGGGTAAGACAGGATTTTAGTATTTTTTTCAGTTTGTTCACTTTTCACTTGGCGGTGGATTACACCCGTCCTACTGATCGCAGCAACGGACGCGAACTGTCAGGTTAGGCAAGACAAAATGGTGCATTGAATAATGTTGCCAGTAGTGTAAAATATCATTCTATTTGGCAGTTATTTGAGTCATATGTTCTTACCCCGTATCCGCTCTTACCCCGATGCACCTTATATTATATTTGTTTAGGAAATAGCTTCGTGCTATTTAAACTGATGGTCGATGGTAAACCAAACTTAAAGTAGCTTAACTCCACGTAGTCTAGCGAGTTTTTTACACTTGTGCATTTATTTATTGATATACCAACATTGATTTAAGTAACAGAAGCATGGTTAGAATCAGCTAAATATGATTGTCAGTTATAGGTATACACAACTTTGTTTCAGAGCGCGTCCACCACAAACATGATGCTGCCAGCTATGCTCACAAGTAGTAGGTACCTATATCCGTTGTCTAGTCACCGTAACACAAGCTTAGTACTTAGTAGATTACCATGGGGCTAGATGGCGTTGTGTGTTGGTCACAGAATTTATTTATTTATAAATTCTTACCAGCTAGCTAAGCTAATTAGTTCTGTAAATTTAAGATAGCATATTCATTCTAAAACTTCTTCACTGAAGCAGAAGATGTTTACTTAGTACCTAGTCACGGAAAAAAATAAGATGTTCGAATTTACCTCAAAGTAGTGTATTTGTTTTGGCAGAACAGTAATTTGAACCATTAAATTTGACCTCCACGCCGATTACTGTAAAAAAACTTGGGTGAAGCTTACAAAATAAGTACAATATAGAGTCAATGTTAACACTTAATTAGCTTATTATCAGATACAAAGTGCCTTATTAACATAATCATTTAAAGCAATTAAACTATTTTTTGCATCTATGGGAACAATAGCTTTTAACTAAACTATCTGCTCTGCTTTTTTAAACACGATCTCGGAACTATAGATATCATAGCAAGGTTTAAATCAGTTATTCCTAGTTTTTACTTGTAACTATTCCCAACGTAACACCAGAAATGTCCCGCGGGTAGCTATTTTCAGCATATTGTGACATAGTGCTACTGTTGCTGGACGCTGTTCCGCATATATACAATTCTAGCGAACTGATTTTAAGGCAGCTTTTCCTATTCCTACTAGTAACCCATCGCCAACGTTAACCCGCGAAAGACCCTATAGTCATAGTAGACAGAAGTCTGTCTACTGTGCTATAGTTACCACCATAAATTGGTATTCCCACATTATTGTGACGACTGGTACAATGGTTGGACGTAGTTCCGCATATTACTGTTATTAATCATTGTAGGAACTATGTACTCTATCCCTTCTAATAATTCTGATTATTCATATTCTAGAAATAGCTAAAGTTCGACGAATATACCTGAATAAGACTGATTACAGCTGTGATAGCATTTAAATTTGACTGTGCTCATCTTAAACAAGATTTATGAAACGATTGTCACATTCATAACATTGTATGCACAACATTAAGCAAAGTAATCGGACGTCGTGAATAAATTAGTACTTTACCAATATTTAGCGGACCGTTTTTACAAACGTGCAGTTACGGCGAGTTATATAGATACCTAATTATCTGCGTTTATTAACTATAATTATAGATTTATCGGTTATTTGGGAAATTGATTTATGTTTTCGTTGCCATCATCTTATCTTGAAAGACTTTATAATTGGTAGGTTACTTACAAAATTGAAGGCTGATTTATTATAAGTGGGCCATCTTAAAAATAAATATTACCTTTCGTCTCTGTAATGACATCGAGTAATAAGCTGCTGCAATATAGAATCGATTACCTGTTTATTCTGCGATATTTTGGGAAATGCGGTATTTGTTTAAAAGTGCGGTCTATTGACTAGATAAAAACACAAAAGAATGTTGAAATTTAAATGCGATGTACCTAATTTCAATTTAAATTTCACGATCAATCGACATTTCACTCGGTGCAAATTTGTATGCATCTAGTGAAATGCATAGAATTTGAAGTCTGCATAACGAACAATGCAGGTTGGACGTGCGTGTAGAATTATTAAACACCCAAAAAAAGAAATAGCATCTCCCCTCAACTGAGTTATTTGTTTAAAAATAACTTGCATAATAGCAGGTCCCACAGTTCAGTATTGGATGATTTAACACAATAGCCACTTTCCTGACCTTTCAAGTTGAATAATGAGCATAAAACAGATTACCATATTAAAGAAGGTGTATCTATGTCAACATGGCCCGCACAAGCAGCAGTGAGGCGACTCTTGACCTCTCTTAACAGCAACACCCAAAACTATCGATAAATCTAATGGACGGATTACGATTAGGTACATTACCATTTTATTAATATTTCCATTGTCTAATGGAGTAATAAATAATTTGTCAGTAGAAACGATGAGAAGGCTGTTAGTGAATGAAATGCTTTGCCCTTTTGCCTTCGGTAATGTGTCATTTCATTATCATTAATGTGAAGATAACCTAGTTAAGTCCAACAACTTCTTCATTACGCTACATTATTTGTTATGAATGAATAATAAGTTCACAAATTAGTCATCGTTCGTAAACCTAATCGAATGGTAAAATAAAGGCACGACTATGTCAACTTTCTTATCTCGACTGAACAATGCTGTACATAGTCTTTTTTCTGCATGTTAGTGAAGCTCTATTAGGCAACGTTTCGCAAATCGCTTCTGCAGGCGACAATACCGTGACATACGTCGAAGACAAATACCACCTTGTTATCTTATGAATAATGCCGATTATGTTGTGTAAACACGCACACGCGGTCGAGTGCATTTTTCACGAATCTTTATTATATACAGGCTGTATAAACAAAGAACCTCTGCTTCTCTACGAAGTACAAAGTAGGCAGCGCACAGGCTAAAGTATGCGAAACTGTTTCCAACAAGCTTCGGATTTCGGATCGTACAAGGAGTTGATTCATGTTTTGACTTCTTAAATATAAAGTGCTCAATTTTTTACCGACATGATGAAGGTATTCCCATAAATCTAAAGTTACATAAGACGTAGGTATTACATTAATACGGCCCTATAAGAAAGCGCATCAGGCCCATGTTGCCAATGCAACGCGTTATTCCGGTCTTGAAATAAGTGGGATGATTAAATTGCTTCATTGATTGTTTTATGAAACAGAGACGTTTTCGATTTATTTGTTGGGAAGGTCCCTAGGTTTTCAGTCGAAAAAGAGACGTTTGTAACGTTCATCAAATTCGAAAGACACCACAATACTCTTTTTGAATTCCTAATAAACTTAAGTTAAACAATGATGTAAAGAAACGTTACTATTGTTTGTCACAGTAATATGTAGGTATGTATGATCGATTTCCGATCAGATTGAGAACAGCCTGTGTGTAGAGTCGGGCGGCGTCGCACGAGTCACCTAGATGTCGCACCTATTGTCCATGTCGCGTCCATCGCTGGGTGAGCCACCACCACACCATTACCTCACACTTTCAATATTGGGTTACGAGAATTTTACTCCAAGGCCCTCTTTTGGAGCAAATAGAGGAGGTATAAATGCGAAGACGAGCTGCAATGGCACGCAGTTTTGACTCGGAAACCCGTGCGAAAATGAATGCGTATCTCGTTTTTTCGGTGCTACTTGTCGCTGGTACGTGAAGTGAAATTTATTAAGCACCTATTGTGATATCGACAGACATTTATGTAATTCATGCATTTCGTTTTATAGGGAGTGCGGTGGGTTACAACGTGCGGAGAGAAGCTCCGTATAACAACGTCGGATATGTAGACCCGTACTATTCTGGAGCGGGAAATGTTAACTTTTACCCGGAGCGATCGCAACGACTATTTTGGGGTGAACAGGGTTCGAACACAGTCGGAGGGACAGGATTATGGGCGTCATTGACGAATAAATTTCCGTTTTTAGGAAACATGTTCGGCCGAATGGAATTATCTAATGAATACGGTGTTCCTGGTCAGCAGTCTGGATTGTCTAACACTTATGGGGTACCAAGTTACCAGACACAATATCAGGTTCCTCAGGTCTACCAGCAGCCCCAGTATCAAACTCCTCAGGTCTACCAGCAGCCCCAGTATCAAACTCCTCAGGTGTACCAGCAGCCTCAGTATCAAGCTCCGCTGGATCAGGTGTATCAACAGCCGCGTCAGTACCAACAACCGCAGCAGTTCGGGCAGCGATTCGTGCCATTCGGTCGTGACGTCGGGTTCACTGACGATGCTGTGATCGTGACGCCTCCGTTCGTGCCGATCAATCCTCAGCCAGCGCCCGCCCCGGTCCCGGCACCTATACCCGCACCTCAGCCGCAACCCGTAGCACCAGCACCATCGGGATACCATTACGACAAACCTCAGTATAGATTAGAGTTACCTCACAAGTAAATTCACTTTCAATGGATGTACTTACTACTACCTATCTTACGGTCGAATAATGAAACACTATAGGTAGGTACTCAAGATTTGCAGGCAACTGAAATAATTGAGCAGCTTCTAAATTTAAAATAAGTATTAGATTTTTTTTTTGTCTAACATCGGCTTAATTTTTTAAAAAGCCCTTAAATTTTGAGCAACGTTTCAGTATTCGATCGTTAGTTCGTTCTTTCCTACTCCTCTGAAATTTGGTTTTCAGTAGATAATTTGCCATATACGAACTCGATATAGGTATAGGTTAGATCCAAAGTAATAACTTAGTTCAATTTTTTTTTTCGTGTTAAAGTCATTATAAAATCACTTTTATTTTCCTTTTTTATAATTTTATACTGCTTAAACCGGGTATTAAGTTACAAATTAGTTTTTAAGTGCACGTTAAAGCTCTCTTTATTTTATTTACCTACAGCTCACTACATAAATATTTTCCTATTTGACACATACAAAAAAATGTAGTTAGTGAAAACATTTCACGGACCACATTTATATTTATAGTTTCAACAAGTAAATTAAAAAATAATTGAAAATAATTTTGTATTTTCTCTTTTAATTTAAACCCGTTGTTTTATTTTCACGTAATAAATATTTGGTAAATAAATACATGGTGCAAATCTGAGTTATCGACTGTAAATTCACCCAATTAGGGATGATTTAAATTAGACCTTCACGAGCGCCGGCTGGGTCCGAGGTTCGTTGTCCATTGCTCGGCCGCCACTCGGTTGCAACAGACCGATAGACTGCTCGCCAAGCAATGGACAATGAAGCTCGTGCTCGTGACGGTCTAATATAAATCATCCCTTAAACTTGTAACTTTCCTTGAAGCGCTTGCCTGATAGAAGCTAATCGATACGGCAGGCAGCTTATTTGTGCAATTTTGTAAGCTGTTAAAATAGATTAACGCTTTATTGTTCCAAAAAAAAAACTAATATAGCAAAGAAAGTCATAAATCTTGTGTGGCACAATGGTCGGCCTTATCGCCTAAAGGCGGTATCTTCCAAGGAAGTCTTTGTAACTGTACCTATAAGTAAATAAGACATTAATCTGCAGCAAAGGAACTTGATTATGGATGAGAAAATCAAGCATGAGTCTCATATTTGAGAAATTTGGTTTGAATATAATTTTAATTAATTAAGACACTGTAATAATAATAAGAGGCGTGGTAGTGGTACTTAGTAACGAATAATTACTCGAGGTTTAAACCGTAATAAGTACAACTACTTACTTATTTTTAGTGTTCCGTACTCCAAAACAAAAACACTCCGTTTCCCCTCTGATTCTCCGTCCTATTTTTTTAAAGAAACTGAGATGGAATTTATTATTCTAAATACTGAGGAAAGTAACATCTACAAGTCCAAATGACCTGTAAAAGTGCCAGCGTACAAGCGAATTACTTAATGGGTTTATGGGATAATTTGTAAGAAAAGATATTCAAGCAACACAGGGGAAAATACAGCAAAACAAAAAAATTTTTTTTATAAAAAAAACAAAAAACCCGACTGCGTAAAAAACTCGATTAAAAAATACTCATAGAAACAACAAAAAAACCAAAAAGAAAAAAACAAGCCCAGTAATTTGAAATTACGCTAAGTAATAATAGTTTTGTAATCGATCACCAGATTAAGACGAATCGATTGACGTAAGGATCATCAAAATCGGTGCACGCGTTTGGCCTCTAGAACGCCACATAGAAACATCCATACATACATGCATACATACATACATAGACCGATAAACACATTACCCTCCTGTGCGTCGCGCAGTCGGGTAAAAAGGCGGTCTACATACAATTTTGAACCGCGTGCAAACACCAATGAAGGCTAACTCCAGGATACCTATTCTAAAACGAAAATGTCTCACCTCTGCCTAAGCTCATTTTTTTTCAAATTTTTTGCAAGATTACGCTAAATCGTTTGAAGTGCAACTGATTTCTTTCAAAAATACAAACAATTGTTGAACCGTTTTCGCTAAAATCTGAACAGATCTGAGGTATAGTTGAGATATTTTATTCATAGGTCGTCCTGATTTAAATGGACGATCGTACGGATCAGGGGTAAAGTTTCACGTCGACGATACCATTGTTAAATGTATACATGACTGCATACACGCTGTGGCACTACGCGGTTCCACCCGCGCGCCTTGCAAGTCCCGTTCCCGCGGGAATTTCGTTATATAAAGAAGTCTATGTGTTTTTATTACAGGTCTCCAGCTACCTATAATCCAAGTTTCATCGCAATTGGTTCGTTAAACCTGCGTGATAGAATACATAAAAAGTCAATAACATACAGACATACATATAACAAACTTTAACGTTTATAATAATATACTTAGTAAGACTAGCTGCGCCCCGCGGTTTCACCCGCGTAAATCCCGTTTTTCCACTTGGGGATAGAATTTATCAAAATCCTTTCTTAGCGGATGCCTGCGCCATAACATCTACCAGCATGCCAAATTTCAGCCCGATCCGTCCAGTGGCTTGGGCTGTGCCTTGATAGATCACTATGTCACTCAGTCACTCACATTTGAGTTATGTACACTTCCCATCAAAAAAATCGAAACACCTCAGAAGTATAAGTTTGAAAGAGTTTAACTTATTCTTATATTAAACAAATAATACCATGCCAGTTTGTTGCGGATATTATAAGGTAACGTTTAACGAAAATTAATGTTTCATATTAAAATTTAATTTCTTTAGCTATCGTGTTTAGTCCAACAGGTACGAGTTTACCCTTAAAGAAAAAAATTATAAATGTTAGAAGTAAACACGTAGGTAAAAAAAAGTTCAAAAAATGTTTATTCAATATCTCGTATTGCCTCCCCGGGCTCTAATGACAGCTCTCATGCTATTCAAGAGGAAATAAAATAACTATAACTCGTCCCATCCAATAGTTTATTTTTATTTTTTTATTATTAACACTCAAAATTATATACTATTACATTTTTTTTGACTGCCAAGCTGCATAGCGGCTTGTGGGCAGTATTGTAGTACTGTTTTGATTTTTTTGATGAGAAGCGTATATTTAGAAGTAAGATTTCATACATTTTTTACAAAACTACGGAACTCTCGGTGGAAAAATCCGATTCGTACTTGACCACATTTTTTTATTGAAGTGCGGAGGCCCATAACCTAGCATTAATAAGAACTTCCTAAAACGTGGGATGAGTCAAATGTATATAAAAAATAATATATCTAAGAACATACGTCATCGACAAACATTGTTACATTCGTAATTATGGTTCTACTATCTGTAGGTATATATCTATATAAGTAGTGTTTTAGTACATAATTTAAATATTTAGTAAAACATATTTTACTGCCTTTTAGGTAAAATCAGAGGCAAATTTTATACAAAGGAGCTAGTTTTTAGGAATCTGTAGTCAATAAGAAAACCAACGGAAATGTTGGAGTTTTCCTTTTTGACCAATCTAGATATCTTATTAATATTATAAACGTGAAAGTTTGCATGTACTCGTATGTATTACGTCTGTGAGTTTGTTATTCAATCACGCAAAAACTACTAAATCTATTGCGATGAAACATGGAACATAGATAGCTGGAAACTTGAAATAACACAGAGGCTACTTTTTACCCCGCCAATATGTATTTAGGACATCACTGACAAATGCTAGCCTATTACGTATAGAAAAAAAAACATAAAACACATTGGCTGAATACAGAAATGCTCGAAAAAATTAGAGTTCTTTTTAAACAATTAAGCTACTCTAAGCTAAATTTCCAATACTATTTTTAATTTTAGAAGCTGCTTAATTATTTAAGTACGCCTCCAATTTTAGTGGCGTTTCTGAATTCGGCTGTAGGTATATACTTATGTTAGCGTTCATTACGTAATAGGTACCCAGTAAATAGCCGATTATATTACGTCGATATTTAACGGCTAAGTAAATTTCAATTGTGTTTGCAGAAAACTTTCGTAATTTACAAATCTACTATTTCGCTGATAGGTAGATAGCACGAGAATTAATAGTTGGGATGGGTACTTAGTCCGATTGGCCTAAATGGTTACCTGTCATAACAACTTTTTTTTATCTGAACTATTTTAAACTTAACTACTACGGTCGATTCACCGGATCATACGTTCAAACACGCATAAAGTCAAACACGTAAAAAGTCAAACTCTCATAATCCTACTTCCTATCCTATCCTATCCCATTATCCTACTAATATTTTAAAGCTGAAAGTTTGTGAGTATGTGTGTTTGTTACTCAATCACGTCAATACTCAATACTCAAACCGATTACCATGAAACTTATGGAATATAGGTCCTGTTGCTGGAAACCTGGAATAACACATATGCTACTTTTTATCCCGATATTCCGGGATAAAAACGGAACGGGACTTACGCGAGTGAAACCGCGAGGCGCAGCTAGTATATAATAAACTGAGAGATAGGTATACCTTCTAATGCATTTTGTACAAATGTACCAACTCTGTTATATTTTCAGTCGTAACCTTGACTGAAAACCCACCCACATTTATCTGGCTTAACATTATCTATTAAGTACGTAAATACTAACTTTCGGCTAAACAAGATGATAAAAATATGTCTTATCTACTTACTTATCTGCCTATCTAGCGACCTTGGTACAATTTTTTTACTTATTTTGCTAGCGGTAAACGATTCACCTAATTATTATAAAATAAATTATTTCATAATTAATGAGAAAAATACTTTAGCAGGAGTCAGACTAATAACCGTACACCTATTCACAAATGCGTGGACTCAGCTTTTGTCATATTTACGGTGACGTTGATTATGTCTCAGGGGCTCTATTTTTGAACGAAATGAGGTGTTTCGTGCGATTTTAATACCTCGATTTCTACTGATTTTCGTTCAATTTCTGTAATTTTTCTACGTAAGTCGCCGTCCACTACGAGTGGTATCAACCACTCGCAGCAGGAGTCCGGCGTCAAACGATAATCAGCAGATACCGAATTATTTAAATCGCCTGAAGTGCAACGAGCGATTTAAAAATAAGGCTCCAGTATCACCCGATTGTGAATACAACTGTAAGATTATTAAACTTTTTAAATTCACACGATTGGTTCCCTTCGAGTCTCGAGCCCCCTGAGTCCCCTCGAGACCAAGATCATTGTAACATGATCGAAACGGCGAGGTAAGAGAATAAAAATTACTTAGTACGCGATTAAGACCCGGTAAAATGTAAATATGGTAGATTACTTTTGCAAAGTTACAGATGCGTCACTAAGCTTAGCGGCGGACAGACAGACGGACATAACCCTAATAAAAAGGACTGTATGAAAGAAATAGTTCTTACTTAGACACGATTAAGATGCTGTGCCCTCGTTGATGTCTTTTGTTCGTGAAACTGTAATTTTCTAATTTTTTTCACATTTCCTGCGATGTTTGGAGGGCAACAACTCTTGTTGTTATATTTTCAATGAAAATTGAAAGTGTTTAGGATTATGTAAAAAAAAACAAGGTAGATGGCGGTACGAGCTTTACTCCTTTCAAAATTTCCTTAAATTCAACCCGGCGAACTAGATCACCCATACCCTTGGCGCAATAGGTTAGCGCCCTAGGCTGGCTATATAAAGATGGGAGGTTGATGATTCTAGTCTCGCTAGGAGCATCGCTAGGAGCAGGAGTAGTAGTTTTCTTAATTATAATTTTGTAGATAACGCGGTGAAATTCGCATACATTTTTAGCACCCATCGCGTCCAACTGTAGAGCTCTACCTGTCTTTGGCTATCGGAAATAGGGCTTACTTACCCACCTAAAGTTAAATTCGATTCGACCAAACTTCCAGGCACTAATGAATGGACAATGGAAGGGGATGGGTAATGTGTTTTTGAAATGAGGTTGGAGGTGAATAATTGGTTAAGGAAAAAAAGAGATATTGATATAAAATAAAGTAACCGACAGTTTTATCTAACGATATTTCGATTAGATTTTTAGTTCAAACTTCAACTGTACAGTTTTAAATTTCATCTACACCCACAACTGCACCAATAAACTATACTAATAAACTGTCAGATAATCTAGACGTTTGTAGCCTGCTAATATTAAAACGCCACGAACAATACTAAGTAATTTTTATTTAGTCTAGGTACAAAGTAACTAAATCTAATAAATAGAATCTTCCGGCAGTTGCACAGACGAATGCGCAGGAGTTTCTTTAGGAGTGCGCATGAGTGCAACTGGTGGAAAAGACACGTTCAGTATGGTTGAGCCGACACCACGTTAATCTACGATTGCAACATTTTGCTGCTAACGATGACCTATAAAACAGAATATGTATATTAGGGCATCTACCAAACTCAACAAGGAATAATAAAACACAAACAAAAAAATGCATGACATTACATACAGCGCAATCTAGTCCCAAACTTAGCACTCGACTTGTACTATGGATACTAGACAGCGGATATATTATACATAACATACTTTTTTTTGCAAATAAGTACATACTTATTAAGATATTATGCATAGAAAGACATCCAGACCAGATACAAATTCTTTATTTTAAGCATTAATTTTTGCACCCGGCGGGAATCGAACCCGCAGCCTTCTGCATTGCAGTAGGGCTTTCCCCTGACGCGTCATGGAAGCCGTCGAACCACATAGCCTTATTAATAAAAGTGGAATAAGATCCGAGTAGTTTTACCACTTTTTGTTTCAGTCTGTCAATAAAACACTTTATTTATCCGGTTTTATCGCGTTTTTATTCATTATTTGAACCGAGCTTTTTCAAGGTTGACTGAGATGTCTGACCATAGAAGAAATTCAGTCTGTCAACTTTGAAAGTTCTTGGCACGGAAGAAGACAAAACATGTTCTCCCTACTCCGACTTTACGTTAAAAACTCGAACTTAGAATTTCGCAGTTTTGCCCAACCTTTTGATGTGCTACATTTCTAGCATACGTTTTCGAAAAAAAATCAAATAGCTGGAGAATATTTGCCTTATACAAAAACTTAGATCAAAAAGGTAAACAACAAAGGACTCATATTATATATTTTTTTGTAAGCAACAGCTATTTGTTTAATTTTTCCTAAGATAATAGTTGCAAGAAGATAATTGACAGTTATCATCTATGTTTACATTTTTTAATTAAATTTTTATAAAGTTTAATTTGATACTTCGTTCTATAGAAAAATATACAAGGAACAAAAACGTAGGTATAGGCTGAGATTAATAAACGGAGTTACACACATGTTTATTTTATTTATTATATCTTCTTGCTCCGAAAATAACGTCAGGCGTTTTTACACTAGAGACAGTATTTCTCGACTTGTAATCTACTTTACTTATAAAAAAAGTCTATGACAAAAACCAAATTATGCCCACTAATTTATGATACCTTGTTAGTGTTAGTGTTTAAATCACGCAAAAACTACTAAACCGATTGCGTTAAAACTTATTATTCAGAATAGCTAAAAATCTGGATTAACATAATATAGGAATTTTTTATCCCGATATTCTCCCGGGATAGAGACTTTCGCGAGCGAAACTGCGGGGCGCTGCTAGTCTATTACTTCTATACTAATCATATTATAAAAAGGAAAGCTTAATATGTTTGTTTGTAATGAATAGGACTACGGGACTGATTCTATTTTCCGAACAGAAAGCTACATTGTCGAGTAACATAGGCTTTTGATCCCGATATTCCCACAGGATCGGGACCTATGCAGGAAGCTGCGGGGCGCAGCTAGTGTTTAATAAATTTTAAAATTAAACATGTAGGTATCTATATCTAAGTTTTATCTATATATACTCTATACTTATAATAAAGGAAGAGAGGACAAAAAGTCTGTACCTACTTGGAAGTAAATTTAAAAAAAGTTATTTAGGGAACTTAGGAAAAGTAGAACAAAATTGTATATTTTTTAAAATTTATGTCTGTCTGTTATTCTGTTTGTTCCTTATACAATTAAAAAGTACTGATCCGCTTAAAATCTGTTTTCAATATTCGATAGTTCTATTTTCGAGGAACCTCGTGGTGTATTAATAGTCGGATATGTACTATTTCTACGCAGACGAAGTCGCGAGTAACAGCTAGTTGTATAATATACTTACTAGTCCTGGTTGGGGTTTGAAGCGCCAACTTTGCTGCCAGCCGGTACAGGGGGGAGGTAAATCGGCTGGTCTGAGGGAATGTTGTAGGGGATTGGGACGGGTTGCGGGATGTTATAGGGGATTGGGACGGGTTGTGGGTAAGGTTGCGGGTATAGGTGTCTACCATCTGAAACATAACGGAAAATGGTTTGATTACCTAGCTGTATGGTAGGTAATAGAACTACGACGTTCGAATAACGTAGTAAACCGAACAGTTTTAAGTGTAAAACGTATGAAACTCGGCCGTCAGGGGCTCGATTCGGTAAGGACATAGAAATGCAGGCGACGTGCAGGAGATGTACATTAATTCGTATTTTGTAAGTGTTATTTTACTTAATTACTACTTAATTAATAAGTAGCCTTCAAAATTAAGGGTTACTTAATAATTTAAATAGCTCCCCTTGTCTCTGAGCCAATCAGTAATAAAAAAAGTTATAGATAGCTATTATTTTTACTCCTGCAACAAATCGACTTCTGCAATGCTCATGCATCCCGCCTGTTTGTCGCATGCTATGTTTTTAGAGAATCAGGGCCCTAGACCGACATAAAAATGGTTAACTGTCGGCCGCCCTGTCTCCTTCCAGTCTCTAATAGAGATCGACTGTACTAATAAATACTTAATTGATGTCATTAAAATATGCTGTCTTACTGCCGTATTCACATTTAGAGACGTTAAACGTTACTTCAACTATCGCTAAGTAAAGATTTTGTTTTTAAATCTTTACTTATGATAGTTTAAGTATAACCATTAAATGTCTAAGAATTTATTCTATTTACCCCCATGATTGAGTATTAAACTCAATACTCAATGAATTATCACAATTTTATTACCGCTAAATCAAATAGTTACAAAAATAATATTAAAAACTAAAATAAAACTAATTACTTAAATTAAAATTAAACTAATTAAAAACTAAACTATATCTAAATCAGGTAAACCCTTGGTGGAGGGAAAAGTGGCCAAAATGCTCGCCAAAATTCATATTCACTCAATGAATGAATACATATGTATGTATTCATTCATTGAGTATTAAACTTTTAATTACTTTTAATATGTTTGTGTCAATCAGTTTCTTTCTGTCATGTTTAAGTGCGTAAAAAAAGACTACCCAGAAAGTAATAAAATATATGAACAGCAATAGGTAGGTACTAAACACCTAATAAAAAGTAATTACGGTATGGTAAATTGATCGATAAAAAAAGCACTTCACATCACTTTCTCGTGTTCCAATTTGAATGAGACATCGATCATTTTTTGTAGTCCCACGACCACGATCGATCCAAGTGTGGTCGATTCAAGAATTCAGAAACCGTTAGACGACTGCTAGAGCGCTGAGAAAAGCTTTTACTTGCTCTACACGTATCACTGTGTCCCACTTACGATATTTCAAAGCTATTTTGTGGTAAGGTAACTAAGTAGGTAGGTACCTATCTAAGTATGCAAATTGCTACGTAAGGATATAGAGTTTAGCTCATATCTAGAATTGTTTTATGGCTCCGTTATAGATGGCCGACGAGTTTATGTTTCTTTTTTTTTTGTTAGTTGGATAAGTATTATATATACTTTATTGTACCCGAAACACAAAGATTATGAATGGGCTTGTCGCCGAAGGACGATGTTTTCGGGAATCCTAAAGAATGGCCAAGATTTTAAAGGGGATGATACAAATATGGGCAGAGAATACTAAATTATACATTCTAATGTTTTGTGTGTGTATACAAATATGGACAGAAAATACTAAATTATACATTCGAATGTTTGTGTGTGTATACAAATATGGACAGAGAATACTAAATTATACATTCGAATGTTTGTGTGTGTATACAAATATGGACAGAGAATACTAAATTATACATTCGAATGTTTGTGTGTGTATACAAATATGGACAGAGAATACTAAATTATACATTCGAATGTTTGTGTGTGTATACAAATATGGACAGAGAATACTAAATTATACATTCGAATGTTTGTGTGTGTATACAAATTTGGACAGAGAATACTAAATTATACATTCGAATGTTTGTGTGTGTATACAAATATGGACAGAGAATACTAAATTATACATTCGAATGTTTGTGTGTGTATACAAATATGGACAGAGAATACTAAATTATACATTCGAATGTTTGTGTGTGTATACAAATATGGACAGAGAATACTAAATTATACATTCGAATGTTTGTGTGTGTATACAAATATGGACAGAGAATACTAAATTATACATTCGAATGTTTGTGTGTGTATACAAATATGGACAGAGAATACTAAATTATACATTCGAATGTTTGTGTGTGTATACAAATATGGACAGAGAATACTAAATTATACATTCGAATGTTTGTGTGTGTATACAAATATGGACAGAGAATACTAAATTATAAATTCGAATGTTTGTGTGTGTGCTATTACTTCTTCACGCAAAAACTTCTGAATCGATTGCGATGAAACTTAGTGTTGTAGGTACAGATAGCTGGAGATTATTCCGATGGGGACTTACGAGAGTGAAACCGCGGGATTTTGCCGTTAGAGTACTACGGGTATATAATATAATATATTTGACATTGTACGATTATTCATATTCATCATTATGGCTCTTGATTTCAACGGTTCTGCTATACCTACATACTAAATCCTCGAGATGTTTATTATCAAAGCGACCTTCCTATTATTTGTTATTATACATATTGTACCCAGGTACTAAGTAATTTCTAAAGACCTTTAAAGATTATTCATTCAATTTGAATGAAAGGCCATTCTCGTAATTTTGTAAAGTCGGTAGATAGCATTTGGCAGGAGCGTAGCTACCGCCGCGTATCAATTATACGGGGCCCCTAACTTGTGTAAGCAAATATTAATTGATAAGTACTTCCCAAAAAAATATTATTTCATAAATGACAAAAGTAAAAAAAGGGATTTCCAATTGATTCGCTTTTATAGGTTCACTTGTTTGCTTGCTTGTATGTTTGTAAACGACTTCTTTGAACGCGATTTTGACTCATTTTTAACGGTCACTAGTCCATAGAGGCAGAAACTTTAGACAAACGAAAGTCATCATCAGCTCTAAATTCGGCAAAGAGAGCAATGAGTCTATTAAATTTAAAAGAGAGTGTATATTTAAATTGATTTATTTGTAAAAAAAATGAAAAAAGTGACAGATAGATAATTGTCATGAATAAATATTTTTTATTTAATTTGATACATTGTTTTTGTGAGAAATCTTAACGCTTCCTAAACATATTTTTATACGATTAAGCCCCGACTATCTATTCTGATGATGTTTAATAGGTACTTAAATCTTATTTCCACTTTATATTAACTTAATTAGAAAATTATTTACTAAATCCTAATAATTTATCTATGCTAAATCATATAATTTACTAAAATAGAAATGAATGAAATTAAAATATTATTATTTACTTACTTATATTAACTGATACGGCGTTATCTGACGGCACGCCATACGGTGGGTACGATTCGATGCTTCTACGGAGACGTCTCAGGGGGACTGGAACCGATTCGTGTCCATCGGAATCAATGGTGAAGTATGCCCGGGGGACGTAGAATTGGCCACCTGAAATTTGTAATTTAAAAAAGCTATAAACACGATCTTCTTCTTTTCGTAAGTAGTAGTTTAGCTAGTATTTTCTCATTGAGTTTTCATTTCACTCTCACGCTTCTTGACCTAACAACTGCTATCAGAGATAATAACCGGGGTGCCTTTTGAAGCACGTAGAAGCTCGAGAACATGGTTTTTCTCACACACATTTATCGGTGACCCCATCTAAGAAATGACCGTCAACGCATAGGGATCGTCTCCACGAGCGTTAGAATCGCGGCGATATTATCTTCTTTCTATACAACGCACCGGCCGCGCCGCGTTAACATAGCCGTGTGGAGACACGTTCATAAAGATTGTATAGAAATAAGTGGCTCGACGATAATATCGCCGCGATTCTAGTGGAGACCGTCCCCTAGTGTTGCGAGTTTTCAAAACTGGTGTTTTTGAGATGTTTTACTAAATATTTTTAAAACTGTCTAAGAACGTAGAACCGTCTAACAGTAATTGGTATTCAAGCATGGAGATGCCACATGGCAAAATAGCTCGAAGAACAGATAACCGCTGGGGAGTAAAAGCTCTCGAGTAGCGACCACGATGCAATGCGACACGAAGTGTTCGAAGACTACTCGATGACATTGAAGCGGACGCAGGGGGCGGGGAGTCGTTGAATGGAGGTAGCGTCGTACGGGGGAGGCCTATGTTCAACAGTGGACGGATAAGGGTCGAAATGATGATGATGATGCATGGGGATAGCCCGCCCCAGCTTTAAAACGGTACAAACGATACGTGAGCCGTTAAAAATAAACAAGTATTGCTTTATCTCAGTCTAAGGCTGAAATCTATAGCGTACTTTGACTTAGCTCAGACTGAGCTTAGCAGAAACTAAGCATAAACTTTGAATTGTAATTTATAGTCGAAATTCATTTTGTAATATACGAATAAAATAAAAAGAACTTCATAGTCATAACAGAGAAGCAAAGTTTTGGTGACTATTTTTGATTGGTTTACATTCTAAATTTGAAAGACTTCGACTTTACTGAGCAAAAGCTTTGGATAGGTAGTTGTGAAGATCGCTTTATAAAGCCTAAAAATTGTCTTAAGTCAAAGTTGTTGCTATAGATTTCAGCCTTAGTACCTACTACATCTATTCAACTTACAACATCCATCTATAGATATTTTAAAAGCCAACTGTGGTCATCGACTTTTGATGCTAACCGTACCTACTTAAAACAAGAAATTAAAAATACGCACAGGTTGCATAAAATAACATACAGCAAATAAGTACCGCTAACATAATGTCGTGAAACGTTTGCTGCGTGCTAAATTACTACTTCCTGAACAACTGGACAACCATTATAATTATTAGAAGTAAGAAGGCTTTACGACGGCGAATACCTAGTCGAAGATCAGACTTCGAAACAGAGGTGACTTCGAAACGAACACTAATTTAGTTCTTAATAGGTATCTACTTCAATACTAATATTATAAAGAGGAATTATTTATTTGTTGGTTTGTAATGAATAGACTCCGAACTACTGGACCGATTTCGGAAATTCTTTCACCAATAGAAAGCTACATTATCGAGTAAAATATTAGGCTACTTTGATCCCGATTCCCCACTAAAACCGCGGGACGCAGCTAGTAGATACTTAATAAAAAATTTAAAGAAAGATGTAGCTAACTTACGTACGACTATGATTTGAGAATCGTGATCGTAAATAAATGTACAAAAAGTGAACAAGGTACCTATCGTTTGCGAAGGTAAAATGATGATCTCAAAGAAGGATATCGTGATACTACGTGACTCATCTTCCTGGTAAAGGAAAATAATTAACTAAGATCAAATTTGTTAATTTGTTGCAAGTCAGTAACATTTGGATAGTGATATTGTTGTAAAGTTTTTTTAACCTGACGCTTTGAGAGTAATTTCCATGCCCCAGACAATTTGCGGTGGCAAAATTTGAAATTTAAACTAAAAATTATCGCACTTACAGTTTAATCGCTTTCTTTCAAGTGCTTAGGTTCGTAGAATAATTGTATAGTCGTAGGTAAATCGAGTTTCTGATTCAGTCTCTATAGTTGAGTCTAGTAGAGTAGGCTAGAGTCCACTAGTAAGTACCTAATGCCCCGTCTATTGAACTACGTATATTTACCTATCTCTTCGTCTATCTTTATATATATCGTGTACATGTCAGAATAATAACCAGTTAAGTACGTATAAACTATAAGAACCTAGAACTTCTAGATAGGCATTAAACTGAACGCCTTGAACACTGTTATTTCTTGCACGTCGTTATTTTACAAAAAAGTAAAAAAAGCAATTACCTTAACATCACCAATCGGCAATTGTGAGACAAATTGCTAACATAAAAGGAAAATACGAGACGGGTCCCAACCCAAGATTAGCACTCACTTCCAGTAAAAACAAAGGGCACTAACCTGCGTAGGCTACGGTGACCAATGCCGCAAATAGCACAAGAGTGAGGCTCTGCATTTTGTAGACAATAAAGATACGTGCTTTCTGTGCGAGCTACAGATGAGAACTGGTTCCCTGTGGTTGCGACAAACCTTTTATATGAAAGGCTTTGCATAGCAGCTTCGTCCGAAGCTTCGTTGTAATGCACGGAGGCAATAACGGTCTCTCGTAGCAAAAACTACGAACTCGAAATTAGATAGCTAGAAGAGGTCTCAAAAAAGTGGAATAAAACCAAGTTTTTTTCGGAAATAGAATTTTAACTGTATATATACCTATTCTGAATCATATTAAGCACCTGCTTTGCAAATTATTAAAAAAATCAACCTAGTGATTTTTTACTACTATATTTGAATACGAAATATACCTAGGTATATTAATTCAAATTAATTTAGTAAAAGTCTTTAAATGTGGTGTCGAAATGAAGCACTACCCTTCTTCATTTCACAATAGTAGATAGATCGTTAACGTATTTTAGGTGGTATACTGCAGGAACACAAAACTGTACCTGGGTAGTAGGATAGGAACACCTCTTGCCACAGACCACTAGATCTTAAAAAGCAGCCCCGCAGGCTGGTGTTGCGCACGACTGGCCAAGAGTTGGCTTTTCTAGTTTATAAAGGTTGCCTGGAAGAGAATACATCAATCAACGTTCTGAATTTAAATTACTTTAGGCCCTATAATGCGCACTTTAAGTAGAACTCGCCTAAAACTCGCTTTACCTTGTCCTTTTTGGTCAAATAAAGTAACTGTGTAAAGCCGTGGATGTGTACAAAATTTGTGTTTATTTGGTTTATGAATTTGTTTCTATTGTAATTTTTAATAAATTATTTTGTCTGTTTCTTTTGCCATTTCTTATTTACGTGGTACAACTACTAAGAGTTAATCTATCCGTCCGTAACAAATGTTCCGTGTGGTATCGTTCAGCTCAGGAGGTGGACGCGGCGCTGAATGATACGTGTCGCATCTTTAGAGGCTGCTCCGCTTTTCCCTAGGGTGTCGTAAAACGCGACAAGAGATCTATGAGGGAATAGTGAACTTGGATTCTACCCCGCTCGGCGCAGTGGCGGGGTATATTACTTGGTCCAAGGAGAGTTGGTAATCAGGCAGGCGACTGTATTTTTTTGCCAAATCCATCCGACTCCATAGGTACACGACTCCAAATAGAATGGGATATTAGCGGACCCGCGCTCGTTGCGGCCGGGAAAGTAGCTCGGATTAAAATAAGAATAAAAATAAATAGTACGTTATATTAAAAATTTATTTTGAAACAAAAATAACATCAAGCTTTTAAAATTGACAATTCCTGTGAAAATTAATACTAGTATAATTTCATGAGCACAATTTCACATTAGGAAGAAATAAGAATAGTCTACATACTATGCCATTTAGACACATTTTGTTATGTTATTATAACGTTTTATTGTGGACAAATATCAACACAAATCGTATATTCATTTACAATGAACATTCCGTCTAATACTATCCGAAATAAACAGGGTTATCGATACATTAACTACGCAACCGAATAAGGGCTTTACAAACAACTAAGTTCGAAGATTTTGATGTATCAATTGAATTCCAATAATTTAGTTTGAATAAGGTTAGTTCGAATAAAAGCTGAATTTCAAAAATAAAGATCATTACATAGAGTAGTTTGAGAAGTAAGTAAATTTTTAAGATCAATGATCTACTTTTCTAAATAAACCTACAATCTTCAAAAATAAATCTTAAATTTGTTTTAAGTCGTAGGATGAAGTATTTGTTAAGTAGTACATTAGAGACCAATCTATCGTTTTTATCTATGTAGCCCTTAGCTAATTAAATTACCAATAACCCTGTATACCGATGTCTGTACCCAAAGTATATACCATATAAAAATATAATATTTAAAATTAATCAGAATCGGAATTAAAAAAATAAATATAAAAATTCAAAATGCAAAATTAACATGGAATTTTCTTTCAAGTGATATCAAGTGATATACACATAGTGCTTCGTATCTTATCAATATTTAATATAAAACAATGTTCTAACCTATACTTCCGTTTTTACATTAAGGAGATATTTTACAACCCTGTATCCACTATGCTTTAAATGACGAATTCAACAGTCCAAATAATCATTCCAAGTAGTTCATTTCTATTAAGGTGATGTCGGACAACCGACCGCCAATTTGAACAGTAAAGAAAACATACTTTTATGTTCGAAATAAAAAATGATTACGCAGGCAACATCCACCTTAACGATAAAATTTATAAATAGTTACACAAATTGTCACATAGTGTTGCTCATCCATCACAAAGTTAACAACATTGTTTGAAATCATAATACAATAGAACACTTGATGTTACTTTACTGATTTACGATCAGTTCGCGTCGCTTTGTGCCTTGACAATGGAAGATGTAAAAGACAATAAAAGTAATTAAACTAAAATAGTGGAAAGACTCAGTTACGATGGATGACAGCTTAGTCTAGTCCGAAGTTCTTGAGCGATACAACTTGCAAAGCCAAAAGTATTTATTACCGGATTCGATTCCTGTTACAGAAAAAATGCACAATAGTTTCGAGAATTTGCAGAGAAAAACCATTTGCGCGATTCAGGATTTCGCAGCGCCATCTGCTAGTGGCGAGGCGATTTTTATTCGCTTCTCAGGCTTATAAAGGCCGTAGATTGGTCAATGTCATGTCATCGTTAAGCTAAGTATAATAATGTCACGACAATACTATATTCAATGTAAATCGAGTGTCAATGTGTCGCGACACCTAATCGTGTAAATGTCAACCAGTAATTTTAAAGTGAAATTGGACGCTACCGACATTAGTTTCGAGTGTAAGTGTCTGACATTCGTACAGCCGACTTGCAAGGTATGCTAAATAACCATTTGACCTAATGCGTACGTAGTTAAGGTAATGATGTGTTTTTACTTCGCCTTAACGGCGGCGTTGGCTTGTCGCTGTCGCAGTGTCTTATTGGTGTTCTGGTCTACCTCCGGAAGGTCGGAGTCGTCCACTAGACTGTTCTTCTTTACTGTTGGGTCAAAGAACACGATTGTGTTTAAAAAAAAAGGTTTAAGTTACATAGCAACCAGTTTAAAGTTTTTTGCGTGAAGGCGTAACAAACATACTCGTTTACTTACTTCCTTACACAAAAACTTTAAGATTCATAATATTAGTAGGATGTATGAATAAAACTATTAACCTTTTTCTTTTTTAGGTTTTTCCTTCTTTTCTTTCTTGGATTTGGTCTGTGCTTGCTGGCGCGACTCTTGTCTCTGCTTCATCGCTTCTGAGACGAAGTTGAACATCAAGTATACCTGTACAAATAACATATTACATGTTATATTGTGAAGGAAACATACATATTGTGAGATATGGTGGAAACTCCATACTTTAAGGTAAAAAAAATGTTTTTATTCCAAGATTCTATGCTCACAGCGGGACTTTATTCCACGACCTTGTCAGTGTTCATAAAAATGCCAAGTGCGAGTCGAAGGGTATTAAATATTTAATTGAAAGAGCGAGCGATAGCGAGCGAAGTGTCTATGCTTCAGGTTGGCCAAATTTTCTTTTTTTTGTATGTTAGTTCCCCTACAGGTCGTATTTCTTATCCTATTTTAATGAAACTTGGTATACAAGTTTTATGAGTATATGGATTTTTTTCGTAGTGAAGGAATTTTTGATTGGTGGGTTATTTCTCCCACACAGAGGGGTACTAGAAATCTCCGCACCATGAGATCCGATTTTAATGAAACTTTGTGTACAAGGTCTATGAGCTAATGGTTTTTTTTGTCGTAGGGGGTTTTTGATTGGTGGGATTTTTTTCCCACAAAAAGGGCTTTGAATACTTGTGTTTTAAATACATACTAATTGCTTAAAAAGTCTGTGTTCGCATGGTGCTCACGAGGTCTACTGTTCGCAGAACTGTTTTGTTTGTTTGTTACTTGTTAGCGGCAGCAAAAGATTAGATAGTCTGGTGACAGTAGAGTCCTAGTAAAAGACTCCTGTATTTTAACCTTTGAGTACGGATTCCAAAAAACTGAAAACATCCATAGAATTTAACCGCAACCTCCAGTTGGAATGCCAATAGATAACAAAGTTTTATGTTAGCATTGTTAACTTACCTATTGTATGACTAACGGGACTATATTATTATTTTGATTTATTACGCATTACTGGCTGCGCCTTTCGGTTTCACCCGCTTGAGTTCTTTGTGAATATTTATCATAATTCCAAAAAAATATCTCAAAACCTGCATGAAATTCGATCTGCAGAATCTAACAGGTGCTAGATTATAACAATAAACATTTTATAAATTTTATAACAAATGTTATAAAATGCTTTGTAGACAGATCACTTTTCCAATGCTAGATTGGTTCTATATAAAGTACCCTTTTTATAGAGAACCTACCTGATTACATGACGGTGATTTGATAATGACAGCCGGGGAACAACCTAGGGTCGTTCCTAAATTCGTCGGTCGTGGAAAGGGTCGTGTTGCTAAATTTTCATTTTTGTGAAACCTATTTCTAATGCGTGCAAATTGTTTAATTTCGGGGGCATATTAGTCAATTTAGTTTCGTGAAGGTGTAAAGTGAAATAAAAGTGAAAATTCGTGCAAAACATGGACTTTAGCGTTGTCTCCAAAGCTCCGCGAACAATCTTTGTAAATGACCGCCGTGTTTACAAATGACTCCCTAGACTTGACTTTAACTATTACGACTTTACTGTTTCGATGCAAATAACTTGCATAATATATAATACTTGACACTAACTAATTTCCTAATGGCCATAATCGGTTCACAACCGATAAGAAATAAATAAATAATAACCTCGGGTCAGGGCCATTATTATTATTTCTTAACGGTTGTGAACCGATTATGGCCATTTGGAAAGTTGCCAGTGTCAAGTATTATTAATTTTTGCAAGTTATTTGCAATTTGCATAAAAACAGTCAAGTCGTACTAGTAAAAGTCAAGTCAAGGAAGTCACTGTAAATGGTGGCTCTTTACAATGACGGTTCACGCGAGCTTTGGAGACAACGCTTAAGTCTATGTTTGCACCGATTTTCACTTTCATTACACTTGTACACCTTCACGAAACTAAATTGATTAATATGCCTTCGAAATTAAACAATTTGCACGCATTTGAACTAGGTTTCACAAAAAAGAAAATTTAAACGCCAAAACTCCGACCCGAGCCCGGCTGTCATTGTCAAATCACCGTCATGTAATCAGGTAGGTTCTATATAAAAAGAGTACTTAATATAGAACCAATCTAGCATTGGAAAAGCAATCTGCCAAAACGCAAAGGTCAGGGCTATTTAGTGACAGTAAGTGATAGGGGTACAATACCTGGAAGGAGACGAGCAGCGAGAGCGCGGCGATGCGAAGTGCGGCGGGCGCGGCGCCGGCCAGGCCGAAGTAGAACGTGAGCACGCCCAGCACCAGCGAGCACAGTCGCACCACCACGAACACCGCGCCGTTCGACACGCTCAGACCTGGACAGTTACAATACATTGGTACATATATTGAGAATCTTCCTAATATTATACACGCGAAAGAGTAACAAAGTCACATACATTACATACAGTAATGTATGTGACTTTGTTACTCTTTCACGCAACTACTAAAGCGATTGCAATGAAACTTGAAATATAGGCAGCTACAGACCTAGAATAATATAGGCTTTTTATCCCGATATTCTCGCGTGAAACCGCAAAGCTCAGTTAGTTATTTAATTTTCCAGAAAATAAGTTAAAATACACATTACCTACAGTTACTCCCAACAATAGAAACGTTTTGAAGTCGTTCCATTGGCTACAATGTAATCGAATTGGTCAAGAGACGTGTGAAAATAGTTAACGTAAGTTATAATTTGCTAAAAAATCTTTAAATGCAGTTTTACTTACTTTAGAAAATAAATGAATGTTTCCTTTCAGCAAAATTTGTTATCATTATATTATATTAAGGGACTTTTCTTAAAACCACGGTATTTAACTTCAACTCACCTAATGCGACGATGAGGACGACAGTGTAGCATGCTTAAATTGCCTAGAAGAAACCTATTCACTCTTGAAGACTCCTAATTTCAATTATAAAGAATGTTAATATTTATCTGAACATTTAGTTACCCTTGTCAATAAAATGTTCCCTCTCGCCTCTGAGGATAGTGCTGAGCCTGTTTGTATGCGCCACAAACTCGGCCACTGAGTGGAGGACGATTAGACAAACTCCGACACGCTGGAATCTATGGAGAAAAACATTTATATGTTAGACCAATAACTTTCTTTACTTTAGGAATGTTAGTTACATAGATAACCCTACCATTTGTAGATACGTTAATACGTGCAAAACATGCAAAACATCGACTCACGCGGCCCAAATGTTGCAAACAGGTGGAGCGAGTGCAATGCACGTATTTTCGTAGCAACTCTGTTAGGTGCTCAAGTTCTTTGATTCTTTTCCTTATAAAATTGGTGTTAATCGAAGATGAAGAGATATTGACGCTATAAAAATGTTTATATTATGTTCATATTTTACTTACTAGCTGCGTAAATATGGACATTTTAAAATGTATATTATTTTGTTTTACTGATTTCAATTTAATCATTAATTGTTATCTAGGTGTTTTAAATTAATAATGCAAGTTAATTAAGTTTCCGAGAATTAATATACAGGAATACATATATCCCGAATTCGTAGCTTAACTGTAATAGAATAAAATATAATCCTCCTTATATTATAAAAATGCACAAAAATCAAGTTATAATGTCAATTTTATGCAAAAAAAAACAAGGCTAAACGGTTTTGGCTGAAACTAAGCTTATGGGTAGTTTATAACCTGGGTTAACTCAAACGATACTATTTATCTCGATATTCCCATTAGAACGGGACTGCGCGAGATTACCGGGCAATGCTAATAAAAAAAAAGCAAAAGAATTGAAAGATCTCGGTCTCTAGTTCTCATACTGGAGATGGAATCATATGAACTGGTTCTTAAAATATGGTTGACACTCAAGCCCTAGCAACAAAAACTAGTAATCAAAGGACCTTGACCTTGAGCTTACGTCAAGCTTGTGCCAACTTTCGATAACTTCGCACAATAGGCATTTTATCTTTTTATCCAACTACTAAATTAATGTAATCTAATAAAATATTTCATAAAACTTATCTCGCATTTATATAAATACAAAGCAAAAAAGATAAAATTGACGCTAGTGTTATTAATTAAAGTAATTGTTGATAAACAAACGTTTAAAACAGGCCATTGTATTAAGTTTAAGCAATTACTTTTCAGACATACATAACGTAATTTTAACACTTATAATATTACAACAATGAACACAAGTACTGTCAAGTGAAAGTGATCCTACTAATATTATAAAGCTGAAAGTTTGTGCGTATGTGTGTATGTGTATATATGAATTTGTTACTCAATCACGTGAAAACCGCTGAACCGATTGCGATGAAACTTGTAATATAGGTAGCTGGATACCGGGAATAACACATAGGCTACTTTTTATCCCGATAATCCCGCGGGAACGGTACTTCCGCGGGTGAAACCGCGGGGCGCAGCTAGTTTATAATAAAACCAAAAAGATGTACCTTGTACCAGAAAGTTATCCCAGACCAATGACTCTCAGTGTAAAGTTGTACAAGACCAATGACTCTCAGTGGTCTGTATTGATTGAACCAGGATGTTTGACAATTAATGATCTACAAAAAGTCTATTTGTGCCAAAAATATTTGATAGTTGATGCCTAGTTTTGACCTCAAAATACAACACATACATACATTGCAAGTTAAATAAAAGTTTTTGGAAACTGACCGCGATTAAAACAAAATTGTGATGTTGTGTAAACAATTCCATTAGAATAAATTTTAAAATCATTTTTGCAAAAATTCAACATACGCAAGAGGTTTCCCAAACAAGAGAAACATGGTAAATGGCCAGGTAACTCGGAATAGACTGTACCACTCTTAAACAAACACTTACTTGAATCCATATGCAAGTGCAACAAAGGTAAATGCTGCAACTGCCTGTCTAATTCGGCCGGCCCATTCATCTTTCTTCACCCTTTGGAAGTACAATTCAGGAATGCAATGAATCCAATAGGATGCTTGTACGATCCACCACAGCTTGAGAAGGAAACTCATTGGGTGATTTGGGTATCCTAAAACAAAAATTAACCATTGATGTGTAATTTCTTTAGTAAATTTTTATAATTGTGAATTCTTCAAATAGGCACACATACATATCAAAACATCCCTGTGCCCCAATGCAGACCTAAGGTGAGGTTCTCATTGGAATTTTTGAAATAGACCATTGTTTTATTCAATGATAAGTAATTAAACTCATTTTTTGGTCAGAGATAAAAATATATGTCGTAGTTAAAAAAACCTAATGAGGAAACATTTGGTTAAAAACACGATATAAGCAAATTCGCTCAATAAAAAAAACAGCAAATTGACGATTTTTTTAAATATTTTTTCGTCTGCTTTCAGAGAATATTGGACTTTTTCTTATAAAAAAAAAGTAAAGGGTTAGGTATTAACATTTATCAAGCATGTGTTTGTTTAACAATTTTAAAATATAAAATATGTTTAACAATTTGATTATATATATATCAAATATTTTCACATTCAGCTGTCTAGCGTCATCCAAGGCAAAGGAATTTTACTTGGTACTGCAACAGGCCCTTAAATGTAGGGTGTTGAAAAAATACATCACAATTCAAACTGATAAAATAAATTACATTCCAGTGTCATAAAAACATAAGAAAAATCAAGTCTTTGATATCAATCTCATTTAAATTAGTATATTTATTATGTAGGTACATTACACAATTATTAATGTTTGATTAACAACAGCTGTTATCACATTGTTTTTAACTGTAACATGTTTTATATTAATTAATAAATTATGAATTGGTATTGGTAAGTATAAATTAAAGGTTAGATAAAGAAACACAAGTATTTCAAGTTTATAAAAGCCAATTGTTATTTGTTGTGTAGGTTAGCTTTATATTGACAGTGCTGCAATTAGTACACTAAGATTATAAACCCCCTTTGCTTATAAACATGATTTAACAGCTGCATAAACGGTGTATTATAGACAAGACAAAAACATTACATAATGTACGGTGCCAAATACTAAAATTTCAAGCTCATGCTAACACTATCTGCCATGCTATATGTATATTTAAGCTTTGGCTATCAGCTTTCAAAGCCTCCCTCCACCGAAAATGGGTTATATAAATGAGGAAATTCTAAATTCAATATTAAAATACACATTTCTGAGTTTAAGAGCTACAGTATTTGACCATTAGTCATCTGTTATTTGTAATTTGTAAGTATTAAGTTAATTAAATATAACAATATGTTACCTTCCCAAAGTTGTGAAACATTAAATGCAAATCCTTCTCTTAAAACGGCATCTCCTCCCCACAGGAAGGTCAACAGATGAAACACGACTAATTGGCCAGATTCATTCAGGGCGCTCAATCTTGACTTTGATAGATGGAATTTTTTCGATATTTTCTACAAACAAAAATCTTATTAGGTAAACAGAATAAGACTGATCAACTAAATTATTCCACAAAATAAAACCAACTTACGTCCAAAAAGTATTCTTGTAGGATAGCATGCATAACAATGCAGACAAGAGAGTAGAAGAAGACAGCACAAGAGTCCTTCCAACCCGCTTCATAGAAAAAAGGCTCGCCTTTCGGATTCTCTCTACTTGGTTCAACTCCACTCACATTGTGGTGCAAACTGATGAATAAACTCGCAATTGGACTGGTCGACTGTAAGCAAACACGTTTTCTATCAGATAAAACACGGTAAACAGCAGTCGTATAAGAAATTTCGGCATACGTGGCACTGGTTCCATACGCACCTGAACCATTAGACCGACCAGGAAGACCATTACTACGCATGATACTATATCGGCATGGTTCTGAATCACAAATTCATGACTGAAAATTGGTGGGTTCTTGTTAGGTTTCCTTCCAATTGCTGGTTTTACACCCATTATTCCCGGTTATAACCTGTATGTGGAAAATAACTGTAAATTAGATCCGGATCAACTAATTATGTTGTTTTATCAATGAAATGCTTTTTGATATGTATAAATTGTAATATTCCACTGAAGAATTCGTACCGTTTTTCAAGTGTGAGTTAATTTTCTAGCACCAGAACTACCCGAATAAAAATATTTCTGACAGGAATTTATTCGACGTGACACTTTCACTTACTACGCGGCCAAACGTCAAAGTCGTTTGTTGATTACGGAAGTTGTGTTGGAAGTATTTTGATACATTTTAAATCTTATAAATCATAGGTATTATTTTAATTATTATGAATTATATCATAATTCAAAATTTAGTTTTTAATTATTATTTATTATAAAGATATTGTAGTGTAATGTTAACAATAAAAAAAGATCTAAAATTGTTTTAATTTTTTTTTCTTTCTGTGGCAACGAAATGTTAAATCATTTTACCAATCTTTCTATTTTTTTTGTGCGAAGTTTCGAAGTATTCTATGCAATACATTGCTGCTTCGCGGTAATCACAACCACTTTGGTTACCCCTGCCGCAAAAACCCCTGTTGTGAAAAACTCTCGGGAGAGGCACAGTTTACGACAGAAGAAGTGCTGTGGCAAATTATCTTCGCTGGGCTCAGCTTTTTGCTAAGGCCGACTAAGTTTCTGACCCTTCACGTAAAAAGCACGGAACCGACTCCGATAAATCTCCGTTTTCCAGTTGACAACTGACTTATTTTGATATGCACTCACAGAACACTATTAAGTACTCCTATATGCACTATGCTTCTCGCTTTAAAAATAATTAAAAATTAAACAACTAAAATGGAAATGGGTTGGCCATCTAATGAGAAGCGAAGCTGAGAAGTGGGCTAAAGAGGTAACCTAATGGTGTCCTAGAAACAACAAGAGAAACAAAGGTACCTAGACAGTATCGTAGATGGGAAGATGATATGAAAAAAGTAGTAGGAACAAACTGGATTAGAAAGGCAAGGGATAGAGTCACATGGCGTACACTTGCGGAGGGAGGCCTATGCTGAAAAGCAAGACAACCGGTGTCTAATATACAAGATGTAACGGGCAAGTCCTTTTAATCCGAAAGGGGGTTGTTCTACACGTCTAGGCGAACAACTTTTGTTCTATGACTTTTGGAAATACGAAGTACTTTTCGAAAATTTTAAGTGTAAAGTTTACTTGAAGATCAGCTGTTTCTTAGAGTTCGAGGTCATTGACCTTATGTTGTCCTTTCATTTAGCTTGGTCTACTACAATCAAACCTTCAATTACCTTTATTTTCAAAAACAGCTGTTTTTTCAGTGAAACCTAATCTCAAAATTTTCAAAAAAAAAGTTCGAATTTTCAAAAGTCGTAAAACAAAAGGTGTTCGCCTAGACGTCTAGAACAACCCCCTTTCGGATTAAAAGGACTTTCACGTTACATCTTGTATAAACTTATGTAGGGTGAGGCGGGGTTATTATAAGACTACCAATATTTTGGGTAAAAATAAGACATAAGCAAAAATCCCAAATAGAACATATTTTAATAACCATAATTCAGTTTAAATTCAACTCTTAAATGTAACGAACAAGTTATGTAGTTTTTATTAAATCTTTACTATTCATTTTTAAGAATTATTTAACAAAATATTTCTGATCAGAAAATTTGTCGCGAAAATTTTACATTAGCGTTGGCATACTTTTGTCGTTGTCGCTTGCTTGTTCACCGCACGCGCACATCCTCCCGTCCCGCGCCGCCGCTTGGATTGTTCTTGCGCTGGCGTTTCGCCATTTTAGTCCATCTTTCACCAGCGCACAGTGAGGACGTTTTCTTTTTTTGGGAAAAAATGAGACATGCCATGGGGAAAATATAAGACATGACAATATTCATCATTATGATGATTATGAGCTCTATGAACTTCAAGATGACAATAATGTAAGCAAACCTTGTGAACCCCAAAATCAATATGATCAAGATGTATCGTTAGAGGCTGAAAAGCATAAGGTTTCGACTGTTCTAACTATTATAGGTACCCCGGTTAATATGTCGACTGATGAACTAGAATATGGCATTGGTGATTTCATTCTTGTAAGCCAGACAACGAAAATGAATAAAATTAAGTATTGTTTGGCTAAAATAGATGGATCTGAGGATAGCGAGTATTTAAGTGATTTGTTTAAAACGAAAAAAAAAAGTTTGTAATAAAGATTTTCTTCGCGAAAAAAGATATCCTGCTACTAAAATCATTTATTCGATCCACAAAAACTAAATTACCTACCTATAAATATTAGAATGAAACTACCTAATCCACAACAAAAAAATTAAAGAGGTCTACTATATAGTATCATATTTAATAGGGTAAAACTGTCCCATATTTGACCCCATTTCCATTTACTTACTTAATTTCTAAGTATGTGGCTTAATATTTGATTATTTGCTGTGATTTTATCTCAATAATTAAGTTGTATAACTTTTTTATTTGATTTTAAGCTAAGAACTTCTTTACCAAATAATAATATTGCAAAGTCTTTTAGAAAGTAACAAAACATTTTGAAGATGTTCATTTTCTAGATTTTTTTCGTTAAAAATTAAAATATTTTTAGGACTGTGAAAACTGTATTGTATTATTTTTACCCCTCTCTGTCTTAAAATAAATCACGCAGCTGAATAATACGTAATCTATAGGAATTGTATGCTGTCTTATATTTGAACTACAATGTTTCATATTTACCCCTTAGTAGCGGAAAAACATGAGACACATATTTTGGTAAAAAGTCTTAGTAATTTTAATGATTATTGAGAAATTGTTCATAATGCAAAGTAGATTGAAGGCCAATAGGTAGTCTTAAATAGTTCTGGAATAAAACAACTGGTTTTGAAAGATACAAAACGCAAAAGTTATTGATTTCGTCTTATAATTACCCCACCTGACCCTATATATAAATAATTAATAATTGCTAATAACGGCTATCTTTATCTCTATGCTTCTCGCTGTTTTCAGTCGTTCCTCTACCTTCATAAGTAACTCTTTCACCGCTCGCGGTGTACAACTCTGGAACGCGCTGCCATACCATTCGGCAGTCCAAGTCGTTGCCAGTGTTTACTTCGAGTCTCTACGACCACTATCTCGCTATTGCGAAAGCAAATCACGTGTACATATTAATAACTAGCTGTTACCCGTCGCGACTTCGTCTGCGTAGAAATAGTTCATAGCAGACTTTTTCGATCACTACTCTGGTTCTACTAATTGGATTTCGATGTAAAGTATACCACGACGTTCCTCGAAAATTTTAATCGTATTAATAGTTTAAACGGCACAAACGGTTTAGACAAAAACGGTTAATCGGAAGCAACATCTCAACGTTAAATTTAATTCTATGGAAAATAGAATAGTTCAAGCTGGCAGTCTGCAAATATTGTCAGTAGATAGCGCTACGTGCCTCCAAAAACGTAAAACAATAAGAAATGCAATCCTTAATTTCGACTCGATTGAACATGCATCCGTGGCCAAATTGGAAAGGCGTTGGGACGGATCCCCAGAGATGCAGGTTCAAGTCCTGTCGAGTGCGAAATTTTTGGAAAGCATTTCTTTAAGTATGTATTAATAGTTTTTAATTGTGAAACAAACAGAGAAACAGACAAACAGACATGGTTTTTTAAAATTATAACAAGTTTTTTTAAAATTTAGTTCCAAGTACAGACTTTCTGTACTCTCTTTCCTTATTTTAAGTAACTTAGAAGATAGATCATATTTTTATTAATTTTATTACCTGTCCTATTTGTCTATTTTACAATATTTTAGTATCTATATTTAGCACCTTACCTATCCCCTTCCTTAATAAATCTTGTACAGTCATTGGTTGCCTGTAAGAGATCGTCTTTAGGCGATAAGGCCGCCCACTGTTCAGTTTTTGGTGCAATAAAGTATTTATTCATTCATTCATTCAGTTCATTGCTGCTTAGATATACGGGTATCCATCACCCTTTATTCCAAAGCCGAAAACAGTACTACCTAAGTTACTTTTATCTCGATACTAGATACTGCGCCCCGCGGTATCACCCGCGTAAGTCCGGATATCGGGAATATCTGGACAAAAAGTAGCCTATGTATGCATATGCCAGATATTTGCCGGGACCTGTACGCGGGTGAAACCTTGTGCTGCTGCTAGTTTAAAAATGAAACAAGATTTATTATGTGTCGATTAGTACACATTTATTTAAGAATATGGAAATACAATTTCAGTATAATTTAAATTTTTATCCAATACATTTTTCAACAGATAAGTATGATTTTATATTTAGGTACCCTACTATTTGCTAACTCACTAAATACTGTTTTCAAACTAATACCATTTGCGTAGGGCTGATTTTTTTCAAACTTATAATTATTTTGATTTTTACTTAGGTACTTGCACCAAAATAAATACGCTAATGAAATAAAACAAACTAGCTAAAATAATATCTATAAAACAATCTCGATATACATAATTTGTAAGTAAATAAAAAAAATATATGTATTAAATTATCTCGCACAGTCAGGAGCAGGACACAGCCACGTTTAGGTACAAGATAATAGTAATTAATAGATTCAGGGACCCTAATACGAAACAACTTCGGCCGAAACTTGGGAGCCGATCAAACGTCAGTAGGTGGTTATCGTTCGTTCTGGACCAATAACTATACGTTCAAAACAAAAACAAAGAATGTAGAAATATTTTTAGCAAAGGAAATATATTTCCAAAAAACCCTCATGACAGGATTCGAACCTGCGTCCTTTCGATAACCAGGCGACTGCTCTAACCACTGAGCTACACAGGAATCACGTGTCATGTTATAATTTTTCGGCTCATATCTCTCCTTGCTAATTGTTTACCAACTAAGGCTTGGTTTTAGCGCTATCTGCCGGTCAAGCTTTGCAGCTTATTGACTGACTCAGGTGGTCCACTTTACAGTAAACATACCCAACATGAGATGCGCTTTCACTCCAATTAAATATGTCTTTAATTAATATGCCTTAAGCAATAAAAACAAAAAGAAAAAACAAAGAATGAATTGAGAATTATGGGTCCAGAATGAAGGATAACTGCCTACCTACTGACGTTTAATCAGCTCCGAAGTTTCGGCCGATAACGTTTCGGAATAAGGTCCCAGGATCTATATAAATAATTTAAAAAGATCTAAGATAAAAATAAACATCGAAACAAAAATATACAATGCAAAACCTACGAATAGGTTTTATTATAATTTTAATATGGCATGCACCAGCTATGAACTAAAGCTGCCACATACTGCAGGTAATTTCCGATTCGGCAATATCATGGCGGCTGTACAATCTTGAACGATGGAACGAACGAGAGACTAGTGCTTACCACGTACACTCTCGCACTCGGCATGTCTCGGGATGTTTTGACGAAAGTGTACAACCGCCATTAATGTATTCACTACAGACATCAACAAAAGACGCCGAGAAACACATTTTTTTTTCATTTTTAAGGTGTATATATGTATTGCCTAGGAAAGTACAAGTGGTGGAACTGGAAATGGTTTCTGCAGAGTGTGGCATCTCTAAAATATAATTTTGTCTAAGGTTTTCGCGGTTTTGCATAATTAAACACAATATTTACTAGGTTTTACATGCGTTTCATTTAATAACGGCAATTTAACTAAAGACCGCTAACTTTACAGTTAGCTTTTTCAAGGTTGACTCCCTTGAAAAAGCTAACCGTAAAGTTAGCGAAATATAGTGTTTAATTATCTCTAAAATAGACAAAAAGCACTAGTCATAAATTCACCTAAATAACAACCTACTTTTAATACAAAAGCGTACATTTAATTCAACAACTAATTTCGTTATCAACAAATAAATAACACTATCTAAAAAAGGGCGTATTTAAAGACTTAATAAAAATTATATCGAAGATTGATAATTATTACTATAACATTTAAAATAATCTATTATATCACACCTATTAGCGTCAGAAATCTCAGATATATTTTTTCGAACTAATTTCAATTATTATAGTTTTTTTTTAATTTGAAGGTTGTTTATGGCCTTCCAATCTTATAGACTGCTTATTTTTGTCGCTTATCAACGATTATAAAACCATTGTTCTCTAACGATCTTTCTAGAACAAAATGAGAGCTACATTCGTATTTATAAACTTTTAACCTAACACGATTTGTACTCATATATATATATATTTATTTCGGGTCATATCGTATGTAGGGTCTTATTTGCCTATTGTTATTATTCAGTTTCCACGTGATTAAAATTATTGTATTGTTTATGTTCTAGCCAGAAAATATATATTTTTTCTCATAGATATTTTTGACAATATTATTATAGTAGTCTATATTATTATATTAGGTCCAGAGACGGAAAGACCCGCAATACGCATTTAAGACCCGGAATACGCGAATAGGACCCGGAAAAAAATGTAAATAGGTCAAATATAACCCCGAAACCAAAGGAAGTCTGGACTATTTTCAAAATATTTATTTTGTTTTTATTTAATCGATATATTTTATGTGTAGATTAAAACATCAACCCTTATTTAATAATAGCCACAACTGAACTGAGAAAATCCTTCATTTTTTGAAGTCGGTTCAGGTTTAATTCTGACTTCCTTTGGGTATGGGCGTAAGGTGAACTGGAGGAATTGCGACTTTAGGGAAAATGCAGCAATAATCAACCCACCGTAAACTAACAATTGTTATACTGATAAAATCGCAATCAAGTCACAGTATAGGTAGAAATCTCCCATCATGATTGGCGTTTTATCACTATGAACTTTTTAAATTCAGACGATTTGTAAAAGTAACTTATATAGTTACTTTTACAGGGTCTTAATCGCGGATTACGGGACTTCCCTTACCACTATGATTGTTAATTTCGGGCAAATTGATGCCGCACTTTCCCTAAAACAGTAGACCTTATGTGTGTCTTGGTGTATTTATATGACGTTTTCAGAATCGATCTCGCCCTGTTCCACAGTCATGTACATTCCCTCTTCTTCGTAAGTGGAGTCGTGCTTCGCGAGGATACGGAGTAGCGGACGGAGTTTCATCCACCACTGCTGCTTCGGTATTCTCTGACTAAACAATAAATAAATAGGGTTAAAACCAACGAACTCGAATTTATATGGAAGTAGCAGTCTTTTGAAAAAATATTCCACGCAAACAGTGGTTGCAGGGCCTGGGACTATGATTTGACCGCCCCAGTCTGTCACTAAAGATCGTCCGCCATTGGTCGATCCAAGGTGGATCAAAAGTAATACTGTACGGAACATGTTAGTGTGTGCATCTGCTGCTGTGTGACTGTGGAATATGTTTTTTTCATATTCCACAGTCACACAGTTCCAATTTAATAGAGAAGTTAGATTTCCATTCTATTTATTCCTCGTAGGTTAAAATAAGAAAACCAACAAAGTCTTACTCATGTTTGTTGTATGGGAGTCCGACTTAAATATAGACAGACGGACAGTCGGCTGGGGTCTTAGTAAAGGAACCTGTTTTTATTTTTACCCTTTGTGTACGCCCTATTAACCATTCCAAAATCAACCTAGTGGTTGAACATATTGAATTCTAATTCCGGAGCATGTTCAATTGATAAATTTTTTCAATGTTCAATATTTCAAAGAAAATAAAATAGTTTTAAAATCGGTTTTGCCTAAAGTAGTCGCTTCCTTGAAAAAAAAAACGAATTGTTTTGATTGTTAGAATAATAGGTAGGCTACAGACGTATAGATCATTCGTACATCTGTAATTGTGTATAGGGAAATTTAAAATCCGTCCCCACGACGCCTAAACCGATTCGGGCATAAATGCTCGTCAAGCCGAGTCGTAAGGCTGAAATCTATAGTCCTTACTTTGTCTTAGTTCAGACGTACCTAAGCTTGAGCTAAGCAAAAACTTAGACTTGAGACAAGTTGCAAAGATTTCTTAATCCAACAATATCAAAAATAAATCTTCCAAAATTGTCATAAGTCAAAGTTTTTGCTTAGCTCAAGCTTAGGTAAGTCTAAGTTAAGACAAAGTACGGACTATAGATTTCAGTCTTAGTCTTCATGTGCCGTGTCTCCGATCGGAGAGAAACTTTCGCGCGCGATTCAAACCATTATATCTTCTGTACTAAGGGGTATTATTGTGTGGTTATGGTCATGTTTGTCTATTCTTGCGGCTACCTAAGAGGATCGCATCTTTTTTTTTATTTACTTCTCAGGCACATAGCGCCATCTACCGGCGCGGCGTCATGCACGTAGCGCCGTCTACCGGCGCGGCGTCATGCACGTAGCGCCATCTACCGGTCGCGGCGATACTCACGCGAAGTTTGTCTGCTGCTTGAGGTCCTCCAGCGGCGTGAACCGGTACTGCCGCTTGACGACGCCGAGCAGGCAGGCGGTGTCGGGCGCGGGCGCGGCGCTCGGCCCGCGCTGCAGCGTCTCCACCAGCCAGTGCAGGCACTTAGCCGCCATCTTCGTGCCCATGTTGCGGTCGAACGGCGTCGGGGACCCGCCTTGTTGCATGTGACCTACGCATACACACGCACACATAAAACACACAGCCAGCATCATCTATTTGTGCTCTTATAAATTTACTTATTCATGTTTAAGTTAGTTCATTTTAAATTTTTACCCCCTTACTTATAAACGTTAATGAATGTGCTACATGACTATGCCTCGTTTGTCTTCTACTGTCACATATACAGGGTTATAGATTTTGAATCCAAAACCGTTCAGGGGGTGATTTTCCACATCAAAACGAATAACTTTTGTTCTACGATTTTTTTACGAAATTCGTTTGAGTTAAAATTTTCGAAAACTACTTCGAATTTCTAAAAGTTGTAGAACGAAAGATATTCGTTTATAATCGTATAGATTGGACATCTGTCAATAAAAAGTGGCCTTACCCAAGACATTACTCCTAGCAGTGAACAACCCTTTCCCCTCCTCTGAATAGAGTCGGTAGATGAACTCCGTATTGTAGTTATCATTGGCCTTCTCGTTCCTGAGGATGAGGCCGCGCTGGATGCCGCCGGTCATCTTGGAGGCCATGTGGTACACGTCTTGCTGCAAGTCCTTGATGGAGAACTTCTCCTCGTAGATGTAGGCTGCGTCCGCGCCGCCCGCCAGACCTGAGGTGGACCCGTACAATAAACATCTAAGTTTAGAAATATTTTTAGCAAGGAAATATATTTTAAAAAAGTCCCCATGTAAAAATGGAAATATATTTCCTTGCTAAAAATATTTCTAAGTTTAAAATACCTTGAGCAATAAAAACAAAAAAAAACATATAAATTAGTCTAAAGTTTTTTGCGTTTTTTTCATAATAAGGGATGATTTATACTATCAGCCGGGTCCGAGCTTCATTGTTTGTTTTGTTCTTCCGCCATTCGGTTGCAACAGACCGACCGACTGCTCGCCGAGCAATGGACAACGAAGCTCGGCCGGGTGACGGTCTAATATAAATTATCCGTTAAACACAATATTTACCGGATTTTACTCGAGTTTTATTAATTAACGGCATTATTACTAAAGACTGAGCTTCTGCTAACTTTACAGTTAGCTTCTTTTTCAAGGTTGACTTGACCGAGATGTAATTCGTCTATTGTATCATTCTAAAAAGTTACTGTAAACTACCGCCTCACAGTTATTTGTAGCAAAACGTTCAAGTGTACGCAGACTTTAGAGTTATTGTAATAGTTTTGAATTAAAATCAAAATTATTATTAAAAAACCGGTAAATGTCATATTTTATTAATAAATATCTAGTTAAAACATGTTCAAAGAAGAAAAATAATACCTTCTTCGTCGAAT
Organism: Idaea dimidiata; assembly: GCA_949358125.1. Lineage (NCBI taxonomy): Eukaryota > Metazoa > Arthropoda > Insecta > Lepidoptera > Geometridae > Idaea > Idaea dimidiata. The sequence continues at coordinate 8,415,363 of OX442336.1, read as the reverse complement.
TTAAACTCATTTTGCAGTTTTAATGGCGTTGTTATTAATATCAGCATTATTGCAATGCCGTTACGACGTTTTGGAGCCTATTTCAGACTCCTTTTTCAAGGTAGACTTCAGAGGTAGGACTTCTAAGTAGGTTTCAAGGAGTCTGAATTAGGCTCCGAAACGTCGGATCAGCATTGCAACAACGCTGAGAATAAAAATAGCACGATTAAAACTTATTAAATATAAAGTAGCGAAAACAGAAGAAGAATTTAAGAAACTTATTAGCCCACACTGAAGAAATATTGTACAATTTGTTTCTTGGCAACCACTTACCCGCCAGCGTTGCGAGATAACCGCAATAGCCTCCCATAGTTTCAATCACGAAAACACGACGTTTCGTACCCTGTAAACAAGAAAAATGGGTGGGTAAAACTAAGTGTCTAAATTGTTTATAGGGTTAAATGATCAGTTCCGGGCACGTTGTTGCTGATGGTGGACGGGATCACGACCAGCGGGAGGTTGAACTGTTCACAATGTAAGGTGTAGATATGTCACCTGCGCGGACTGTCGGATGCGGTCACAGATCTCGGTGATCTCGTTGAGCGCGGTGTCCGCTCCGAGCGAGAAGTCAGTCCCGGGCACGTTGTTGCTGATGGTGGACGGGATCACGACCAGCGGGAGGTTGAACTCCGGGAACTGTCCGCGGGACTCGTACAGCTCTAGACCGGCTTGGTACGCCTGTAACGATCATTTTTCTTTAGATGCTTGTTATGTTCACATTATAGGGTTTATTATTTAGAACAAAACTTTTTAATAGCGTACTAAAGCGTACTACTAAATCCTGTTCGCTCCCTCCTCTCCTCGTTATCTTAGAGAACGCTTCACATTCTTACGTGACGCTACCTCTCGACATCTCCGCTCAACTGAGACCCTCCTCCTCCAAGTACCTAGCTCCAGCTCCAACTTCTACAATAAATCCTTTTCTTTTCAATCTGTCATCCTCTGGAATTCCTTACCCCAAAATATTCGTTCCGCTAAGTCCTTGGCCATTTTCAAGACTATGGTGACTAATCACTATCTAAGTACTGTGTGACCGAATTATGTCCCTACTTATTTGTTCATTATCTTTATATATTTAGTTAAATGTATCTATTTTGTTATATATGTATATGTGTGTATTATTTATATATATTTATAAAATTTAAAGCTATTTATGTTTATTATTGTGTGATATTATTATGTATCTATTTAGGTATTTGTATCCCTTATTTATACTATGTCAAGCATATTCTAAATTTCTCTGCCTACCACACAATCTTTACTGACCTTCTCCATCCAAAGGTTGCCTGGAAGAAATCGCTTTTAGCGATAAGGTCGCCCATTTGTACAACTTTTTACTTTTAAGTTTTCTGTGTAATTTGTCTCACTTATTAATTTTAATGTAAACTGATTTTAATTGTTGTTGGTTGTGCAAATAAAGTGTTAATCTAATCTAATCTAAAGTGGTAAAACAATTGTAACCTGCTATTAGCCGCCATTTATAATGACTCCCTTGACTTGACATGCGACTACTTGACTGTATTGTATTCTGCAAGTAACTTGCAAAAATTATATTAAAAAAACCTTGAAAAAGCCAACTGTAAGGTTGGCGAAAGCTCGGTTCGTTTAAAAATCATGACTAAAACGCGATTAAACCCGCGGTAAATAAAGTGTTTTATAAAGTGTTACTTGACACTGGCTACTTTCCAAACGGCCATAACCAATAAGGAATTTTTAAAAAAGTTTAACCGACCTCAAACCCGCCAATGATGAGCAGCCCCTGTATCTTGAAGTGTTTGATCCGCGCGGCTATCTCCGCCTTCTTGTCGCCGGGCAGCGTGCGCTTCGTGCCGAGGAAGGCGCCGCCTTGCGCCACCCAGCCGGTCACGTCCGACCTTTAACAAACACCACCCTTAGGCTTAATTCTATAGCCCGTACTTTGACTTTGCTAAGACAAAACTTTCCGTGCTACCATGCTCGTTAATTGTCGCTATGTCGTCCTTTTGTCGTTCAAAAAAATAAAGTAAATTTTAAATAAAAAATACCCTGACTACTTTTAAAAACCACAGACAATTTTATTTAAAAAACTTTTTTTGTTGAAGTTTGTTTTCTCTTTTTTTTAATTTTTGATGTGTTTTTAACCGACTGCGCGACGCAAAGGAGGGTCATTATCCTCCTTTGCGTCGCGCATTTGTTTATCGGTCTATGTATGTATGTATGTATGGATGTTTCTATATGGCGTTCTAGAGGCCAAACTACGAAATATATTTTTATGCGACCAAAAAAATTAGTTAAAGATTACTTACCATTGAATCAAACATGGAAATGTCTAATGTTATGTTTGACAACCTCTGTGTGTAGTGTGCCAGTTTTAGTTTACAACTACTATCTGACGACCTCTGTGGCACGTAGTGCTAATGCCCGACTGCAATACAGAAGGTTACGGGTTCGATTCCCGCCGGGTGCAAAATATTGATGTTTAAAAATTCATATTTGTATCTGGTCTGGGCGTGTTTCTATGTGTAATTGTATGTATTTAGTTTAACCGTTTTCTAGTCGCCATTACACAAGCTTATCAGCTTGCCAAGGGGCAAGCTAGATGGTGCTGTGTGCTGGTCACAGAAAAAAAAGAACAAATTATTAATTACCAGCTGCGCGTAAGTCCCGTTCCTTCGGGAATATCGGGATAAAAAGTAGCCTATGTGTCATTTCCGGTATCCAGCTACCTATATTTCAAGTTCCTCGCAATCAGTTTAGTAGTTTAAGCTTGAAAGAGTAAGAAAGTCACATAACTACATATCACAAACTTTTGCGTTTATAATATTACTAGCTGCGCCCCGCGGTTTCACCCGCGTAAGTCCGGTTCCCGCGGGAATATCGGGATAAAAAGTAGCCTATGTGTTATTCTCGGTCTCCAGCTACCTATATTCCGAGTTTCATCGCAATCAGTTTAGTAGTTTTTGCGTGAAAGAGTAACAACCTCACATACATACATACTTACTTACATGCATACAAACTTTCGCGTTTATAATATTAGTGAGAAGATTATCATTATTATTATACGAGTTTCATGGTAATCGGTTCAGCGGCTTTTACGAGATAAGTAACAAATACACATACATAATTATATACATACATACACACAAACTTTCAGCTTTATAATATACTAGCTGCGCCCCGCGGTTTCACCCGCGTAAGTCCCGTTCCCGCGGGAATAACGGGGTAAAAAGTAGCCTATGTGTTATTCCAGGTCCCCAGCTACCTATATTCCAAGTTTCATCGCAATCGATTCAGTAGTTTTTGCGTGAAAGAGTAACAACCTCACATACATACATACAAATTTTCGCGTTTATAATATTAGTAAGATATAGGATATACCAGTCCATCTTGACGATGTTCCCGCTGATGAATCCCTCGACGCCGTCGTGCACGCCGAGTACGGTGTCCCCGCGGTAGATGCAGTTCCTCACGAACGAGCGCACCGCCGCGTTCATGCCGCACGCGGGCGCGCCCACGTGCATCACGGCTAGTGTGTACCCTTCCTGATGACGACGTACAAATCATCTATACTCATACCGACGAACTCGAATATATATGGAAGTAGCAATCCTTTGAAAAAATGTTCTACGCAAACGGAGAATGAAAATAACCTCATCGCCAGATATCGTCGGGCTGCGGTTATGTCTGTTTTTTCCTGCCCTCATCCCAAATACTGCAAATACATTTGGCAACTGAGTGATTTATCCGCCACTGCGCGAGGATGGATACACTTGGATGACTTATTTATTACTGAAGTAATGCTTTCCAAAAATAAGAACTACACATAGTATTCTTTAAATTTAAATAAAATAGTTTATTTTTGCCATTTTGAAAAAAGGTTTCAAAATGGTAAAAGTAAACTATTTCTAATTTCTAAATAGCCCTGAATTTAAATGAAAATTATTTAATACTCACAGACGGTTGCCCCGATGCAGTGAAAGCTTCTTTAGGTGGCTTCAAACGGGTCAACATTTTGTAAGTTTCCAAGTTACGGGCGAAGCTGCGTCCACGCAGCTGTACAGCTAAGTCCCAGTTTTTATCCGCCATAGCCTGTAACATGAATTTGTTTTTATTTTGAAATATAACTCATTTCTCTCACTGTTTTCAACATTTCAGAGCCTATTGAAGACTCCTTTTTTCAAGAGAGAAAAACAACGTGATTAAAACCGACTGGTCTGCAATGCAAATCATTATACCTAATTGAAAAATATATTTTTCCAAAAATGGTTGAACCGATTTCGAAAAATACGATAGAGATATTTAAGGTGCACCCTGGTTGTGAGGTGTTGGTTTACGTTTTTCTGACTACCCATTTTCTAATTGTACTAGTAATTCAATAAATATTGGAATTATTGCATAATTTAATAAGCGGGTAAAATCGCATAAGCGATTTTACCCGCGTAAGTCCCGTTCGCGCTGCCGCAAGCTACCGACTAGTCGACCCATCACTATTATTGAACCTTATTTTTAAGTATATTTAACCTAGAGGATTTTACAATAAGGTTTATACTTAACTAGATGCGCCACGCGGTTTTACCCGCATAAGTCCCGTTCCCGAATATCGGGATAAAAAGTAGCCTATGTGTTATTCCAGGTCTCCAGCTACCTATATTTCAAGTCTCATCGCAATCGATTCAGTAGTTTTTACGTGAAAGAGTAACAAACTCAAATATATACATACATTCATACAAACTTTCGCGTTTATAATATTAGTAAGATTGTTAGGTATATGACGACTAGTCGGTAAAGCTGCCGACGACTTATTTTAGTATATTGAACCTAGAAAATTTAACAATAAGGTTTATATTGCATTAGCTCACCTGTGCAACAGCCTTAGTACGTCGCACGCATTCCATCAGCGGCAAACGGACGGCTTGGTTACCGTCGAGGGTAACGACACAAGGCTCCGTATCAGGAGTCGCTTCCATCAACGCCATCACTGCTTCCGCACCCATACGGCAACCCTACAACAGATCAATAAATATAGTTTATGAGAATTTGCCTTGCCTAGATGCACCTGCCGGTCATGAATGCACGACTGGGTCGAGCAACGCTTGGCGCGAACATTCTTTGGATGGGTGACAGATAAATCGTGTGGCAAAAAAAATTGCCCGATCGGCGTATCGAGATCGCGATACGCCGTCGAGATCGGGCAATAATTATGGTATGGCCTGTCCCATGTCATGCCGGTTTTTGTCCAATTATCAAACGTGATAGAGACACTATTAATGTAAAGATACGAATACGGAGCAAATCGAGGAGTCCACAACTTGATACGTGATACGCTGACACGAGTTCGCTGATCGGACAGGGCAAATGACACATGTGGTGTCTTTAAGCACTTAAAATAAATAGAAAGTAAATAAAGAGCGGTGTTGGTCTATTGGTAGATACCCCGACTTTCGAATAAGGAACACCGGCCGTGCACTAACGTCTTTTTTCTAACGTGAAAGAAAGCATCGTGAGGAAACCCACAGCTGAAAATCACACACAAAGACCGAGTTTTAGGGCTAATTGCGGAAACACATAATTAAAACTTTAACTAGGTAATGCCGCCAGTGTGATGGGCACTTTTGGACTCAATGGTCATTCACCTTATTTATAAGAAGGCGTGAAACTTTTTGTAACCTGTATGTAACAAGTACATATCTAATATAAATAATTCTTTATTCATAGTATATTTGATAAATGTTTAGTAAGATTAATATTTATTTGTCAATGTATGATAAAGATTATGTAACTTTAACTAGTATCTCACCAGGATTCTGTCAAAAGCCGAAGGTGACCCTCCTCTCTGCACGTGTCCCAGCACGGTAATCCTCGTGTCCTGTTGCAGGTTGTCCACCACCACTTTCTTCACGAGCTCGGCCGTGATCGGCTTACCTTCGCGGTCGATAGCGCCCTCCGCCACAATTATAATGTTCAGACGTTGCCCAGATTTCCTTTCCTAATGTCATAAGAATAGAACAGTCTGTAGATACCTAGGTGTAGTTAAGAAAAGGAAGTAGCTTTATAAGGAAGATGCTTTATGGCAGTCGAATGCAAGCGTAAAAATAGTTCATATAACGGGTTTGTAATATTTAAATTCGAAATCCTTGTAAGGTCCATCGAAAATTTAAGATTATTTACTGATTCAACATTTCTTCATAGCGTTTAAACCAATGTCCGTGAATTTTTTTCCACATTTAGATGTGAATATAAAAATTGAAGAAACCCATCCACATTTTATTTGACCATTACTATGTGACCAACACCAACACACAGCGCCATCTAGCCCCATGGTAAGCTGCTAAGCTTGTGTTACGGTGACTAGACAACGGATATATTACTTACAATATATATTACTTACAATGTGTATAACTATGTGTATAATGTGTGGGGTAATGTGGATAGGCTTCGATATTGAGCGCAGTTTTAGTCTTGTATCTACAACATAAAGTAGAAAACAATGTTACCTACAAACTGGTATTGTTTAGATATGTTTGGCATGAATGGGTGCACTACAGAGTTCTAGCTGAGCCCATGAGTGACGTGATATGGCTATCTTATTAATATAAATTAATTGACCTTTTCCTTAAGTAGTTTGTTTGTAATCTAAAATTATAAAAAAAAACTAGTATAAGTAATAATATTCAAAAACATTGCGTCAAGAAATAATCAACAAATTTCGTTTAACCCAACATGGATTTTAAATGTAGGTCTTATGAACCCGTTCAATAAGTAGGTATTTTTAAAGTTATGTCAATCTATTTCAGTGCCTATGGAATGTGGTAGTCAATTGAATTACTATCGATTGTTTATAATAACAACAATCTAATGATAACAATAATTACAATGTTCAATGTCTTTATCTAAACATAATCGTTGACTGTTAATATCAGGTAAAGTTATGTAACAGTTAATATGGATATATCATGCTGGAATATTGTATTACTGTCATGGTAGGTTGTTGCTTCTATTACATAATAAAGATAACATGCAAAAGGAAATAGTATATAGAAGACCATCTAAGAAATACCAGTGATACCAAAGATGTGGGTAAGAAATGGTGTAATTTTGATATCTTAAAAGTATTAAAGCATGTATTGACAACACACAATCAAAGCATATGACCATATTTATCATAATATCATATATATTATCATTCATATGGTCTGCACAGTTTTTAGATTGCAAAATCAAAATAATGTACCTAGTCAATTTAAATATTGTATTACTAAATTGGCTTCATTAGCCAAATTACCGAATTGTGAATTAAAGGACGATTTCAATGAGAATTGAGAACAGTACCCGTACCGTGAGTTAATTGATACGTCTCATCGCGTGTCGTAAATGTGTACACTATAACGGTTACAGTTTCATTCTGTACACAGCGCGCCCGCTCCGCCTGTGCCTTGCTGCACCGGTTGCGCGAGCAGATTTTTTTGTTGCGGGCATGCTCAACTGTTAACGTTACAGTGCGCGTAACGAATTGAACCATGGTCGGGGTACAGTAAAATAATTTTCCCCTTGTTACAGAGCAAAGCCTAAGTTTAAACTTTGCATAAGGTCAGATTACAGAAGGCTTCCGGTAAACAACAAATATGGTAAAATGGGCTAATATCATGGTTTACCACATTTCAAAAATTAATTGTCATTTGAAACCTTTCGTAAATACAGTTAAGACTGTTAAGACGCAGTAATTTACGCATAGAATTCGTTCTGTAGTAAGGAGAAATATTATGCTAAACTTGAGATTTCAGATTGTGTGTTATGAATAAAGTGCAGAGCCGCTCAATCAAGCCTGCATACCTGTTGTAATCTTTTGCAAAGCTTTTCAACCCAATTATTGTTAACAGGGTCTTCGGGAATGAATACTTGGTCCGCTTCGGAGGCCAGAGCGGCCACTAGAGCCAGGTAACTGGAACAAGCGCCCGCGCATGATAACACCATGCAAATGTTCCCGGTCTCACATGAAGCGATAGTGAAATGTCAGACAAATTTTGAAGTCACACGGGACATCGTTTGAACACCAATGGAAGTACAAATAATCTGCCAATTCAAACGTGTTAAATGAGGGAAGTAGACCTTGCTCCCATGTAAAAATAAGAGAGTTTCTTGCCTCAGCTATTTTGGCACACAACTTATTTTCCCAATTGAGAGGCGCTGGATCTTCGCAAATAAAGCTATAAGTAGCGTCCGTACACAGGGCGGTGTAAACTGCAAGAAAACTAAAGGGATACTCGAGTTAAAGGATAAAAAAGTGTGATAAGGGTACTAGCTCTCAAATATGATAGTGTGGTGTGGAGGGTTGAGGCTTGCCTGTTCTAACTTATCACATAGTTTATCTTTCCAGTCAACAGAAGGCGGCGCCTCGGGAATAAATACAAAGTCCGCTTCGGAAGCCAGAGCCGTGACCAGAGCAAGATATCTAAATAAGTAAATAATCATTAACAAATGGGGAATTGGCACTCATTGGCATGCTTTTCTCTGTCTAACTTAACACATCATAAAATAATTATAGAATCATATATTTATCACAATAATATGAATTATTTCTCACCCGCAATGCCGGCCCATGACCTCCATAATGAATGTCCTTTGATGTGAATATGCAGTGCTCACAATTGCATCAATGGCTTCAATGATGCGATGCAGTGCAGAATCGGTACCAATTGTCATGTCAGTACCGCAGAAATCATTGTCGATAGACCCCACCTACAAGGAAATAGACTCTAAGAACGTCAAATATCGCCTTCTAGCCCCATGGTAAGCTACCAAAGCTTGTAATAAGGTGACGTGACGCGGATATAATACTTATATTAATTTTTCTTTTATAAATACATAAGTACCATATTAATTAAATAGGTTTGTACTCTTATAAACATTTTTCCCATGACTTATTGGCACTTAGTTATTTTATAAATATCGGATCGTAGGAGATTTTAAAAATAACAATACCTACGCAAATGCGAGTGACGAAAAGAGACGACGAGAAAAAGAGAGAGAGAGAGAGAAAGAGAGAGACGGGAAAAAAGTTAATTTATTATTTATACATAGAGACACCCAGAACAGAAACTTGTTGATTTTAATTTTTAAGGATAAATGCTTATTTCTGGCGGGAATCGAACCCGCAATCTTCTGCATTACAGTCAGGCTAAACCACACGCTCAATGTCTAAATAAGTCTAAAATCAAATTATATGTTACAGTCAGGCTAAACCACACGCTCAATGTCTAAATAAGTCTAAAATCAAATTATATGTTGCATTTTTTTTATTCAATTTGTTGTCACATACACCAGAAGGTTTGTGATATTGATAATCTTCAAGTGTAACCTTTCATGTCCTTTCATCTATTTTACATTACGGATTCTTGTGCAATGGTAATACAATGAGCTTTTATAACATTTTATATTCTTATGAAATCAGTTGGACAAAGATGCAATGGATTACACAAGATGATGAAATTTGGTAAGTTCACCATAAACGAAAACAGATCCTGTAAAAAATAGGTAGGTACCATTGTGAGGTACAATACAATAACAGTTCCAAGTGTAGAGCTGTGTTGGTCTAGTGGTAGATACCCTGATTTTTTTCTGAAGGTTATGGTTTCGAAAACTGAACCAATGTATTTTTCTAAAAAAAAAATGTGCACTATTACATTGTTCTTACGGTGAAGGAAAACACCATAAAAAACCCCACAACTTAAAATCACGCACAAAGGCCCAATAGTACTAGGGTTGATTGCGGAAACACATAGTTAAAACTTAAATTTTAACAGTCACAAATGTAAAAAGCTCCAGTGTCAAATATTTCTAGATGTATCAGTACTGGGAGACCAGGGTCCATTTAAACACAGGTAAGTCTTATTAACAATGCCTACTGAAAATAAAACCAATCTAAATAAGGTATAATAAGTAGTATTATTACCAAAATCAACAAATCAACTCACCATTCCAGCAATATGCAAATATTTGTATTTCTCCCTCTGGTCTTTAGTAATCTTGTTGTTTTCCAACAGCTCGTCCAACAAGCCAGCCCATTCTTGACGGAACAGATTAGCTCCGGTAAGGGACCCATCACCGCCAATCACTACCAAATTAGTGATACCACGAGTGACGAGGTTGTAGGCAGATTTTAGACGACCCTCCCTCTTACTGTTCAGAATAATAAAAATGATAATTGATAAATGCTGTATTACTCTCTTAAAAATTAAATTTATTTTGCAATTTTCTTACACAGGGATACCTGGTTAACTGGGATTTTATTGAACTAGATTTCGAAATATACAGGTTGGAAACTAAAATAGTCTTAATAGAGTCCCACTTAGAAAGGTATTATGTTTTCTCTACAAGTAAGGTTGGAAACTACAATAGTTCCACTTAGAGAGGTATTTATAATATGTTTCCTCACTTCTACATATAAGGTGAAGATTTCAATTATTAATAGGCCATGCATGCTGAACCTTAAAATTTGTAGTCTCAATTATAGAGGTAAACCTCTAAAAAAAATCTAATAATTCAAATTTGTTATTACCAGTAACAGAGGTAAATAAGGAAAAAGCGAAAACCTTTACATAGCTCTAACTTCCACTTAATCAAGTTTCACTGTACTTCATTAGCTTAGTATTTCTCCAGTTTTATGTTACAAAATTAAAGACACAATTTACTCACATAAAATCCATACATCTTGCTGACCCAATAATGGTGCCCCCTTTATGAATGATAGAGCTAACTGAAGACCAGTTAGCTTCCTCGATATTGTCGCCTCCATCCACCATACCTTGGTACCCTTCCCGGATAAAGTAGACCTTGCAACCAAGGTAGATTCCCATTCTAACCACTGATCTAACAGCGGCATTCATCCCCTGCGAGTCTCCGCCGCTTGTAAACACTGCTAGACCCTTCCCCTTGTGGGAGCCACGTCCAATAAATCTCTGCGTGGTAGTTCCCTCCATCATAGAGGTTCACCGATTCCCTAGCCCTAAAAACATTGACGATTGTTTACTTACAAATGTTATGTAATGAAAAGAGCTAAATAAGTGCATGCACTGCATCAACACTAAATATCCTTTCGTTTTACACTATCAAAATACTATTCTATTCTATCTTATCTACGTACCGAAAAACAATAAATAAATTGTCCTAAATTCAAATCTTGCACTTCACCAAGGTGACCTTTTGAAATGACAAATTTGACAGATGCCAAACATTGATATATATATATATATATATTATTTTTATAGTGATGTAGTACTGGCACAGTCGGCACCAAATCCATCAACTGCTTGTTTTGTTTGATGTACGAGGAATATATTGTGTAAATGATAATTATGTAAAGCATAACTTTTTAAAAGCACATAAAAATCTATCAAGTGTAAAATATGTATTATGAAATAGTCAGAGTTTACCTAGAACTTTTCCAGGTATGTGAGAATAGATTACTAAAAAAAGAAAGTGCAAACAAATGCTTGACGCTAGACAAGTCACAAAAATAAATTTAGTGGCATGTCTATCTAGATCTTAACCTAGAATTAAAAATTAACAACGCAATGTCTATGGTCGTTTGCTTGATAATTTATTCACTCGTTCATTTTACACAAACATTTTTTTTATCTGTGAGTGAACATTATTCATTCCATCAAAAACACAGCAAATAGATTTTTCATTTTCTTTCTTCTATTTTTGTGTTATTTTTGTATAGAGAGAAGTAAGATAACGATTTATTTTGGAGATCTTTTTATGCTACACTAGTCTAAGTATTTCAATACCTCATTATATTTTTCCAGTGTTTCCCCACATCTTCGTTTCATCTTGAAAGTTAATTTCACTAACAAACCACCAAAATGTCTGCTGATTCCGATATGGAGTATTCTGACAACGATGGAGACGAATACGACTATTACGGGGAACAGGACGAATGCGACATGGAAGCCGTCGACCGTACCAAATCGGATCCAGAGTACTTTTTGTATTCGTGCCTGAAGGTCGAGGAAGTAGAGAAGCTGCTAAACGAATCTATTGAATTGCTCAGCAATAGCCTTCAAATAACACCTTCGTTGGCCAAGGTATGTTCAGGTTCAGTACTTATTTTACCTATTTGAGTGAAATTTAACTCTACCTAATTAATGAATTCTTCAAAAACCCTTTTATCGTAGAAGTTATGCCAATATTAGCTGTACAAATATTCTAAGTACCTAACTAAAATTGAGTTTTAATAATTATATTTATACGATTTATACAGCACAAAAAGCTTCTATGCATGCTAATCATAGTGATGTAGTGCCTGGGATATAGATAGGTCAACCATGCTTGTCAATGTTTTCCTTCCCTGTAAAAGTGATCACTTGAATTTCCAGGATACATAAACAATATAATTATTATAAGTGTGATAGTATGTGCTTTGGTCATTTATGTAAAAATTACTGGACTATAAAATTGAATGCTTAGATAACCAGTTACAAGCCAGACAATTACAATTAGAATAGAATAGAATAGAATAGAAATATATTTATTAGGACAAGCACACAGCAAAAAATACGAAACAGAACAAAACCAAATATAGTAGGTACATAAGTAGGTAAATAAAAAGTAATGTAACCATAATATCATCAATTAAGTTAGGAAGCCATGTGCGAACCCTAAATGGGCCGGCCTCAGCAAAAAAGCTGTAGCCGGTAAACATACTCAGCCACAGCACTGGTCTTCCGGCCGGACCAAGGACAGCGATGCAGAAGGCACCGCTGCACGTCCCTCTTCCCTCGACAACAGACAATCATTATACATACATACATATATACGAATAATTATACAACCAAGAAAGGTTTACACATATAATTTATCTTTGACTAAGGATACATAAATACCATTACAATTATTATAAATACATACATAAATAAGTTAATAAAATAAGTAAGAATTGTAAAATAAACATAAAATAAAAAACAAAGCTACTAACATAAATAAGATAATAAATTAATAAAATAAAAATATACAACCTGCAGTCGGGTAAAAAAAGAAAAGGCAACGAACGGTTTGTTCAGTTGGCACAATGTGAACGTCACTGTCAATATGACAACCACGACTGGATAAAGACATAAAGACACACGACGCCACACACCGCCCGCCATTTTTGATTCTTCATTTGTGACTTTACGTGACGACTCGCGCCATCACAAAGAAGTTTGAAGTTGCACTGTTAGTCAGCATAATATCACACCAACTCACTAATACACTATAAAGCTTTTAAATTACAAACCCTGTGCATAAACTGAGACTCATGTTGGCAACAGCAAGGGCTTTGATAGTTAACTCTTTAAACCTAAGCTCTATGTAGTATTTTCTTTAGTTTCAAATTAAATTACATTGCTTCTTATATTCGAAGGAAGGATGTTCTAAGGTTCATGTTTATTTTTTTATTCTAGGTTACGCTTCACGCATACGAATGGAATGCTCAAGAAATAATAAATAAATATAAGGAGAATGCAAACGAAGTGCTGGTTTACAGTCATGTGAAACCGCGAGTGCTTTCAATACAGACTGGGACGAGCCGTGTGGCATGTGCTGTGTGTGCCAACACACCTATGCTGCACAAATACAGTGCCCTTGCTTGTGGTCATTACTTCTGTAATGACTGCTGGGCCATGCATTTTGAAGTACAAATCATGCAAGGTAAATTATTTCAAACATGAAAGAACATTTGTAAGGTAAACTAAAGGCTGTTTAGGTAATTTTATACCATCAGTATAAAATTACTGTTGCCCATTGAACTGTGCATAAGGACTTAAACGTACAGATTTATTTTTGATTCCAGAACCGGTCAGTGAAATCACAGCATTTTTGCTTGTTATGGATAAAATTGTTAATTAAATAGTATAACTCTTCATTAATATAACACTTGGCCAATTTGTTATAATGAAGTAAATAAAAAAGGTTTCTATTTTAGGCGTTTCTAACACAATCCAGTGTATGGCGCAAGATTGTGAAGTAAGAGCACCTGAAGATTTTGTACTGTCCCACGTGATGAAGCCGACGTTAAGGGATCGTTATCAGCAGTTTATGTTCAAAGACCATGTTACTTCACATCCGCAGTTAAGATTTTGTCCCGGACCTAACTGTCAGGTACGCACATAATTTTACATCTATCTACATACATCTATGTTGTTGTTTTATTTACAGTACTGCTGTTCATTATTTCCTTTTGTGGGGAGCTTGATATTAAAAACAATTTCAAGTGTCCACTACAAATTCAACATTCATACAAATCAAAAATTCAACAATCCACTAGATTCTACACTAGAGTCCCACAGGAAGTAAAATGTTTCCTTTATAATGTGTAACATTAATAGGTGACACTTCTACATTCAGTATATCAAATCAATCTATACTAATACTAATAATATTATAAAGCTGAAGAGTTTGTTTGATTGTTTGTTTGTTTGTTTGTTTGAACGCGATAATCTCAGGAACTGCTGGTCCGATTTGAAAAATTCTTTTTGTGTTTGATAGTCCATTTATCGAGGAAGGTTATAGGCTATATTACATCACGCTACGACTGATAGGAGCGGAGCAGCCATGAAATATGTTGCAGAAACGGGAAAAAAAACCGCCTTTTCCGAGATTCTGTCGCGTGCGCTGAGTAAACGGTCAAAGTTACATAAAAACCATTCATGAGAGAATTCTTCCTCTAAATAGGATCTAATAAATAGTCCGAGACAACATATGTCTAACTCTTAAGGTTGACTCAATATAACATCTTTTAGAGTAATGAAATTTATTGTAGAACAATGCATTGTTTCCGAAGGTAATTTTGTAAATATGATATTAATCCTTATCCAAATAAATACGTTATTCAATAAAAGTATTTAATTTTAAACATAATTGTCCTTAACATCACTTGATTTCAATGAATATCTCACGAGATATTACAGTTTTAAAATAACTCCACAATAAATAATTAATAAGTACCAAGCGTGCATATACATATACACGTAGCGGACGACGATGATGATGAGGGTGGCCAGCCAGCTCTGTGAGGCATCATGCCGCGCGGCTCAATCGGTCGGCTCCATGCGAGACGGTAGTGTCACCAAACTGCAGTGCTTTTTAATAATTATTTTGCAATATCTCATTGTACTTTTGATTCTTAATATTTTGTTTTATGTTGGTAATTAATATTTTAAAGAGGTTACGTTGGTAACATGTATATATGTATGTATTTTGGGGGTCATCTCAGAAACTTCTAGACCTATTTCAAAAATTCTTTCACTAATAGAAAACTACATTATCCAGATGTGACATAGGCTACTTTTGATCCCGATATTCCCTCGGGATCGGGACTTACGCAAGTAAAACTGCGGGACGGCAGCTCTGAAAAATAAAGTCGTGTATTTCTATTTCTAACTCAACAACCCGTAAACCGATATGAATGAAATTTGGTACAGGGTAGAAATAATATATAGGGTACTTTGAATGATCGTACGGGTTAAGCAACACTTGGTACAACATACGTGATGGGTGAAAAAGAGCAGGTGACCCGATATTCATAAACTTGGTACAGGGTTGGTTTAGAGGTAGAAATATTATATAGTACTTTGAATGATCGTTAAGCAACACCTGGTATGACATACGTGAGGGATCATTAACGTTACGGGATAGAAACGCGGGTGAAACCGCGGGGCGCAGCTAGTAGTACAAATATTTAATTGTTTTATAATAATCTTTTAGACCAGAGAGACTGATAATCTTGACTAAAGTAGGTGATGCCAATGAATGTTGTGATACTAAGAATAATTCCACTCGAGATAACATTTCCTAAACAGCTGATTGCAGAAATAAAAAGGGGAAATAAATGAATTCAAGCAACTCTTAATAGAAACACTATTTATATATGTTATAGCGTCCCCACTGACGGCTATCTGCAGGCTTAACACTCGGGGTCCACTGTACCGAGCAGCTCCGTCAGGGATCAGTTATAAACTGATCTAGTCCCCAATACTTGGCAACTTGTCCTTAATGTTGAATACTTGTTCAGTGGATATTCCGAGCGTGGACCCGTGAAGGCGCTCGCCGCGTGGAGTGCCGCGGCTGCGAGCTGCTGACCTGCTTCTCTTGTGGAGCGCCGCACCACGCGCCTACCGACTGCGCTACGATACGTCGCTGGCTCACCAAATGTGCGGACGACTCTGAGACCGCAAACTACATTAGTGCACATACTAAGGTATTTATCTAATAATATTAACATTCTATTACAAACGTAAAGTGATTTTAATCATCTGTTTAGAGTTACTCTCTGTATGTTTGACTTAACTGACTCATTGAAGTATGAAATATTTCAATTTTGTTTTAGAAAATGTTCATTGGTATAACGAAGGGTAACAAACCAATTACGCTTTTTACCTACTACTTATATAACCTGCTGCACCCCGCAGTTTCAATCGCGTAAGTCCCGATTCCGAGGGAACATCAGGATGTATTATGCTTATAAACCTTCCTATTGTATCACTATCTACTAAAAAAACTTCAAAATCCGTTGCATACTTTTAAAGATCCAAAATTCAAAATTGTTTATTTCCTTTAGATTCTTGTACAACAATAAATGTACATGATCATTTGGATACGTCTTAAATTTAATGATTTTAGTGTGGCTTTGGAACGCGCCCTCCGATGAGAAGCCACAAGCATACATACAAACAGAAGCGACTTTGTTTTATGTACCTAATTCTATTTCACATTGTTTACAGGATTGTCCGAAATGCCAGATATGTATAGAGAAAAACGGAGGTTGCAACCACATGCAATGTGGAGCGTGCAGACACGATTTCTGCTGGGTTTGCCTCGGAGATTGGAAGAGTCACGGCTCTGAGTATTACGAATGCAGTCGTTACAAAGAAGATCCTAATTTGTCTAATGATAATCAACATGCTCAAGTACGTAATACCTATTAATATTAGTATTTTTAAAGATATAAGTAAAGGGGTTTCTTGAGAAAGATTAAGCTGACTGTAAAGTTATCGAAACGTTGCGTCGGTACACGCATTGAAACAATTCCGTTAATAAATAAAACGCAGGTAAAACCCGGTAAATATTGTGTTTTATAAGTTTTATTACGATATAAGAGAAGCTAATTCCTCTTACTCTGTGAATCCTGAGCTATTTACCCGACTGCGCGACGCAAAGGAGGGTAACGTGTTTAACGGTCTATGTATGTATGTATGTATGGATGTTTCTATGTGGCGTTCTAGAGGCCAAACGCGTGGACCGATTTTGATGATTCTTACGTCAATCGATTCGTCTTAATCTGGCGAGTGTGACTAAAGACATGAAAGTAATCCAAATTAACTTTTGTCACAACCAGACGCCATATTGTCAAAATTAATTGGGATTATTCTGTTTGTAAGTTCTTTATTTATTTTCAGGCTCGTGAGGCTTTGAAAAAATACTTGCATTACTATGAAAGATGGGAGAATCACGCTAGATCTCTGAAACTAGAGGAGCAAACGTTAACAAGTCTAAAGAGTCGAATTAATCAAAAGGTAATTAATTGTACTTGTCACGTGCTCGCGAGATCTACTGTTCGTAGAATTACTAGTCTAAAAAGGACATTTCACACAGTGCAATCTAGCCCCCAAACTAAGCACTAGGTTTGTATTATGGGCACTATGGAACGGCTGCTTGATTCTCTATCTTGCAGACGACAAGCAACACAACAAAATGACGCGATAATACCGCAATTCTGCTGTCAAAACTCAATTTTGGATTCCGTCGTCTGCAAAATGATTCTCTATTTTAGCAGCGGATACTTTTTTATTAAATCTTACTTTAATAACCGGTCTTTGACGCAGAAGCTATTAAACCGATTGCGATGAAACTTAGAACGTAGACAGCTGGAGACCTGGAATAACACATAGACTACTTTTCATTCCGATATTTCCGCGGGATCGGGGCTTACGCGGGTGAAACCGCGGGGCAGCTAGTACATACAATTATGTAGATACTCAGAAAATACTCAGACCAGCTGAGGTATCAGACTATCATATAATTAGCATCCACCGCTACTAGTGGCTTACTTGCAGTACATTGCTGCTTTGACGTAACGTGGTTGTTACCGGTGATTACTTCAAAGCAGCAAAGTAGAATACGAAATATGTTTTTTGACAATAAATAGCAAATAGTAGCGGTGGATGCTAATTAGATGATACCACACCAGCACCCATATCATATATTCAGTGGATGTCTGACAACAATGGAAAATGACAGGCACTATGCACTGCATATGCAGTGAACTGTACTGCATAGTATGCAGTACAGTTCTGCTTTGACGTAACGTGGTTATTACCGGTGATTACCTCAAAGCAGCAATGTACTGCATAGTGCCTGTCATTTTCCACTGTTGTCAGACGTCAACAGATAGAAACTATTGGTACAGAAACAGTATTATACAAAATTTATTTTCAAGTATAAATACGCGATACGCGATAGTAATATACTCAGCGAGAATTGAACCTGCAACCTTCTCCGGTCGGGCCTTCGCCTGATGCACCACAGGAGCTGTCAATATTTCAAAATAATTTATCTTTTGTAGGTAATGGCCGGTGAAGGCACTTGGATAGACTGGCAATACTTATGGGATGCGGCACGGTTACTCAAACGTTGCCGATACACCCTGCAGTACACATACCCATTCGCGTATTATATGGAAGTCGGACCTAGGAAAGAATTGTTTGAATATCAGCAGGTGTGTGTAATGAAAGACAATAAAATAATTAATCGGGTGCAGAAATTTTTGGAAACCATTTCTTTAAATCTAGTCATCCAAGTGTAAGAAACACTTTAATATATGTAAGAAACAATAAAATGTTGATAATTCATTGAATTGGGCGTTACTTAACGAAACTCCATATCAACTATGTTAACAATTAATATTAACTCCCTTATTTATAAACGCTAATTAATGCGCTGCATAACTATGCATCGTTTGTCTTTTACTGTCACATGAAGTTTCAAAGTTGACAGACAGAGACAAACGTCACATAACTTAGTCATGTGTAAATAATATTTCATAAATAAGGGAGTAAGTCTTTAGTCCCGACACCTAACTAGTATCACTACGTATACTAGTCAGGTTCTATTTTCGCGACTTTGTATTGAAATAAAATTAATTTTCCGGTTTAATTTTCCCATTTTTTTATTTAACAGCATTGCTGTTAAACAAAAAATTGCGATTTAAACCTGATCATGAATTTTATTTCAATACAAAGTCGCGAAAATAGAATAAAACACTAGTAAAACTTCTTAATAACGGACTATTTACCATGTCTCGTGAACAAGCTGGTTGAAATTACCAACGAAAAATCAAGCTCTGCGGACAAATTATTAAACATGGTAAATATACCCCGTTATTAAGTAATTTTACTAGTGAAAACAACTATGTAAGTTTAAAATCGTATATTAAACACTAGTGTATTTAATTCCAGGCCCAACTGGAAGCGGAAATCGAGAATTTATCGTGGAAAGTTGAGAGAGCGGAGACAACAGATAGGGGTGACTTAGAGAATCAAATGGATATTGCTGAGAAGAGACGCACGACGCTACTGAAGGACTTCTTAGAGTTTAATACCAACAGCGCTTCCAGCAGTAAAGTCTAATAAATATTTTAATACAAATTTTTCCTCAGTTTTCGCAGTGCTGATATGAATTTACAACCATTTTTCGATTTTAATCGCTTTACTTCTACTATTTTTTACTATTTTCCGAAGACCGACGACTTTTGAGGATTTTTGGTTTCGTTTGGAGTCTATTTGATTGTGATCAGAGCCCATAGTATGAGTTTTGATAGTTTATCGTCTCAATGAGACTGGAGATATAAGGGCTTATAATAAGATATAAGAGATATAATAAAATCCTTGGTTGGTCGGACGTGTTGCACACAGCGTAATCTAGCCCTAAATTAAGCAACTTGGCTTGTACTATGGGTACTGGAAAAGTGATATACCTACTACTTTTTTTTTTTTGTAAATACATTCTAACATTCACATACCTTTGTACGTATGGTACATATTATAGTGAAGTCTCAGAAACATATAACAACAATATGTTTCTGAGAAAACATATTTAAGTCCCGCGCCCGACGCGCCACTGGCATATTTAATTTGGCCATCACACGAGAGTTGGGTATTTCATTGGTCTATATCCGCAAAGAAATGAAAAATCTTCCTTTTAAAGAGTATGTATTATCGAAATTGTATTTCTTTTTTAAGCTTATTTTTGTACCTTCTGTCCTTTCAGCTGTTTCTTTACATACTCCCTTACTTATAAAATATTGTTTACACCTGACTACGTTGTGTGACGTTTGTCTCTGTCTGTCAACTGTAAAACTTCATGTGACAGTAACAGATAAACGATGCATAGTTATGCAGCGCATTAATTAGCGTTCGTAAGTAAGGGGGTTAGTCTTTATTTCTATTTTTTAATATCATGCAATGTTGTATAGTTGATAAGGCTTACACAGTGATGGGCCATTTAATACCTAACTCGAAAGTCTCATAGTGCATTTTTATTGTATAACAATGTTCCTATACAGGGGAACCCTAATTGAATCCACTTTATTGTATTTTTAAGTAATAAATTACGTACCCACTTGAGAATGCTAGAGTTTTTTGTTCTGCCAAAGTATATTTATTGTCATATGTTTATCATAGCAATAAATGATTTTCATTTATAGAGCATGGTGTTTGTTTTTATTCTTCTGACAATGACAACTGGAACCAACCAACCTTCCCAAGCACGGAGCAATTTTTTTTTAGATCGTGATATATTATAGCAACCTAATCGTTCTAACAAAAGTCTTTTCGAGAACGAGTCGCTATACCCTCCAACACTGAGGCATCTCTGGGGATTGTAGGCAGATCATGTTCTCATGCCAGAAGTTTGTTCCCGTAAGGCGAACTACCTCGTACTACGTGTTAAAGAGTAATATAGTATGCCCAAGGTGAGATTACCCACCCGTATTTTCTATCCATCGACGACTGATAACAGTGGAAAACGACAGGAGCTTTAAATTATTTTGCTTCTTTAAGGTTATCACTGGTAATAACCAAGTTACGTCAACGCAGCAATGTACTGCAAAATTCCTGTCAATTTCCATTACAGATGTCAGTCGTCGTCGACTGGATAGATAAAACAAGCGCTGGTATTCCATATAGGTACTGGAGCAACAATACATACCGCTCATTGCTCGCAATCTCTAGGGGGAGCTAACGATAACCTTGCTGAGGCCGGTGGATACGCATACCAGGATCGCCGGATCGGTAGGGCGATTGGGGAGAAAGGGGGTCTGTCTCCCCAACCCCCCTACCGAGGGGTCTTATTTACTTTATTAAACTTATTGAAACATAAAATACTAGTTTTTTGCCCCAGACCTCACGACCCCCTATCTCCCCAACCCCCCCTACCGATCCGGCTTATCTTCGAACTCATAAATTCTATTGACCAACGAACATACCAAAATTCCTGAAGATCGGAGCTACGATACTCAAGTTATCGTCAAACAAAGATACAAGCGCCCGTCTACACTGGACCTCACTCGCTTCGCTCGTTCGGTCAACTAGGAGTTCGCTCCGAACTGAGACCTCACGAACCCCTATCTCCCCAACCCCCCTACCAATCTGGCTCATCCTCATAAATTCTATTGACCTAAACTACGCAAATACCAAAATTCATGAAGATCGGAGCTACAATACTCAAGTTATCGTCGAACAAACATACAAAGATAAGGCCGTCTACACTGGGCTAACCATCTCTGAGGAAAACCGCGGACGGACGGACGGACATCGGACATGACGAAACTATAAGGGTTTCTTGTTGACTACGAAACCCTAAAACATATCTTTGCCTTAAAAACGATTTTTTAAAATCGTTTTTAAGGCAAAGATATGATTTTAAAAAATTTATAAAATAATATTGCTATTACTTAACATTAGATGGCAGTATTATCAATTATTAACTAAAGCGTCATTTCAATAAAAAAAAATAAGATGATACATATACTTATTTTCTTTCTTATTAGTCTGTGGTATCTTGTTACCATAATAATATCTTCCTAGTCTGTGCTTAGGGTTTTGGCGGGAATGCGTTGAAGAGATGTGTTGCTAAATTTTCATTTTTGTGAAACTTAGTTCAAATGCGTGTGAATTGTTTATTTTGGGGGTATATTAATCAATTTAGTTTCGTGAAGGTGTACAAGTGAAAATCGGTGCAAAACATGGACTTTAGCTTAGTGTTCTCTCCAAAGCTCCGTGAACAAACATTGTAAAAAATGGCCCCCTTTTAACAATGATTCCCTCGACTTGACTTTTAACTATGACGACTTGACTGTTTCGTTCGATGCAAATAACCTGCAAATATTGATAATACTTGACACTGGTAAATGTCCGAATGGAAAAAGCCATTTTAAAGAAGAAGAAGAAGAATAGTCTGTGCTTGTTACCAGTAATAGTGTTCTGTGCAAAGAGTAGTATAATAGTGTTCTGTGCTTGTTACAGTCTGTGGGTGGTACGATATACAACACGATCAATGGTCAAAATAATATTGGTTTCAATTAATTAAATATAGTTTAGTTTGCTTGTTGGGTAGCGTATTCAATTCAAAAAGTTTGCTGAATCATTATTGAGTAAGTAGGTAAGATTATAATTATTACGTTAAAAAGTAATTTTTGTGAATATTTTTGTACTTTTACATTGGTAAACAAATGGTACCTAGAAAGTACATCGGTTCGATCGGTCCGATTCAGGCAATTTATTAACCTCTCCGCGTCTCTCCTCTCACACTATAATTGCCTGCATTACTGCATGAAAGAGTTTCTTTCATGTAGTTTCAAGTTACATTTCGGGTAGTACAGTTTATGAAGGTTTCTACTGTCAGCTTTCTTTTTGACCATATTATATTGAAATTCAAAATATTTTGGGTGCTGTTTCACAAACATACACAATTGCCTGTATGTACATGCAAGTCAGCGGTAGTATGTGATATTTTTGAAATATGTACACAAATAGGTACACAGTTATCCGTTTGCCATGCGACACATAATATGGCTCTTACACATTTCTTCTTGTACAAGAAAGGCCTGTTCAATATTGACCGAGTAATTTTAATTTTTGGAAAGCATAGATCATAGAAGGTCTTTAATATTTCATAGAAACAGCTAAACGCATACTCAAAACTATGCAAATTATACACGTCTGAAAATGTAAGCCGTGATATAATTTCTTTGAATTTGTCAACGTTTTCTGCGCTGTAATCCCTTTTGTAAATATAATATTCTACTAATGGGATTTCTTTATTTTTAGTGGGAATGTCTAGAATTTGAGCCGTATTGTGATCAGAAATTTGTAAATGTAATAGCCTACCTGATGCCTTTGGAATATTGCTAATAACATGGTCAATACATGATTTCAAACGTGTAGGTTCCGTCATATGTAAGTTTAAATTATATTTTTTCGTCAATTCAAGTAGTTTTTTAGATTTATCATATACCCTAAGAGTGTTTACATTAATATCACCGGCCAAAACGATTTGCTTATCACGCTTTCGACTAAGTCTGTGTAGCATGGAATCAAGTTTATTAGTAAAAATATCAAAGTCTTAATATTACTTAACTCACTGATTTATAAGCTCTCTACTGTACTTATTGAAGTGTAAATCGGCCTGGGGCTAGACTGCGCAAGCTCCGTCGAATTCAACTCGACGGTGCTTCTGCGCAAAGGAAAAACTTGCGTGGTGGTTTGCGCGTCGAGTTCATTGCGTTGATTTGCATATGTTTTGAAGACGACGGCGCGCAGTACAGTACAGTTGCGTTACGGGCGGTCCGGCGCGGCGCCTCAATGCGACAGCTCAAGGGACGTCGCATTGAACACGACGGCGCGGCGCCCGCAACGCAACTGTACTGTACTGCGCGCCGTCGCTTGCCTTCAAAATATATGCAAATCAACGCAATGAACTCGACGCGCAAACCGCCACGCAAGTTTTTCCTTTGCGCAGTGTGTATCCTAAAACGATGTCGAGTTGAACCCGACGGAGCTTGCGCAGTTGACTGTCTAGTAATAAATAAATACAAATATACTTCTTTGGGCATGGCATAAAATAGTAGATGTCTGTAAAATATAAGGTCGTTATCGCAGTCGTTTTACCATCCGACTTGCTGGCTTTCTTAGACCACACCTACTGTAACAGTACACATCCAAGCAAAATGTCGATGTGTAGGTACCTACCTACACGAATTATATTCCATTTGTCAGCACTGCGTGTAGCGGTTTTGATATGTTGATTATTGAATTATTTTAGGTACATTAAGTTGATTAATTCTTTTCAGGCGGAAATTGAGGATCGACGGCAACGGATGATAAGTGGTACCTAAGCCAATGACTACTGCGATGGACGTCACCGTAACACCAGCGATTTTGCGATTGACAAATTTCGATGCCAACGAAATTTATTCTGACGACTCTAATTCTGAAGTGTGTAATATTATTTATTTATTTATTTAGTTAGGTACACCAACAGTAATACATATAGATAGATAACTCAACAAAAAACAATGCCAGAACACTATGGTTATATGTGTTTACCAGTTATAGGTATACACAACTTTGTCTTAAAGATACAATTATTTTTTAAATAAATGACCCATGCTAAAATTAAATAGGACATACATTATAAATAGGCCTTACAAAGGTGTTTCAGCACTTTACTTTTAAAACTACCCATCGAGTCATTTAAAACGTCAATATCAGGAATTTTAGAATTAATTTCATATCATATTTATATCGTTTTTGTATTGAATTGTTGAATCTGAACTAATATTATAAAGAGGTACAGGTAACGTTGGTAACAGGTAAGTATATAAATGTACAACGGAGGTACCTAATCTCCGAAACTACTGTACCGATTTTAAAAATTCTTTCCCCAATAGAAAGCTACATTATCGAGGAGTAAAATACACTACTTTTGATCTTTGATCCCCACGGGATAGAGACTTACACGGGTGAAACCGCGGGGCGCAGCGAGTAAACAAATAAATAAACGTTTGCAATATGAGTAGGAATAAGTGGGTACTGACAACGGATATAATACAAATTATACTGTTTTTTGTTGTAAATAAGATATTCTGAATATAAAGATATTCTGAAAAAACTATTTATAGGGGTAGGTACTAACGTAACAGACCCTTTTCCGTGTTTAACTTTTTGTCTGTCTGTTGGTTCGTTTGTTTGTGGATTTGTTCGCGCTAATATCGGAAACGGCTGGACCGATTTCAATCAAATTAGGTATGCAGATAGCTTAAGACTTCGATTAAAATTAGGATATTTTTTATCCGTATGTCAAGTCCGGATATTCGGATTTAAAAAAAAACTTATAATTTCGTTGTTTTTCAACCATCGTCATCCATCGTTATTTATCGTCATACAGCGTCATCATCACTTCCTGACTGCCATGCAAACTTTACCTTATTTCACCTACCTACTACAGTGCAAAAATCCACACTTAAACTGATGAAAAGAGAAGTACTGCTGAAACCAGACGCTAACGTCATTTTATTTTTTTGTTGTAAATACATACACATGATACATAAAAACTTTTGTGATCAATTGTGACTATAGTTTTAAATTTATTTTACACAGATTTGGCAGCCTTCAGGTAGTGTTCAGGTAGAGCCCTATGTTTGGCCTAGTCAAATGCTCTCAACGGGAGAAGTAAGTACCTAGTCAATAAATAATTATTACTTGCTACAGCACACTATATGGTATCTCCATGGTTGCGAAAATATTAAAGACTAGCTGCACTCCGCGGTTTCACCCGCACCCGGGCGCGGGCGGCCGAGCGGTTCTCGAGCGGTTGCACTTTTTCGTTCATTACTCTGGTTCTACTAATTGGATTATGATGCGAAGTATACCACGAAAATAGAACGTTCCAATATTGAAAACCAGATTTCAATCGGTTGAGTAGTTTTTAATTGTATACGGAACAGACAGACAAACAGACAGACAATTCCAAAACTTATATAATTTTGTTCTACTACTTATCCTAAGTCCCCTAGACACTTTTTTTTAATTTACTTCCAAGTACAGACTTTTTGTCCTCTCTTCCTTTATTATTAGTATAGATAGAGTATACAAGGTGTAACGGGTAAGCCCTTTTAATCCGAAAGGGGGTTGTTCTAGACGCCCAGGCGAACAACTTTTGTTCTACGACTTTTGGAAATTCGAAGTACTTTTCAAAAAATTTAGGTGTAAAATTTACTTGAAAATCAGCTGTTTCTGAGAGTTCGAGGTCATTGACCTTAAGTTGTCCTTTTATTTAGTTTTATGGTTTAAAATCAAAACTTCAATTATCTTTATTTTCAAAAGCAGCTGTTTGTTCAGTGAAACATAATCTCAAAATTTTCAAAAAAAAAGTTTGAATTTTGAAAAGTCATAGAACAAAAGTTGTTCGCCTAGACGTCTAGAACAACCCCCTTTCGGGTTAAAAGGACTTACCCGTTACAGTAAATTGTATATGCAAATAAATAAAGTTTGTGTTATGTATGTAGGATGAGGAAAATAACACAACTAAATAGTGTGCCGAGCAAGTAATAAATATTACTAGCTAAGCGCCTGCAGGATTTTTAAGTTAACACAGATACAATGCTTGCTTATAATTTTTATCAGGCGCTGTGTTGTTTTTTTTTGTAATAACTTTTTATTAGAGCCTCTTAGGACTGAAAAAAATATATGCGTAGGTACAAAATCTTGGTACCTATGTATAACGCGAAGCATGTACCAGTGGATAGCGAGAAATCAGAGCTGGTCCTTTGTATCTGATAATATTTTCGAAACTACGAAGGTACTTACAAAACTTAGAACAAAGATACAAAATAGGTACAAAATTATGAGCCTATTTTGGTGTAAATCTATTGCGGTCCATCGAACTTGACGGACACAAGATGTAGGATAGGTAGAAGTCTGTTAACTCTACTTCTTTTACTCATTAATTTGATTAAATAGGGTGAAGACTGGGCGGAACTTCAATTCGGCAATCCGGTAATTAATAACTCTGAAGATGAAGAAATGGATGAAATTAATGAAATCAAAGAACGGTAAGAGTACCTATTTGCTTATAACGAATCATCATCAAAATAACTTTTCATCCCTTCTATTCGAAAAGTGACTCATTGTTCCTATAGTATAACCGGGAGCAAAATAGGTCATTTCCATGAATGAGATTTGAATTTAGAACATGTGTCATTCATAGAAATCAAACGCAAATTGTATGGATTACTGGCTGGTATGTATCGACGGAACGGCGCGGCGCGGCGAATGAGATTTGAATTTAGAACAAGTATCATTCATAGACATCAGACGCAAATTGTATGAATAACTGGCTGGTTTGTAGGTATCTTTAGACTGAACGACGCGCGGGAAGGAGTTTTGGCGGGAATGCGTTGAGGAGATGTGTTGCTAAATTTTCATTTTTGTGAAACTTAGTTCAAATGCGTGTAAAATGTTTAATTTCGGGGCCATATTAATCAATTTAGTTTCGTGAGTGCAAAACATGACTTTAGCTTAGTGTTGTCCCCAAAGCTCCGTGAACAAACATTGTAAAAAATGGCCCCCTTTTTACAATGATTCCCTCGACTTGACTTTAACTATGACGATTTGACTGTTTCGTTCAATGCAAATAACTTGCAAAGATTGATAATACTCGACACTGGCAAATGTCCGAAAGGAAAAGCCATTTTAAAGAAGAAGAAGAAGACGCGCGGGAACCCGCGCTGACTTAAATAAAAAAAACAAATGGGCAATAAGTCTATTAAAATTATAGAGACGCCATTGCAGAACAAATCATAATTGAAAAGCGTATAGGGTACATTGAAGATTCAATTGAAAATAAGCAAAAAACAAGCACCCGCATTGTTGAAAATATAAAATTAAGACCTAAACACAATACGCCTTCGCCAATGTCGCCACGCCCTTCTACATCAAAAGACTACCTACCACTCGTTGAGCAACAATCAAAATACCAAGATAACAAGTACTCAAAATGTTAATGAATAATTTATTCAGTAACATTTATATATTCATTACAATATAAATTTGTAATTGTTTTTACTTATTCACATTTTTTTTGTTTTTTTATTTTCTAGTTCATAAAACTTTCTCATGTTTATTTTCTCATAGAAATGGGATGAAAAGTAGAGTTTATGACTCGAGAGCAAATTATTTTACTCTATATGACTCGAGAGCAAATTATTTTTCTCTCGGGCGATGTACTTTGAATCCCTCGATTCGCTCAGGATTCTACTCAAGAATCCTTCGCTTCTCTCTGGATTCAAAAAACGAGCTAAAAAATAGTATTTGCTCCAGAGGTAGACATTCTACTTTTCATCGCCCTCTATGAGAAAATGAGTACCTTTAACTTGTTAACCCAATGTTTCAAAGACTATTCCTTGTCTACTCCAAGACTATTCCTAGTCTTTTTCGAGTCTCTTACTCTCCTCTTAGTCTACTCCTATGCTACTTCTGTTCTATTTCTATTGAAACTCTTTGGTGATTGAAACTTTTTAGAAATATACACATTCCAAATTAAAATCGCCCCGGCCAATCGGTAGACGGAAAAGTAAAATCCCTGCTAAGAGGGAGGCAAAACGTTTTGCCGGCGAGTTAGCGTGAGCGCCAGCAAAGGTCTAGTTCCAGCCTAGTTTACAGGAATTGGATTAGCTCTTTTCGAATAGATGTGATGAAAAAATAATTACCTACCTATACTTCATTTTTTTGTATTCCATACCCAAAAGGTAAAAATAGGACCCTAATACTGAGACTTCGCTGTCCGCCCGTGCGTCCGTCCGTCGGTCTGTATGTAACCAGGCTGTGTCTCGAGTCGAGTCACATTTGACATATTTGACAGTTGACATTTTCACAGATGATGTATATCTGTTGCCGCTATAACAACAAATACTATAAACAAAAATTGACAAATCATTTCAGGGCTCCCATCAATAAACGTGTTTTTGCCGTTTTTTTCCCTCAATAATGGTACGGAACCCTTCGTGCGCGAGTCCCACTCGCACTTACCTGTTTTTTAATCAAAAGCAACCATTTGAAACTTCATTCTCCATGGAACCAAAGCGTCAGATTTACTGTCTGATATTTAAAAAAACATACTTTATTTTAAAATTGTTATCAGAAATGATAGAATGGATAGGTTAACAATTATTCTATAAATTTTAATGTTGACTTATGGCTTTTAAGACCGACAATGCAACAGCCAACGAGCAGTGGGAAGTCAATAATCACCGCGAGGCAGGTCTCCATAACACCAGAAGGTACTATCTTGGTGTCCAATGATGAAGCCGTCTTACTCGAGCAGAGTGATTCTGAAATGCTGCAAGTGAGTTGTTATGTTGGTGCTTCGTTAATATCTTTATTTATTCCTTATAATAATAGTATAGTTACAATAATAGTTTTATTTAATGCAGATTTTGCAACCAGAAACCATGGAAGTTGCAGAAGAAGTTGAAGTGGTAGATAACTATATTTTGCCTCGTCAAACGCTTTCAACGGGAGATGTAAGTATTGATTTTGGAACTAGCTGAAAAACAACGATCGAAATTATAAGTAATTGAAACGGAGAGGACTTTCTTGGTCTTACTAACATGTTTTAACACTTAACAGGATGAAGACTGGACAGAACCTTCTCCAGCCGAAGCCGAAGATTCTGAGAGTGAAGAAGAAGTAGATAAAGAGAAGGAAGAGTATGAGTGCACTCAAGAAGAGCACATACGTTTATTGACTGAGGGCGAACAAGATCTTGAAGAAGAACAAAAATATGAATATCAATGGACTGATGACTTTAGCACATTTCAGGGCAAGCGGGAAGAGTTCCATGAAGAAGTAGGTCCTAAAATTAAAGGAACAAGGCCCATCAAAGTGTTTACTCAATTGTGGGACAAGCCGCTCATGGAGCTTATCGTCTTTGAAACAAATAAATATGCAAGGCAAACAACAGCTCCCCATTTTGAAAAAGAAGATAGTCTTCGTCCAAGTTCTAGGCTTCACACATGGGAGGAAACATCAATTTCGGAATTATACAGATTAATAGCGATAACTTTACTAATGGGGTGTTGTAAAAGAGGGCGTATCGATGAATATTGGAACACCGGAGTCTTAGGTATGCCTGAATTTCAGAAGCTTATGTCTAGAGACAGATTCGACAACTTGATGCGTTTCCTGCATTTTGCAGACAACAATGAAATCCTGGCCAAGGAAGAAGACAGAAAAATTGCTAAAATTTTACCTGTCGTGAATTATTTAAATAATAAGTTCAAAACCGTATACACGCCTCGAAAAGAAATATCTCTTGATGAATCGTTGTTGCAATGGAAGGGAAGATTGAGTTGGAAACAATGCATTCGTTCTAAAGCAGCACGGTTTGGGATTAAAACTTTCGAGCTTCGTGAAGCAGTAACCGGCTATATGCTTGGATTCAAATTATACACTGGAAAGAGCAGCGCTGTAGCAGAATCACTCCATGGACTCACCAGCTCATCTGCAAAAATAGTTTTGACCCTAATGAAAGACTATCTTGGCAAGGGCTATTGTTTGTACATGGATAGTATTTACAATTCAGTTCCGCTTAGTCGTGTTCTTAAAAGTCTAAAAACTGATGTTATAGGAACTTTAAATAGGAATAAAAAGGGTAGTCCAAATATTATCAAAAATATCAATGAGAAGTTAGCCATGAGGGGTCAAGTGATTAGTCAACATTGTGGTGACATCTCTGTTGTATCATGGAAAGACGTAAGATTAGTCACCATGTTGTCCACTTATCACAATAACAAAATGATATTAAGTAAAAGGGCTGGTGAAAATTTCCCAAAGCCTGAAGTAGTGGCTGATTATAATAAGTTTACCCGACTGCGGTGCGGTGATGTGGCAGGGGAAGACACAAATTTAGAATCAACTTACCACAAGGATGAAATGGCTGCTCGGCGAAAACCCAATGTAGTGACGGACTATAATCAATTTATGGGGGGAGTCGATCTAAAAGACAGTATGTTATCTATGTATCTGCTGGAAAGGAACCGTGGTTCAAAATGGTACATGAAAGTGTTTCAGAGACTACTTAATATTTCCATTCTTAATTGCTTTATAATTTATTCTGCCAACATGGGTCAGCGAAAGAAGTTGACTCACCGTCAATTTAGATATGCACTGGCTACTGAACTGTGTGCGCATTACCGCAACAGAATCGTTCCATCCGACGAAAGTCTCCCACGGACACGTTCCATCCGACGAAATCACTGTTTGCGGTTTGACATGTCCCTAGGACATTTCCCCGAGAAGATCGATGTAACATCGGAGAAAACGTCCAGTAAACAAATTAATGACAAAAGGAAGCGTTGTGTCATTTGTGCCGCAAAACAAAAGCGCCAATATTCCAGGCTCAGGTGCAGCGAGTGCAAAGTTTTCCTTTGCCCCGGCCCATGTTGGAAAGACTACCATACGAGAGAAAATGTCTACTTATAATCCCTTCACTTATTAATTTTCTCTGCCATGGAAGACTTTGTTCTGTTTTTTATATTTCTACAGTCAATTTTGCGTTTACTCTCTGTAGATCCAGTGATCAAGATCCATTTGATTCCATTGAGAAAACTTTTTCTCTTTCGATCCATTTCTGATGATTTGGTTCTGATAAGAACTTTTATCATCTGTAGATCCAATTATTGAATTGATTTTGTTCCTGTGAGAATACTTTTTATCCTTTATATCCAAAAGTAATTACTTTGATCTAACAATAATTTGTCCACTCTGATTAAAACGTTCTTGTTAATTCTTTCTAATTATTACGAAAATAATTGGATGAAAGATGAATATTTTAAAATCTGATGTGTGTATGGGCTGCGCCATCGCACCAATAATGCCGCGGAAGGTTGGAACCACAATCTAAATACAAACATAAATAAAAATGAGGTGCAATTTTCGCAAATTCTGCATATCTTACAACAGGAATCATCAATCACTTCCTTAAATTGTAATCGACTGGAAAGGTTTAACAAGTCATCGTGCAAACGACGAAAAAGCAGTATTGAAAGTGACAATTGCCTTTTGTTTGCTCAGATGCAACTTGTAAATGGGGATATCAATGTTGGCCATTTTCTAGATAAACTACGTATGTTATTAGAACTACCTATTTCGTTTAAATTATTTCAATTTATATGATGAAT
The DNA here is from genome assembly GCA_949358125.1 of Idaea dimidiata. Taxonomy (NCBI): domain Eukaryota; kingdom Metazoa; phylum Arthropoda; class Insecta; order Lepidoptera; family Geometridae; genus Idaea; species Idaea dimidiata. Next base: position 8,383,070 of record OX442336.1, on the reverse strand, counting down.
ATTATGGCAAGATAAAAAAATATTTTTATCTAATTATAGGTAAAAAGGTTTGTTAAATTCTGACTTCTCACTTACCAGTTATTGTAAAAGTTGTTTATATTTAAAAATCAGGCCTTATAACGTCAGTTTCGTAGTTTATTCTCAGTAGATCCAATTTGTGGCGCAATTTTTTAAAATAGATTAATGAGAAAAAAGATTCTTAATGGAACCAATATGGATCTAGTCATTTTCTAAGTAGATGCAATAGATCCAATTTGTGACGTATTTTTTTAAAATAGATTTATTGGGAAAAAAGTTCTCAATAGAACCAATTGGATCTTGATCACTAGATCTACAGAAAGTAAAGGCAATTTTGATGTCTCTTGGAACACTAGCAGTTTAGGTTGTGTGTTGATATACAGTAATAACTTATGACTCTTCGCTTCGATGTCAGATAGACTGAATTCTGTAGCTTATATAAGAAAATTACAAATTATGATAATCTAGAAATATAATATATACAGGGTGAACCATTTCGATGGGCTTCCAGGGGAAATCCTAAACTAGAAGAGATAGCAAAAAACTATAACTTGCAGCCGGGTAAAATTAGACATTCCTCTCTGATTTAACACACTTTGTTTGTTTCCAGGGTTTGATTTCTATCAGTAACACTATCGATCAGTACAATAATAAAGGATGTTTATTTTTTTGGAAAAAGACATGGTTCCAATCATAGCATTATTTTCAAAAATCTAAATTCTATTTTAGTTTTGTTAAAATCAGGGACGCAACTCCTTTTATCATTTTTTGCTATCTCTTATAGTTTAGAATACCCTAAAAGCCCATAAAAATGGTTCATTCTGTATAAAATATCAAATAATCCGCGCTACCATGATCGTTTGTCGTTGCTATGTCGTCCTTTTGTCGTTCAAAAAATTAAGTAAAACTTAAATAAAAAATACCCCGACTACTTTTAAAAACCACAGTCAATTTAAAAATATTCTTTTTTGAAGTTTTTTTTTTAAATTATTTGATGTGTTTTTTTTTTTTTTTTTTTGCGAGTTTTGGCGGGAATGCTTTAAGAAGATGTGTTGCTAAATTATCATTTTTGTGAAACTTAGTTCAAATGCGTGTAAAATGTTTAATTTCGGGGGCATATTAATCAATTTAGTTTCGTAAAGGTGTACAAGTGAAAATAAAAGTGAAAATCGGTGCAAAACATGGACTTTAGCTTAGTGTTCTCTCCAAAGCTCCGTGAACAAACATTGTAAAAATGGCCCCCTTTTTACAATGATTTCTGACTTGACTTTGACTGTGACGACTTGAATGTTTCGTTCAATGCAAATAACCTGCAAATATTGATAATACTTGACACTGGCAAATGTCCGAAAGGAAAAGCCATTTTAAAGAAGAAGAAGAATTATTTTTTTTAGCTGAACGACAACGCGACGACTTATAAGACATCATGGTAGGGCTCAATATGGCTTCATCTAGCCAAAGTGAAAACATAAAGTAAAAAATATGATATCTTTTTGAGAAGTTTTATTAAATTTTTGTACTTAGAACCCTCTTTTTATTAATTAAGTATTACCATAGATAAAATATTTAATGTCTTATTAATGAATTAATAAGACATTTAATTTCTTAATTACTTTGTCTTTTTTTTTTTTTTGTTTATTTTCATATTTAATTAATCTATTTATAAAATACAATGTCAAAATATAAATTATTACAATATAATAAAACTAAAAGTACAAAAATAAAAATAAAACTTACTAAAAACTAACTAAAACTAATTTACCTTAAAAAAAACACTAAAAGAAAAATACACGAATACAGGAAAAATAAAAGAAAAACCTAAACCACTATAAAATATAATTATAAAATAAAAACCCGCGCAAAAAATAACGTCTTTGGTATTACTTAATTATTTGCATGCCGTATTTCCAGAGCAAGCAAAGGAGTTAGTTAGCCAGTAGGGCTACTGATTAAAAATCGATGCAGGCGTAATTAGTGATGTAGAGTGATATCATCATCATACATCATTTTACCTTACTATACCTACTTACTGCAGTGCTAAAATCCACACTTAAACGGACGACCAGGGAAGTGTGGATTTTTGCACTGCGGTTGGTAAGTGTTCAAACGTGGGATCGGGGCTTGTTTAAGTATTTATGTTACATAGAACATCATTATCAGGAAAAAATATTTATGTTACAAATTATGTAGTTACACTAATAACTAATTATTATGAAAAACGCCGATCTTCAATCAAAAAAACATCCTAACATTATTTTTTAATTGAATGCAACCATTTGACACTTCATTCTATAGAAAAATTGTCGACTAAAAGCAATGAGTCTATTAAAGTTAAAGAGACGCCATTGCAGAACAAATCAGTATTGAAAAGCGGCACAATTGTATGCTATACAACCTCATTATTTATTTATATTCATTCGCATAATTTAAAGAAGAAATAGACGAAACTATTGTTATCTCTTTAAAAAACATAAAGACTCAATGCTACTTGCATGACGTAAGAAAGAGATGTCATAATATTATTATGACATCTTATAGCGGTTAGGAGAGAATGATAAAACGTCAAAGTCAAAAACTTCGTTGAGTTTTTGGAAAAAAACTTTTTTAGAAAATAAACTAAAATAAATAAATACAGCTTTACTTACGTATGAAATGAAATATTTTTGCCAGTTTTTGGAGTATAATTCGTGCATCGCCTAAATACGCACGAAGGCATTGTTGTCTGTGAATAATGCTGTGAAAGTGAACTAAATGTACTGTGTGTCAACAAGCGGGTGATCGTGACGTGAGCTGGGATGGAACTAAGACTTCTCTGGCTAGATAGCTTGCATTTGTGTAGCCAAGAAATTTGCCCTATTACGTATCTAGAAGTTTTTACATAATATCTCTGACTAAAAGGAACAAAAACGTCAGATTATAATTTGGATTCTGAGCCTGGAGCCGTGGAGTGTATAATATACTCAGCTCGTTTTTATTCTGACAGTTTTCCCTCCAGTTATTTAATCCTACTCCATGACAATATAATATTCATTTTTTTACTTTTTTTTGTTCTTAGTTTATATGGCTTATTCCATTTGGATATTAGCCAGTGTCAAGTATTATATACGGAAGTTATTTGTATTGCATCGAAACAGTCAAGTCGAGGGAATCATTGTAAAACGGGGGCCATTTTTTACAATATTTGTTCACGGAGCTTTCGAGACAACGCTAAAGTCCATGTTTTGCACCGATTTTACTTACCGACTATACTTTCATTTAAACTTGTACACTTTCACGAAACTAAACTGATTAATATGACCCCGAAATTAAACAATTTACACGCATTTAATAAAATGAAAATTTAGCAACACATTCCTAACCGCGTTCCCGCCAAAAAACCATACATCCATTTACACATTCGATATCAGTCCGATATAGTGTTCCATGTAGTGTTGCCGGATAATCGATCGTGTACCGATTCAATCAATTGGATCGATACTATCGATTTTTTAAATTACACAAATACTTGGAGGATATATATTACACTAGCTGCGCCCCGCGGTTTCACCCGCATAAGTCCCGTTCCCGCGGGAATATCGGGATAAAAAGTAGCCTATGTGTTAATCCAGGTCCCCAGCTACCTATATTCCAAGTTTCATCGCAATCGGTTTAGTAGTTTATGTGTGAAAGAGTAAAACAACCTCACATACATACATACATACAAACTTTCGCGTTTATAATATTAGTAAGATAAGACGTAAGATAAGATAATTATTGAGCGATTGTATCGCTCAAACTCCTTAGAACTAACTCCGTAACTACTTGTAGTAATAATATAATATACTCTAAGCACAAATATAATCGATTAATCGAAAAAGAAAACAGACTTTCAACTCTGCAATCGAAGGTCTTTTACATGCTAAACGCTAAACTGATTTTTTGCAGGATTTTTGATCGTAATATAATCATTAAAAAAAATATATAACTCCTTTTTATTTTATTTAGGTATTCACAAAATCGCGCGTTCCGATATTTTGTCTACATTTCTACCGACTTATTTTTCGTTGGTTTGGTAACACTGACTGTCGCACAGAACACTATTACTCCTAGCGGAGGACTGTCGTCGTCAAAATGGCGACGACAAACGATTCGAAGGCGCCTTTACGCCAAGTAAAAAGAGTGCAATTCGGTATTTTATCACCAGATGAAATCGTAAGTTTGAATTATCCATTTAGGAAATAAATGTGCTTCGACTAAATAATCATATTGATAGTAATTATTCGAAGAAATTTAGCTATTGCGCAAGGACTTTTACTGCCTTGTTTTGGTGATGATGGCGTCTTTATCTTTGGAATTGTTTTTTATTATCAAGGCTATTTATGATAAACATAATGTCTATCTACATTATGATATCGTTTTTAGCGTCGTATGTCAGTTACCGATGGGGGCATCCGCTACCCTGAGACGATGGAAGGCGGAAGACCCAAGCTTGGAGGTCTTATGGATCCGCGGCAAGGCGTGATCGACAGGAGCTCACGATGTCAGACATGTGCTGGAAACATGACAGAGTGTCCAGGACATTTTGGACATATTGATCTTGCTAAGCCTGTGTTCCACATAGGTTTTATCACAAAAACGATAAAAGTACTCCGTTGCGTTTGCTTTTACTGCTCCAAGTTATTAGTCAGTCCTGTAAGTATTTTCATTAAGTATTTTCTTTTCGTATCGTATTTGTTCATCACACCAGTAACAGATAATTATATACATATTAGTAGGTAAGTATGTACCTACTCAAATGTATACATTCACTTAAAAATATATACCCTAATTATCTATAAATCAGTCAGTCATTATACCAAATCTGGTTCACAGATACATAGCTTTTCTAGTAATAAAATTCTTTCATAGCTTTCATAATTAAATTCTTCTCATTTTATTGTTTTTAAATATCATTTTATTTGCGAGTATAACCCAGTATATATTGTGTTTTATCATATTATTGTTTAAATTTCGTTGTTTTTATTATCAGTATTGTTGCAATGCCAATCCGACGATTAAGAGTGGTTTAGAGCCTATTGCATTGAGTTTTATTTCAACATGAAGTCGTGGAAGCAGATGAAAATACGGTAGTTTAAATTAAACTGAAAAATATATATTGACATTATAAATCTTCTTGTAGTGTAATTGTGTGTTACCTAAAGTTAGATGTTTCATCAGGTCCCCTTAAGACCACTAATTTGACCTATTGATCATTATAAGGAATCTCAGCTGGTATCACCCAGTTATAGTGCATAATAGAAAATTAAACAGGGATCAAAATAATAACTAAAAGAAAACATAAGCTGCTAAGGTTAGGATTTCCTGCATTTGCTTCTATAACTGTACTCCAGTTTGGTATAGTTGTTAAGATCTCTGGGACATTATTGTTGTCACAGTCTGTTTATCTCGGAGAACTGTACTTAGGAAAAGAAAAGTTAAACAGGTTACAGCAAGTAGTAAAATATTGCTTTCAATTACAGACAAATCCAAAAATCAAAGAAGTTGTAATGAAGTCAAAAGGTCAACCCCGTAAGAGGTTAACCTATGTCTACGATCTATGTAAGGGTAAAAACATTTGTGAAGGAGGTGAGGATATGGATATCGGTAAAGAAGGGGAGGAGGGTAAAAAAGGGACAGGTCATGGTGGTTGTGGACATTATCAACCTTCTATCAGGCGCCAAGGCTTGGACCTTACAGCAGAGTGGAAACATGCTAATGAAGACACACAGGAGAAGAAAATCATAATCACTGCAGAGAGAGTCTGGGAGATTTTGAAACATATCACAGGTAATCTATAATACACTTTTACAGTTCACTCACTTAGACGAACAGAGTATTATGTTAAAAATGCTGTTTTTTCAGGACACCAATTTCAAACTTTCTTGGAAGCTTATCTCAGATTCTAATTATATTTGGTTTACCTAACTTTTACACTATAGCCTATGTATTTGATAGTATAACTGTTATTTTATTTTTCGTTCGCTGTTTTTGTGAAAAAACTGATGTTATTCAAAATGGTGCGTAATAATCGTCCGATCATTACAAGTGCCTGTTCACTAGAAAGATCTCAATTTTCTTATCAGCATTTCTTATCCAAAATTCAAGATTTTTGAGATAATACCCTGTTCATGCAAATTAACGAATTATGCCAATTTTGTTTAACCTTATATGAGCATACAATATGGTGTTTTAGGCAACCATTAACGGGAGGTTCTAAATATTCTTAGAGAAATTTCCCTGTATCTGCATTTTGTTTTAATTTGGTGTATGTGTGTGAGAAATATTATGGAAAGGCAGACAAGAGACTGAGAGATAGACATTACTTGGTGATTTCACTACTAAGTCTTCCGCACAAGTTGCTTGCAAGACTTGCCTAATCATGGCTTAAGTGATTTGTTCCTTATACAATACCAGATGAATAAGTAAAAAAGTTTTTCAAAAGCTGGACAATTGTTGTTGTCGTGTACCAAATAAAATAATATACATTATTTTTAGAATTGTGTCGATAACTAAGAACCTACTTCATTTAGTATCTAGTGAGTTATCCATATTGTATCAACATTTATCATATTATCAAGACAACTTTTATCATAGATACCAATTTGTGTTTCAGATGAGGAATCTTTCATACTAGGTATGGATCCTAAATTTGCAAGACCAGATTGGATGATAGTAACAGTGCTACCAGTACCCCCATTATCAGTGAGGCCTGCTGTTGTAATGTTCGGCACAGCAAAAAATCAAGACGATTTAACCCACAAACTTGCAGACATCATCAAAGCAAATAATGAACTTCAGCGAAATGAACAATCCGGTGCAGCTGCACATGTACTCGCTGAAAATATCAGAATGCTACAATTCCATGTAGCTACATTCGTAGACAATGACATGCCTGGCATGCCTAAGTAAGTCACCTACCATAGAATTTTTTTTTGCATTCAAACTGTTCATTATTAACAATTCTGTTCATTTTCAGAGCCATGCAAAAATCTGGCAAACCACTCAAAGCAATCAAAGCTCGTTTGAAAGGCAAAGAAGGGAGAATCAGAGGCAATCTTATGGGAAAACGTGTCGACTTCTCAGCTCGAACTGTTATTACGCCAGATCCTAATTTACGTATTGACCAAGTTGGAGTCCCAAGATCGATTGCACAAAATTTGACATTCCCTGAGTTAGTAACACCATTTAATATTGATAGGATGCAAGAGTTGGTTCGTAGAGGTAATGCTCAATATCCTGGCGCAAAATACATTGTTCGTGAGAATGGTGAAAGAATCGACTTGAGGTTCCATCCGAAAACATCTGATTTACACTTGCAATATGGGTACAAAGTAGAACGTCACCTTAGAGATGACGATTTAGTCATATTTAATCGTCAACCTACATTGCACAAGATGAGTATGATGGGTCATAGGGTGAAAGTTCTTCCTTGGTCTACATTCCGTATGAATTTAAGTTGTACATCTCCTTACAACGCTGACTTCGACGGCGACGAAATGAATTTGCATGTACCACAATCGATGGAAACACGCGCAGAAGTAGAAAATATTCATATTACGCCAAGACAAATTATTACACCTCAGGCAAACAAACCTGTTATGGGTATTGTACAGGACACTCTGACAGCTGTTAGGAAGATGACAAAACGAGATGTGTTCTTGACCAAAGAACAAGTTATGAACCTTCTCATGTTCTTGCCGACATGGGATGGTAAAATTCCTCAACCTTGCATTTTAAAGCCACAGCCACTGTGGACTGGAAAACAAATATTTACTCTAATCATTCCTGGTCATGTCAACATGATTAGAACGCATTCCACCCATCCTGATGAGGAAGACGACGGACCCTATAAATGGATATCGCCTGGAGATACTAAAGTTGTAGTCGAGCATGGTGAACTTCTGATGGGTATATTGTGCAAGAAATCACTTGGTGCCTCTGCAGGTTCTCTGCTTCACATTTGTATGTTGGAATTAGGTCATGAGACTGCAGGCAGATTCTATGGTAACATTCAGACTGTGATCAACAATTGGTTGCTTCTGGAAGGCCATTCTATAGGTATTGGAGATACAATTGCTGATCCACAAACTTACCAAGAAATTCAGCGGGCTATCGTAAAAGCTAAAGACGACGTAATAGAGGTCATTCAGAAGGCTCACAACTTGGAGTTGGAACCAACACCAGGTAACACTTTGAGACAAACATTCGAAAATCGTGTAAATCGTATTCTAAACGACGCTCGTGACAAAACAGGTGGTTCTGCTAAGAAGTCTCTTACTGAATATAACAACCTCAAGGCTATGGTGGTCGCAGGTTCTAAAGGGTCAAACATTAATATATCACAGGTTATTGCTTGTGTGGGCCAACAAAACGTTGAAGGTAAACGAATTCCTTTCGGCTTTCGTAAAAGAACTCTACCACATTTCATCAAAGACGATTACGGTCCTGAGTCTAGAGGTTTCGTAGAAAATTCGTACCTTGCCGGTCTGACGCCTTCGGAGTTTTATTTCCACGCTATGGGAGGTCGTGAAGGTCTTATCGATACTGCCGTAAAGACAGCCGAAACTGGTTATATTCAGCGTCGTTTGATAAAGGCTATGGAGTCTGTAATGGTGCATTACGACGGTACAGTACGAAATTCAGTCGGTCAGCTGATTCAGTTAAGGTATGGAGAGGATGGTTTGGCAGGTGAAACTGTGGAGTTCCAAAATTTACCTACAGTAAAACTATCAAACAAGGCTTTTGAAAAGAAATTTAAATTCGATCCTTCCAATGAAAGATATCTCAAGAGAATTTTCAATGAAGATATTATCAAAGAATTGACAGAGTCTGGCTATGTAATTGCAGACTTGGAAAGTGAATGGGAACAACTTTCGAAAGACCGAGAAGTCTTACGTCAGATTTTTCCTAGTGGTGAATCCAAAGTAGTATTGCCTTGTAACTTCAAAAGAATGATTTGGAATGCACAAAAGACTTTCCATATAAACAAGCGGATGCCAACTGATCTGAGTCCAATTAAAGTAATAATGGATGTAAAGAATCTTCTGAAGAAGTGCGTTATTGTAGCGGGAGAAGATCGTTTGTCGAAACAGGCTAACGAAAACGCAACACTATTGTTCCAATGTTTAGTGCGCTCTACTCTGTGCACTAAATTTGTTTCTGAAGAGTACAGATTGTCCAGTGAAGCATTCGAATGGTTGATTGGAGAAATTGAAACTAGATTCCAACAGGCTCAAGTGAACCCTGGTGAAATGGTTGGTGCATTGGCCGCACAGTCTCTTGGTGAGCCTGCCACCCAGATGACACTGAATACTTTCCATTTTGCTGGTGTGTCATCTAAAAATGTAACTCTCGGTGTGCCCCGTCTTAAAGAAATTATTAACATCTCGAAGAAACCCAAGGCTCCATCTCTCACCGTATTTTTAATCGGTGGAGCTGCAAGAGACGCCGAAAAAGCAAAGAACGTACTCTGTCGATTGGAACATACAACCCTCCGTAAAGTCACTGCTAATACTGCTATTTATTACGACCCCGACCCTCAAAATACGGTCATAGCTGAAGATCAGGAGTTTGTTAACGTTTACTACGAAATGCCTGATTTTGACCCTACAAAAATATCACCGTGGCTTTTACGTATTGAACTGGACAGAAAGAGAATGGTTGACAAAAAATTGACAATGGAACAAATAGCCGAAAAAATTAACGCCGGATTCGGAGACGACTTGAATTGTATATTTAACGACGACAATGCAGAGAAACTTGTACTGCGTATTAGAATTATGAATAATGAAGAAAGTAAATTCCAAGATAATGATGAAGAAACAGTAGATAAAATGGAAGATGATATGTTCCTGAGATGTATTGAAGCTAACATGTTGTCAGACATGACACTGCAGGGTATTGAAGCTATTGCGAAGGTTTACATGCATTTACCACAGACTGATGCTAAGAAACGTATAATAATTACAGAGCAAGGAGAGTTCAAAGCCAATGCTGAATGGCTACTGGAAACTGACGGTACATCTTTAATGAAAGTACTATCTGAACGTGATGTAGACCCGATAAGGACATTTAGTAATGATATTTGTGAGATATTCCAAGTACTGGGTATAGAGGCTGTGCGTAAATCAGTAGAAAAGGAAATGAATGCCGTGTTGCAGTTCTACGGTTTATACGTGAACTACCGGCATCTAGCTTTGCTATGTGACGTCATGACAGCCAAAGGTCATCTTATGGCCATCACACGTCACGGTATCAATAGGCAAGACACTGGAGCCCTCATGAGATGTTCTTTTGAAGAGACTGTCGACGTGTTGTTAGATGCCGCGAGTCACGCTGAAGTTGACCCTATGAGGGGTGTTTCAGAGAACATAATTATGGGACAATTGCCTAGGATGGGAACTGGTAAGCAACATAACATTGTAGTTATTTGACTTAAAAACTAAAATAGACACGTGTGAATGTATAAATTTGTTTTAGGATGCTTCGATCTGCTTCTTGACGCTGAAAAGTGTAAGAATGGCATGGAAATGGGAGGTCTTGGTGTTGGCATGGGCGTCGGCGTCGGCATGTACTTCGGTGTGGGCACCCCATCGATGACTCCACTTATGACTCCTTGGTCTACACAGAACACGCCTGGGTACAGCAGCAGCGTTTGGTCGCCAGGCCAAGGTAAATAACACATTCTATAATAACACACTTTATGCCATCTAGCCCTTAACTTAGTTATTAGTATTATTCCTACTATGGTTATTTGACAATGGATATACGTACTAGCATACATACATATATTTTTCTTGTAAATGCATATGAAACACAAAACACTGAACCAGATCGCAACCTCGGTAGAATTAAGACTTGTTTCTTAGGAAATTGTACCCGCAACCTTCTGTTTCTGCTTCTGAGAGCTCGTAAACGTTTCTGGAATAGTTTTTATAATGATTAATATATCTTTTTTTCTAGTGGGAAGCAGTATGACGCCTGGTGGTCCGTCGTTCTCGCCTTCAGGAGCTTCGGATGCTTCAGGTCTATCGCCAGCATACAGCGCATGGTCTCCACAGCCTGGATCTCCAGGTTCACCTGGACCTCCACTATCCCCTTATGCATCCCCAGCTGGCGCTTCCCCATCCTATTCACCAACAAGCCCAATGTACGCGCCCGCGTCCCCAAGCCTCACTCCCACATCTCCTAACTATTCTCCAAAGAGTCCCTCGTATTCTCCGACGTCACCCAACTATTCTCCGACGTCTCCAATATATTCTCCAACCTCACCGAGCTATTCGCCCACTTCGCCGGGATACTCGCCTACGTCTCCTTCGTATTCCCCAACTTCTCCCAGTTATTCGCCCACATCTCCAAGCTATTCTCCGACAAGTCCAGCATATTCTCCGACTTCTCCACGTTACTCGCCCACTTCGCCTAGCTACTCGCCGACAAGTCCTTCTTATTCGCCGACTAGTCCTTCTTACTCGCCGACGAGTCCCGCTTACTCTCCTACTTCGCCGGGTTATTCTCCATCGTCACCGAGTTATTCTCCGAACAGTCCCGTTTACAGTCCAGCGTCACCGAGCTATTCTCCCTCGTCGCCAAATTACACGCCAACATCTCCCGCGTATTCTCCGACGAGTCCTTCGTACTCGCCTACTTCCCCAGCATACTCGCCAACTTCCCCAAGCTATTCTCCGTCGTCACCGAAATATTCTCCCACATCGCCGAATTATTCACCAACCTCTCCGTCTCTTACTGGTGGCAGTCCGAATTATTCTCCGACGTCACCGCAGTACTCGCCGACAAGTCCGCAGTATTCTCCCACATCGCCTACTTATTCTCCATCGTCGCCACAACACCCGGGAAGCACTCGGTATTCTCCTTCCTCCCCCAACTATTCTCCCTCGTCTCCGAATTACTCACCGTCGTCTCCGACGAGTTACTCCCCCATGTCTACGAAGTACTCTCCGACTTCCCCGACGTACACCCCCACTTCCCCCAACTACTCTCCCTCTTCCCCCGCGTACTCCCCCTCTTCAGCTGGACCCTCCACTTACTCTCCCACTTCTCCTACCTACTCCCCTACATCTCCCAATTATGATGACGGAGACGATTAAACTACTAACTTCATATTACATTCATCAGTTACTTGTCACCATAATATCTAAATCGACAAGCTTAGATGAATGAAGTTTAGACGCAGCGCACACAGAGCGCGAGGCGCGACGAACATACTAAAAATAACGAAAACTTGAGTTCTACGACATTCAGTTGAAAATAATGAACGTTCGCTGACATGACAGCTTGTCGACGCACGGCGCGCCCCTCATCTAAGCATTAATTTAAAATGTTATATTTTGAGTATCTTTGCCGCGCCGCGCTCTGTGTGCGTTGGGCCTCATATTTTTATGTTGTAATTACTTGTAATTTATGAATTAAAAAGGTGTATCAGTAATTTTCGAATATTAAGTAAAGTACAATAAATACAAAATCTGAGATACCTGACTAGCAAGTCGGAACCGAAATATAGTATGTGACATTAACAAAATTATTTAAAACGCATTTTTACCGTTTTTTCGAACTGGTTGCTAGCAGAGCTCTATATTTCAATGATATTCTAAAATTATTTAAATTCTCTATTGATGTTGTATTTAGAAAAAAAAGCAGTTAACTTTTATCGATCTTAAATATTTTTAGTATTGAAAATATCCATGTTTAGTTCCCATCTTTTATCATCTTTGATAATTTTGATTTCTGCAAAATATTTACTAATTGTATTTTTTAATATAAGACTAAATAAGAGAAATTGTAAAGTATCACCATACTTTTGGTTAAAATGTTATAATATTTTACTTTTCAAACTGGAAATGATCAGAAGTTTGGAAATTGTTATGAATAACTGCGATTATTTTGGTAAAGGCTTATAGAGGGCTATAGGAATCTAGTAAAGCTAAGCGTCGACCTTACGGCGTCGAAGCATTGGATACATCGCATTAAACGGATGATTTTTTCACAATGCGTCCGCTTGATCGGCAGTGATCGCATTTGCCGATGCAACTACCAACCGATTTAAGCAATCGAATGACATCATCGGCACGAAGCAACAGCGAGCTATCCGCTCTATGTGGATTGGTGGACGCACTTATGTGACTATACAAAGAATATCCGTAATAATATCAGAATACCCGATCCGTTTGATACGATGCGTCTGGTGGGTATGATGCCGAAAGGTGGTCGCTTAGCTTTAAAAGGAACAACCTGTATAAATTCACAATACATTTCCACTGTTAGATAAAATCTACCGTGATAAAAATAATTGAGATCATTTATTGCATATTTTATGTAATTTTTTTGGTAATGCAGATTAACGGATGTATTTCCTCATTAACTTTATAGGTTAGATATAAAATTAACTAGATTGCTAAAAATATTCATGATTTACTGTAAGCGAGGTGTTTTGCTAAATAAATGTTAATTAAAAATATATTTTATTTAATTTTACTTCACTCTTCATAGATAAACGCTTGACGATGGTTAGTGTCGTGTGATCTAAGATGTAGCGTGCTTAGAGAAGAAAGTTTGATTGATTGATTACACAGATCACATATTACTTACTAAGATTAAAACATAAAAATAATTTAAAAATTAAAAAACCGGCTTCAAAAAGAAACAAAAAATAATTAAAAAAACAACAAAAAATAAAAGAATTGATAAAAATGACCAAAATAACCTCTACATAGGTACAGTGCCACCGACTAATTAATCTGTTTTATCATCTGAGGTCGGGCAGCCAAACTAAGTACAATATGGAACCAACCAGTAAAACTACGTTTATTTTACCCTTTTTAGTATACCTACTTACCTAAAAATCAACAATATTGTTACCGTAATTTTAATTATTGAGGAGTTTGCTGATGAGAAGGTGGTTTCAGGTGCCGCATCAATCTGTACTTAGTTCTTTAGGGGTCTATTCTTTTTGGTAGAAGTCCAAAATGAGTAATTTATTGAATTCTGGGATGCTATCCTGTCCATCATTTCGATACTCATCAGATCCTTACCAAACTTTCATGGGACCACCTCGCAGCTTCCACCTTTCCATTAATAAAAGAACTATATCAATCGGTCAAGCCATCTTCGTGTAATCGATGAACAATTGAATTGAATACAGCGTTTTGAGGAGCATTCCCGGTCCTCACTTCGAAGATCCTCATCAGATCCTCATTAAATTTTTATGGGACCATCTCGGAACTCCCACCTTTCCATTAAAAAAAGAGTCATTGCAATCGGTCAAGCCATCTTCGAGTAATCGATAAACAACTGGATTGATTAATGCGTTTTGAGGAGCATTTCCGTTCATCACTCCGAAGACCCTCATCAGATCCACATCAAATTTTTATGGGACCATCTTGGAGCTCCCACCTATCCATTAAAAAAAGAATCATCTTAATCGGTCAAGCCGTCTTCGTGTAATCGGTGAACATACAAAAAAAAAAAATTATACATACAGACGAATTGATAACCTCCTCCTTTTTTTTGAAGTCGGTTAAAAAGGGTAGGATGTGTAACTTATTCTTACGATAAATGAGACGATCTGTCCAAGAGAGATAGTGAGACGTTCCAGACTAGCGCAATCGAATTGCCATTAACTCTAGCTAGACACAGTTTAATCGTCTCATTGTCTTGACTAAGCAACGTATATACCCTTTTTGTTTTAATCTAAGGTTGACTATAACATAAACTTGAAACTAGCCTGTAAATTCATAGGTACCTACTTAACCCGTATATTTATTAACGTTCAATAAACCTAATTTAGTTAAATTCCGAATAAAGGTAAAAGGTGGTAAAACCGAGGTAAAACTTATTTTCGCTACAGTTTATGGTTACAGGGGTTTATATTAAGCCTTCAGAAAAAATGAATCTACGACATTTCAGAAGTGGGATATTTAGGTTTTGTTTTAATAATAAAAATAAAACTACAGATTTATTACTTTACAACATTACATTCTTAACATAATTACAAAATACAAACTTACGTAACTAACTATTGTGCTTTATAAACTTCGAACACAGCCATTTTAAATACCTACTAGACTTTACGTCGTAGACTAAAATTATTAACTAGATATTAATTACAAATAACGATAGTAGTATTCGCAACGTAGCGGATGGACAGCTTAAACAATTTAAAACTTAAATCCTTATTTAGGTGCATAATCGATTAGGTCCTAATTAATAATATGATTAGGTGGTAATAATACCATATTTTCATAAATTATCATTAACTAGCCAACTGCCCCATGGTCACTGCCCCTCTTTATTATAATACAATATATTGGTAGCATAGTTTTACCTATCATTTAAAAGGTTCGTAAACTATTGTTGGAAGAAACATTGAAATTTAATCTTTTTTTTTTGACTTGGAAGTCACTTCTATTACGTACAATACGTGGTTTTATTTCCCTCTGTATATTTCGATGATACGATCTTGATCAACATATTCGAAGATATGAGGTGCGTCCATCAGAATGCCGACGGTTCCAGCTGTGGTGACTATGAAGAAAATGTAGAGTTGGAGTCTGTCAATCACCATCGCTACATACTTCCAATCTTCGCGAGTCTGCATAGAAAAAAACCAGTGAGACACATACATAAAGTGTTGAAAGTAAGATGAAAAAGGTAATGCTATAAGATACCTGAATGTATAGATCCTCATTTCGTAGATGCTCAGCAATAAATTCGACCGCTTCAGTTGCTTTAGCCGCTTCAGGCGAAAGCAGTAATGAATCAGAGCTCTCAGACTCCCTCCGTTCTCCCCCGAGACCCAAACCTCCGAGAGCCCCAAGACCTCCCAAAGCTCCGACTTCACCTCCACCGGCCGCTCGGTTGATCTTGCAGTTCGGGTGATGTAGGTCGGACAGCTCCATAGCTTCCATTTTACTTTGTTTTTCACCGATTGCACTATGGACAATTGCAGACAGGGAATAATTACAGACAAAAGAGTGAGCCAGAACTACATCAGAGATCCACATTTCGTAAAACAATCAAAGCGCTACGATCCATATATTTCAAGTTTCTTAATCTTGTGTATCGGTCTTATGTAGTTCCAGCTTTATTATGGCATCATAAAGTGGAGGAAGAGATTACCTAAGGTGCTTTGGCAAATCATGAGGAGCTGCGGCGTGTGGAGGCGCGCCCATTCCTGGCATCTCCATCATCCAACGGAGTCTGGTTTTACGCGGTCGACGCATGAGTAGGGCAGCCGGTAAATAATGCAGAAAGACGCTTCGTATCCATAACGGCATCCTATGATAAATAGGAACTTTTTAGTATATTTTACAAACTTAGTATAAGGTAGGCATTTGTGTAAAAAATCTTAACAAAAAATATTCTGACCTGTGGGTTCGCGGACCTCGGAAGTTCCAATTGATGATGATAACCGTCACCAGAATACTGACAGTATTCATAATAAATGTAAATAGAAGATATTTGGCTATCAGTGGAAGCACAAGTGAGGTCGGAGGAAGAATCTTTGATACAAGTAGCAAGAACACAACCAGTGACAGTAAAATGCTGATACCAAGGGTAACCTGAAAATGCCAATCAAATTATATATATCGAAAATGACTGAAAAATGGTAAAATAATAAAAAAGCTAGGTATATACCTTTTCTCCAGCTTCAGCAGGCAAATAGAAGACGAGCACACAGAGGAATGAAATGAGTACTGTTGGTAATATCAAGTTGACGGTGTAAAAAAGAGTCTTTCGTCTAATAATGATGTAGAATGTGATATCAGTCTCTGTTGGGTGATTTCCTTCATAGATATTCAGATATGCTGGTACTTCGATAATATCCCATGTTCCAGATTTCCAATAATCAGAGAGATCTACGAAATTCTTATTGTTGTATAGGGCTAGCGAGACTTGGTCGCCGTTGAAGGTCCACGAACCGAATTTCATGATGCATGTTTGTTGATCAAATGGAAAGTATGTGACGTCGATTGTGCAGGAGCTCTAAAACAAAAAAAATGTGCCAAAAAGTTACTAGGTAATAACTACCACTGTGTTTAACAACAAGTATTACAGTAGGGAGTGGCAATAGCACCGCTGTAGAAGTATAACCTACCCACACTGTACAGTGTCTACGGTCCTTCGTTCTTGTACTGTATTGTATTGTTTCATCCGAATAGGTCCCGATCCCGCGGGAAAATCAAGATGTGTCTTGTGAAGAAAGTGTCTTGTTTTATTCCAAGTCCCTAGCTAATTATTTCCAAGTTTCATTGCAATCGGTTCAGTAGTTTTAGCGTGAAGGAGTAACAAAGTCACATAAGTACCTACATATATATTATCGACTCTAGCTGTGCCCCGCAGTTTACCCGCGTAAGTACCATGTCACCTAAACTATCCTTATGAAAATTTTCATCCAAATCTGTCAAACGGTTCGATTTGACCGTGAAGAGGAAACAAACTAACAAACAAACTTTTATGTTTATAATATTAGTAAGGATTACAGAGGGATCAAACCTTTTATTATTATTATAAGTAGGAATGAAACCTCTATGCAATCATAAATCATAAGAACTTTATTTTTACCTATTTGCTTCTTACTAACTACTAATGAAATCTCACCTGATAAATAGCTGGAGGTACCCAGAGCACTTCACCATTGGGATAGATCAGGACGTTAGATTTGTATCGCACTTCGTAATTGCCGTCCGCACTACAATCACACAAAACGATAATATTTGTATCAGGTCATTAAGTAGGAAGTAATAATATGATAATACTAGCTGTGCCCCGCGGTTTCACCTGCATGAATTTCTATCCCGTAACGAATGTGACGCATCACGTAGGTATGTCATACGAAGCGTTGCTTTATTCAAAGTACCCTATATCTTATTTCAACTACCAAACAAACTATCCTTATACCAAATTCCATTCAAATCGGTTTAACCAAAACAAAAAAATCAAAAGTAGCCTTTAACCTTCCTCGATACATGGACTATCAAACACAAAAATATTTTTTCTAATTGGACCAGCAGTTCCTGAGATTAGCGCGTTCAAACAAACAATCAAACTCTTCAGCTTTATAATGTTATGTATTGATGAAACCTATTGAGTATGTATTATGAATATTTTTTTTTGTCTGTTATATCCTGCGATCGGTCTAAAGACTATAAACAGATGAGATGAAGTATCGAATATGATAATTATTGAACCTTATTTTGATGATAAACATACCTACTTTAAATATTATTTTAAAGGTAAAATAACATAAGTATTAAAAAATTCCCTCGCATTTGTTGAGGTTTGAAATCGCGCCTCCGGATCAGTACTCTGATGCCTTTACCAACTACGCTACGCCAACTCTTTAAAAAACCCTCTCCTTTTTTCCATTAAAATATTTCTAGTAGAAATGCCTTCCGTAATAAAAAACAATTTAATAATTAACGTACTTGTTAAACAGTACGATGTCTGGTTTCCAAACCTTGTCCGGAGGGAGTCGCAAGACCCCTATACCACCGTAGTCAGCTTCATCCCACATTAACTGGTAATCCATCCATACTAGACGAAGCCATACGTTTGATTTCATTATCTGATTTTTTTCGTTCTGAAATATGAAATAGACTATAATTAATTCAATCGTGGAGGCATTGCTGCCAGACTGTATCGCTAGATTCATTAGAATAGAAGTGGTGTGTGAATAAAGTAGAAAGAAACCTACAACGTTGATAAGTTGTACGAAAGCAAGTCCGAAACGGACGTCGACTTTTTGTGTCATGTTTTGTACAGGTCGTATCAGTTTGTTGTAACCCCGGAAAAGATCGCGCACCAGCCGTTCTTCGTCCTCGGAACACCATCCTGAAAATTGTACAACTTATTTATTTGTTTATATATTATTTTAATGTTGTCTAAGGTTTTCGCGATTTTGCATAATTAATAAAACACAATATATACCGGGTTTTAAAAAGCTCGGTCATTTAAAAATAATGCCATAAATAAACGCGGTATATATTGTGTTTTGTTAATATTTTAATTTTAATTAATTTAAATCATACTAGCTGCGCTCTGCAATTTCATGCGTGTTAGTCCCGTTCCCGCGGGAATACCCGGATAAAAAGTAGCCTATAATATTATTCTAGGTTCCAGAAACCTATACTCCAAGTTTTACCGCAATCGGTTAAGTAGTTTTTGCGTAATTAAGTAATAAACATACATACATACACACACATTAATACATACTCACAAACTTTCGCGTTTATAATATTAGTAAGATAGTAGGATTGGATTTGTGATATTTAGGTACATATAAGTATTTAAAAGTTATAGACTCAGCTACCTTATGAATATACTTATACGTCCCTCTTACTTTAACGGAATTAATATGCAAATATTTTGTTTGTCATTGATGCTTGAAATATGATAGGTACTTTATTTGCTAAATCAATTTAACATAACACGTTATTCAAAAAAGAAAACTAAACAACATTCATTCATGAGAATCGTGGTTATCTAACGCCAAATCTCCTCGCAAGATGCTGCGGCGACTCTGTGACAGATCAATAAGAGCCTTCGAGATCAACTGGAAGGAAACAACTGTTCTGGTTCCAAAAAAATGTGACAGTTCTCATAAAAATAGTAATTCAGTTTAATTTTTATTGAACGCGGTCAAAATATTAAGGATAAATAAGTTAACGATATCAACATGAACCTAATAAATATAAACCGGTAACGCGTTGATGTCTAATGTCTAATATTAATAAAATCGATCAAAAATTAATTGGCACTCGTTAAAATCTTTTATTAGGAAGTCGATACGAATATAATTACTATTTTGAAATTAATTTTGCGCATTCGCGATTGAAGTTTAATTGATGTTTAATTATATGTATGTAGATAAGTAGGTACCTATAATCCGTTAGGTGCTAGAAATCGAGGTTTTGGAGTTAATGTACGTACGGGTGTATTGACGGTTTATGATAGTGTATTACCTGAGTACAGAAGTGTGAGAAGAGCGGCTGCCATCAGGCAGGGTCGAGTCCCGCCCTTCATGGCGGCGCGCTGTGTGGCACTGCCGCACGCAGCAGCCGCCCGCCCCGCGCGCCTGCATTCCCGTCTGAACCCGGAATATCTACCTACACACACATATCTAAGATTTTCATACTATGCACTCGTGTATTATAGCTGTACATAGACCGAATCAGCCTTAGCTCGTCGTTTTGTCAGACCTTTTGTCTGCTTTCCGCAAACTAAGTATTTTACCGACTCTTTGGGTCCTTTTGAGTATCCATTCTTTTCACGTAAGTGTATAGGTATATACTTAGGTGTTTTTTTATATAAGGTACCTAGATATACCTCATCTACCTAGTCACATTGCAGACTGTAGATAACTTTATGAAAAGGATTTATTGGAAAGCATTTATATCTTGTTATACACCTACCTACCTAATTATTCATAAAGGTACCTAATGATTATTATTTGAATTGGTTTTAAAGGTTGTCTCACTTTGATACTGGTGGTCTCGATCTTACCTATACTAGTTAAAAATGAGCGGGATAGGTAGGTAAGATACTTACTTAGGGTTGGTTTTATCAAAGATAAGAGTTTTTCAATTACTGTAAGTTAGATTTAATTTTCTGCTAATTTGCATAACGGAGGTAATTGTTTGCTGGAAGGTGCCTTTTGCGCATGTGCAATATCCCACGGGAGAACATCGATTGTCTTCTGGCAGTTGCCCCCCGATCCCTCCACACTCCACACTGCCGTAATATAGGTCAATTTGCGAGTATTATGTAGCTCGCACTCAATTTAATCCTTGTTCAAAGAATTTAATCAAATCTTGCTCCTATTTTTGGCATCAACGTTCTACTTTATTAAAAAATACCTTTTCTTTTCTCTTCAGGTTTTGCTTAAATTATAATAAATTAAACGTCTTTTGATTCATTCGTTTATATTTAATAAACAAAGTGCAATTCAGAGTATTATTAACCCTAACAATTGAACAAATCTCGAGGACATCTGATTGTCCCGATGGGTGACAGATGGATCCCGCACATATCGCCAATATATTGATACGTACCAAATAGGGACGGGCGGCATCCATCGTCTCTGTCGCACAACCACTAACAATTGGTTGAAGACAAGATTATAACAATAAATAAATTAATGAGCAAAACACTGTGGGGTAATAATCATAGACGATCCGCAACTTCCAGTAGATCGTCTAAGATGACTAGCTTATACCTCGAAAAAAGAAAACATGGCATGAGCAGTGCGGGGTACAACTACATTCTAACTAGGTACCCGCGCATTAACTCGAGTGCGGGGACGTTTTCTTCTTAAGAGGTGTACAATGTTTTGGTAAACAATATATGAATGGTTAAATATATTCTCATGATGACATCATTGTGAATAGAAATGAACTCGAGATAAATTTCGGTGGATGTGGCAGACGAGCGGTATTGCCGGTCGAGGTCAATTGTGTGAACGGCGTCGTCGAAGAAATGCATTCCGGTACTGATGTTCCCTATTTTATGTTCAACATAAATTATGATGAATAGGTGTGTCGGTGTTGCTTGATTATATATATGTTGTTTCTTTCGATGATGTTATATTCCCGATAAAATTTTTGAAGAAGAATAAATTTAAAGCTAGTAATTTTCAGCATATGAAATTTTGTAACCATATTGAGAGAAGTATAAATTTGATACCATTACGTAATTTAATTACTTGTATAAGTCGCTTCGAAAGTCCCAGTGACTTAATTCAAATAATAATACTTTTGTTAACTACAACTTTTAACGAACGTTTTATTAAGCTATAGCCTTGGATATTACCATTTATAACAATATCGACCCGTTCTCAACGAGGCATATCACAACCTGTACCAATTGAATCAACATTGTTTGTAAAGATCTATACTAGCTACTGACACATATACATCCGAAAATAAACTTAGGGTCATAAACACGATTCATGGAATCGAACAAGAAGGAAACGAAGGGCCTATAACTGCCCGAACACTAAACTGTACAATAGATTTCAAGAGTCAAAGAAGACTAACAAAGTTAAATTTTAAATGCGAATCAGGTCGTTCAACGGTATGAAGGAAGACGTTTTTGTGCTACGATTTTTGTTTCGGTCCCCGGCGTCGATGGCCAGCGACCACCAAAAACGGCGGCTATTCTAGCGTGGACTTATCTATACTAAAGTCTGTTGGCACCGGCGCACACGTCCGGTGCTATACGATACGATAGCACGCAGGTACTGCCACGGTTGAGTTATAGCAACAGGGCGGAACTCGCTCTCGGGCGTTTGGTATAACAACACATCAATAGGTATATGAGGGATTGTAGTCGTTGGATTCCCTAGTGTACGACGACCGTCTGTTTGTATATCCTCAAAAGAAAGATAAGCTTGCCGGCGAAGGTGCCGGAGGTTTCGAGGACTCGAGTACGATAGGCAGTTACCGGTTGAGCTTACAGGGATGGCAGTCAGCGGTTACTTATTACTACAGGGTGGCGCGAGCGACGAGGCGAGCGGTGCAACTTCTCACCGCTGCGTCAGCACCCGCGCCATATCGCACATCACAACTTAACAAGTATTTGCGGTATCACAGAACGTTTCGCATGCGCAGCCGCAGGCGGGCGGGTCGCTACGACACCATGATGTGTGGCGCGGACAGCAGCACGGCTAGCGTGGCGATGATTGTGAACAGGGTAAAGATAATAAGGCACAGTCTGTCCACGACCATGGCGGCGAACTTCCAGTCGCGCGAAATGTCCGCATCTTCGTCATCTTTGCGCATCTGGAACAATTCACTTGGTTACATTTCCTGATCAATATAATAATGAAATATAATTTAAAGTGAACATCAAATTGTGTTTACCTGATCTGTGATGACTCGAAGCTCTTTCAATATAAGCGAGAGCTCGTAGTCGACACCGAAGCAGCTGTGCGCCGCAAGGCCCGCGCCGTTCTCCTCGCCACCCCTGCAACAAGCACGGCTCTGTACCCACCGGACACATCTACACCCTAACTACAGGTAGAGCCGAGGAACGAAGGGAACTACGGGAGTTATGCTGTTGTGAACAGTTGATGTCAAAGTTACTCAAGATCCGAAGTTACTAGTTACTAGACAGTTGAAAGTGAAAAGTGATTAATCTTCGATGATTTCGATGCATGTCAGTTAAGCTGTTAAGGTCGGGTTGACTGCGGATCGTTTGAGGCGAGGGTTTATTATCGTAACCGTGCTATTTACGGCGAGTAGTGTTCGTGTAGATCGTCGAGGGACCTGTAGTATCGGCAGCAGGGGGGCTGCTGCGAGTGCGCATGCCGGAAGTCGTCATCGATATCGAGCACGTTAGCTAACAGCGACTTGGAGGACCGCTCGCGCAGCTCGAGGTCTGGCGGCGGCGGCGCGCGCGCTGGCGGCGGCGTCGTCGCCGACCCCGGCCGCGACATGCGCAATATCCACGGTAGCCAGTACAGGAATACGCAACGTATCTGCCATAGACAAAATAAATGTTACGATAACTAAAACCAACAAAATAAAATAACAAAATAAGATCAGTTTTAAGTTACCCAATCGCTCATTTCGTGCGTGTCTGAGTGCCGATGATGGTAATTTAGGATGAGGATCGTGGAGACGACAGAAGAAGCCACCATGAACATGATGCAATTGAAGTATGTGCCAAGTAACGGGACCGCGTCAGATGTTGCGGGCATTGTTTCTGCTACCATGTTCAGGAACACCGTTAACGACAGCAGAATTGTTACACCTAAATGAGCAAAATTGTATATAAGTGTTAATTCATAAAAGAACAATTAAACAACGACACGAAAAGAGAAATGGACTTACCTAATGATAACTTCTCCCCAGAATCTGGTGGTAAAGTAAATCCAAGGAGAGCCATAGAGGCGATTAGCACGCATGGGACGATTAAATTGAAGAAATAGTATAGTGTTTTTCTTCGTATCACCACCGCGAATGTTATGTCGATATATGGTTCTGGGCAGCAGTTGTAGTAAATTTCGTTTCGCTTCCCAGGTACACCTGTTAGAGTAATTAATAATGAATCACATTTGTTACTTGCGACATGTACGTTCAATGTACATAGGTACCTATAGTCATGATCGTAGTATTAAGGCAAAACAGACAAACCTATAAGCTCCCATTCGCCGTTTGTGACAAAACTGCTGATGTCGCCACCCGCTTCATCTTGTAACTGAAGATCCAACTGTTAACAAAATATGAAAGTTTAAAGTTACCTAAGTAAATATCGCAACACAATATCGCACAAAGAAGAAGTAATATTTTACTTGATATCCATCGTAAGTCCAGCTACCAAATTTCATCTCACAGCGCTGGTCATCGAAGGGAAACCAGGTGATGTCGATCTTGCAGGTGCTTTTGAAGATACCAGGAGGCACGTACAGGCAAGATCCATTGTTTCTCACCACCACATTTGTTGGATATGTACTGTCGAATCCTTCGTCCGCGCTACATAAAGACATTAATAATGTTAGTCTTGAATATAATCTTGGTTCCAAATATGTACAAATTATGTGCTTAGGTACAAAATACTCGTAGTTTGTTGAAATTAAGCATCTTCCTACCTAAGACGCATCCATATTCGTATAAATTAACATTTGCATTTATATTATTAAGTGGGATGCGATAGTAATTCTGTTCGTCTATCTGTATGTCTGTTACGATTTCACGTCTAAACCGATTTTCATGAATTTTGGTAGGTATAGAGATAGATGGGACCTTCGAGAAGGAAGCACGCTGCTTTTTATGCCAATATTTTCGCGGGAACGTGGCTGACGCGAATAACAGTTAGTAAAGACTAAAAGAGGCCTTAACACACCTTGTGGGACACCCAAAATAGAAAAATAACCCCTTTTAAAGAAGACAATGGTTTATAGAGTCTGACAATTGTTGTTCTACTAATAAGGGAAAACATACATCCTATCTAGGTTTCCAACATTGAATGTTACACCTAACTCCAGCAGCCTCCCGCGGTTTCACCCGCGTAAGTGGATACTTACTGCGATCCCGCAGGACTACCGGGACAATTAAGTGGCCTGTATTTTAATCCAGATCTCCAACTATCTGCATCGCAATCGGTTCAATAATTTTTACGTGATTGAAACAAAAACATCAAAACTTTCGAATTCAATTTGTTTGTTTTAACTGTGTTGTTTAATCTTACTAATATTATAAACGCGAAAGTTTGTATGTAAGTATGCATGTATGTATGTATGTATGTGAGGTTGTTGCTCTTTCACGCAAAAACTACTAAACCGATTGCGATGAAACTTGGAATATATGTATCTGGGCACCTGGATTAACACATAGGCTACTTTTTATTCCGATATTCCTGCGGGAACGGGACTTACGAGAGTAAAACCGCAGGGCGCAGCTAGTGTATTATAAATGCCACATTAGTTCATTTTATGAAAAAATAGTCTTACTTATTTACCTAAGTTTCATTTACATAAGTGCATATGTAAAATATGTAACTACAAAAATGGATGGAGTAGACACTGGAACATAATATTTTGAATAAAAACCTATTTAGGTCTTAAACCACTCTCCTATTTTTAATTCGTGTTTAATCTATACTTGGTATCTTAAACTGTATGTACTAACCTGTTGTACATTAGGACGTCTGGTTTCCACATTCTGTGGGGTGGTACCCGCAAGTCTTTTACTCCTCCAAAATCTGAAGTATTCCATCTCAAATTCATATCATTCCATTCCTGCCAGACAAATATAAAATGCTAGAGTCGCCCCAATACCAGATATCAACAAATTACCTACATTAAAATTAAATTAAGAAGTATTAGGCATATTAACATAAAATAAATTAAACAGTACTTACTAATTTAAGCCAGATGTTAGTTATTAATAGCTGATTTTTTTCGTCCTGTGGAATAAATTAGAAAATTATTAAATCGAATTTCAGAGTACAATTCAAAGTAAACTTTATCAAGACTTTACTAGTATAAACTTTATCAAGATAAATTAGGTAAAATATTACCTAATTTATCTTGATAAAGTTTATAGTTGAAACAGCTTTTGGACTAAATCTTATCTGATCCTAACGCATAATAGTTTTTGAATAGATTGTTAGATTTGCTAGCATGCAACGTGTGCCTGTAATTGCTATTAGCTCCTCTCAAATCAGCCAGCGTATTTAGGAATTTGGGCTAGAGGGGCAGGTTAAAAGATGTCGCATTGTTTGCTTAGGAGCACCCGCAGTTATTGGACCTACCTCGCTCGCCCGGTTAACCTTACGTGCGGTGGCTTAAATAAATAACATATCTGAAAGCCGAGAATAGGTAATATATAAATTTAGTACTTATATAGTTGTTGTATCTTTAACATCTCTTTTACGGTGAAGAAAACATCGTGAGGAAACCCACGGCTTAGTTAGCTCCAGACGTATTGTCCCGTTTCTCTGTACATGGCTGACTAGGCTGGTAGGGTGGTATAGGTACAGGGCAAACCTACTCCACCTAAAAATGTCTCGGGCCCTTTAAAACATGGATTTAGGAGCTCTGCCTGACTAGGATGCCATGGCGACGTCGCCAGCTACGTATCTTAATATTAACTGCTTGGATGCGTAACTAACCGACGACATCGCCATGGTATCGTAGTGAGGCAGAGCTCTAAAGGTGAAAATGGCCAATTATCGTTCTTACCACGTCAATGATCTGCATTAGCGTAAGGCCGAAGGAGAGTTGCAGCGGGTCGCTCTCGTTGACCACGGGTCGCTCCAGCACGTTGTAGTGGTCGAGCAGATGGTGAAGCAACCGCTTTTCGTGGTACCCGCCGCTTGCTCCTTTACAAATTGGTAACAATATTTTTGATTTATTTCAAAGTGTTTAATACACTTGGATGACTAATTTTTAAAGATATGCTTTCTAAAAATTCGCTACCAACACGATTTAATCCTCCATCTTTAAGGATCCGTTCCAGCGCCTTATACAATTTGGCAATAGATGTTCCAAAAATTCGCACTGTAGAATTAGTGCTGTAGGGACCAAAATTGAATAAGGCCAAATTGCGCCAAATTGGATAAGGCGCTGAGACGGATCCCCAGAGATGCAGGTTCAAGTGCTGTTGGGTGTGAATTTTCGATAACATCAGTTTACCAGGCATTACAAAAATCCCTAAATAACGAGAAAAACTCATCACAATAGAATCACTAAGCAAGTAGTTAAAATAAAAAAAGTCCACTAGTTCAAACCAAATTTACTAAATGTTGTCCTATCTGTTAATTTTAATCAAATTAAATTTGTCATGTTAGTGTAGTCGGAGTGGCAGTGGGCAGCCCAACTAATTTAAAAAATATTTTAAAAATTTAAACAATTAAGTATATTAAACTAACATGAGCACTGACTTGATCCGTGGTTCTAAAAGCCAATTTAAAAAAAAACAGATTTACTATATATACTTAGATATAGATGAATAAAGCCTGAATTCATCGTTTTGGAGCTACCTAGGATGTACATGGACACTGAGTGGGTAAGGCTTTTTATGAATTACCTCGAAATCGGGCTTATAGTCACATTCGCATACCTACTCGTAGCTTCTTATGGTCCAACACAGTCTTAAGTTTATGACGTTGAGTTAAATTAGTTTTCGCCGCAAGAGGGTATTGAATTCTATACGACTCAGTTACTCAGTAGATACTCAGTTATTGAATTTTGTAATTTAGGTGGGTACCCTACACGCTTAGGATTCTTTCCATATATTTTTTGAACCTTTAAATACAAAAATGAAATTAGGAATGAAATGTTTTGATTATTATTGTAGTGAATGGCTTTTGAATTTACATAATGTAAAATATGGTTGAGACAAAGATTATAATCGTTAAAAACATTGTTAGGTATATATGGTAGAGTGCAGTTGTGTTCTGTATTTTTTATCTGCTGTGTTTTAGTCAATAAAACGTTTCTATTATATTCAGTTTTGCAGTTTATCATGTAGAGGCTACGTACTTCAATGTGGTGCCTGGTAGTTGTTGTAGTTGGTAGATGGTAGTTGCATTGATATAGTTGGGTAGGATAGACCTAATAGGTAGGTATATATTAGTGGTGGTGGTGACTTACCCCCCGGCCAAAGCAGGGCCAGCAGTAGCAGCAGCAGGCCCGCGGGCGCCGCCAACAGCGAGCGGCGCGCCCGCCCGGTCATGTCAGCGCCGCTGCGACGCCGCCGCGCCGCGCGCCGCTGCCGCCCCGCCGCGCCGCGCCATCACCCGACACCCACCCCTCGCCTCCCGCACTCTCGCGCGCTCTACTCGGATCTATCGAACACGATTGGTATAAAATTCAATTCTTGTACGGTTTTCATAAATCGAAATGTGTTCACGAGCGTTCGGCGACGGCCCCACGTGCCGTCCTGAGTTGGAGCATCGCCGACGCGCCGCGGGTGGTGTACTCGAGTTACGATGTGTTTTTGAGCATTGTTGTGTAGCGGAGTGCGGCCGACCGTGGGGCAGCGGAGCCGCCGGTGTGCGGACTGGCGAAGGCAGCGCGACGCGCACCCTTCCCGAGACGCGCCGCGCAGCGCCGCCGCCCATTCAAGCGCGCCCGGCGCGGTACTTGCGCGTCGCGCGTCGCCGACCTTGCTGTGCCTGGTACACGTACACTTCGCCTCGTATCTCTGCGGACGACAGATCACCCGGGCGGCATGCGGCATCCGGCATCCGTGGTGTTGGCACCCGTGTCGCATCGCATCGCTCGACCTCTTGCTCTTTCCAATCCCTTTTTCACGGTTGAGACTTGATCATTAAGCATTTATTAGCCTTTACGTTTTAAACATATCAAAGGTACTTTTCGTTCCTATGCCTACATACTTACCATACATTATGTGGGTACATTTTATCAACTCAAATAATTTCAAAAACTCGATATCTTCGATACTTTAACTACATAGTAATTAAATATTTAAAAATATTTTACGAATTAACCTGTGCTTTAAAAAGACACAATAATTAGCTAAAATTGTGTATTAATGAATCCTAACCCTGACAGCTGATGTTAAGACAAATAATAATAAAAAAAAAATAAAAAAAAATGCGCGACGAATTGAGAACCTCCTCCTTTTTTGAAGTCGGTTAAAAACCTCGACATGCGAACGAGACGCCACACACTACCTACTTACGCTACCAGATAATTTACTGTAGGCACCTACCATAAAATGATAATGGTAGTAGGTGGTAATTGAAGCTTAATACGTTATGATGATACGAATGTTGTTTGTATAACGCATGATATGAACACAACCGCATTTTCATAATGATGGGTTGTCGTTGAGTTTAACGATCACAGATTCGAGTGTTGTGGTATTGTCGAGAGGGAGAGAGGAGAGTGGCGAGTGGAGAGCAGTGCGGGGGATGCGAGCGCGGGGATGTGTTCCGCGATCAATGAGGCGCCGCACCTCCGCTCTCGGAGCCTCCCGCCCGTGCTCACCGCTCGCCCTACCGCACTTCACATACGATAACTACCAAATTCACTACTCACACAGATCACTTTTCATCTAAGCAATAAATAACTGATACGATACGGGCTTTCAAATTTATATACATACTTAATAAGAAATTATTTTCTTTCATCATCATCTCATCGAGTTGTGAGTTTCTGTCTATTTTCATCTTACCTGGGTACATAGGTAGAGTGTGATTTGAATAATTTTATAATCAGGCACTTTAAAGTCTATATGAGGGCTGGAAAACCCCTGAAACGTCAGGTTGTTACCAATATAAATCCGTTTAATAAGTATAAACATATCGGTCCAAACCGAAAGTAGGTAGGTTATACCTACTTTCGACTGGTATACCTAACCTACACTAAAAAGGGTGAAATAAAAAACAACAGAAATAACCTCTACAGACAGTGCCACCGACTTATTTGTTTCGTCTTCTGAAGCGAGCATTTTTACTGGCTGGGTACATATTGTAGTTTGGCATCGACATCACATAAGTTGGTAGCACTGTATGTAGAGGTTATTTATGTTATTTTTTTAATTCAGTTTTTAATTAATAATTAATTTTTAAAATCTCTATAAACTGTACAATCTATCAGTATTCTATTAATATAATTTCGCCATTTTATAGGTAGCTCTCTATTTTACGGGCATACCCAGGTTAAGGTAACGACCTACAATATATTACAAGTAATTAATACCAAAGTGGGTACTAACCATTGGTACTAACTATATATTTTATTACTCATTAAATATACAACTTACGTATGGGCGCAATTTGATGTAACTTAGGTATCTACGTAGATAGTAGATGCATGAATGCTACAAAGTTTTAGGCCCTAATCCTAAAGATTTGTTATTTCCCTTGTATGTATATTGTACTAGCTGCGTCTCGGGGTTTTACCCTAAATAGTAGTCTATATGTAATTCTACGTTTTTAGCTATCTATATTCCAAGTTTCACTGCAATCGGATTAGAAGTTTTTGCGTGATTGAGTAACATATAATATATATACGTACTGACAAACTTTGAGCTTCGTAATATTACTAGGATAGGGTGGGACTTTATTCCTCAAGGTTTTAGATTGTGTAGGATGTTTACCAATATTTCGTTTAGACATGTAAGGGCTACCTGTGAAATCGTTATGTCATAAAAGGTGTCCAATCATTTTTTCCTCCTGTTTGCAAAGTCTATCAAAACTAGCATGTCATCCATTCGTTTTAGTCAGGAATTAGCTATATAATAACACGAACACAGAAGAAAACTGTCAACATTAGGTATACATAAGGAGATAATGCAGATAGCAAAGAATGAAAGCTTAGCCTTTAATTAAAAAAACAGCTTATTTATCTATCTAATTTCCCATCTAAGAACGAAGCTTCCTTCGGAGCTTTAAATAAAAAAGGGTATAGCTCGACTAAGGATTCATTAAAAACTAGTTGATAAATAAGATACAAGCGTTACACAAGGCTCAGGAGATTGTCCGGAAAGAGGGTTTTCTAGTTACAATCGTAAAAAAGCCTTCTTTAATTTCAATCCGGTATATTGTTCCCGTGGCTCAGTCGGTAGTTCGTTCTACGGCAAAGCGGAAGGCGTAGATTCCCATTTCACGGGAAACATTAAATATTAGAAGAGTCTCTTTTTTTAAATCCCTTGGAAGTATGTGGGTCTTGACAAAGATCCTTCGTAATTTAAAAAAAAACAGTAAATTCAAGTACCATTGCAGTAACACGAAAAGAATATTTTTTTAGATAGGTAAGTAATTATTAATTTAAGCTGCTACTTAACTCACTTTACTTACTTCCTACTTGCCCTTATAATATTAGAAAATATTATAATAATATTTGTTTGTATGTATGTATGTGATTGCGATGATGAAGGAATATAGATAGCTGGAGACCTGGAATAACACATAGGCTAGTTTTTATTCCGATATTCACGCGGGATCGGGACTTACGCGGGTGAAACCGAGGGACGCAGCTAGTAAATTGTGAAGTATAACAACAACGAAAAGTTTGAAAGATTAATCTTATGTTAGAGTGTGTGCCAGCAGACGCCAATTGCACGGGTTGATCGTCAAGTATGTCAGGGCACGTATCTATTCTAGCACTTAAATGTCTCAACAATGCCTTAGCAATGTCAGATGTTTCTCGATAACAATTCAGCAATTGTCGGTAATGTTGCAAGAAATTACTGACACTATAAAAGCTTTGGCGAAACTTTGCAAAATTTCCAAAAGCCTAACAATGCTGAGACATTCTTGAGACGTTTAAGTTATAGGATACCTTCCCATGTCATTAAGGAGAAGCATTGATAAACTAAAAACTTGTACAAGGTTCGCTAGCTCGAGTTCTCGTAGGCAACAGTATTTATGGTCTAATATTAATAATTAAAAAAAATATACATAAACCCGTATATTATTATTACCAATTTGATGTGTAGATTACTACTAATCAATACAGGAAAAATAATGTTCAAATCTATTTAGTTGTAAAATGGAAATGTTGTTTTTTTTTGGGTTGTGTATCTAATCGTATTAAGTAAATAAACCATAATGAAGGCAAAAGAATGATAAATTCAATATATATAATTCAACATATGGTTTCCGTATATTTTGTAATTTTAAATAAATAAATAAATCCTGTGACGAACACGCAGCGTAGAGAATTATAAAGATATATTGACAACCCAATCTACATATTACTCGATTCGTCCTCTTAATCCACTCCGTTTAAATTAGATACTATTTTTATTTATTTGTACCTACGTATTTACTTCTGTACGTTCTTCAAACGCTCATTAACATATTATTGACCACTTGTTCATTGAATAAGAAAGAAGTCATTTAATTAGTGTTCCCGAGGGTGGCCCGAATATACGTAACATGAATATTTAAGGCGGCGATAGATGATAAGCAACGGTCCTTGTCCTATTGCATATAAATGAGCGAGATGGAATTGCGTGAAAAATCTACAATTTCTCGTAAAATCAATAATTAACGAAGATTAAAATAATATTTTGAAAAAATGCGATGAAGGGGTTCTAGGTATTGTATTTTCTAATATTATGATGCCTATAAGAAAATATAGCGGTTAAGGATTTAGAAGAAAAATTGATTTATTTTGTAAAACAGGGGTAACTTTGCCTGTATAATAGTGGTATTTAAAGTTATTTTTTATTGTTTTTGAAATGAAGGGGACACTTCTTGTATCATGTACAATAACATAATACATTGTTTAAAGATCTATTTCATACCGGTTATGAATAAAACCATTCCTTCCATCGGAAGGGATTTCACATGAGTCGCGTCCTTAATGGAATTACCTTCATAGGTACTTTAGTTGGCTTGGTTAGTAAAGTTTTGTTGATAATCCGTGAACGATAACGCAATTGAAAAAATCGTTTATGGCACGTAAATGAAGGCCTAAATTCAAAACTATTACAATAACTCTATAGTCTGCGTACACCAGAACGTTTTGTTACAAATAATTATGATTAGGTATACTTAAAGAAATGCTTTCCAAAAATTTCGCACACGACAGGATTTCAACCTGCACCTTTGCTTGCTCTGCCTGAATTTTTGGAAAGCATTTCTTTAAGTATAGTCATCCAAGTGTAGGAAACACTTTGAAATATATCAAAAATTTGAGGAGGTAGTTTACAGTTACTTTTTAGAATGTTAAAATAGACAAATTACGTCTCAGTCAACCTTAAAAAAGTCAACTGTAAAGTTGGCGCAAGCTCGGTTTGTTTAAAAATCATGAATAAAACGCAGTTACTCATCGATAATGTAGCTTTCTATAGATTTTTGAAATCTGTCCTACAGTTTCGGAGCCTTTATATTTATTACAAATAGTTTGGTAATTAAATCTTTCCTCTTTATAATTTTAGTATTAAATTTAAAAATGTTTGAATAACTGTACATATACATGTATAAGTATAAACTGCTGCCTGAAACATTCTACTACTAGTCTGAACACCAGCAAACTAATTAATTCCGCATAAAGATCGAGTAGAAATCGAACAAAGCCATACAGAAAGCTCACGATCTAGTTCTAAGACTATAATGAGTATTTGATAGGTACCAAGCTACGTTTAGTAAATGGTACCAACTCTAACCTAACCTACTGTGAACTGGGAAGTTTATGAAACTCAGAGAAAGCTACCAAGTAGTGTATTGAATAGCTCAGCATGAACAAAAGCGGTTCATTTGCTAGAAACTTGGGGAAATAATGAACGTCCTATACCTGAGTGAAATGTCAAACGTAAAGGTTAAATGTTACGAGTGCATAGGCTCAGCTCTGAGCTAACAGTATCCCAACGTTTGCAAGAAGCATGAAACTAGGAGATACCTACAATAAATAAAATAAATAAATATTGCACGACATTACACACAGCGCAATCTAACCCCAAACTAAGCACTAGGCTTGTACTGTGGGTACTAGACAACGGATATACTACAAATTATACTTTTTTTTTGTAAATACATACATGTTATACATAAAAAGACACCCAGACCAGATAAAAATATTTATTTTTATGAATAAATATTTGTACCCGACGGGAATCGAAACCGCAGCCTTCTGCATTGCAGCCGAGCGTTCGACCGATGCGCCACAGGGGCCGTCAATAGCACAAACAGTGAAATACACAGGGGCTACAATAGTAGGTAGATGTAAAATTAAAACTGAAGTCATAAGTACTACTTATAGTACAAGTCTAGTGCTTAGTTTGGGGTTAGATTGCGCTGTGTGTAATGTCATGCAAAATTTATTTATTTATATATTTAGTTACGTGTCTATAAAAAGTTCGTGTCTGTTTTCGCATTGTTAACAAATGGTTGCCGGTGATAGTGGATAGAAGGTAATAAATATTTAATAATAACGCCACATCGGTTATGTACCGTTACTTATAAAAGCGGAGTAAGTAATCGAGTTGTATAAAAACTTGTTCCTGTTTATTGTTTTTCTCTGTTGTCAAGATTATCAGTGGCGGTTGCCGGCCGAATGCCAACTTGCTGGTCGAAGGTTTACAGGTTATCGGTATATTTTTTGCAATCAACCACCGCATTCGCTGGAAGGCAGCTTCCGCCACATATAAAACATCAGAATTTATAACAGTTCATTTTATCAATGATTCTTTTAATAACGGACAAGTTTGATTTAAATAACGAGTCATTGATTCAAGATGTTTCTTGTAACTGTTCCTGTACCTTAGTCTCTACATTAGCATTAATAAATTTAACTTTTAAAGTATTTAGAAGACCTTTTTTGCACAAGTTCGCGTGATACTCTGTAAGTAGCTATCTATATCTAGGTGCTGCTTAAATATGTGCTTAGATACGAGTCCAGACACACGTTCTAACCTAGGTATGTACATTTACAGTACACATTAAGTATTGTGCTGTCAAAGGAAAGCCGTTTACATGTATAATTTAGTTTAAACGCCATTATCTCAACGAGCTCTTTCGCACATCCCTTTAACAACCTACATGATAGTGTTGTGTATAAATTAATTATATCAAAGTAGGTTCTGGTTAATGAAACGAAGCGATTTACTCGTTGTAGATATGGTTTAATAGCTTTTAGACGACGAGGGAAATGGGGAGAAATGCGAGGAAATAAAGAGTAGAGAAGCGACAGAGGCGTCACTGCGTCGCGTGACCGCTCATTGGGTGCCTGCAAATTGCACATTACACGCCGCATTCGGCCGCAACCGGCCATTAGTGCATTCTCACTGATTACTTCATAGCGAAACCGACCATGGAAACTGTTACAATTTTTTGCTGCCTAGCGAAATTTACATTGTTTCTTTAATACTTGGAAAACAATAAACAAAACACGCTACATCGCTTTCAGTTTTACAAATACGTAAAGTGCCTATGTTTAATACCATGTCAATGTCATTGTTCGACGGTTTAGCCAGTATTATTGTTTAAATATTTTGTAGGTGTTGCAATTTTATGTTATTGTTAAATGCCTTACACGATTTGTATACAAACGAAGCTCATTCCTTTATTATCCAACAGCAATATGGTTGCGTGTTGGCACGTGTTCGTCTCTCCTTTCCGACCTCTACGAGAATGGAAATGAACGACAGCTGCCTCTACTTTCCACCCCTGCCTTTCAAGTAGGTACGATGCTTACACAGCACCTCAAAGCTCAGAGACAACATGTGTCTACTTTACAAAACACCTATCAATCTTATGACAGCGCAGCGCCAGCGCCCGTCAAAGTCTTCGAGCATTAAAATATTATTTTACCTTACGTTAAACGTCAGAAACTGTCGCAGAACGTTTATTAAATTGAACAAAATCAATTTAGGGAACTGGAAGGGTGTCATCAATAATACAGATGCTGCGCTGAGAGACGTCGAAGCCTTTATCAATATCGAAATGTACGTATATTATATGTACATAGTCGTCAGAGTGTTCCTTCTGTATGTATAAATTTAATTAACTTTCTTTTATTAATATGCGAGAGTCGCTTGTTTATAATTTGAGTAGGTACTATAAGCATGTATACTACTGTCCTGTGGTGATCCTGTCATATCCTACAGTATTTTACGGTACCTAAACATTTTTGTATGATGTTCGTACTCCTTCACGCAAAAACGATTTGAACCGATAGCGATTAAATTTGGCATGCAGATAGCTGGAACCCTAGGATAACATATAGACTTTACTGTTGTAAAGGTTTCATTAATATTAATTAAAATAATTTCAATTGATTTTGACAGTGGCAACCTTTTTAAAAAAGGTTGACGGCCGAAAAAGAAAAAAAAGAGAGAGAGAAAAAAAATGGCGCCTAAAAGCATTCGCGTGTTTTTGTTTGGAAAAATTGTTTTGGAAGCAAATTAAAGCAATGATAAAGATTACTACAGTATTAGTTAAATGTAGTGGTTATAATATCTGAGTTTAGTTGACAAGGAATATTGTACTAGTGATTAAGATAAGATGATCTATCGTTGCAAGTAAACATGTATTATTGAAGACATTATGTGAGTATTATTTACCTAAATCCTACTAGGAAAGGCAAATCGTAACACTGTTGTCCCGATTCTCTCATTGGATTGGAACCCATACGGTTGGAATCGCAGGGCACAGATAGTGTTATCTAAATTTCGAGATGAGAAACCTCGGGCGCGAGCTACTTTCGGTTTCTGCCTACACCTAGATAATATTTTTGCAATATTGTCGAGGGAGAACGACGGCAACGACGGTCGGTCACACTGATTACTTATTAATGACTGCGGACCATCCCCCGGCTCCAGACCTATGACAAATTTGAACCGAAAACAAATTGTATCATCGATCTTTCACAATAAGCAGGGTTGGAGAAAAAAAAAACTGTTTTTATAAAACTCTTTAAACAACTGTGAAAAAAAAAACGTTTTAAATTCACACGATTTGTTAACATAGTAACAACTGGTTGCCAGACCCCTTGCGAACAAAATCATTGTAACATGATCGAAACGTCGATATAAGAAAATAAATCGCGATTAAGACCCGGTAAAATGTAACTAAATTGTTCAAAAGCTCGTTTATTCAAAAAAAACCTTAAAGTTATTATTATTTTCCATTTAATAAGTAGTAAAAAATCTATAATTTAGTATTAGCGCAAACTGAAATAAATCAGCGCTAATAAAAATAGCGACAAAAGCATTTTTTCCAGTTTTTCTGACGTTTGACTCCTTCCAAACAGCCAAGTTTAAGATATTTTTCTCTACAACTGTGTATATTTCACCCGAGGTCTCTATCCTCGGGGCCAGTAAAAAATACCTCGTGCCGAGTGTTCCCGGAAAACTATGCGTTGATATGAAAGGTCGGGGGTTGAAAAATACTTAATATATTAAAGACAAAGTGATTAAAATCGAAACCATAAGACCAATTTAGTTAATAATATTTAGTTATTGAATACGATCTAATTTGGTTCTTATAATATGATAATGGAATGTCAATTATATTCTTAACATATAATTGACATTCCATTATCAAGAAGATGTGTCAACATTATACTAACTTCCAAAAATACTAAAATATCTTTAAAGTAAACGAAGTAGATTCAATGTACCTATTTTTAAAGATCATACAGCAAAGTTACTTGTCATACTGATATGTAAAACTAATATGTTATCATAATATTATATGATATTATTTTTTTTCAAAAACTCTATACCTAATATAGTAAAAAACGACGATAAAACTTGCCATGTAGGTAGATGAAGCTAACAAATTTATTTTTTAAAATTCCTGTGTTTTATGGCTATTTAATTTTATTTTAGACTAGCTGCGCCCCCCGGTTTCACCCACGTAAGTCCCGTTCCCGTTCCCGTTCCCGCGGGGATTAAAAGTATCCTATGTCCTTCTCCTGGTTCTAAGCTACCTACCCACTAATTTTCAGCCAAATCGGTTCAGTCGTTCTTGAGTTATAAATGGTGTAACTTTTTTTTTTTTTTTTTATCGAGGGGAATCGCCTTAAGACCTTCAGGCCGCTCCCGGGGGAGAGCGGCCCGGTGTGTGGGGGTCCCTGCTGGCCTGAGATGATGGGCGGCCAGTGGTTTACCCACTAAACCCCTCGGTGTCCAGCGCTCCGCAATTGCCAGAGCTCGCCGGAATTCCTCACGGAGGTTCATCGGCGAGCTCCAGTAACACGACTTACTTTTATATATTATATATAGATTTAATTTTAGTTTTAATATTATAGTTTTAAATTTAATTTAGGTATATTATTTGTTATTTTATTAGTTACATTATGTTAATTAAATTTTATGAATGAATGATTTTTTTGTTTACTTGTAAAAAAAAAGCTAACAAAAAAGCCACTAGGTATTTAGCCCGGTATTCACATGGGATCCCACGGGTAGTAGCTTTGGACTGTATCAAGAGTAAATCTCTATTACAATAACATTATATGCCATAAAGCTATAATTATATCCACCAATACGTTATCCGAGATACAGTTAGAAACTTACATCATTAAAAGTTACCAAGACGTTCGACTATGCATACAGTTTGGACCGGTTATTCCGGATGAAATTTGGACATCTTCCGATCGCTGTTCAAGAACTTATAAATACATGAATGAAGTTATCTTTACCTAGAAAATGACGTACCTACTTTACTAATGGTCAGATTGATTACAGATACTTTTAAATTCATTGAATTATTTAGTAACTGTGTGTTAAAGTGGATCGTAACTGTCCACTAATATAAGTAGTGACAAGGTTTGCTAAGGTCAATACGTCTAGGTTTAGGGCTAACTAAGCCGTGGGTTTCCTCACGATGTTTTGCTTCACCGTAAGAGCGATGTTTATTGCATATTACTGTTTCATAAATGAAAAGTAAAAAACAAGACGATACCTAAAGGTAAAGAAACCTTAAAAATCGTTCGACGCATCTAGGAGCCTTAAAAAAATGTGGATGGACTCGGGTGGGACTTCAACACAATTTGGTGTCATTATACTTTTCCTTTAAAAGGAGTCCCACCCGACTGCATCCACAATTTTTTAAGGCTCCTAGATGCGTCGAACGATTTTTAAGGTTTCTTTACCTTTAGGTATCGTCTTGTTTTTTACTTTTCAGTTTTAACGGCAGTCGGGTTTTTTATTTATTTTAAATATTTTTTTTATTTAACGCTTTTTAGTTATTAGAGATTAGATACAATTACTCCAGAGAAACTCATTAACTCTGGATGTGTATACTCCAGTAGCGAGGACTCGAAATCGGTTAAAGATAGGCTATCTAAAAGCCTTCAATATTATAATAGCTATTCTTTTTGAGTTTTGCTGAGATGGCTATGAAGTAGGCAGGTATTCATCTTAAAATATAATTACCAAATCCGAAAACTTCGTCGCGACTGGTGATACAAAGGCTGGCGGTTTCTTGTCCTAGCGGATTAGCCTTGCTATCCATTATCCATAGCGCGACATTTCAAATTTTTAGTTAATTACTTATTGTAAACATAGTAATTGTTCTTCTTCTTCTTTAAAATGGCTTTTCCTTTCGGACATTTGCCAGTGTCAAGTATTATCAATATTTGCAGGTTATTTTCATCGAACGAAACCGTCAAGTCGTCATAGTTAAAGTCAAGTCGAGGGAATCATTGTAAAAAGGGGGGCATTTTTTACAATGTTTGTTCACGGAGCTTTGGAGAAAACACTAAGCTAAAGTCCATGTTTTGCACCGATTTTCACTTTTATTTTCACTTGTACACCATCACGAAACTAAATTGATTAATATGTCCCCGAAATTAAACAATTTACACGCATTTGAACTAAGTTTCACAAAAATGAAAATTTAGCAACACATCTCCTCAACGCATTCGCGCCAAAACTCAATAGTAATTGTTATTTATGTTATCTCTGACAAACTGAAAAATTAAACATTCAAATTCCTTCAAAAGTTGAAACTCTGCGTCAAAGTCAAATCGAAAAGTTTTTAAGTAACGTTCCGTTGTCTTTGCTCGGTTTTTATGGTCAAGAAAAATCTTGCTTTATAGCATTTTAAATCTTTATTTTTATTTATTTATTATTTTAATGTACCCTATGTCACTCTCACGGTCATGACGAATCTAACGACGTATCGTTTATCTAAATCGGCCCAGCCGTTTAGGCCCTACGACGGCACAAAAATAGGTCACATACATACATACATACATACATACACTCACGGCAAAAACATAACACTTCCTTTGGCAGTCGTGTAAAAAGACGTTGGTTGGTGGTCGGCCGAGGTTCGAACGCATAACCTTCGGAACGAAAACTAAAATATACGTTTTTTAAATTTAAAGACTATAATCTGACGTTTGGATTTTTAATATTTGACATTTTTCTTCAACAAGGAGTGCCAAATAAAAAACGAAGTATCTATATACTAACACCACTCTCCTGATATATGATACCCATTGCCAATAACAATTAATCCATTAGTTTCCCACAGATTATAGCTAGAGAACATTAATTAAATACAAAATGAACAGGCTGGTATAATATTAAATTATTTTTCAATAACGTTCGTGACTGATTAAAGACTGCCTATACATCTCATAATTTTTATCTGGTTTGACTGGTCGTTATCGCGCGCAAAAACTTTCTTCTACGAATTGGTATTAAATCGAACTTGATATTTATTTAAAATTGGTAACTATCTGTCAGTTAATTGCTATAAATTTTACTACATGGACCTAAATTCAATGATAGATTTAACTAGCGATTTATCAAAGGAAAGTAATGAGGTAGATTTTTAGGGTTCCGTGCGTAAAGGTCACTTAACTGTCAGTATGTCTGTCTGTCACGGCCTCTTCTTCAATTATACGAACGAAAGAATAATTAACTGTCAATTAGAAAGAATATCTGACATTATAGAATCGGTGGTAGAATTAAAGTACCGGGTAATTCAGAGAGGGTCGGAAGGCTAACGTATTCGGAAAACACATATTTACACTTTTCCCAGGTCTTAATCGCGTGAAATTCAACTTTGAGTCCCCTCGAGAACAAGATCATTGTAACATGATCGAAACGTCGAGGTAACGAAACGCGATCAAGACCCGGGAAAAGTGTAATTATGAGTTCCAATCGTGTAAGTTTAAAAATATTACGGAAAAGTAAAAAAAAAACACGATCCACAGAGTATAGTGATTTACACTACCGAAATTCGAGTCGGTAGGTACCGAATATAACACAAATTTGACAGCTATCTATTCAGAACGCTGCCGATAGAATTTCATTTCCTGGGGGCTCTATTTTTGAAACATTCGCGCTACTTATTAAACGATTTCAATACCTCGATTTCTACTGATTTTGGTCGATTTTTGTAATATTTACTATGTAAATCAGCAACGATCAGCCACTCGCCGCAGGAGTCCGTCTTCGAACGAAAATCACTCGATATCCAATTATTTAAATCACTTGAAGTGCAACGAACGATTCAAAACTAAGGCTTCTGGCTATATCTGACCATGACCCGTACCTAATAGCTAGACATATGAAATTTTCACAGAACCTGTAGTTCCGTTGCCGTTACAATAACAAATACTAAAAACAGAATAAATTAAATACTTAAGTGGGGCCATTATGGTACGGAACCCTTCGTACGCGAGTCCGACAAGGTATTGGCCGGTTTTAAAAGAAAAATCAATGTCAGAGCTATAGGAAAATAGATGACGATAGGCTGTAGAGTTATTATAACCTATTCGTAAGCTCAGTAAAGTAATGATTGCATCTTGTACCTAAGATTAGATACTTTTTGATTTGATATAAATATAGTGTCAGGTCGGGCGTACAAAATATCAAATCTATCAATAAGGAATCTCTGAAAATAAATCATCTTTATGTGTGACGCTTAATACTGCGACAAATTATAAATTAAATACTTAAGTGGGGCCATTATGGTACGGAACCCTTCGTACGCGAGTCCGACACGGTATTGGCCGGTTTTAAAAGAGAAATCAATGTCAGAGCTATAGGAAAATAGATGACGATAGGCTGTAGAGTTATTATAACCTATTCGTAAGCTCAGTAAAGTAATGATTGCATCTTGTACCTAAGATTAGATACTTTTTGATTTGATATAAATATAGTGTCAGTTCGGGCGTACAAAATATCA
Source organism: Idaea dimidiata (assembly GCA_949358125.1). Lineage (NCBI taxonomy): Eukaryota > Metazoa > Arthropoda > Insecta > Lepidoptera > Geometridae > Idaea > Idaea dimidiata. The sequence goes on along the minus strand of OX442336.1, from coordinate 8,340,944 downwards.
AATCTAGCAATAAGGAATCGCTGAAAATAAATCATCTTGATGTGTGACGCTTAATACTGCGACAATTTCCTTCTTGTAGGCGAACTAGGTAATATGTATACCAGAGTATAAGCTATTGTTTCTATGGCACACGTTAGCAGTTGATCCTTGTTTTCAACTCAGAGGTGATCTGAAAGCTTTAATACTGGGGGAGTCATACCACTATACGAAAAGAAAAAGATCCCACATAAATTAATAAGTTAAACAGCGTTATACCTGGCCCCTGTTTCATAAAGCTGACAATTCTACAAGTCCGGTATACAAATATGTCAAAAAGGGATTTTTTGACAATATTATTTAGTAATTTCTTCTATGGTTTTCGCGATTTTGCATAATAAAACACTTTGTTTATCCGGGCTTCTTCTCATGTGAGGGCGCGTTACGAAGCCATGGTAGTTTTTTGAGCTAGCTAGGGATAAAATAATTATAATTTAAATTGAAAACTATTACAATAACTCTATAGTCTGCGTACACTGGAACGTTTTGTTGCAAATAATTATGAGGCGGTAGTTTACTGTAACTTTTTAGAATGTTAAAATTAGACAAATTACATCTCAGTCAACCTTGAAAAAGTCAACTGTAAAGTTGGCGAAAGCTCGGTTCGTTTAGAACAATGAATAAAAATGAGATAAACCCGGATAAATAAAGTGTTTTAATATTATTCAGTTTCATAAAACTGACCGGTAAATTAATTGTCATGGTGGAAAATTTACAAATATGTCGGAGTATCACGACGTGGTCACAACAATTCTACATATTTCTGTTTCATAAAACTTATTGAGCAGACAGGCGACAATTTGTCGTGAAAAACTTGTCAAATCTGCTTTATGAAACAGATAATTGTCTAATAATTGATAGAATCACTGACCAGGCCACTGTTTTATAAAGTTGACAAGTCAACAAGTCCAACATATGTCAAAAAGCGACAATTTAACAATTATTCTGTGTCATAAAACAGACAGGTAAAATAATAGTCATGGTGAAAAATTTGCAAATATGTCGGAGTATCACGACAATTCTACATATTTCAGTTTCATAAAACTTTTTGAGCGACAGATGACAATTTGTTTTGAAAAACTTGTCAAATCTGCTTTGGATCAACTTTTGAACAAGAATTGTCTGACAATTCTGACAGGGCCTCACCCCTCTGTCGCGGAATCGAGTGTCTGGAATTTTGAAGGTAAGTATAAAAGTGTTTGTAAAAGCTGTTAATTACAAAAATGGTACTTACATTGAACAGCGAGAGTAGTGATAATAAATACTTGAAACTAACGCAAACGAGAATAAGGCATGAACTCTTTTATTTAAAGTTAATTGAAGGTAGGTATTAATAGAAAAAATATGCGAAGTGAAAACGCTTAATACAAGTTAAAATAAACCAAACCTTGCCATGGTCCTCTTACGCCAATTTTGCCACGTAGTACCCCAAAGGTATTTCCAGTCTCTTGTGAAAATATTGAATGCTGTTCGTTGCTCGGCTATTTCCTTCTATTTTTAAATATTTTTTTCTTTTACTCGTAGTAGTAGGTACTTTTTTTTTTTTCTTAGTTATGGCTTCTGTCAGCAATATAGGACAATTTAGCCAATTTCTCTTACGAATAGTGAACTACCACTATTGTACTGTAATCGTTTGAAATAATTTTCAATGCGTGAAGGCTGTAGAAAAAGTGGCGACGATTTTTCTCCAACCCTATGGACCAATTGTTTCTAACGTGCTAATTTCGTGTTTGGCACTGGTATTTTTATTTTTACTTAACTCATTGAACTTCGCGTAACTAAATTGGTAACTTGCCGCTGAAATTAAACAATCTAAACGCAGTAAAACAATAATAAAACACTTTATTTATTCGGTTTTATCGCGTTTTTATTCATTATTTCACATCTCAGTCAACCTTGAAAAAGTCAACTGTAAAGTTGGCGAAAGCTCGGGTCAAATAATGAATAAAAACGCGATAAAACCGGATAAATAAAGTGTTTTATTATGCAAAATCGCGAAAACCATAGAAGAAATTATGCAATAAAACAATGTTTTGTAAAAATGAAAATTCAGGACGACATTTCACTAACGCGTAAAAAACAAAAGGCTCGGTACTTTTAATATTTTTTTGTATGAACTAAGTACTCATTTATAACAAGACTATTTGCAAATACATATTATTACAAATACATATATTCAGAATTGATGCGACAACTATGAATAGTACTTTAAAATCGGGCTACCTCAAGACATGCCCAGGCTGAATCGCAGCTTACCGATTTTTTTAAGCATAACTTTTACTTCTCTTTCCAACATATTAGTCTCAACTTGGTACTAGATGAGCATAGTTACCAGCGATCCCCGCTCTGTCTGATATGAACTACCTTTAACCTTTTGACTTGTACATTTTGACAAATGCCAATAAGTACATTTACATCAGTATATCATAGCAGTAAACCGCACAAATAACCAGGTAGCTACTTACGTCTGTCGTACCTATATTTCACATCCAGTTAGTTATTTTTCCAGTAACCATCAGGCAAGTTTGCTACGACTATATAAGGTACAATAACTACCTACATAGCACTCGCTATGTCTGTAATTGGGTGAACCTGTCTACCTCTACGGAAGACGGGAATGCGCTTACCGCAATTTTCATTAATACGAGAAAAATGTAGTTGTCGGCATTTGTATCACGTTTAATAACAGACGACCTTTGATTATGAGAAAGGCTAACAACTTCTAAGAAGGTTATCATCCATTTAACTCTCTGATTTTGATCAAGACTAAAGTGATTAACGAGAAATTGACCATTTTTTTATATATATCATGACAGTTACTAGTCAATGACCTTCGAAGGCAGTGGTAAAACGATATTTCGAGAAATTCTCTAGTGGCTGCACCGGCCATTGTATATAAACACGACTAAGTGTGCTTAGTGATATGACTTAGCTTAGGTAGATTGATAGAGGACAAACTGAATCTTTTAGCACATTTTTTGTGGAAATATTTTCGATTGTGCCAGTTTTCCCCAATTCGTTTCAAAATATTTTGACATAGTAAGAACCTAATATTTTTTTCCTGATGGTTCAAAATTTTTAAAGGTAACAAACAGCAAGAAAATATTGTATTTTTTAAACAGGAATAAAACAATTAAACGCGAGCAAATGTTCAGCATTAAACTTAAAATTTAATTCACATAATGAATAGGTATATCTTACTAATATTATAAATGTGAAAGTATGTGTGTGTTTGGATGTTTGTTACTCAATCACGTAAAAACTACTGAACCGATAGCGATGAAACTACATCGGTACTAACACATAGGCTACCATTATCCCGAAAATCCCGCGGGAACGGGACTTACGCGAGTAAAACCGCGGGGCGTAGCTAGTGGGTACTAATCTATGATATCTTTTGTGTTACGAGTATGGTATATTCTATAGTTATATTGCGGTCAACGTTAATGTACAGATTTATTCGGAAAAGTCGACAATGGTCCCTCTTGTGTAACCAACAAAGATTAGATAAATTTACATATTAAACTAAGTCGTAAAACGGTTGGAATTTACGAAAAAACTTTCATTAATCCAAATTGTATTTTCACTGTTTCCAACAAAACCACTATTAGAAGAAAGAACTAATGGTGATATAGCGTTCGTAGTTGACACACTTAACAGTTTACTTAATCTAGGTTTGTGTAGGCATAACAAAATGCAAGAGAAAACATTAGGCCTCAATTTGGGACAGCAACAGCTAGATAGCATAGATAATTATTTGATAAACACCTTCGGATTTTACGAGAATTCTCAGACAATAACTAATGTTCATAAATATTACCGATTAAATATTCCTTTAAATAATATTGAAATTATCATATGGCAATTAGGTATAATTACAGTCTGATATTATTATTAAAAAAATAAATACATACGCGACGAATTGAGAACCTCCTACTTTTTTGAAGTCAGTTAAAAAACGAATTTATACTGGGATATAAGATTGATATATTCCAGAACAATGCTTTGATTTACATCTAAGTAAAATTTAATTGACAAAAATAACAATTGTTGTAGATGTTTTTACTCATTTTATTTATGAATTAGCACTTACGGAACCGAATAATTGAATTAGTTGTTGATTGTCTGACTGACAAGTAGAAAAAGTGGCAGCTAAGTTATCGCTCGTGTTATCTGCATGTTGTAAAAATTGGCAATTACTTTCACTTCTCTGTACTAGCTATAGCTGCACTTCTAATACTTATAGATAGAGCGTTCGTATCTAATGGTTAGCAAATAATAGTTTTTTCTTAATATATAGCCATTGTCTAGACTAGGTTCGTGTTCTCTGAAATGGCGAAGCCCGTGAAAATGTACATACGCCATCCAGTGTCACACAATTATCTAATTGAATTAGTGTGGTACTACAGGCTTCTTAACTAAAATCACGCAACGGCAGTAGCCTACGCAGCTGCCTTTATCATGGACGTGATAGAATAGTAAAATTGTTAAAAGCATTGTCGACTTTCTTAAAATCAATAACGCAAAAATGTGAAACTTTCTTGTAGATCGAACGAGGCGCAGTGTCAAGTGCGATTATAGCGAATATTGAGGGAAGCCAGCGGCGGCGGTCGTATAGGTGTGGTGAGAGTGCGGCCCGGTTGCGACCGGTCGGCCCCACCGCGCGGCGCGGGCGCACACGCTGCTTTGCGCCGCACGACGTCGCGACGCTCGCTCGCGCTGCGCCCCCGAGCGCTCACAGCTCCTCGCATCTCAAACTGAGCAATATTTACGTATCTTCGCGAAACCCACGCATTCATAGGAATACCATGTTTTGAACGTTAACAAGTGCCGTGGAACGATATTGGAGAGTGGTTGTGGGTTAACTTTTTCGTGATTGAAGACGATTTAAAGAGATTAGTGTCCGTCGTCTCGCCAGGGTAAGTTGGAAAGAAAATAAATTGTTGTAAAAATAAATATATTGCAAATAGTAGACCGACCTAAGTAGAACAACGTTGCGATATATGTCAGGACGCCTAGAGAGGTGCGCGTGGTCTGCGGTGCAGGGTGATATTGGAACTTAAAAGCTCCACGATCCCGCGCCTCCTCCGCACTCCCTTGCTTATCCCGGCTCAGTCCCGCCTCACCTCTAGTACAATACCTACGTACTAGAGTCACCTACCTAAGTGTCCTGTAGAAACAAGACTATCACTTTATTTATAACTTTTTAAAGTTTAAGAATGCAAACTAAAACGAAAATTATTTCATTAAAATATGCTTCTTTAATTTTGCATTTTATGCTAGATATGCATTGGATTTTACTAAAATGTCTTTACTTAATAGTATTATCCACCAATCTCGTCATCCTATCTAACTTTACCTTTGATTTTAGGTTGCAAAATTGTTTTCGCGAAATCAAATGATTCAAGCGTTAAATTGTTGATTTTAACTAATTAAAACAGGTTCAGTTGCTTACGTAAATCTATGAAAGTCAAGAATCTTCTCGTGTTACACGAAAGTTTGAGTGTTTTGGTATATAATTTGCTTTGCCTAATAAATTTCTTGTTTTTTGGGTTCTGTTACTTTAAATGGCGATAAAGGAACCCTTACAAGATCACTTTCTTGTCTGTCCGTCTGTTTCACCGCCGACTTTCTGAGAAGCGGTAAACTTAGTTTTTTACTAAGTAAATACATTTCATACATACCTATTTAAATAAAAACAGTTTCGATACTTTAAATGTTATAATATAAAATTCATTAGGTACCTATACTCTTATAGACCTCATTTAGTCTTTACTTTTTGATTGTCAAATTGTAAAATTAGTCGGTTTCCGCATAAAGCTCTATTATAAAAAAATTATTGGTTATATATGAAGTCTGAAAGTGAAATAAAAGTGAAAATTCAGGTAGGTAGGTATTCAATTCAAACCAAAACAAAACAGATTTAGCTTATCTTCAAAACCTCATAATTTCCTGTAAATAAAGTACATAACCCAGGGTTTGCTAACACGGTGTTATTTTTGACATTATTATTATGTCAAAAATTTGTCTAAAAGTTAAAAATCTGAATCTGACTGGCGGATGGGCTAGTATAGACTTTAGTAAAGTTTACAAATACCTTTATTTGTTGTTAGGAATCTAATAATTCCCGATAGAAATATAGACAGAGGCCTACCCGACCGAACGAAACAATTTTCAAAATGTCGATCGGTCGTCAGAGTATTAAGTTTCATTCAAAAGTTACGAGTAAGTCATAAAATTGTCCATTCGAAATATGCTTCCAATATTATTTGGTTTGGAGCTTATCGCCTGATTGGCTAAGCACGGCCGCACTCAGGATGTTAACCTCGCGAGCTGAGAGCTAGCTCGCAAACTCGCCTTTCTGATGTCATGCTAACTTAGCCGTTTGCATAGCCAAGAATACATTTTCTTTTGTTTGTGTCTTAAAATAATGTTTTACCTATTGCCTGTGATACTTTTGTTAGGTAACGTCTTTAGGGTTTTTTGAGCTTTCGTAACGGCTAGTAGGTATATTTTGTTATTAACCAATTTGCAAAAAAGGAAGAAGGTCTTTCGTATATAAGCTTAAGTGAAGGAAAGATGGAAATGATAGGAGAACTACCATAGTATGCATTTTATTTAAGAAAAATGTGTAACTAATAGAATCTTTAGGTAATTTAAGACATTGAAGAGATAAAGATTTAAGTTGGAAGGGTATTTATGACGTGTAGGTATATACATTTATCCACTAGTGATTTTATAACGAGACACATGTTTTTAAAGACTCACAACTTATAGTGAATAAATCATTGTTGTGTATAGAAAAACTTAAGGTGAAAATTTATTCAAATTCATTATAGATCTTTAAATTTAAAAACTACGAGTGGGCGGAATCGCTATTTCTCGTTGATTATTGATATTAATTTGCAGATCATAAAAGTGGCATCATAAAAGATTTGAGATTTGGTTACGTAAGTCTTAAACTATCAAATTTTACATATTTTTACATAATTATTAAACAACATAATATAAATTTCATTACTAATGAAAAAGGAAACGCATTTCTAGGCTAAAGGACTATACTAATCAACTACGCTATTAATATGGGAGCATGATCATAAACATGCCACCGGTTAATTCTGATTAAAATTAAAACTGGGTAACATAATTACAGAAACACCAAGACTAAAAACAAATATCTGAAAAATATTAATGCCTTATTTCACTGCGGGAGTCTAATCAGCAACCTTCTATAACAGCAGATAGACATTATACCTATTCCTATAGTGCCATAGTAATCACGGATATAGCATACAGATTGTACCACAGCTAAAATATACTATACTAGCTGTGTCCCGCGGTTTCCCCCGAGTAAGTTCCGCTCCCGTGGGAATATCGGGAATAAAAGAACTCCTCAAAAATGTAGCAAAAGCAAAATGTTTTTTTGAAATCGGTCCAGTAGTTTTGAAGCCGTTTCATTACAGAAAAACAAACTTAGGCCGGCTTGCATAACGGTTCCTAAACATGTTTAAGCTGTTAAACGTGTTTAAAATCTGTCAGAATTGCAAGAACTGTCAATGTGCGGCAACATATTATCAATCGTCCACATAATTAAATAGAGTCCAATGTTCGATTTTCCATAAATTATTTTAAAATTGATTTAGTTAAATATGTTTTTAATTTTTATTATGCAAGTCGCCCTTAGTATAGATAGATTCATGTTCTCACTTTAGGCAGATATTAAATTCTTTTTGTCGTATATCTGATCGGGAAAGCCAGCCGTATCACAACTGAGCGCGACGTTTGTTACGCCTCTGCGCAATCGCTGTTTAGGAGACACATGCCCAGATAACGTCTAGACCAGTCGCCCAGTCACCTTTTTCGGGCCGATGCTCCACAAAGAAAGATTTTATCAAACTCATTTCAATTTCCTGTAAGATAACTGCGGAGGAGGGAATTGCATGATATGATAATAAGGCATAGACCAAATCGTCTTTTAGGAATCTTACAGGTATAATTTGCGGATCGTGGATTTACCTGCGTTGATCATAAAAACTTAGAATTGTCCTCAGTTTCATGTAGGTTTCATTTCTACTAAAACAGATAGACTTACTTTCGTGCTCATAATAACATTAGCATGCGTTTACTTGTATCTTGTTTTGTTTAGTAGACAAGCCATCGTCGTCGTTAGTCGTATAGTGGTGACGCAGGTACAATTTAAATGTCGCGTGCCAATAGAGTCAAAAGTTCGAGAGTCAACATAAGTAGGAATATCTATGTTAAAAGTTTTTAGATCAAAAACAAAAAAATATATATTTTTTCATATTATGAATAAATCCATATTTATTCTTAAACACATTTTGCAGTGGTTAAAACTTCAAAATAACTAAAGAATGGAACATAACCTATATAAATGTCTACGTATCTACCGCAAAGAGCGGTGTTGGTCTAGTGGTAGATACCCCGAATTTCATTCCGAAGTTCGTGGTTTCGAATCCTAGCTTACTGCGCACCAGTGTATTTTTTCTTGCGGAAAAGTTATGTGCGTTAATAACATCGCTCATACAGTGAAGGAAAACATCGCGAGGAAACCCACGGCTTAGTTAGCTCCAGACGTATCGACCAGTTCTATCCTCTGGGCATGGCTGACTACACTGGGAGGATGGTGTAGAAAGGGAGTGACAATGTCCCGGGCACTACAGCGCAATAAAATAGCATGGATTGAAACTTACTAGCACTGTATAAATCATCTAAAATTAGAAGAAAAGGCCAATTAACTAATTATTAATTAACCTACACAAAATATCCATGAAATGTGTGTAAAGAAAAATCTACGAAAATAAAGGTATGAAGAGTTTACATTGCTCCAATTTTTTTTAAATGAAATTAGATTGGCGAATTTCCTCATACTTTTTCTGTGGCATATATAATATACCAACGAGCCTGTGTCGATTGTCTTCTGTTTTTGTTTCAATTGTCCTCAATTAAATTATGAATTTAATAGCGTTTAACTTTTTAATTGAGATAGTAATTTCAGTCTAGTTCCTTAATTATACTGAAATGTACTTAAATGAAAGTAGGATGAATGTATTTAAGTCATAATTTTTCAGTTTTGCTCTCTCTGCTCTTTGTTATTTCTATTTGTGCATTTATTGATTTAAATGTAATTTTATTTATTCATAATTTATTTGTGTCTGCCTAAATATAAGTAGATTTATATGTAGTTTGAATAAAAACAGCCGTGAAAATATATAGGTAATTTATTTAGTTCTGCGCTACTGCAGGTTAATCGAGTTAACCAAGAGTATGCTATTTTTATTAACGAACGATCCGGGTTGGTTGTTAAAGTTAATAAAAACAGAGTTTCGGGGCCGAAAGAATCTATTATTCACTCGAAGATTAATTGATGAGTTCGCGAATTCGGCCGTGTGACCCATATCCCATGATTATTAAACAATTCTATGAATTATTGAAAATGCTGGTTGAGTAACGAACCGTTTTTGGTACGTGATATTATACTAATATAATAAAGAGCAAGGATTTATTTGTTTGTTTGTAATGAATAGGATCAAAAACTACTGAACCGATTTCAAAAAGTCGTTCACTAATCATCATCGTCATCTCAGCCCTTAACCGTCCACTGCTGAACAAAGGCCTTCCCTATACGACGCCACAAACAGCGATCGCGAGCCACCTCCATCCAACGACTCCTCACGACCGCCACAATGTCGTCGGTCCACCGAGTAGGTGGTCTTCCAACACTCCGTTTCGAATTACATCGTGGTCGCCACTCGAAGACTTCACCAATATAAAGTTACAATACTGAGAACTAGGTAGTTATAATCCTTATTGTCCCACGAGATCAAGTCCACCTAGGGACCTGAGTGAAGCATGGGATTCAAGCGGCCCAAGACTTAAGACAGGCTTTATTACAGAGGTCAATATTCTACACACCCACTGCGAGACAATAATAAGACTACAAAATATGCATTTATTTAACAACAAAACAATAAAAGAAACAATAGATTAACACGGAAGCTAAAGCGAGTTGATTCTACGTGTGTGAAATATATTGCAACCCTTTTTAATTAGATATATCAATATTGTATCAAAAAAACGAAGCCAGGCATTGTCGGGCCACAGATATCTGAATATATAACCCATAGCCGATGAAAAAAAGGGGGTTTATATTAACTTAAACTTTTTGCCTTACCTTTCGTCAAATTAAAAATAGACGAAAAAAAACAACTTTTCCTTTTTTGGGTCATGTCTAGGTGGCCAGTTCGAACCGGCCGAACATGCTACCAAAGCCTTAGTAATTATACCTAATTATTATTTATTAAGTACCTATCCTCTTTGATCAGAGTTTTCATGAGTTTCAACGTTCCAAATTACTACTATTAAACGCGCAGTTATAGACTAATAATTACTTGCTATATGTTGACTTCGGCCGTATAAAGAAGTTTTTTAGAGCCGAAGGTTAAGATATGTCTGTAGTAGCAGTAGCTATTACAAATGAGTAGGTATTTCAGTCACCCTCGGCCCCGAATCCTGCTTAAAGCAAAGCGGCTTGATGTTGATGTCGGTTTCGCGATGAGTTAAAACTCGTCAAAATAGGTACCTAGTGATTATAGGATTTCGTACTAGGTAGGTGTACCTATTGGTAAGTGAGAGAATGGCATTGAAATGCACTTAACACGGAGTTAATAAATATAAAACGTGCATTGCATTAAAACCGACCGCTTTTCGCTGGTAAAATATTGCACGGCACCTTCCTTACACAACCCGGGCATCGCCTAATTAGATGAACGATAACTGTTGCAAGTATTGCTAACAATATTATTGCAATATTCAGTACTTCTACCACTTTGTTTGAACAAGCAAATAGGGTGTGAAATTTTAAAATGCTTAAAGGAAATGTTAGTTTGTAATTTTAAACTATTTGATCGAAATTAAATAAAGTAGGTAAGTCTGATTTTTGTGAGGCTATCAGGTTGATTGTGTGGGAATCCTAGCATAGGTACCATAGTTTTCTAAACAAAGTTGGCATTAGCTTTAAAAAATGGAATATAAAAGTGCATAAAATGAATGAAGGGAAGGTAGGTAGGTACGTAGAGTAAATTGCTGGTAAAAGTGGTTCAGAGGTAAATTGGTGTTAAGAGATTTGAAGGTAATAAATCAACTATTCGTTAGTTGTGCTACAGTATTTTTTTGTGATATAGATAGGTACCTAATAAAATTAAAAGCAAAGTTGAATTCCCTTATTTGACGGATGATTAATCGTAGATTGACAAATCTAATTTGACACGTCTTTCTGAAGAAAAAATGTTAAATACACGGAACCAAAACGTCAGATTATAGTCGGAAATTAAATAACGTAAGTATTAAGTATTTAGTGAATCACAGTCATTCATTTAACTAACCTGTTAGTCCATCTCTCCTGATTATCCTGATTATGATATCTTATCCTTTGTTACTACCAACTTATTTATTCAAGCCTAACAAAAACAATAAACATTTTGATTACCTACTTATTCATATAACCAGATAGATTACATGACAATAAGAAGTGAGAAAATGATACTTAACAATGTTTGCATGTCCGATAACAATAGTAAGCATTTACCTGCATGCTGAACTGCAATTAAAACATTTTCTCCGTGTTGTCTTAACATTGTTGCTTAAATTGTGAGTGTTATGGCCAACATTTTGCTTGAGTTAATTACGCGAAACCCCAAAACAGCACCATGAGGTGTATGGTTCCTATAACAATGAATTTGTACAACGGCTAAACTTATATTTTACCTAGTTGTTCACCAAGTGTGTTAATGTTGCCTTCTCCAAATGAACTAGAGGTATAATTATGAACAAACGGGCATCGGGTACACTAGACGCTCGCGTTGCAGTATATGGCTGAGGTGCTAACACTTCGACTCAGTGAATTAATATCATAGGTATATAATTACATTCATACAAGCTTTTAATTCAAATACACAACTAGGTATATGGAAGTTATCTATAGAAGCAGTTTTTATTTTATACGTTTTTCGAGTAGGCGTTTAATGCAGTTAAGGCAATAGGTATGTATACACATATCTATTTCGGAGATAGTTACTTTTATAGCTACCGTTTTATTGTTGTACCATCCTACATCTTCGAAACCAGTCTCCTCATCTGGTTTGTAGGTTACGATGTAAAGATTCAATTATATGATATCATGAACAATACCATATTCGATACAGCAATCTTTCTTTGTTTACCCGGCAACAACAAGAAACGAAATGCTGACTTGTACGAGTATTGTACCTGCATACCTGACCTCATTTAGACACCGCAAACTCCTGACTCATGTACGTACCGTATATTCGGTATCTTTTTGTAGCGTCACGTTTAAATAGTTAATATCGTAAGATGATGAGATTTAGGTAGGTAGTATAAGTAAGTACGTGTTGTTAAAACATTGGTTATTTATTAAAAGAAATCCAAAAGCAACGTTCGCTTGAAAGTGGTAACGATCACCAGAAAATGATTTCTAATCGAGTCTCGGAAGCAATCATCGTGAAAATTGTGTGGAGCCGTGAGAATGAGTGGCCCTTATGAACGGGACCCAGGAATAACGGTACGGAGCATCAGCCCCGGGCAATATGCTAATGCGTTGATTCTCCGCGAAGTGCGCCCGCGCCGCCGCCTCTGGTGAGGTGCCACTAACCTACATCTCGCCCAATGATGCGACTCTCTTTGGTCAACGCGGACCCGAACACGCTCGTTACACTTTCGATCGATTAACGAAAGTTCCATTCCACGCGACATACAACTACTGTGCCACTTGACCAAAATTACTTTAAATGTATCAGTATAAAAGAAACTAAAATAAGAAGTTAATGGAATTTATCGGTATTTAACGCTGTCTGTGATATAATTTAGTCGTACGATATATAAGTACTTACTTACCTAATATTTCCTAGACGTAAGGTCTGTTCGGTACTCTACACGACGTAAAAAATTGTTGACCAATTAACCCTTAGCTACTAAGTATTTTTGTGCTTTATCTATATTTATAAATTAAAGTAGGTTGTTGACTTAGGTATTTGTCAATTAGTTTTAAATATTGAAGTACCTACAACCATGGAAATTAAATAATTATTATTATAGGTACCTTTACATAGCGTATATAGCAGGTACTCTGATTTGCTCTTCAAACCATTGCCTCGGGTAATAACTTTGCACTTAAATGGTTTTGTGCCAAGTACGTAACCACCACGAAAGCTTACTAAACTAACTGATACTGTTATTTCAAATAACTGACACTTAGATAGAATCAGGATCATGTTATGAAATCAAATGACTAAGTATTTTATCTCTATAAGTGCAACGTATCACAAAAGAGAGAGGCCCAGAGTTATTGCATGTCAACCGCTGTGCGGGCAATTTACTTGCATTTACATTACGCAAAGTCATGAATATTGTGTTTTTACAGGTTCGTGTCCAAAAGCGGAGGTTACTGCGCAGGCACACGACTCTCAAGGCATGGCGACAGAAATTGGTGAAGACTTTGTCACAATAGTTCCTGTTGGTGAGGGCAAACCGCCTGCAAATGACCCTTCATTTGTAACTGTTCTGACCGTGGGCGCAGCGGCAGGGGCTGCCGAAGTTGTAGTGCGGAGGCCGAGAGGAGAGAGGCTCGGTCTCGGTCTGAAATTCGAAGGCGGTTCTGCTGCAGCAGAAAAAGTAAGGAGACTATTAGTACAATCATGTGCTGAAGATAGCCCTGCAGCAAACGCTTGTGCGCCTTGGGGAAATTTAATACCAGGTGACGAAATTTTAGCCATTGATGGAGTTTCTGTATCTAATTTAACTAGAATAGACTGCGTTCGTAGACTTAAAGATTCGGATGAATCTTTGACACTATTAGTTAGGCACTTTGAGTCGGATATAAAACCAGACAGTGTCGGTAAAGACAAAATGTCAGAACTCCATACACCAGTAATTTCAAGACCAACAACATTACCACCTCCAGTTCCACCACGAAAGCTCGGTAAAAAGAATTCGTTTAAGGATAAGCCTACATTACAAACTGTCGGCGAACAAAATCTCTCCTATACCACCGGGGAACTGGCACAACAAAATGATAAAGATTGCATCGCAAACGGAAAACATAACGACTTGTCGACATTTACAAAACTCTCACGAAAATCATCTTTTGATAGCCATATCTTAAGGCAAAATAAAGAAGGTTTTGCTTATCTTAAAAAAGGTTCTCCAGATGAAGTCAGACGTTTAGTGCGTAGGTTATCAGATGGTAAAGCGATGCCTCCCGAAGCAGAAATATACATTGACTTGTTTTCTTCAGAATGGGAACAGTGTCTCGTGTTGGCCGATGCTGAATCAGACGATACTGGTAGTTCTATCAGCACAGTCGTTGACCGTTTAGGATCGATGGCCAGCTCCGTTGAGAATAGTATTCCATCGACTCCGACTATGCAACCTAAAACTATAGACATACAACAAGTCTTGAATTGTATTGAAAATATTGATACCGATATTTTAAGAGACATGACTACTAAAAAGTCGCTGTTAAAAAAATCTGATCTAAATAATGATATAAAATCAACAGATAAACTTTTGATAAAGAATACGACCAATGTGCCTTTAACGAACACGTCCGACGAAAACGATCAGCAGCTAAGAATATTGCTTCAAAATGATAAAAACAATAACAACACAGTACTACAAAACAATACCATTGATATTTTAAATGACAGTTCTAAGAGTAAGTCTGAAGTACCATTAGAGAAACCTAAGCCAATGCCTAGAAGCACAAAAGTGGAACGTTCTACAAGCGAAAGAAAACCGAGACCGTTGCCAGTACCCGAAACACCGCCTCCGCCTATACCAGAGCCTTTACTAACACCAACGAAAAAGAACTGTATAGAAACATGGTTACAACGATCCGAAGCCGAAATGAACAACAATAAGACTGTCGAGAAAATGGAGGATATTCCTATACCGGAGGCGCTGCCGCGTCTAATCGATTTTGTGCCGAAATCACAATTCAAGGAATCCGCCGAAGCACCGGCATTGATACGGCCGACAGCCCCTCCACCGCCGCCGCCAGTTGAAACTAGAGAAGACGGGTCGGGAGCTTCACTTGACACCATTGGGGAGCTGGACGAGTCTACTGACGTCACCGACAATGCGTAAGTTTCATTTGTTTATACATTTCAAATCGATTCATACAAGTTTCCACTTTCACATAACTTTTGGACTTTGTCGTATACTAAATAGAATGTAACTGTTAACCAAATCAGTTAATGAATATTCTAGAAACACCTCAAATCTAACTTTATAGAAATATTATTGTATTGTCTAGCTGTTTCTGAACAGTATCCTTTACTTCCGTTAATAGATTCGCAACGCAAAATCAGATCCGCTTGACGGGTAGCAAAAAGAAATAAATTAAACATAAAAATATTTATAATCTGGTTAGACACTGGTAGTTGTGAACGTGACAAAAAGAACAAACTGACGATCGCTTTTATGACATGACTTTTGATGGTAAATGACGAATAACAAGGATAGTAGGAAGAAGGCAATTCGCTTTTCAAGCGACAGTATCAGTAAGTGCCTGGGTAGTGAAAATAAGCGACTGAAAAACTCTGCCTCTCCAACTGACATCAAGGAATTACGAATTCCCAAAAAAAAACTGTATAAGTCGTGACATATCGAAGTGTGGGTAAGTCCATAAAAGATAGCAAATAGCTGAAAAACATTAGCGAAACGTACAAACTAATTTCTTTTAGAGCTACCCCGACCCTACAGTTTCCACTAATTATGCATACTGTAGTGAGCAAAGCGGTTTGCAGGTCGATGCTTTTCTGACTTGCTCCTAAATTACCGCTACTTTAAGGGAATTAATGTTAAAAAGCATTTTTTCAGGGATATGGTTTTCTCACAAGTGTTAGATAATTTTAAAGTAGGTACCTATATACTTACCAAAATTATTTACAAGACTTTCTGGTTAGGTACGGGCTTTCATAACAAACAGTAATATCGAAATTCACCAAATAAAACAAAAACGATGATAAATATTGCGTGTAAATATATGTGTAAATAAAATGCATTGAGATACTAGGTACTTATACCGTACTAGATACGATTATGTCCCATTTGCATCACCTGTCACTGATATAAAATTATGATATCACTATTCCCACTGAAGAAAATTGTATGTTGCTATATGCTATCTATTAGCGTAATATCTATTAGTGTATATTACGATCCCATGGGAATATAAGAATTCTAAACTAGTTTGTGTTCTAAAAACTTTTTAAATTCACAGGACTTGTTAACTTGTTACATTTTACCGGGTCAAAATCGCGTATTATATTTATTTTCTTACCACGACGTTTCGATCATGTTACAATGATCTTGGTCGCGATTAAGACCCGGGAAAATGTAACTAGTTTGTGTTCTATTATAGGAGTCCAGTATTGTAAAAAACATGCCAAGTTTTATAGTAATTGGTTCAGAATTACAAACTTTAACATATGTTACATACAACACTTTCACATTTATAATTTTATGTAGATTTTTAATGAGAAAGTTAGTAATAAGTAAACGAAAGCATGTTCAATATTACCTGCGGGGGACTTAACCATTGATCGGTAGTAAGCATTCATTTATGATTAAGACAAGTAGACACGTTAGAAATTAACCTTTCATTTCTCTACTGGAAACTCATGTCTACCATGATTTCTTGAATTTGTTAAGAGAGCGCCATTTCGCCAATGCGAATTCTTTGGAGTTATTGTAGTACGTGTTTTTTAAAAATATAGTCAAATAGTCAATACCTAGTCAAATATTATACTTTATTCGTTCAGAACGTTCAGAACGAGTAAACAAATACAGTTAGGTTTGTCAACCTAAAATTATGAATTATGACTTTAGTGTGGTTTGGGACAGCGCCGTCCGATGAGAAGAAAAACTTCTCCGTTTTTTTCGGGGGGTAGAAAAACGCATGCAAAATAAGGGTTTTTATATTTCATTACCATATTTTTACCCACGACTTAACGGAGCAGGGTATATGCGTTTAGGGTTGAAGGTTATTAACTTATTATTAACAGAGTTTTGAGTTTTGCTCTCACAAAAAAAACAAAAATAATATTTTTTTAGGTCGCAAATTAAATGCTGAGGTGTCTCGTAAATCGATAATAAAAATTAGCTATGGCGGCTTGTTAATATGACCTACAATATTTATGGAAGGTTCGTTCGTAAGTAAGATGCCAATTACTCGATTCTCTCAACTTGATTCATTGTATTGTGATCTTCTTACTTCCGTGATCGATTTATTGAGAAAAAGAAACTCGATAATCGTTTTGACATTGTATTGTTACATACTTTCAAGCAGCATTGATTTGATTAAAGCAGCTAGATAGCATAAAAACTAACGTCGAAAAACTAAAGAAGTTGAAATAGTTCTTACATTTGCCTATTTTGCTTTTAACAATTTTTCTAAATAAATATTTATTTACAAATTTCATTAATCATTCATAAAAATACAATGTCTATTCTTAAAAAACTAAAAAAAGGAATTAAACTAAATTAAATTAACAAATAAAAAAGCATACAAAAAAAAATATACCCAAAACGAATCAAATAAACCACCACCCACAGTTCCGGTGCAAAGATGCCCAAAATGCTGGCCGCATTACCCCGCTGAACAGCGATGGACAGCCTTTGGACCAAGAAGGAAACAATTTAACAAAAATATAATATAATTATTTGAGATTTTACTAAAACTTTCGAATAATTTTCAAAATAACATTTCGTAGTACCAGTAAAAAATACCAATTAATCTGATTTAAACTTATTCTCTAAAACAAAATAATTGAAGAAGAATGGTAGTTTTTTTTAAATCGCCGTAGATTAAGTAGCCATAGGTATAATTTTACACGACTGCCAAAGGAAGTGTTTTATGATAAAAACTACTTTTTGTCTGGTCGAGATCATGGTAGGTGGTCCAATCCCTTTTAAGCATAATGACCATGACATTGAACGTCGTCTGCATAGTTTGGTTAAAGTGGCAATACTTTGATGAAGTTATTCATGCTATAAAAATATTTTTAAAACAATTAAAAACGGTTTCGTTTATCACATATTTGTTTTATGAAACATCACTAGGTGTCAAAATAATGCGTGAGAAATCCATTATAAAGTTTTGTAAAAAATTTACATAACGTCGAATAGGCGAAGATCTCTTTAGAAGATAATAGTTCATTGTTTTTTTTATAAAAGCAAAAATACTTTTACTAGTTGCTTGCACAGGAATAACAACAGTAGACAAAGAAAATGATATTTTATTCGGAACGGCGACACACATGAAGTTTTCTCTATGCAAACTAGCGGGTAACAATGGCGTGGTGGCGCGATGGCGCAGAAGGCAGAAAGGAGGGAGAGGGCCATCTGCGCCCTCTCTTCATGGCACACTCGTTGAATGCACCCGACCCATTATACCTACAAAAGCTATTGACTCTACAATATACGTATCTCTATACTACAATACCAACGACGAATATTGTTCGTAGTCGCGTACGACTGAACTCCTTTACCAGTTCGCTTGAACTTTAGTTTATACTGTTTGTGGACTTACAACTCTCGTCGATTGACACACAACATTCAATCTAAATTAAACTTTCGTATTTATTAGTGGGTTGTACAATTTATCGAATTCTTGTGCGTCTAACTGCATCACATTATCTAAACCTTCAACCTATAAGTGTTTGTGTTTGCATCGTAGAACTGTTGAGTGGAGTCTATAAGTCTATATATAAGGGGTACTAATAATTGGCACGATGGTATGATGAACATGAAGTATCATTCGATAAAAACATGGTCATTAATCAACATTAACGGACATTGCGATAACTTTCTACTATCTGATGAATCCTCCGGTCGTCGCGTCGCGCTGCTTAGTATGTTATTTCAGTGGCGTAACCTTAACCTAAATTGGTATTGCACAGCACCATAGGTTAGGAGATCTATCACTATCTATCGTAAAACATGAACAAAATAGGTTTAGCAAAATATGTTAGCCTTTATAAGTAGTTTTAGATTCACTTTGTTGTAGGGTAAGTACGCACCAGGAATGTTGCGAATAACAACATCTCCGCCAGCAGCCGCTAATTATCAGCATTGTTTTAAAATCAGCATGCTGATTTTTAATGGTAAAATCTAATTCGCAACGTGTTCCTTGAACCGAAATATCATAACGCCACTTTTAGATATTTTGATTCATCGCTGATTAGACTAGACTGTAAATTATAATAGGAAAAACGTTATTTGACCATTTTAGTAAATCTGCCAGGTCTGCTGACTAGGTATAGGACGAGGTATATCCGTCTGCTATATATCAAATCGAATCCGGCCGATTTCTTTTATCTGCCTATATGATAGTCTATAGCAATACAAAAATATTGACAGTTATTCCGACATGTAATCAAAGTTACACAATGAATTGTTTTAATCAAAGAATATTCATCATGATAGGATGGTAGACTCGTCACGGAGCCGGAGCGTGAAATAGAAAGTAAATTGCGATTGTTTGACCGTCCGATGATGTTGCGCGTTTGTCAATCACCATCAATTCGAACATATACGGTATGTGAGAATGTTTCATTAGTTAATAACAATAAATGGTTCACCACACCAATAACAATAATTGTACAGACGCGCGCGGTCGGACGGCTCTGTTATCATACAATTGTAAACAAAGTACCTATCTTACTAAAATGAAAGTGGTTTCACAGGGAACCAATCAAGCAAATTGTTCAATAAATAACTTTTAAGCTCATACAGATGAACAAGTGAAGTTTTGAAATTATTAACATACCAACCACAAAGCCTGCGTCCACGGGTGTTATGAGTAAAATATCGTCGATGACAATGATATTTTTGCGAAATTATCTGCAGTAGTTAGTATACAAATTTAAAGCAGATTTACATAAAATTCGGAGGTTTTTACCTTCGAATAATAATAAAATAATAATAATAATAATAAAACATTATTATGTTCTGTTAATAAATATTAAATAATAAGATACGATAAAAATAAAAATAAAATAAAAATAGCTTTATTTTCCTTACTCTTACGAAACATGGAGTGATAATGATTAGGTAGGTATGTGTTAGTTGGTATTTATTATTTAAATATGTTAGTAAAAAAAACCTTAGATTAGTGTTATTTTTTTTTCTGTTAGTCGTTTATTTGTATTTGTTTTATTAAGTTTAAATTGGTAAGGACCGCTTAGCAGTAAAAGCCTCCTCCAGTTTTTTCCAGTGCTTCCTTTCTTTTGCTAGTCTTGTCCATAATTTTCCGGCGGTCTTTGCTATATCGTCAGCCCATCTCTTTGGTGGTCTTCCTCTTTTACGTTTTGAGTCGCGTATAGCCCAATTGGTTAGTGTCTGTGCCCATCTATTTGGATCCATTCTTTGTATATGTTCTGCCCATTTCCACTTCAGTTTTTGTGCTAATTTGATGACGTCATTGGCCTGTGTTCGTTTCCTTATGTCAGCGTTTCTCACTTTGTCTCTAAGTCTTAAATAAGATACGATAGGAATCAATATACTTAACTCTTATTACATACATGTAGGTTAACCGAAAAGATTTTCAATTTTCATAATGCGTCTGCAGATAAAAGATGGCCGCATTTTCAGTAATGAATGCTAAGATAAGTAAAGTTATATGTATTTAAGAAGGGATCCAATTTAACGTTCTGTTCCAAGAGAAAGTTTGTTCATAATCCAAATTTTTTCTCATTATAGGAAAACCGATTACTATGGAAATGAAATAAAAGCGCTACTTAGATTTAATAACGTAAATAGCTTTCGGAGACAAGTGGTTTATATCATAAAGACTGGGCAAGTGCGTGCCTTGTCCGGCCGGAATAACGGAACTTGTTCGAAATTTTACTTTTTATTTCTTTCAATTATTATAAGTAGGTAAAGTAAATAAGTACCTACTCGTAAATTTGAAAAGACAGCTCAGCTGAAAAAAAAATATGCGCGGAATATGCGTCCTATGTTAATGTGAGTGAGAACAAATAGGTTAGGTAGTTAAGGTACCCGAGCTGTGGTTAGAATAAAATTAGCAAAAAATGCCATTAATTTAGAATACACAGGCGGTATAGAAATAATATAAGTTTAGTTTAGTTAGAATAATTGCATATTCAGTCCGATTCGATAGTTTTTATCCCGATAATCCCACGGGATCGGGAAATACGCGGGTGAAACAGCGGGTCACAGCTAGTTTTATTAAAAATGTCGAAAGGCGTTGAAGCACATTTTAGAAAAAAATAAATATTTTTGTCTAAAATGTCCTAAGGCTTCGAAACAATAAGCAGTTTTTGTCTTGAAACTACACCAAAATGTAGGGAACAATGTCATTTATAAACGCTACAAACGAAAATATTATTAAACATTGCGTCAGAAAATAATCAACAATTTTCGATGAATCCGACAGAGATTTTCAGTTTAGCGCGTAGGTGTAAGAATGATTGGAAAATATTTAGATACTAGCTGCGCCCCGCGGTTTCACCCGCGTTAGTTCCGTTCCCGCGGGAATATCGGGATAAAAAGTAACCTATGTGTTAATCCAGGTCCCCAGCTACCTATATTCGAATTTTCATCGCAATCGGTTCAGTAGTTTTTGTGTGAAAGAGAGGTGTAACTTTACATACATACTTGCATACAAACTTTCGCGTTTATAATATTAGTAAGATTTTTAACACCTACGATAATGTGGTTTTTAGTTTAATTGTCCGTACCATGATCGTTTCTCGTAATTTTGCCATTGCTTTGTTGCACAATAAAAAAAAATACCACGACCGAATTCAAAAAAACCACAGATAATAAATTTAAATAAAATTGTTTTTTTGAAGTTGTGTTTTAATTATTTGATGTTGTTTTCATTTTATTTTTTATAACTTAGCGATTAGCGATGACTTATATAAGTGATTATTTTATGAATAATTTTGACATGTAATGATTAATTACGAAAAAATTAGTATTTGAGTATTCATGGTAGGGTGGAATGTTTAAATAATTCTTAGGTAAAGATCTTATGATTATGACTCACTGTGCTCATGGTCAGATGGGTCATTTATTGTGTACAGAGTACCACCGAAGTGACATCATGTCTCATTTTAATGCCTCAGTAAACAGTATTAATAGTTAAAATAAACGAAATTCTTATAATGAAACTAGGTAAGGTATAAACTATGAAATCATATAAGTGCCTATGTTGAAACTGATCGTTGGGTACATATAGCTATTGTGGTTTCGTAAATTCATTTCAATTTATAATTACAGACATCTTTCTTTAAACATGCATGTTAGCCATTTGGCAATCTGGTTCGTTGATTAAAAAATCTGAAATGCTTCTTTATAACATTGATTTAACAAACAGGGTCAAGTAATATAATTTCGAGCCAAAATCCTGATACAAAATCTCCCAGCCATTAGGCTATCAATACGATAAAAACAAACGCTGAAATTGCAATAATTGTGGTAAACTTGCGTTTTTGATATGTTGTTTGGAACCTCACTTATCCACATTTACAGCTGTCTAAATGGTGTTTAAAATAAAATAAAAGCGCGGAGTTGCTGCAGCTGAAGAACAGAGTTCCTATGACACCACCACAGAATAGATGATAGTCACAAGGGAATTCGCGACACGTTCCGACGACGACGCGTGTTCCTAAAGGTGCTTCCTTACCGGGTGCATTCACTTGTAATGTAAATAGATTCGACTTTGAGCATTACATTACAATCCTCCTGAAATAGTCTGTTCTATTCCTTTACTGATGTAATGCTCGAATTTGTAACGTTACATACATTACACGCGGATGCTCCTGGTAAAGGAGCACCTTCAACTTTCTGTATTTTCACTAGTAATGTATGTTCTGTGTTTCGCGGGTTATGTAAACAAAGGGTGGTTCTTCATTTTGCGCAGAGCACTTTGGTCAGTCAATATATACAGAGCTTAAATTTGCCAAAGTTCAGCCTTCCTTTCATCTAACGTTCGGCAGCAGCTGCAGTCATTACCGCAGTGCCCCTCTCAGACCTCTTACATCAAAGTTTGTTCCACATAGTAAACGGATTCATACATAAATAGCCTTATTAATAATAAAAGGGGAATAAGGTCGAAGTAGTAATTCCGCTTTTTGTTTCGGTCTGTCAACTTTGAAAATTCTTGTCACGGAAAAAGACAAAGCATGTTCTTACTACTCCGACCTTACTCCACGTTTATTAATAGAAGGAAAAATGCTTATAATTATGTAGGTATTGTAAATAATATTCTGTACGTTGTTAGGTACCGACTGATGCGTACATAAGTAGGTAAATGTATTTGCATTAAGATGAAAAAAGTAGATATGTGCGAAATATTAAATAGTTGTAAAAGATGACTTCAACTCATAACTTATTATCGCTATGCTTCAACGTTAAAGAAAACGACAAACCTCAAATAATAAAACTTTAAAATTGAGAAAACTTTCGATTAGTCTTCATAAAATTGTTATTCATTAGCAAAACAATTAAATAATAACTAACCTCTTCGTAAAGTAAAATAAAATAGAGTGTGTGTCATAATGATTTGTCCGTACCTAGTTGTTCATAACAATTATGTGCTACAAACACAAAAATAACAGTTCCGTATACCAACTTCATGTATTCAGAATTCGTCTGTAACACTTATTAGAAGTTGGCCAGTATATTCGTCCAAGACTGTATGCAATTCAAATGGCATCTAGTTATAGCAAATTTCGCAAACCGAGTATTGTCCATATATGTTAAGGTAAGTTTTTTGCAGATCGTAGAGTTTTATTACATGTTAGGACATCAGAGATTGTGAAGTAGAACTTTGAGTGGGCATAGGTATTTCAGAAATGTGGTTTTCTATTTACTTTATTTAGGAACTTAGATTAAGCAATATTTTACCTAGGTGTGTATAAAGGTGTGTCTAGGTTAATTAAGGATTTTTTAAAGTTCGAATTCCACGCGGTCGAGGTGAAGTTTAATGGTCTGCATATTGTTTTAGTTAGTTGTCCCACAAACTATCTCTGGGAGGGAAAGGAGCTACCAAGCTTCAGTCATGACTTTGCAGTTTTCGTAAAGCGTACTAGTTTAGTGCTGTTAATAATTATGAGTTATGGTGCTGAATGCCGACATTCGTCACTATGCCAACTTTTCCAAATCACCAAGCAATAATTCCTGTAATGCCGACTTAAATAATTAGAAGACGGGTCGGACGTACCTCGTTCTACTGCCATCTTACTCTTGGCAGTGAGAGTGATGCCCTTCTGTTTATATCCTCCGTAGTGCTACGTAATAGACCGCTGCCTACACTAAAATTTAGGTGGAAGGTGCAGCTAGGTCAAAGGAGCTCATTGGTTTAGCTGCACTTGCCGATCTTGAAGGATTAAGCAACGCTTGGCGCGGTCATTACTTGGGATAACTTGTATGGCAAAAATTACTAACACGAGCTTCGGAACGGAGTAAGGAGGAGCTGCTAGAGTTGGTATCTTATCTCAGATAACAGTCGGTAGGTCAAATTAGGCGATCTGAAAACTTTAACACTAGGTGAGCCACACCACTAAACGAAAAGAAAGAAATAGAACACTACAATGTAAGAAATACTTATAAGCCTATGTATAGGTATATTGACCTCGTACCTTTCTGTGAGAAATTTTGATATTCAATAATGCATTGTAACTTCAAACACAGTTGATATGATTGGCACATTATCAGGGTTATGTAGGCTGAGATGTTTGTCGGTGAGTCGGCCAGCCGCGACCGCTAACGGTACCTAAGCCGTCCACACTGATTGGCCCTGCACCTCTCAAATGTTGTCTCTGCAATCCAATACATCTAATACTGTTATTAATGTTTGGATCTCTCATACTTTCTCTAATGTATGACTATAATCATCGGCATCGATCACAACAAACCTATCCTATTCTTGTTCTTATCCGCTTAACATTATATCAACACCCACGTTAAAAACGTATCTACTTACTTGTGTTTTGCAACTAGTAAGGATTCATAATTTTGTCTAAGTTTCTCGCGATTTTACATAATAAAACACAATATTTACCGGGTTTTACTCGCGTTTTTTTATTTAATGACGGCATTATTTCTAAAGACCGAGCTTTCGCCAACTTTACAGTTGGCTTTTTAAAGGTTGACTCCTTAACCAACCTTGAAAACCCTTAAAACCTTATTAGTCAACCTTAAAACAGATACCTGTAAAGTTGGCGAAACCTCAGTCTTTAGAAATAATGTCGTTATTAAATAAAAAACGCGAGTAAAACCCGGTAAATATTGTGTTCTAATAGGAATACTTTTTTTTAATTGAGCACAAGAACTTTATACGAAGCTTTTTCATTGCTATTGTAAATAATCTATCCATAAAAAGATCAAAGACTGATATATACTGGCTGACTGTATGTGTCAAAGCTCAGCTTAAACCGCTCCTCCTACATTGTAAAATCCTAAATCCATAAGAGTCTGAGTTCTATGTGAAGTAGGTACATACGTATCCACTAAAAGGGGTTGTTGGAAACTTTAAATAATCGGGACTAATGAGGGTAACACCTATTTTCTCAAATAAATTAAAAACAAGAAACCTTTCTAAGCAAATACCGCATAGCAATGTTATAGTGAACGACGGCAAATACTTGCCTACTTTTACCTGTATTTAATTTATCGCGTCTCGTTGGAATATATAGAATTCCAAGCTCGAATGGCGGAAGCGGTGAACGGGGTGCTTTGATCTTGTTCAATTATGTGTCGTACGTATACCTACCTACCTACCTACACTGGTGCTATGTACATTTATGTACCTACTTGTAGGAGCCAATGTGGCCTTATTACGGTTAAGTAGGAATCAATCTAAAGTTTCTTGTTTCGTAGGTTATTGCTGTTGGTTCAGAATTTTTAATACTAGTGCTTTATATTTTATATCCATATTTATTAACTAGCAGTGCCCCGCGGTTTCACCCGCATAAATTCCTATCCTGTAACGTATGTAACGCATCACGTATGTCATACCAAGCGTTGCTTAACCCGTATGATTATTTAAAGTACCCTATATCTTATTTCAAACACTAAACTATCCCTGTACTAAATTTCGTTCAAATCGATTTAACCGTCATTTTTACCCATCACGTATGTCATACCAATAGTTGCCTAACCCGTACGATCATTTAAAGTATCGTATTTATACCCTTAAACTAATCCCTGTACCAAATTTCATTCTAATTGGTGCGATCGTTCCTGTTGACCCATCACGTATGTGTCACGCCAAGCGTTGCTGAACCCGTACGATCATTTAAAGTACCCTATATTTTATTTAAACTCATAAACTAATCCTGTACCAAATTTCATTCCTATCGGTTCCGCCGTTCTTGAGATTTAAATAGTGTAACTAACACGACTTTCGTTTTTATAGCTGCGTCCCGCGGGATTTACCCTCGTAAGTCCCGACCCCGTAAGAATATCGGGATCAAAAGTAGCCTATAACCTTCCTCGATAAATGGACTATCATACACAAAAAGAATCGATCGGATCGGACCAGCAGTTCCTGAGATTAGCGCGTTCAAACAAACAAACAAACAATCAAACAAACAAACTCTTCAGCTTTATAATATTAGTATAGATGATACAAGCTGCGCCCCTCAGTTTCACCTGCGTAAGTACCGTTTCCGCGCGAATATCGGGATAAAAAGTAGCCTATGTGTTATTCCCGGTATCCAGCTACCTATATTCCAACTTTCATCGCAATCGGTTTAGTTGTTTTTGCGTAATTGAGTAACAAACATATAAACATCTAAACATCCAAACACACACACTGTCACATTTATAAGTAAGGATTAGTTGGGATTGTTATTAATTATATTATTAAAGAAATTCAATTGTGTTTTAAAGATTACTAAGTAAAAGTTTACTAACCTAACCTAGGTGGGTTTAATAGGTTGCACATAGGTTAAGTTTAATGAAACCGTTTTACTTAAAAACCAGCAGTACCTAATTTACTATTTTATCGAGCATTTCGAATATTATTTTACTCATCAAATCCTCACCTTTTTATGGGACCACTTAGGAACTCAGTAATCGGTGAACATCCCTTTATAAATATATGTGTACCTAAGTGACGAATTGAGGGCTTCCTCCTTATTTGAATTCGGTTAAAAATAGACTGTTTTGGAGCAAAGTATGAAAATAACTAAGTACTGCTGTGAAATGTTTTTGGTTATGTACCAGAATCAAATTACAAATTTAGTTTAAAATGTTAATCAAATTGTTTACATTACCACTGTAGCAGAATAACCCCTTCTGTTGGTAGGAAACATCGTAAAGTGACGTTTCAGTGACAATGGCAGGTTCAACCCTGTTCGCACGGTCGTTCCCTCTCCATTATCGACTCATTCGCTGCCCTGTTTTTAAGGGAGCCATTTTCATATTTCAGCATTATACGGACTTGGACCTCACTAGTAGACAGTATTGGTATGGCAGTAACATAGTAACGGCAAGGGAATTGTCTTTGAAAATAAAATAAGAAAATAGTAGGTATCTAAAATAAGTTTTGGGGTGTAAAAACGAAATACACCTTACTTCCTTGATTCGGTGTAGATATAGGTATTGTCTTACTAGTATTAGAAATACAAAAGCTTGTATGTTATTTGCAATGTAAGTTTATCCTCCATACCATGATCGTTTCTCGTTACTTTGTCATCCTTTTGTTGCTCAAAAAAATTAAGTAAATTTTAATCTTAACTAATACTGTAATACTACTACTCTACCCGACTACTATTAAAATCACAGATAATTTAAAATAATCTTTTTTTTCAAGTCACTTTTTAATTTTCATTATTTGATGTGTTTTTTTAACTGAACGAAATAGCGGCGACTTAGCGACGATTTATAAGAGATCGTGGTAAGGCGGATTATTTTACAAATATGCTATAAATACTGAACTATTTCAACGACTACTGAAACGAATCAGAGTAATTGCAAATAAACTTAATGTGCAGTGCAAATATCTAAAGTCTTGTAATTAATAATTCAAACATACAATAGGCCACATTTCAGCAGGATCCAGTGGATCGAGTAGAACTCCTGTACCTAATTGATAAGGATAACACACAATATACTATTCCATATTCCAACAGGATCGAGTAGGGTGCAGCAGCTAGTATTGCAGATACATTTTTAAATCCATAATCCGTTTTTAAGTACCTATATGCCTTCTCTTATTTGGAGGTAAAGGTAGTATAAGTTGCGCTAGTTATTAAAAGTGCATGTAATCGAGGTTTAAGCAGGCAGTAGACATAATTCAGAAATTATCATTCTTCGAAGAATTTATGGATTGATTGTTATTTCTAATAAGTTTTTAGTATTTCGATGATTACTGTCTTGTACTTGTACAACCTGTGTTTTAAACTTCTTATAGGTACTCGTTCGTAGTACTCTATGTAATAAGGTAGTCCGTATACTGTCACATTGACTAGAATAATCTGAAAAACAAACATTACAGGTGCAAAATTAGTGTTTTGTTGTTTTATACACCTGCTCCTAATCAGAAACATTTCAATCGTAATAAATTTATAGTAACACAACATAGTTAAGTACACGTCTTTCAAACATTGTTTGTAAATAAATAACAAGTTTCTTTAAGCAAAAAATATATTTACCCACAGTGTCGTCTATTCTTATGAAAAACTAGTCCTTTTGTAACGATTGGTACTAGTAATTATGCCTTTATGTCCCCGTAATAACATCTCCATATTAGGACACTGCAACAGTTAAACATTTTAAATAAGTTTCTCACAATTAAAACGAACCAGTTCAAATGTGTTCTTAACGACTCGTTTATTAGTAGCAGTAGCTTAGCAAAAACATGGAGTGACCTAAACTTCAGATAGAGGAACAAGGGCAGAATGTAGATGTGACAATAAACGAGAATACTGGTGGAGGTGATCGTGTAGTTCGATGTGGGAATGTAGGAACGAGTAACTTTATAATAACGTGAAGGTTTTCCGGTGAGTGGTCCATAGGCTGCGCCGCGAGTGCGCCTGCGTACGCGCCGCGTCGCGACATGCGGGTAGGGGGGGGAGTCACGACGTGGTTTGCCTAGGTTCTCTTGGACTGCCTTTCTCGACGTAAGTAACTACAACATTTTCACTTCTAAGGAATTCGCTCTCGTATGTTCGATAGGTACTGGATATAGAATTGTGGAACATGGTTACTGGGCGCGTAAGACTCGCTGAGTTTAAAAGAATGTTCAATATCTACTTATGATCGTATAGATTGTAGAGCAAATGAAACATAATGATTAAATTTTTCGTACACTGTAATGTAACTAATTTTAGTACAATTTAGTTTGGTTTAACTTGGTTGGAGAACAGAATTTACATCTTTTTGAATTGATGCGAACGACCTGATTCTTATAAAAAACGAAACAGGTATAATCTGAAAGTATTATCGTATCCAATTAAGGTTTTTGTGGCATTCATTATGCGTTGTCGACAAAGAGATTATAAATGTATTTTGGTAAGTAATATTCCACCGCTGTCGATGTCTGACATTCAGTTTGTAAACGTCGTCGATGCGGCATCGGACCCTGACATTTGAACGAACTCTCTGATTGTTGATGACCTGTTTTGAAGATATTTGTCCTCAAAACATCTTTTGAATATAAAAACATGTTGCAGCTCTTATATTTATCTTGAAACAGGATTACCAGGAACTTCTTGCATTCCGTGGTCCGAATTCCGGACTTGTACCACGGAATGTATTGCCAATGAGTTTGGTATGACAAACGCATAGGGATATGAGAAAACTGTATGAGAAATTAAAGCTTCGTATTGCATCTGCTAGAAACGCGTTTAAATTTTTCAGACACTTTTTGCGTTTACACAATCATGACAGATACCTAGTCGAGCCAGTAGTGTTTCATACATGCACGCCTATCAAATTATGCAAAATCTCTCACTTTTTTGAAAACCTAGTAAGTTAAGCCATACCTACTAACTTGATTTAGTTAGCGCTCAATAATCGGCTTCGACGTTGACCATAGGTAATTAAAATAAAATAACTTGAATAAGTATATTTTACTGACTCTATAAGATGGTACAGCCAATAAAACATTTTCTCAAGCTCCCCCGATCTTCGAAAGGCACGTTAAGCAGCTGTTCTCGGTTGTATCTGTGATAGCTGTTAGGTCATGTTAGAGGCCCTAGGGTGACCTGAAAAGTCTATCATTAAGTGAGCCACGCCACTATATGAAAAGAAGAACCAGACAGGTTAAAAGTCTAGTTATATTGAATACACTCAAATGAATAAGTACCTACACATTTTATTTGACACATGTGCGAAAACGGACAGCAATTATAATATTTATTGATACATACTGTAAAATCATAACTGTAATAAATAACTGTGAGTCTGTATTTATCTTGCTCTTAACTGTCGAGTGCTATAACGAGGTTGGAGTAAACAAATTAAAACGGACATAAGTAATGAAAATAATTCTCGGCTGTTTTTGCACCTTACACTTTCATGTGATGAGAATGTAAAGATTGTTTACACTTAACTATTTTCAGTATACATCTATTTCACCTAGACGTACCTACATTTGCGAATCAGATAATGTACCAAAGGTAGGTAGGTATATCTTATGGTCCTACTGCAGGGCAAGGCCCTCCTCTTAGAGGGGTAGTAAGACGCCACGGGAGCCTATCCCGGATTGGCGAATGTCCCATGTCCTCGGACCGACGAATTTAAACACCATAGTTTGATAAAACACTTTATTTATCCGGTTGAATCGCGTTTTTAGAAACACAGTGTAAATAAAGTGTTTTATTGTGCAAAATCGCGAAAACCATACAAGAAATTACCATAGTTTGTGTAAAAATAATACTAAATCGAAGACAAAAGGACAGAGGCCTCACTCCTTTGGGTTAGTTTACTGTTATAAATTAATTTGATAATCTGAAAGCTCTTGACCTCTCTTAACCAATAGATATGCTAGTACGAAATGTAGGGAATTGGTAATACTACAAAGACAGGCCAGGCCAGTAAACTTTTTTTTTGTAATAACGTGGCATCAGTTACTTGTCGGGATTGTGACTGTATATAATATAAAATAAAACTCAGTTACTTCAAACTCCTAAGCCTGTTTATCTATTCTTCTATGTTTTAAATATAGGATAGTTCTATTTTCGAGGAACCTTGTGGTATACTTTACACCGAAATCCATTTATTAGAATCCGAGTAATGAACGAAAAAGTCGGTTATGCACTATTGCTACGCCGCCGAAGTCGCGGGTAACAGCTAGTGACAAATAAATTAGTAATATGCTGGGAAAATACTAATATAAGCCTCTTGGAGGCTGTAATGATGAAATATAAATAGCAGTCGATGTGGTATAATACCAGGGGCGGCATGTCAAGCCAGAAGGCGGGTAGGCCACGCCACCCGCTACCCACTAATTGTTGCCATTACATAAATTGGTCACTTAAACTGAATTGCGATAAATCATCACCCTCGAGAGCGAGCTTCGACCGCGTGCCGGCTACGTTTAAACCTAAACTATATTTTGTAAATAAACACTCTCCAAGTGAACGTTTTGTTATAGTTTTTTCTTTCTTTCTCTAAAAATAGATCGACATGCTAAGTTTAACTGCGAGATGATTATTGCAGTAACTTGTTTGTTATAGGTAGGTATTCTTTACTCTCATGCTGGTTTACAAGGGTGTGTTTGTAAGTGTTCAGTTTTTGATGTTTACTATCTAGTTACATTTTCTAAACATTTGTTTTTCTTTTCAGGAAATCAACGACAAAGACTACGATATCTAAAGAGAGAAAACCATCATTTGAACGAAACTTTTGGGAAGGTGAGCTTTTTCTCCTTTATGTTTTTATTTTTTGTGTTTTAAGATACAAAGTACTTATCTTGAAATCTTAAAGTTTAGGTAGATAGGTAGGTATTGATTACGGAATTTCTGGTCAACTGAAATTTTTGCTTAAGTAGTTAAGTGGGCAAGTAGGTTATGAAATTAGTATAGATGGTAGCTGCCAACTTATTTTGGCAAAATCCCAATTGCATCTTTTCCATTTACCTGCAGAACTAGACATTAGGCGTTTGCCAACTTTGTTCATAACGTTAATTCTGTTTGTTATAAACTGGTTTCATTCAACGTTTCATATTGTCCGTTTATCAGATATATGTAGTTAAGAAAACTATTCTCTAGTCAGTTATTTTTATAGTGGAACTACAGACATACAAACTAGCGAAGCTAATTTGTAATCTTACTATAAAGTTCCACGGCAAATTTATATTATGATCGTAGGTACCTATTTTATGTCGAACTTTCGCTGCTTCATTAAAATCAGGTATTTAAAATGGCGTCTTTAAATTATCTAAACATATAGGTACACTTAGGTTAGATATAATTTAAAATATTCAAATCGTCAGCGTTGATCTTTGATGTTATGTTTTTCTAGAAATTAAACTTTTAGGAGTTTAAAATCCAAGGCAGGCACTCTATCGATTTTCAACAATTCTTTCGTATCAATAATAAATGATTGAGGTTATTAGTACAATCATCTATTCCACGTCGTAGACGGGTATTTATATAGGTAATAATTATTGATAACCTATTGAATAGAAATATTTTAAAGGAAATATTTATCTTCAAAAATTCACTTGCGACGAGATTTGAACTCGCGTTCCTGGATCAATACTCCAGTGCCTAATCCGCTCGGCCACGCAAGTTCCCCTGGGAACTTGCGTGGCCGAGCGGTTTAGTAAATATTCCTTTTCTATTTCTATCTTTTATCTGTCTATATTTCTAGTAAATATGCATTGAGCAATAAAAACAAACTTACGAAAAACCTATTGAATATTAATAGGTTCAGAAAATAGTAAAAATATAAGGGTTCCATTTACCACCCTTTAAGGTATGGAACCCTGAAAGAAATTAAACAGTTACGTGAACGGACGCGAATATATTGATTGAGATAAATAATACGACGTAATACGTACTAAATACCAAACGATGACTTCGATATGCATAATAATAAATAACGCATGTGTGTTGAAATTCATCCGAATTAGCAATCTAAAACTTGTTTTGAATGACATTATAAAAAATACATTTTGTTGCAAAATCTATGAGATTATCAAATTTTGTAAATTACTTTATAATGTTCTCCGTTTTAATTATTTTATCTAATTTAGTATCTTAAGTAAGTTTTGTTTTAAGGTAATAAAACGTTATAGAACTATATCGGCAGATGATTCTCCAAAGGCCCCATGGACAGGAATATTACATAAGTGTCATATTTGTCGAGTTTGAAAAAGATTGCAGTTCTCAATTTAGATTTTAATAGGTTTGTGTGTTACGTTGTAGATAAAGGTAATATTCCGCCCTACCATGATCTTTTATAAGTAAGTCGTTGCTAAGTCTCCACTATATCGTTTAGCTAAAAAAAAAACGACCTTAACTTTTTTTATTTTCTATTGGTTTTTAAATTTGTCGGGATATTTTTTTTTTGAAATTTAGTTTATTTATTTGAGCGACAAAGGGATGACATAAAGCATAGAGAAACGATCATGGTTAGGACGGATTATGATGATGTATTTTTGAAAATTGCGATCCGTTTTTGATGCTTCTTTTCGTAAACCGCAGATAAAATACACAACATTCGATTTTTTTAATTTATTACTATCTAATGATAGTAGGTTAGATGGTAGGTGGTACTTACTGTTTAATTTTAGCCATGCGACTACATACATTTAACGCATATAATAGCTTGCAAAGCTTATATGATATCTGTCTCGAAGAATAGAAAGTAAAAAAAAATATTTGTTGAGAAATGGTATATTAATTTTAAAGTCGACTTTTTTATACCTTATAAGAAAATACCTTAAAGTTAATTTCATAACACAAAGCTGGTTTTAAATGACATAAAAAATACAATTTGTTACAAAATCTAAGACATTATCAAACTTTGAAAATTAATTTATAATATCCTCTATTTAGAGCATTCTATCTAGTTTTGCTTAATTTAGTGTTGTTTTACGAAAATAAAACTGAGATTATCGGCTGATATTCTTGGCTCTATTATTCACAGACAGGAAATTACACGATTGTCATATTAACCGATTTTGAAAAAGGATGAGGTTCGTAATTCGGATTTTTATAGGTAGGTATGTGTGTTACGCATATGTTACGTAGTTATCTGGTGGCTTCTTTTCGTAAATAACAGAAAAATATGCAGGGACTTCTCTAATTAAGAAATACCTTTTTATTGAAGTTCAATTTATTAGTATTATTTTTTCATTGATGCTTACCCCAGTCGTTTCTTGTTTCTTATCGTCCTTTTATTGCTCGAGAACAGGCCTGCTAATAAAATAAATTATATAACAAAAATCATCACCTATTAACACCAACATTTTTTTCTTTGTCATTTTTTTTATTTTTTAGTTTTTTTTTTTTAATTTTAGTTTGTTATTTTTTTATTTGGACGACGGGACGATTTAGGTCCTGCAATAAATAGACCATGGTAAGGTACATTATCTATCAGTAGGTAATCGTACTTATCCTATTACAATCTGTGACTACAAGCTTACATCGTATAATTTATAACTAGTCGTTAGCCTTTAAAACAAACGGTATTACGTTAAAATTTTATCCACCTATTCATTTCAACAGTTGTTTTTCGACCTGTGTCGAGTGTATAAGAATTAAGAACGTATCTGTGTTTTAGGCGTCATTAAATTTTATAGGTCTTTGAACAGTTTATAGGTTTTTGAACTTATAGAAAGTTGTTAGTATACCTAAATTCGTTTAGCGATTTTATTATTGGTGTAACAAAAAGTTTTTATACTACTTTACAATAAATTAACCTGACATACTTACAAGCTTACAACATTTCCCCTCTAACATAGAACGATAATTATCAGATACATGAACTATGTACTTTTCGGTTGTCTCTTATACTGTAACATGAAGTATCAAAGTTGATGGACAGAAACTTTACATAACTTAGTAATCTGTTAATCATCGTTTTTTGTAAGGGTGTCAATTATTTACGGAAATTGTTCAGTTAAAATGAAGAGCATTGAGCACCGTTTAGAAATTAAAAATTCCTAAAATACGCTTATGATCGCGATCATATGATATAAGTAGAGCTGTTAGCTAATTATTAAAGACTGTTCCTAACAAAACTCGCTTGAAACAATTGACATTGTTGATTTTTGCGATTACAGATACACCATTTCACACTTACAGTCGCTAGTTAAGTTAGTTAGTTAGTTAAGTAGCAATTTATTTGCTACTGTACTGAGTGACGTGAAAAATGACGTAAATAAAACAATTTCAATTGTTATAATAATTGCGATTTGTTAGCAACAGAGTTACGCCACCAACTAACTGGTACATAATGAGTTTTCCTACCTAGCATTTTTATTACTGTCTCGAAGTAAATAAAAGGTACCTAAGTATACTTATCTATAATTTATAGGAATCCTTGCAAAAGCTGTGAAAGTGCACCTTGCGCGGTTGGCGCACCTGCCTGTTCCCGGCATGGCGTAATACATCGAATATTTGGTGCAAAGCTTAGACCGCATTGCGTGCATATTTGCATGCAGATGTTGTAGATACAATACCTACCGTATAGATTGTTGTAGAAATTCGATCTTCTTTGTAGAGCACGTGCATCTTATGACTATCGAATGGCTTCAAACTTCTTTACAAAAGAAGGAAGTTTGCTTTTCGTTAAGGCCTTCTTGCAGTAGGTACCGAGTATAGGTAGTACGTACGACGCCAGACAGCAGAATGCGAGAAGCTAAGACGTCCCGGTCTATATTATATTTTCAAATTGTTTTATATATTTTATGTTTTAGAATTGTTAACCAAACACATTTCCTTTATAAACATACGAAACACATTTCCTTTATAAATGTTAACACATACCTACGATTTTTTTTTTTAAATATAAATAAAAGTCCAATATTTTCTGATTACAGACAAAAAAATACTATAAAATTTGTCAGTTTTCTGTGATTTTTGTTATCAAGCGAAATTACTTAAGTATATCGTCATAAACTCTTTAAACTAACACGATTGGAACTCATATTATTTACACTTTTTTTTTAAGTAAAAGTTTACGCGATTAAGGCCCGAGAAAATATGTAAATATTACTTATATCATGCGTTTTTAACCAAATGTTTCCTTATTAGGTTTTCTGAACTACGACATATATTTTATCCGCCCAAAAAAATGAGTTTACGATTACTTTACCATTGAATCAAATTAAGGTCGATTACGGAAATTCCAACGAAAACCTAAATTAATTTTTCTACTCTATATCAAATTTAAATGATGTTTGGTAAAAATCAATGTTCAACCAATTTGTAGAGTATTTGGATGTGTAGCAAACAATATAATCTACCTAAATTCCATTATGTTACAGTTTTATTTCAAAGTACATGAATATTGGACGTAATATCAAATCATTTGGTCGAAATTACATAATTCTCACATAAAATGCACTTTCAAATGAATTCCCGCGATGAAAGTGTTGTGGGCTGGAATCCAGCAGTACGGCTATTAAAACGAAGCTCGCGACCTGTCCGCACCGCCTTTCATTGTTTCCCAAACACTTTGCATACCATCTCCGGTTATAAACAAAAGCTTTTACAATACTTTTACATGAAAGTTTATCTATATATGTGTAATAATATGAAAGGCTTTGTTGACTGACTGACTGACTTATAGATCAATGCTCAGTCTAAACCGGTGATAGAGAGAGACAGTTGAAATTAGAAAAGTATGTTCTCCATTTGATGAAGGTAGGCAACCGATAACAAAGGGCTTTGATTTTCACGCAATCGGGACGGAAGCGGATAAAAGCGCGGGACACAACTAGTGATCAATATTTTTGTTCACTTCGATAATTGCGAATGATTAATGATTTCGATACTATTTTATTCGTCTGCCAAATAGCTTTCAAGAGATCGCAAACCATTAAAACTTGTTTCAATTCTGATGCCGTTGTAATTAAGCTTCTTTCGCGTGGACGTCATATAAATTGGCAGTCTTGGTATTTCCTTCGAGGAAGCGACAAAAAATTCAAAGTCGTCGAAGAGCGAAGGGTTTTGGAATTAAAGTGGTTATTTACAGCGGAATTGTATGAAAGAAAGCAACGTTTAGCAAATTCCTTCGCTCGCTACGTTGAACTTGCCTGTTCGCATACCGGCGCACAAAATATTTTCATTCGTATCGCCTTTAAGTGTTTATACGTCTCGTTCTGCTGCCCATTTACAGCACGAGGTGCTTGCTCTAAAAAGTGGTTTATTGTATTAACTTATATTTCTCTGACATAAACTAAAAACAAGACCATTATTAAAGTTAAGTAAGCATTTAAAAGCTACCGCTAAATGAAAACAATACTTTTTAATGGGAATGAAAGTATGTAAGAATGGAAAGGCAGTTAAAACAGCTATGGTGATATTTGGAACAATAATGAATATTATGGCATAGATATCTATCGATAACGTAATGGTGCTTAATAAATCCTGACCATCGACCTTTGCAGACAAATGTTGTAGTTATGGCTGTCTTGTTTAGTTCAGATTACGTAATTCATGTCACTGGAGAAAGTTAATTAAGTTTTAAAAGTGAAATCTATTGCACTTTCTTTCACTTATCCGTTTTCAAGTTTGACGGTTCGATCAATAAAAAAGAGCCTATCAATCTCAATTTTGCAAATAAGGTTTCCAAAATCTGCCTTATCATTATCTTCATCCACATCGATATAATATGTTCCTATAGATAGATTATCCATCAACGACACTCTCAGTAAAGCGGATCTCTTAGATTGCTACGTTTATAAATTGCATTCCTTAGTACACACCTGTATGTATTTGTGTAGGTATATAAGGACTAGATATTACAGGAGGGTTTAATAAAAGGATGAGAATGTAAAAAAATGTGCAAACAACTCCGCAAACACGTTGGAGCGGTTTAAAGGCCGCGTCCGGATTGCGAGGGGCGGGAGGGCGCAGCGGAGGGCTCGCCGGCATTCCAGCCTCCCGTGCTCGAATCTCACATCACACTCCTACCACAGCGACCATACTATACCGATACAAACACACACATACACTAACCACCAGAGTCACTGCATCGCATCACATGCTGAATCAAATCAAACCTTTCATTAAATTTTCAGGAATTGTTAGCTTTGTGGTGCTAATAATCAATTATCTAGAGAAACATTACCAGAAGGTTAAACAACACGTAATCTTCGGCCACGCACTGAAAACTTCTAAATTACTATTACGTGATTTCTTTGCATTGGACAATTAAATGCACGTAATATGGGTACAAAACTATTTTTCGGAACACTTCCTTAAAATAATCTTTGTCTCGGTCTCGGTATGACCAGATTAGTTAGAAGAACGAATTCCATTTTTAAAAGTAGGTATAAACAACATTCATTGTCAACGAGTCTTTACTTTTATATAGAAAATAAAGCCTACAAATATGGAAGAATGAAGTCATGTTCTGGATCTAAGGCATAACATACTTTTGCATCTACTTATCCATTGCATACCTTACCTTACTACCTTTGGAGAGTATCAATTGTTCTTTAAACTCAGGGTCGGTGCTCTTTAGCGTTTAAATGCTAAAAATAGCCTGATGTTGTTAACCAGATGGATGCTGTAGGTACCTACTAAAACCAGAATAAGTAGAACTTTTCTGGTGGCAGTCGATCGCCTGCGCCGCAACCACCGCGTCGTGTGGATTTAGGTATGTGTCTGATGTTATGTGTGGTATCGTGGTCGGTTAGGTCAGGGTAGCCGTTATGCCGGTCGGTCGCGGTCGAGGTGCGGCCTTCGAGGCGATCGCGATCGCGAGGGTGGCGGGGGAGCGTCGCGTGCGCAGCTCGCTGGCCGTCCCTGGTCCGGAGCAACGCCCCCGTCAAGGGCGGCGAGACGCTGCAAATTTCTGCAAGTCCACCGCGAGTCAGTGCATCGCGCCCCGCCGCGGCGGCTCAGCGCTCGCAGCAACCGCGCGCGCACCTTGTACACTGTACCGACAGACGTGGGCGCACGCCCGCCACCCGCCACACGCACCGCCCTACCGAATATAACTGTTATTTTGGTCGTTAATGGACACGTTCCGCATTCTTAACCCGATCTTCTCCATAACATGGTTCGATAACGAATACATAAGTGGATGGTTTTTGCATCTCTGTGAAATTCATGTAAAGTATATTTCATGTCGATAATGTTTACATTCCATGTACTTATATTCGTGAGGTCACAATGAAAGTGTACGTAAATATTTTCAGAACAATCAAGTTCCGGAATGAAAGTGTTGTGTAATCATTTAAATTGTCGGTTTTGGAGTAATATCTTATCGTTATCACAATGATGCAAATGAGGAAATACTCTAGACTGCAACAGTCTCTACATGGTTTGTTATTTGCTTACACTATATATGAATTAAATAAAATATGGAATCTGTGCAGTTTTTTGTAAGCCTGCTAATTTGTTCCACTGTATGGCAAGGACTTTAATGGGTTTAGGCAGTAAGACGCCACGGAAGTCTTCTATGGATTGACAATTGTCAACCCTTCGGCCGGTCGAGAGTCCCAGGACCCGTCGTTTTCCTTACAGGAAAACTCCCTGTCTAGTTTTTCCTTTTTACATATTGAATAAGAATATCATTAAATTGTCTATCACAAAAATCTGACTTTTTTAAAAATAAGAAAGTCTTATAAAATGTTCGTATTTGTCCAGTAAACACGGGGAACAGTATTACGGCCGATGCTATATACTCATAGGTGTTAGGGACTAAAGCCTGTGCAGTCTGCTTCCTTGTATGTGGCCTCCATTCGAGAACTCGTTTTCATCTCAGTACTATGCTATGTGACATTATTAAAGCCATTTTGCAGTAGGGTTTAGATCTTATCAGTTGGGAGTTTTGGAGTTAGTAAGGATTAGAATAGATTTTAATAAAAGGTCAATACAGGTGTAAGATAGTGGGTAAATTTAACCAGATGTGGGTGTAAAACTATGGATTGATTAGTACCAATATGGATTCATTCATAATTAGTGATGACTGATTAATTAGAATGGATAGGTAGTTGATTCATTAAAGTAACGGAGAGGGGCAAACAAGAAACGAGATTAATATTAAAACCTACCATTATTATGTATGATGCTAGTATAATTAAAATTTTGATTTATGTTTTACGTCGTGGAAGAAACATTTCAATTTCAAAATGACTTTCTACGCATACTAATTTGATTTGATAACAGTAAAAGCCTAAGCGAGCTCGCTATTGATTTGAGATTTGATAATCATGGAAGTGCAAATAGTTTTGTAGGTACACACTGTGTATGATTTTTTTTGAAGTTGTAATAATAGTTTAAAACAGTAGTTACATTTCAGTAGTATTCGAAAGCAGGAAAAATAAAGTTATTTGACAATATGAAGTTATGCGGAAATTACCACAAACCTAATATCAAAATGCCTATATCGTAAAAATAACGGTATCACATTTCGCGAGGAAGTTGTGAAATTATTTCCTTTATTACATACTACAACGATATTGTAGTGCTTCGTAGGCAAATAACTGATATTGTTTGGCTGCGTCTTCACTACATATTAATATACAAATGCGAGGTATTTAGAATAACTTATTTTACTTACATAAAAATATAAATATGAATACCTAATCTTTTAAAATGAGCTTATTAAAGCAAACTTTTTTATTTTTGATCTGTATAAGCATCAACCCTTTTGTAATAAGTAAGCCCTTATGAAGTATTTAAAAATGTCATTCAAATGTCTCTTTGACACCTAT
Organism: Idaea dimidiata; assembly: GCA_949358125.1. Classification (NCBI taxonomy): domain Eukaryota; kingdom Metazoa; phylum Arthropoda; class Insecta; order Lepidoptera; family Geometridae; genus Idaea; species Idaea dimidiata. Next base: position 8,299,987 of record OX442336.1, on the reverse strand, counting down.
TAATTTTGATCTATCTTGCATCTTAACTTTTATGACTTAAAGGTTAAGATGCAAGATAGACCTACTTAAGATTGAACTGAATGCTTGGTTACGCAGCTGAGTATATCGATCAATATCTTTGTTCCTGTCAGTGACGAAACGTATATTATACATACGTTAGATACAGAGATGTTACTTGAATGTTCGTATTTATTGGAAAACTTTTAAGGTCGTTTGAGTTGCTTTTGGTAACACTTGTGTAAACATACAGAAGAAGTGTGCCATTTTTGGTTCGATATTGTCATTTTATTACTTTAGTTTTGTCATATTTTGGCGAAAAAGTAGCCTACTTTATAAGTCCATACATGGTAAAACAATTTTGTGATTATTACGTAATGATAGGAATACACTGCTTTATCTACAGCTACATAAATATTTACAGACAACGTTTTTTTTGCAACAAGAGACATTTTTATTATTTGGTGTTTTCTTAATTCTAAGTGAGAAAAAATTCTAACGCATTTGCCCAAGCGAAATTTGTTTATTTCGAGATGTTCAAAATTAAAATATCATAACAATAGCAAATTCGATTTTTCAATGACAACTCAGTCATCTAATGAAGAATAATTATTAATTAAATTGTTTTTTTTAAATTGTAATTCTTTCAATTACCTACAATTATAGGGAACAATAAAGATAAAATATTGGTTTTAACACAACAATTTAGTTTCATATAGGTCGAGTTTGCGGTTTATATAGTGCATTATTTGTGTAGATTTTATTTACCAAATGGTGGATCATTGTTTGGTTTTACATATATTGAATTTGTTAGTTACGTTTAAGTTTTATCGTACCATTATAAAATTGGATATACCTACTCATTATAGTTTTAGGTATGCAATAAATGGTAACGTTTTAAATTCTATATTACCTATTGAAATTTAGGTACCAATGAGATATCTGAATACGATATTGAAAGATTAAATTACAAAATATTTTAGCAACTAAAGGTCAAATTTTAATTGAATTATTATTAAATTGCTAAATGAATTAACATGTGCGTGTTTATAACCGTTTTGTAACTTAACGTTTTTAATCAAGACAAGTGAACGTTGGTAGGACCATTATGCTTCCTTTAAAAATGTTTGCTCTACAAAAAGCTTTAGACTACTATAAATGGAAAGGAGATAGAGTGGTTTTTGCCTTGAAGTGGGATAGTAATTACTCTTATATTTAAAGTGATTTAAGAAACGGTGTTGTCTATGTTAGATCAAATCTTCAGAGTGATGATGCAGTGTAGGTGATCGTGCGGACAAGATGACGCACCGATAATATTCATAAGTTGGTCAATGGTAATAGGATATCAAAGTGCATAATGATTCATAGTTGTCACAACATCTTTGTTTGATTTTGTATCATTTTAACGTCGTGGGAGCACGTACAATTTAGCAAGTCGTACATAAGTTTATGTACAGCTACTTGATCAAATTTTCCTACCTACTTAAAATTATTTAGATACTTTCTTAGTTTTAACTTTTGTATGTCTCGAGCCATACCATCTAAACGTTTTAAAGTACCTAACATACAAATATTATACGTATTTCGGTCGATCCACGAGCTAAGCTGATTAGACCTAGACATCCCGCAGACATGTTTGCGTGTCGTTTATAATACATGCTATCTGCGCCCCGCGGTTTCACCCGCAGAAGTGAAAAACGCGTTGTCAGTTATGACGGGCGCGAGCGGCCAAACGGCTCTCAAACGGTTGCACTTTTTCGATCATTACTCGGGTTCTACTAATTGGATTTCGATGCAAAGTATACCACGACCTTCCTCAAAAATAGAACTATCCAATATTGAAAACCAGATTTCAATCGGATAAGAAGTTTTTGATTGTAAAAGGAACCGACAGATAAACAGAGAAACAGACAGACAGACATGAATTAAAAAAAATATATAATTTTGTTCTACTACTTTTTCTAAGCTCTCTAGACAACTTTTTTTTTAATTTACTTTCAAGTACAGACTTTTTGTCCTCTCTTCCTTTATTATAGATATAGATACTCTACACCCATCTAATCTGTACGAGTCTAACTACAAAACAGTAATTGTATTCATATAATTTTCTTTTCAGATCGTAACAATAGGAGCGACAATGAAGACAAAAGTCTGTCAAACGATGAGACACCGCTTCCATCATGTCCGAGGCAACCTCCCGATGGAGTCGAAACTCCAAGCGATGCAGTCGAGAAGATACCCGACCCACCTTCACGACTACCTCCGCTACACTTCATACGACCTCGGTACTCCTACTCGAGGCCTCAAGATGCAAGAAGTGAAGCAAGTGTTAAAGATAAGATAGCAATGTTCTCTAACGAACAAACCGCATCTACTGATCGCATTGACAAGTTCGGTACACTACCAACGAAAAATGGTCTCAATACCAAGAAAAGTACGAGTAATAATTATTCTACTTACACTGATATGTCATCTTTAGACCGAAGGTTAACTAAATCCCAAGACAACTTGGATGAACTACCACGTTATTGCAAAAAGACATCACTGGAAAGATCAGATGTGTTAGGAGGAATAGGAAATCAAACTATTTCAAACTACAGTACGAATAAGAGTAACTGTAGTAGACTCTATTCTGAAAATAAACCTCTGTTTTATGGAAGTACAGCGACCTTACCAAGTACAGAGTTGGCGTCAAGTCAACCGGTTTACCACATGCGTAGCACCAGTGACGACAGCACCAACAAGAAAAATACATCTTCCCATAAATCAAACTTAGAATACTTAATAGAACAGAGAAAGAAATCGATGTCAAAGTTAAGAGGATTAGTTATTCCAGAAGTTCATGGACCTGTTGTTGGATTACCAGAAATCAAGGTTCGTGATACTATTCCCAAAACACTTTTATATAAGAATAACGAAAGTAATTCCAACAAAAGTGTTAAAAGCAAACAAACTGTTAAAAAAACAATTCTTCTAAATGAAACCAAGTGGAATGCGCTTTTGCCGAATAACTTGCCTAAATATTCTCCTGCTTTTAAACGTAAATCGTTGCAAGTATACACACCTACTTCACTGTCAAAAGAATCTACACCGGAGCGTAATTTTACTGATAAAATAGAAACACTTAATAAAATAAATAACAAATTGGGATCCAAGCCTTTAAGAGGAACAATAGACGTGACTGATACTTTAAGGCATCTACCGCCTTCTTTAATGCCAACAAAATCGTACTTGAATAACTCTTATTCTTTAAAAAAAGATGTAAAGGATAATTTAAGCTACATACGTGATTACAAAAACTTTGATATAAAAATATGTACAGCAACTGACATCGTAGACAGTGATAATGATTCTGCTATGAGTTCAACACAATCGAGTTACCGGTCGTCGGCTTCATCACCGATGCATAATTTAGAGACAATAGAGTCTGATAACTCTCGTCTCTCACCTAGAATATCAAATTATAATTATTCACTTACCAAACCAGATAATATAAAAACATCAACGGAAAAAGCTTACGATGATTATTTAAAGAAAAGTATTTGTCGGTCTATGTCATCTGACACAAATGTATCGCTTAGCTCTTCAGCAGGTTCGGCAGCTACATCTGGATCTCAAGCGAGTTGTAGTTCACTTGAAAGTTCTGTCGCTGACTCCGATAAGAGAAAGGTTTCTAAGTCGTATAATATTGATACTATAAACAGAAGAAACATACTGGCTTCAGCAAAATGCAGAAGTGGAAAAGATCTAAAATTGAATTCTCCTGTTATTGAAGCTAAATTCTCGCACGAGTCATGTGACAGCTCACCGAGTCCAGTACTAAAAGCGTCTGAACGCCTTTCTACGCTCACGCCAACGGTGAGCGCTGTCTCGAATAAAGGTGAAAACAGACGACGCAATAAAATTATCGCCGAATCTGATTCAGACAGCGATAGCGATACAATAGTTCGACAAAGAAAGACTGACTATAAAAATTCTCGGTTAAAACGAAACTCTAGCTCAGCAACTAAAAGTAAATCTACTGAAAACAACTCAGAAAGCCCTAAGTCTGAAGATGCTCCACGTGTTATTTCGGAAAAAATAATTAAAGAAATTAAAAAAGCTGGTCTGGATAATTTTTCAACTACCAAACATATTGCGGTGTTCGATAAAAAGAGCTTTGATATAATTAAAAATGACAGTGTTGTGATAAAAAATAATGATAAGATCACGAATTCATTACAAACCCAGAAAGATGGTAAAGAATGTGACATTGTTGACTCACCAACCACGAATAGATCATCTTTTAAAGTGAGCGATAAGAACGGCATCTCTGGAAAAACCAATGATATTGTAGAAGTTGCAACAGATGCTAAAATTTCTTCACGAATAATACGTCTAAGACGTGGAGTCGGTTCTGGAGTAGGAGTCATATTAGCTGGCGGCATTGATTGTGAAGCCAAGGATGTCACGGTATGTATTTGATAAAATTAATAACTCAATAACCATAAACATATTGATGCTTACCACAATCGTTTCTCGATATTTTATCGGTCACGTAAAATAAAATTAATTATTAAAAAATATATTTTTTTAGCTGAACGATTTAGGTCCAATTTAGTTTCTGCAATAAGAAGTTCAAGTTAAGAACCATTTTTTTAACGCTTAATTGTAATATAGGATGGTAACTGTTCATGAATTAATCGATTGTGAGTTATACTCACGTAATATTTCTTTTTTGTTTTTATTGCTCAAGGCATTTTAAACATAGAAATATTTTTAGCAAGGAAATATATTTCCAAAAAATCCCCATGACAGGATTCGAACCTGCGTCCTTTTCCTTTCGAGCGAAAGGACGCAGGTTCGAATCCTGTCATGGGGATTTTTTGGAAATATATTTCCTTGCTAAAAATATTTCTATATACTCACGTATTCAATCAATTAGTTATAATGATTTAACTTTAATTTTTAGGTACATCGGGTATTAAGTGATAGTGTTGCAGCTAAAGCAGGAATATTACGAGGTGCGAAAATTCGGAGCATCAATGGTTACCCTATGTCTGGGTTGACACATGCGCAGTCTGTTACCGTTCTAAAGGTAATTGGTGGCAAGATTTCCTAATCTCGTTCACAAGTAACTGATACTATTTCCACACAATAAAGTAATGTTATGATCCGAATGAACTTGTTTTTATCTCTTTAAGGAACAACGAGCTGAAGTAGTGATTGAAATCGAGAACAATACGACAAACAATGCTAATGGCGTCTCTGAAAAAGGTAAACCAAAATGTATGTTTGTGTTGTTAAAAATGTGAATAAGCCACAGGCCACATCTAAGTAAATCCGGCGCCTTTGTGGTTCTGGATTCAGATATCTGTTAGTGTAAATTAAATAAATAAATAAATTCTGTGACCAACACACATTCTATTCTACTAATATTATAAAGCCCACAGTTTGCGAGTATGTTTGTTACTCAATCACGCAAAAACTGCTGTACAGGTTGCGGTAAAACTTGGGATAAAGACAGCTGAAAACCGGGAATAACACATAGGCTACTTTTTATCCCGATATTCCCATATAATGGGACTTACGCGAGTAAAACCGCGGGCTAAGCTAGTTATAAATAAAAATCTAGTTAAGTAATGTGGTAGGTAGGTGGCCTAAGTTTGACGATTTCTTTGCAATTTTATTTGAATGAATGAATGAATGAATGTCATTTATTTGCACTAAATGGTTAGGTACAACAGATGTTATCAATGATGTTATTTAAATTACTTTTTTTGTTTCTAGCGGAGTCGAAAGTTAGTAATGGTGTGGAGGTAGCAGACAGGCAGGCCAGCGGTCCCGTGGTCTCAGTGGTGCTGGAGAAGGCAGGTGGTGGTGCGGGTCTCGGCTTCGGGCTCGACGGCGGCAGAGACTCGCCGAGGGGAGACTGTCCACTTACCATTAAGAAACTATTTGCTGGTTAGCTTTTTATATACACTTACTGAAGACGCTTTTTAAAGGAATGATAGAAGTACGAACTTTAAGTACAAGGTTTATAAGATCGCGTACTTACTCGGCCATACGTCGATGACACACAGACGAAGAAGGTCATCGAGCCACATGTCCGCGTACTTATTCGAACGTCTATCTCCTCATACAAAGTTAGGCTACGTCCGCATAGCCGTTTTTTCGCCGTTTTTTGCGATTCTGTAACACATTGAATCTTATATTGAAGTAAGTATCCGCTGGACTGAATTCGTAATCTCTACTGTGTGCGGAATATTATACGCGCGAATTAAAAATCGCTCTGCGGATGTAGCCTTAGAATTTTGTTTTTTGCACATGTTTCAGAGACGAATGAATGTGAATGTGGCAAAATGAACTATTCATTCATTTATTTTCTTAGTTATGGCTCTTCTGTCAGCATTAAAGGACAATTCAGCCAGTTTCACGTGTTTAATAGTGTACAAATCGTTTTAAACAAATTTAGCAATGCGTGAAGGTTGCAGCAAAATTCCCGACGATTTTTATTCCAATCCTATAGGAACATTTGTTGGTAACGTGCTAAATTTGTGTTTGGCACAGGTTTTTTTTATTATCACATCACTCGTTGAACTTCGCGTATAACTAAATTGGTAATAATAATATGCCGCCGAATTTACACGCATTAGGACTAGGTTACGCGAAAATAAACAGCTCCCCATATTATCTAGCCAGTGGACGTCTGACAACAGTATACATTGACTGGCACTTTGCAGTACATTGCTGCTTTAATGTTATCACTGGTAAAACCACGTTACGTTAAAGCAGCAATGAACAGCATAGTGTCTGTCAATTTCTATTCTTGTCCGACGTCCACTGAATAGATAAGACGGGTGCAGGACCACGTTCCACTAATACGTTGGAAACAAAAGACCTAATGAACTATTGAATGTAGACCAATGAATGACAAAGACAAATGTCATAAATCAAGAGCCAAAGTTGCACAAGCAACGTTTTAGTTGTCTGGTCTATTTTTGCCAATATTTGAAAGTATTTATAAGACGGAAAGACTCATCCAAAATTGCATAATATGTGAAAATATTAACGATTTCTCTTTCACGTCCTCTCATTGTTAGGTATTATGTATGACAAGCAGCGCCATCTTGATATTTGCCAAAGTGTTAAGTGGTTCACTGTGAAGGTTTTATGTTATTAGAGGACACGCAACTAAAAAGACCTCACTTTGACTTTGTAGAGCTTTACGTAAAAAGCAGATGTCGCCACCGTTTATCTTTTTTGTATTTTCCATAATGAAACAATACTGCTGGGAATTTTCTAAACGAATTCCACACCCTGGTGCACTCGATACTTCGAAAGATAAAGCCACTATGTTTTAATATTTTTACATCAAACTGGTTTCCGTATCGGTTCCTGCAGTGTGTGGCATCTCTAAAGGATGATTTATGACTGTCACGATCACCGGCCGGGTCCGAGTTTCATTGTACATTGCTCGGCCACTACTACGTTGCAACAGACCGATCGACTGCTCGCCGAGCTATGGACAACGAAGCTCGTGCTTTGACAGTCTAATATCCCAAAATCCCAAAAGCGTGCTACACGGGTACTACTGTGTAGACAGCATTTCAGAGTAGTGTTCTGTTCTCTACCAATGCAGGCTTTACGCATAATTGAAGTGGATTATTACTGTCTGTGTCTATCATCATCCTCATCTCAGGCCTTAACTGCCCACTATTGAACATGGGGGACCATAAGTCGCCACAAATAGCAATCGCGAGCTACCTCCATCCAGTGACTACCCGTAACCGCCACAATGTCACCGGTCCACCGATTCGGTGGTATCCGCACTTCTTTTCGCATTACATCGTGGACACTCGGGGACTTTTACTCCCCAACGGTTATCTGTCCATCGAGCTATATGACCTGGGACCCTACAGCGTAACTCCCGTCGAGAAGCTGCTGTACGATGCTGTCGATAACGGGGTTGAAAAAAGCTACCGCGGAAGGAGCGAGCAGGAATTGTCGATGGCTTTAACGTCGACAATGTCTGCTCGCTCCTTGCATCGTATTTCCAAAACGACGTCGAGTTAAACTCGACGGGAGTTACCCTCCTTATTGTCACTTGAGTCTTCTAATTTTGAGACTGTCTATGAAGTTAACAAAAAATCAGTAAATAGGGTTAATTACAGAACGACTCCTGTACCATATTATTTGCTACATAGGTACCTACAGAAAGTAAATTCTTTAGAGATATTTTTTTGTAAATTCCAGGTGGTTCAGCGGCCCAAAGTGGGCATGTTCTAGTCGGTGCGGAGCTCCTCTCGGCAGGCGGGCAGTCCATGGAAAGCTTCACCCGCACACAAGCGTGGGCGGCGCTCAAAGCGTTGCCCGCTGGACCTGTCACTCTAGTTCTAAGAAACCCTAAAACGTAATAACTGAACCTTGTAATCTTTTGTAAATACTTAGTTTTATAAATAACTTATCAATTATAACACTTTATTTACCGCGTGTTATTCATGATTTTTAACCGACCAAGCCTTCGCCAACTTTACAGTTGGCACAAATATTTATGAGGCGGTAGTTTATAGTAACTTTTTAGAATGTTCAGTTGGCTGTAAAGTTGGCGAAAACTCGGTCGGTTAAAAATCATGAATAAAACGCGATTAAACCTGGTCAATAAAGTGTTTTATTATGCAAAACGCGAAAACTATAGAAGAAATTAACTTAACTATTTTTATACGTATGGTTTTTGCATACTGATATTGCGATGTAGGTTGACTGTTTTTATAACAGTTTTTGTTTTATTTTGAATCGATCCAGAAATACGTAATAAATACGAACAGAAGAATAGAAAAGAATATAGCCCCGAGAACCTTCTGTAAAAGAGCTGGCTCGTTCATGACTATCTTGTAGGTATATGTACACTGTGTCTTAGTGCCAAAATATTCACAATTGTAACAACTTCCACTAATAGCTACTCATTGTACTCGTATGCCTAAATTTTTGGATGCTTAACGTTCAAATAGTAGTTAGGAGCTACTGGAGCTAATTTTCAACATTATTTTGACTGAAAAATTTACCCTCGAACTATTTATTGTTTAATAATATTGACTACTAGTCTAAAACATTTTGACAAGCGCAAAATATACAAAAAGTACTTAAAAACAAATTTTTGTATACGTTTATTTAAGTGTCACAAAAAACTGGTAAACCAATAATTTTATGTGGGTTTCAAAAGATTAAATTATCTTTTGCCTTTGATAGCGTTTTGAGTTGATAATTATCAAAATTTGTGCCATTATTTTAGATCTGAATTCGTCACTGTTGTGATTACCGCACATTGTTACGAAGTAATTGTAGTATAAATAAAATATACTTACATTTAAGTATACTAGGCATAAATAATATATAGTATTTTAATATCTAACTTAAAATCAGAGTAATGTAAGAATAAGCTTTAAGTTCTTGTTATATATCGCTAATTTAAAACAGAAACTTAAATTGTGAAACATTAGTAAAGATTCATTATTCTGTATCATTTTTTTCACAGTGGAATTTTAGTCGTTTGGATGTTGAGTATTTTGTTCAATACTTATAATTACTCTAGATATAATTTAAAACTCTTAAATTTTTTATTTATTATTGTATAGCTTTTTATTTAATGAAGGCCGAATCTTACCATTAGGTACCTACTTATTATACTTATTACCATTGTATAATTTTAAAACAATTCTTCAAATGTTGCTTATTTATTATTATATTATAGTCAATAATAAATACCTAATTAGGTACAAAATAAAAATCGACGAGTGCCAATCAATTTGAATGCGAAATCATTCGACATATACCGCGCGCTACCATTATCGTTTGCTGTTGCTTTGTCGTACTTTTTAACCTAAATTACAGTAGCTCATTTCATCTATAATGCAGGATGCATTATAGATGAAATGAGCTAACTTAAATTTGGAACGAACAAGTATTTTCATCCGATTTATATCAATATTTTATTAGGTATTCTAATCTGTAAATATGTGTTACTACTTTTAACATAACTCTTTCCTGTTGTTTTTAATTGCTTAATTTATACAATTATTTTGGTAACGTATAATGGTTAAACTATATTACCCATTATTTCTGTATACTTTACTTATTAATAAAATGGTTACAAAAATATACCCAATTTAAAGTTTACTTTGCATTTTATTTATTCACAAGTACTAATTTTTCATCTCATTCAAGTCAAATCGGCCACATACTGACGAAAAAATATAAATCGGAAAAATATATATTTAGACAGTCAGACAGCACAGCACTCTGTATGTCTAAGGACTGTAAATACATCAAAATGGAAATGTCTAAATCTGTTTATTCCTGCAGAATGTGGCCGGTTTTAATCAAGAAGAAAAACTATTTTTCATTTAGGACTTATACCTTCCCACCCTGGTAGCAGCAGCGTCATTGGCCTGAAGCACAAGGTACCTGTACGAGTCCAATAATAGGGTTAGACACGAATCTACGCAACACCGACTTGGTAGCGGTCGACTTCTCCTCATCTGAGCGACGTTCCCGTTGCATCCCTCAAGGGTGCCTGGGGCTTCATGTGTGCATACTGATCAATCTATCGGCAGAGAGTTTGATTGGGTAAAAAATCTTTAGGTGCTTACACAACACTTAGGTACACTACATAATATCAACATAGTCAGAACTTAGCACCAATGTTTGGGGTTAAGTTGAATGGAACCAAAAAAAAACAACTCAAATAGATTTATTCTCATACAGATATTTAATTTTATTGTTTTGTTGAACTATCATTAATTATAAAACTAACTATGTAAGAAATGCAAAAATAGAAACTTTTAATTTTTTTATATTTTAACATTATGCTTCGATGCAGTTAGTTGAATTATTTCTTACTAGATGATTTATTTTTCGATTTTATTAGGCACATATTTTTGAGAGGCCTGACACACTAGTGCCGTTAGTATCCGATAGAGGCCTGTGAACTGTATAAGATAACTTTTGGTATACACGACAGTAGGTACTACCTCTTTAATAATGTCGATCAATATTAAAATATTACCAAAATATAAAATGTTTTCTGAGATAATTCTTTTATTCTGAAATTCAATGTTACTTGAACTTGTCTTTTTTTTTAACAAGTTCTTATATTCTGAAATAGATTTAGATGATCTGAATTTAGAAATATTGAGAATTGAAATATTGCTACGTCACCAAAGTATATTAAAGTATAAATACACGTTAATGTCTATTTTAAGTATACAAATAATAATATTACTTAGCATAACTTAAACACAAACAACAAGAAATAATATATTAAGTTATTATTAAATTACATCAGAGAAACAACAGCTGCATCATTCATTATAATTCCATTCGTGAATTTAAGTCTAAGTAGGTATGCTATATCTACCTACCAAACGTAAGTACTGCTAATTTATTGTACGTATATCTATATCTCAAATATCTATAAAAATATTACAAACTATATCTACTTATGTTTAATTATATTTTGTGCTTTTCTGCTTTGAATATCGATATCACAGACAGTTTTTACCGAGTCCATCTAAACTTCTAGATTTGACTCGTTGGACTTTAATTCATTTGTGCTTCTTAATATAAAGCAACGTAACGTAGAAAAACTACATAAATATGTTATATACAAATATTGTATTTTCATCCGCAACTGTAGTTGGATTTAGGGCGACCATTTTTGTGTTTAGTTTAGGCGACATGTTATCAAAGCTTTGGGAACATCCCATGGTTGAGTTTATATTCTCTTTCATAAGTCGTTATACTTAGTTTTTTTTCTCGTGTTTTTAGCGTATTTTGAATAGGATGGAGCTAATAATCCAACATATTGCGCTATATTGCTAAATCCTCTTGACTTATATGTTTCCCTATTCCTTGACCGATTGAGGTTAGGTTTGGGGAGGAAGAACCCTTACCCTCACTTAGTAACCCCTCACCCAGTTACTTGATAAAAAAGATATTGACAACTGTCTTAATAAAACAAATAAAAGCTCCTCAAGCACCTTGAGTACCTTTTAGTTGTGCGACGAATCACTTTACAGAATATTAGCTGCGTTCCGCGTTAAACCCGCGTAAGTCCCGATCCCGTGGAAACATGAGGATCAAATGTGGCCTATAACGTCTTTTGATAATTGGACTCACAAACACAAAAATAATTTCGGAACAGTTTACCTGAGATTAGTGCGTAAAATCAAACACAAACTTTTCTGCTTTAAATATTAGTATAGATAGATAATAATAAGCGACAGTGCGTTTCATGCACCTGATGGGCGTAACAAAAGTATACACAATCAACGATGGTACATCTTAGATAAGTCAGATGGCCTCACCATTCAGCCATTACCTACACAATGCGATTTAGAGAGTTGAATAAGAATAAGAGTCCGTGTTGCAAAGCGCCTGATGCGGCGAGGTCTCGCTGCAGCAGGCGCACGGCAGTCAACGGGCGGGTGCCCTTCGAGCGACGCGGAGCAGTACGGGACCTGCGCGGACGTCTTTAAACAGGCGGATGGCTTCCCCGTGAGTCAGCCCAGCTGTTCCGCGCCCATTTACTGACACTATCTCGTCACCTGAAGTTGAAAAAGTTAGATTTAGAAAAAAAATAACTTACACATGAGTATTTATTTATTATAATCTCATTGCACTTAAAGTATTACTACAAAATCTCTTCGTCAATTTAAGTTATTAAACAAAATAAAATTAATAAAAAAGGTCAACTTACACATTATATGAAAAATGTTAGTAGGTAAAATAAATCATAGATTATTTTTCTCTTTTTGGGAAAATAAGTTTTATTTCAATACAAAGAAATAAAACTTACCTATTTAAGAGGGAAAAAAAGAGTATATGGCTCCGAATCGTTTGGATTGACATGCATCAATGCTAATAATAAAAACCATTAAGTGAGTTTAATTTCAGATAATACTAGGTTAAGAAGGCACATGAATTAAACAGAAGATGAGTTTTATACTCCGTTTTACATCCAACAGTACCTACAGTAGCTATGACACCGCGGGGCAAGACATGCAAGTTATTCAATTTATGTACCTACTCGTAATTTAATAATACTGTACCTAACAATAAAGATAAAGAACACTGGTGATTATCAGGATAAAAGCCTATGTGTTATTCCAGGTCTCCAGCTATATACAATTTGTAACGGGTAAGTCCTTTTAATCCGAAAGGGGGTTGTTCTAGACGTCTAGGTGAACAACTTTTTAACCGACTTCAAAAAAAAGGAGGAGTTTATCAATTCGTCTATATGTATATTTTTTTTTTTTGTATGTTCACCGATTACTCGAAGACGGCTTGACTGATTAAGATAATTCTTTTTTTAGTCGGGCAGCCAAACTAAGTACAATATGGAACCAACCAGTCAAACTGCCCGACTTCAGATGATAAAACAGTTTAATTAGTCGGTGGCTCAACCTATGTAGAGGTTATTTTGGTCTTTTTTATCAATTTGTTTTTTGGTTGTTTTATAGATTATTTTTTGTTTCTTTTTTGAAGTTGGTTTTTTAATTTTTAAATTATGTTCTACGACTTTTGAAAATTCAAAGTTTTTTTTTGACAATTTTGAGATTAGGTTTCACTGAAAAAACAGCTGTTTTTGAAAATAAAGATAATTGAAGTTTTGATTGTAAACCTGAATTAAAGCTGATTTTCAAGTAAACTTTACACCTAAATTTTTCGAAAAGTACTTCGAATTTCCAAAAGTCGTAGAACAAAAGTTGTTCGCCTAGACGTCTTGAACAACCCCCTTTCGGATTAAAAGGGCTTACCCGTTACACCTTGTATATCTATTTTCCAAGATTTATCTCAATCGGTTCAGTAATTTTTGCGTTGAAGAGTAACAAAGACACATACAGACATACATAGAAACTTTTGCGTCTATAATGTTAAGTAAGGTAGGATAGGGATTTATTAAAAAACTGAACATGCTATTTAATTAACACTTGTTAAAAAGCAAATTAAATTCGTAGGCGCTTTGTTTATTAAGAAGTAGGTAACGAAGTGTTATTGTTAAATAGCTAGGTAAAGTTCATTGAAGGTTCATAAAGTTTGATGCTTTTTGATGTAGTCTGTTAAGTATGATTAAACAAGGGCAGTTTAATTTACGTTCATAAAACAATTAGTATCTACGCTGTACAGTATTCAGTTCAAATTGAAGTTAAGTTTTTATTATGGTTTTTGTAGGGCAGGTGCGAGTTGATACGGTGCGCGGTGGACAGATGTTGGCAGTGCGCATTTTGTAACCGTCACTGTGGAATTTTCACAAGTTTATAATAACGGTATGTATACGTGTAACGTTTTCACTATGTTCTACTTATAGGTGCTTATTTTCTACACAGAATACCTATATTACCTACTGCAATGATACCTATTTAATTGTAATGGTATATAATTGATTATGGAATAAACCTAAATGTCAATTCAAATTAACTATCGATAATTGTTATTACCTTCTCTGAGAACAGATTCCGCCGCTTGACCATTGTTGAAAATAGTTTTCACGAATATACCCATGTCACCTCGAGGCGAATCTCGACCACCCACTATGCTGAAACCGAGACCTTTCCCTCCAGCTGACTTGTTGAATCGGACCTGGAAAGAAGAGCCACTTCATGAAACATGGAACCTTAGAAGGTAGCACAGAAAAACTTTGCTCGATGCAGTAATAATCACCTCAAAAGAATGCGTGTCCCGAGGCTCTGGAGGTGATCGCTTCGCTGATTGCCCATTTATCGGAGGTGCAGGAGGAGGCTTGGCTGATCGTGGAGTAGCACTGACGCGAAGCTCTGCCACTCCATTTCGTAACTGGCCGATAGAATCTTGTCTGGATTGCACGCGTGGTAGCTTATATGGCTCCTCCCATATCCTCTGCGAAGCATCTTGGGGTAGACGGCTATAACTATTTCTATAGGGTACATCTATTTCGACATTTTCACTGTAAGGCCTTCGACTCCTTCCTTCTGGAGTTGTATTTTTTCTACGTTCCGGTATATAATTGTAATCTATCACGTCTCGACTTTCGTCATCGTGCGATATGAGCGGCGTTTGATCGCGAGGAGGTAGTGGTCTATTATTCCGATATACATTAGGGGAACTACATCGTCGCCGCAATGTCGCCGACGACTGTCTGGGCGGTGACGGAGACGGTTGCTGTCGAACAGCGGTCGGGCTAGGAACGTAGAATGTGGACGGCTGTTGCTGTGGTGGTGCTAGTACGTCGTGTGCTGAAAGAGCTCGACGCCGTAGACCACCACCGAGTTTTCCTAATGCTCGAAGTATGTCCGGGGCTCCACTGGTAACACGAAGTGACGCCGTGGTGTACACTTTACCGCGATGTCTGAAGGAGAGTTTAGACGGTGGCGGCGGTGAACAGTGAGATGGAGCTCTCGGAGGTGACGGGGAACATCTCACTGGACTGGGTTCTCGGTTGCCGGAGCCAGGACGCAGTCTGGAGCAACGACGACGGAGTTTTCGCCACCGCTGGGATAGATTAGCATTCCACCCTTCATCTGAAATATGACGATTGAAAGTAAGACTCTGGTACATGGTCCAGATAATTTACGCTTTCTTTTTGGATATTTATTGGCTAGTACACTTCTGGTGGTTTAGCTAGTCAATTGTTAATTACCAACATAATTTAAATATCCCAGTAATTTTGTTTGGCTTATATTTTTTCAATTTTCACACAAATCTCTATATTTTGGAATCTCAGCGAATTATTAGTAAAGGTTCTTTTTATCGATGGAAATACGTTGGTAAAACAGTGGACAACAATAATGATTGAACTAAGAACTTAGATACAGGAAGAAGTGAAACTCGTTCACACATCTTGTTTGCTTGGAGTTGGTAAACAAGGAAGTTAAAACTTTACCTTTCTTATTAGTGTCCGCGTCGGAGGCATAATCGTGGGTCCGCGATACAGGCTGTGTGGGGGGAGATGCAGGGGCAGCGAAGCTGTGCCGGAGAGGTGTCATGCGAAGCAGACGAGGACGATCGCCGCCTCGGCTACCCCAAGCCGGAGCACCCATTGTTGCCTTCTGGAATAATCATTTACGTATACCTGATTATTCATTCTAGCACATTAATTGTAGCGTTCACGAGGAGTCGTTGGATTTAGATAGCTCGCGATCGCTATTTGTGGCGTTGTATAGGGGAGGCCTATGGCCTATGTTCCACTGCTGAACACAGGCCAACTTTCTGATAAGATTAACTTACCGTTTTTTACATCAAATACGTATTAAAGTATTAATATAGACTTAATAGACACTTAGTCGAAGCCAGACGCAACATTAAGTACAATCAAAGAATCATGAACCCATAAAGCATCGTTATATTTAGCATCCACTTGTAGTAGGTACTTGAAATATGATGTTAAAATTAGATGTGACTTTAACCATTTAAGTCGAGATTGTAATACGCACTAACAGCGGTCATATTCCTGAAGTAGTAGGTAGGTGTTTGGTTAGTGAGTCCACGGTGATATAGATACATGGGTAAACAAAAAGCATAGTGGGTAACTCCCACGCTGCGTGGGCCACGGTCGGCAAATAACGACGTCCGGTCAACGAAGCCCTGCACATAACTTGGACGTCTAAGGCTAGTACTGACCTACATATTTAAATTACGACCAGAGTCACTTCGGTGTCTACTTACGTTACCTTTGCATAAAGCATCACTTGGTATTTATGTCAGTATAGAAACGTAGATCTAGTGATTGTTTTTTGACCTTCTTGTGTATTATCATTATTAATTGTATTATTATTAGTTGTATAATTATTATATAGTATAATTATTATTATATTATTAGTATAATTATTATTATTAGTTAAGTGTATTATTATTATTATCATTATAAAAGGTAACTGAAATGAATCAGTTTACGAAGAGCTGTATTCTAACTCCAAGAAATATTACTCACTTTATAGCTTAGGTACCTTTTGCATTGAGATGCCAAGTTTTAACCTTCTATCTGACCTTTGGAGTCCTTTTATGTACTACTCAGATTTTCTTGGCACCATTTTATCAGATGCGCACATCTGCTAGTACTAAAATCTGTGTCTATTTCAAAAGCTACATTCTATTGTGTGCATTTCTATTAAACTTTTTGTACTATGGTAAATATGTAGATATAATTTTAATTAGTATATCCTGGGTAAGCGATGCGTGACCGAATGCGTTTGCGCAGGAACCCAGAACCGTTGCGGATATCCGCCTCGGCCGCGGCAAACTAACTCCTCATTTATATGTGTTAAACAACACCTAAAGGCTCATACGAAATGAAATTTAGAATTCTTATCAGTTTTCTCCGTGAGTAAGTACGTATCAGTTACGTTACACATGACATGTTCTATAAAATCGATTTCGTATGAAATCTGTTAGAACGTAAACATAGTAGGTACGATAAGGCTAGAGTTTACTGGATTTCTTATTGCCTATGCTAGGGATCGTTAGATAACCATCGCGGCATTATGTGGCAGTTTTTTTTTTATTTTGACGTTTTTTCAACAAAAAAATATTACTTTTTTAACTGTGCAAATATAGTCATCATCGTCATCATTGTACTTATGTAATTAAGCACAAATGAATTACTTAGTCATGAATCAAGAATATATTTCATAGATAATTATAGTCATGAATATTTGATATATGTTTAGTAAGATTCATATTAATAAATAAATTACAGAAATCATTAGTCATGAATTTAGAAAATGAATTACTACATTATTATTTCACTACAGAGATAAGCAAGCCCCACTTGCATAGTTCATTGTAGGTGTTTAAGTACGTCAGCAAAGGATTTAGGGTGTTTGTTTATTTTGAAGTTTTAATTTTATCAACGGGGCGGTTTAGTATTGTTTTTATTCTGCATGAAATTTGCACTAAGGACGCTGTAGTGATACCTATCAAAAATTATATACAATTACTGAACCGTATATGAAAAAAAAGCTTTAAAATATGCAACTGGTACCCCTCAGTCTTATTCTGACGTTATACGACTACAATATCTAGGCTAGATGTAAAACAATAACTTATCAACAGCTGAGCCGATTTCGATTAAACCCCTAAGAATTCGTCTGGGTATAAACATCGGACCGTTGGCTACTGAACTACGAGTACCTTATTGGTAAATTACAAAGAGTTATTTAAGTAACTTAACATATCTTTAGTACCGTATCGTAAATTAATTTTCCTCGAAACGATGACGACATAGTATCCTATCCATCTAATGGTATAAATAAATCATTTGGAAATGGCGCGATGTGGACATTGGCAAGTAATTAAATTCCGAGTGGTTGTATTTCGTAGACTCGGCCCACAGGGGGGTCATTAAACAACCCCTGTTAGGAACACAAGGGGATGCTGGACTTCAATCATTTATAAGTACGTACCTATACGTTTATAAGTAAAGTAAAACATTACTCTCTTTATTAACATTTTACGTTACGTTTACGAAAGTCTGGGCGATTTAACAACGGTTCAGGAAGTCTGTTATGAAATGACAAAATACGAAATTTCGGTACGTTTACTACTACGAACTTCGATATGTCCGGGCTCCGACCGAAATTCATTTGAAATTAGTTCTATCAATATAAATAGTCTATGGCCCCCGAATGTCGACTCCGAACTTGTTTCGTATTAAGGCAATAATAAAAACTTCGGTCCGCTTTCGTTCGGAACTAAACATTCGGAAATTACATTTCGTAATATCCCTTTAGGTCCTGTAATAAGAAGATTATGGTAATAAACATTTTAAACTCACACGATTTGAACTCATAATTATTTTTCCCTCTTACCTCAATAATACGCGAATCAGACTCGGGAAAAAAAATAAGTAAGTAAACTACTTATATTACTTGTGTCGTACTTCGCAGGCCAGAACAGTAGAGTACAGATTTCTCGCTCACTGAGACGTTGCAGTTTATGCATTTTCATAAAATCGATTTTTTGCAGGTTTGCGTGATAACAGGACGATATAATAACTATAATAATAAGCGTTTATAATAAGAGTTTATTTAACTCGCAATTACATAAACACATTATACACTAAACCAGGAAAATGTTAAAAAAAAAATAAGTTAGGTTGTTTCTGTTTCATGCAATAGTGAGAAGCTGGTGTCTGAAGTAGGAATTAACCTGTATCACAGATCAATAATATAAACTAGGTATAGCAAATCATGGTAACCATCAATAAAATCGATTCTAGTTAAATTATCTTTTTTTCTTTTGTCGTACAACTACCTACTTTTTCGCCGGCGCAGTACCGTTGTGTACCGAAATGGGAACCATCGAGTGGTCACTGATCTTCCGGTTCCAATATGCAGGTGGAACTTGATTGCTTGATTTTCCTAACGAATGTGCTTTTGCATAGGTAGCTACTTATGTTAATTATTAAAAAAGAGGCCTTATATACACGTACCCATTAATTTATTTTAATTACTTTTGTTACAATATTATCTCAACATCACTTGTGCTATAATTATAAAAGCCATGGCAACACAAGATCACATGGTCCATTATCTCTTCATGTTATCAAAATGAAATATTTGGAACCCCAAAAGGTCTGGTTCAAGTGTGCGCCCGCGGCTCCGCTTTCAACTTCAAGTGGACAGGCATTAAAAGCTGGTCGGCATCCATTAATTGTTCGTTCCACAGAATTCCGAATGGCGGCGTTCCGTCGATTTTATGAAAAGCCATCATAAGCTCGAACTCAATTAGTGGCAATTTCAAATAGTGTCGAGAACTTGAGTCGCATTTGGGGAACCGTATTTTGTTCCCGTTTCGTCCAGCTTTGCTACGACTTAGTAAAATTGTCAGACGATCGGAATTTTTATATACCAATGTATTGATTGAGTTGACCTATTTTTATAAGTTGTTTACTTTTGTTAATTAGATCGTTTTTATTGAGAAGTGATAGAAATTCGTGTCATCAAATATTCCTTCTTATTTCGAATAAATCTTGATCTCATAATCACATTTCGTTCTCAATTACCAACATCTGCATCTATAAAAAGCTCAGTCCTGACTGACTTACTGATGGTTTAAAGCACAGCCTAAATCGCTGCTAGTAGAGCGCTGAAAGGAAAGTGTCTTTATGTGATGTAGGCACCCGATATGAAATGGTTTCTCAAAATACCTACGGGATCTAGATTTATGGGGGTAAAACCGCGGGACGAATCTACAGATAACCTATAAAAAAAGACAAATCATCAATTATGTCCTCCCAACTATATATTTTATTTAAATGAATTCTATGTTTTGGTCTTACCGCCAAGTCGATTTTGCCATATTCGTTGAAACTGGCAATGCAATATGGTCACACGATATTGTTTAGTATATTTATGAGATATGTATATATGTATAAGTACATATACAAACATATAATATAACATAACGGCTCGTGCTTAAACAGCGCCCACACTTGTTATCCAAACTCAGATTTATGTCTAACTATACTAGCTGTTTGTAGGTATGTATTAAGAGAACGATAGTGGCACAATAGACCCATGGAATGTGACCCGAGGCCTGTTTGCTTTTGAATATACTACTAACATTCAGTGCGTATTATTAGCATACGAGATGGAATTTAATTTCATTTTCAAACATAAGTCGTCATAGGTATTTTATAATTGAAATGTAAGTGTTTGACAACTAAGTTAGTAACTTACCCCCTTATTTATATATGATGATTAACAGCTGCATAAACTGTGTCTCCGCCTGTGTTATTAACGTAGCGCAGCCAGTCCCAAGCCTGGATAAAGGAGGAGGGTTCGTCGTGAGGCTAACCACCTAACACGGTAAAAAACCATGGTTGTGAAGTCCAATACAAGAAAAAACACCGGATCGCTCAACACTCGACAACCTTAGCATGATTTAATAGGCTAATGGGGAAGCTAACATCCTGGAGGAGGAGGCGAGTGATCGGACGAAATGGAGAAGGATTGTGGAGAAGGCCAAGGACCCACAAAGGGTTGTAGCGCCACAGGAAGAAGAAGATTAACAGCTTTTTAACCGACTTCAAAAAAAGAGGAGGTTCTCAATTCGTCGAGTATATTTTTTAATGTTTGTTCACCGACTATGTATTTTGCTGTGATATGAAGTTTCAAAGTTGACAGACAGGAACAAACGTTATATAACTTAGTCATCTGTTAATCATCGTTTATAAGTAAGGGGGTTAGTAAGTAGTTCAAAACATGGTATAGAGCCAGAAGTCGCACTGACCTGACTAACTGTCACCGAGTCCTGCCTACTTAGTTCACTGACATTACGCCCGCTTAGGAACCAAATCAGAACATAAAACATGAGTACCAAACAGTTTGTGTCCTTTCTGGATAGGTTTTGTCCTTTTCCGATAACAATTTAATCATTTATTTATCCTGTCATTACCTAAAATTAAAAAAAAAATAATTTCAATTATTCAACGATCCCTGTAGATGCCTTAATGACTAAGTTATTTTTTTAATTTTAAATAAATTTAATTGGAACTAAACACAGTTGAGCACCTAGGTCAGTTGTCAATACTGAAAAAGAAATGGTTTTCGAAAGACAATTTTAACGCTGGAGAAAGAAATACCGCCTGATGGTGAAGCTTCATATGTCGGCCCAGATGACCGAATTTTATGTTCCACAACTGTGGAACTTATGAAATGTAGATTTAACTAAATCGGAACTTTACTTGCACAACTTTAGAAATTTTGTCACACACCTATAAAATAGTTGACACAAAATTCGAAGGTTGTGTTCTATTCCCACCACTTCCCACCACATAGGTAATCTAAGGATAATTCATCATGTTCCACAACTGTGGAACTTATGAAATGTAGATTTAACTAAATCGGAACTTTACTTGCACAACTTTAGAAATTTTGTCACACACCTTTAAAATAGTTGACACAAAATTCGAAGGTTGTTGTTCTATTCCCACTACTTCCCACCACATAGTTAATCTAAGGATAATTCCTTTCTCCCAAAATTATTACGCAATGTAATAAATACTGTATTTGAGTAAGCGTTATTGCATTATTACATAGATTATAATTTTCATGGTAAAGTGGGCCGAGTACGGTATTGCATTATCTGTTCATCATCATTGTTTGCCATCGAATTAAGAAACGACTGCTCTAGATTTAAGCTCGTCGAATGATTCTGGGAAATGGCTTTGCGCTCTTCCTATTATAACAACATCTTTTGATTTTTCTCTAGAGAAATCTTCGAACTAGTTTTGTTATTGTCTAATAAGTAGGTCTTAAGAAGCCGGAGGAAGTTGACTTTTACATACAAACATGTATATCCTATAAGATATTTCCATCTTCATGCTACGGTAAAACGGGGTAAGGTAAAATGAGGAATATGGATATTTAACTGTTCTAAATCTATCGTATATTGGTCAAAAGTGTTTATTGAAATGTTTGTCTAAAAGTACTAACTAATATTATAAAGAGGTAACGTTGTTAACATGTATGTTTGCATTTTGGAGGTAATCTCTGAAACTACTAAACCGATTTAAAAAAATATTTCGATCGTTATACAATATGCATATTATTTTACATATCTGCAAAAAAATGGCAGAAATGTTGGTTATTAAAATCCATGACTTTATAAAGTAAACGTTCTCTAACGCAATGAATAGACGAACACAATTAGAAAAAACCACCAACAAACAACAATAGAGTTATTTCTAAGAATTCTTAAATTCTTATTGAATAAATGGGTATAAGTAGGTATTTTATTAATGAAAAGAACAATGAAATAGAAGTCCGTGTGAAATCAAGTAACGTCTTTTGTAATGATGTCATCGCTCCTAGACCGTTAACTGCTTATTAGTTAGGTACTGCACCTACTTCAAATATCTTAGACTAAATCATTTCCAGACACCGCGCTCCGAACATCAAAAGAAACCAAGTTCAGTAATACTAAATGCA
This sequence comes from Idaea dimidiata, assembly GCA_949358125.1. NCBI lineage: Eukaryota > Metazoa > Arthropoda > Insecta > Lepidoptera > Geometridae > Idaea > Idaea dimidiata. The sequence continues at coordinate 8,277,044 of OX442336.1, read as the reverse complement.
GGAGTATACGTACCTATCTAATACTATTTGGTTTTTATACTATGTGGTAGCATTACAGATCACATATTAATAGGTAGTATAGAGATATGACCCGAGTAACAGCGGGTTGCCTACTGAGCGCGGAAACGTTACTCATGCATTTAGTATTACTGAAATTCGTTTCATTACGTTGCTCGGAGCGAGATGTCTGGAAATTATTATTTAGTCTGAGTTCAAATCTTGCGTCTATCTTGTTTGCCGCTAATTAAACTGCTAACAAAGTATTTTAATTTTAATTAACTAGTTCAATAGAATAATTTATGCAGTTGCCTACATTATATGCATTGTCTCATTATTACTGGCAAAGTTATTTGAGTGTTGTAATCAGCTTCAGATAACTATCTTTATTCGAGACGAAAACAAAGATCCAACAATAAAGTCCCTTCAGAACTAACAAGAAAATTGCTTTTGTTAAGACAGCATCATAGGGACTTAAGATTATAATCAAGTTTCTTCAACTAACTTTGTTATAGCAGTGAGTCATTCATAAAATAAGTTGTTATCTGTAGGTATTATGGTGGGTAAGTACTAGGTGCGCCCCGCGGTGTCACCAGTCTCGATTATAGATAAGGAAAACTATGGATAAATATAGTAAGTACATATGTTCCTAGATACAGGTATTCTCGTACTTTGCACTACCGCGTGGTTGTCAGACAGAACGCAGCGGACCATGGGGCGCAAACGGTTCACTTTTTGTTGATTACTCGATATTTACTCGAGGCATCTTGTATGTAAAGGTATAGGTAGGTAGGTACCATAATATTATACCAAACATTTTCCAAAGAATAGGGTTCCTAATTTTCGAAATGAAATTATGATACAAAATAGATAAACAATTTTAATTTACCGCTTACACTAAACTCATAAATCTAAGGCCACCCAATGCGTGGACTCGACTTTTGTCATATTTTCACTCACAAATACAAGACAAAGCATGAAGCCAAACATTTTATTTATGAAGTATCCTACTTTAAACGCGTACCTAAGTTTGTAGAAATAGTGGTGAAGATGCATGTTGTTAGTTATTTGTTTGTTGCTCTTTCACACAAAAAGTTAAATGTAAATAGCTGTCGGATTCTTGGATACTTATAGGCTACTTTTTATTATATTAACACGGGTTTGGGATTTAAGACGGCGATAGATGATAATTATCGGTCCTTGTCCTATTGCATATAAATGAGCGAGATGGAATTGCATGAAAAAATCTACAATTTCTCGTAAAATCAATAATTAACGAAGATTAAAATAATATTTTTATAAAATACGATGAAGAGGTTCTAGGTATTGTATTTTCTAATATTATGATGCCTATAAGAAAATACAGCGGTTAAGGATTTAGAAGAAAAATTGATTTATTTTATAAATCAGGGGTAACTTTGCCTGTATAATAGCGTGGTATTTAAAGTTATTTTTTATTGTTTTTGAAATTAAGGGGACACTTTTTGTATCATGTACAATACCATAATACATTGTTTAAAGATCTATTTGATAACGGTTATGAATAAAATTATTCAATCGGAAGAGATTTCACATATCAGTCGCGTCCTTAAGCGGGTAGAAGACCGCGAGGCACAACTAGTGCTTTATAGTAAAGAAACAATCTTCATTCACCCATCAAAAGTAGTACGTGAGACGATTTCCAAGTTTCGCAAGAGTAAGAAACACATACATCGTGACACAATAATGCACCAGTATACCTCCAACACACACCGGTGCGGTGCTTCATGTAATTTTAAAGATCGTAAAAATGACATTTTACGTAAATTGTAATTTCACCGCCAGCCGGCTTGGTTGCTAACGTTTCTTTTTTAAGCTTTTTTTCTTGGTGAGAGAATTTAGCTCTCATGGTTCCAACCACGAGCTGAACGTTGTCATTAATATCAAGCGATTGCTTTCATAGCTAACCGACTCTTTCCGGCTATGAGAACGATCGCGATCGTTAAATGCTAACACACTTCGCGGTAGGAATCCAACTTATGGCGGAATTATGGAGCTGGTGCGGCCACGGAAGACGAAATGGAATTCTGCCGTCTTTTTTAAACAATGTTACAATAGGCGTTCGTACTATACCTACCATATTTCGACATGTAGTATAAGATAAACTCATCTATCAATTAAAAAACTTTGACATCAAGGTTACAAATAGGTATTTTAGTTTAATTTTAACAGGAGCAATTAAAACCATATGGATTCTAAAATTAATTGTCTAAAATTGTTTTATTGCCCAATGGAATTTAGGTGAATAGGAACAATAGACTATCCTAAAGAACAGGTGTTTATTATTATTTTTCAAGGTATTTCCGTAGAATGTGCTCTTTTCGTAACACGTCTAAGTGCTAAACAGCCATATACCTAGTAGCGAGTTGTTCTATGATGATGATTACAACACACTCCGATGAGGAATCTATGAACGAAGGTGGTGGCGGCGCGGCGGCGGCGTGGGAGACCCGGAACTTTGAGGACGCGGTTCTTGTAAATTGGCTTATTATGTGACCTGTCTTTGTTGTTGGTGTGATTTAATAAAAAAAATATGTATGTATCAAGAAATACTCGTTAAATAATGCCTACCTATTTGATGCATTCCATTTTAGTCTTACTAACTTAACAGTGTTTAGTGGCGTTGAAATATTTAGGTACCTAAAATCCGTAAGTAAATAATTTGATTAGGCATTTAGATCTCTTGTTTTGACAAAATCTAATCTCCAATTTGCCATTCTCTCAAATTGAGACTACTTATTAGACGTGCATATAATACTTACATATCTCTATTAAAAATAATAGGTAGGCAGGTAACAAAATTCGCAAATTATCAGTGAAGTTATTATTTTCCATCTTAAAATAGCACTTGTAGGTTGCACCTATATCAGTTAAGTCTCAATTTGCGTGTCGAAACTCAAAAGGTTAAATTGCCTATCACTTGACTGCCATAGATCAAGGACTAAAAACAAATTCGACAAAAACTCAGCGTTGTTTTCGGTTTCGGTTGTGCACAAAAAATACCACATTACACACACACACACATAGGGAAGCAGGTACCTATTGTCATTAACAAAAATACAATATAATAAAGTTCTCTTTAAAGTGCTTTTGGTACACCGGCACCGTCCCAAACTAAGCTGTAAATTAAGGAAGTTACAGCTTAGTTTGGGACGGCCGCGGTGCCGCCCGGTGGCCCTTGCCACAGAGATTCCTTAATCATCACGCCAAAGAGAAATGACTCTTTCGGCTCTTTCAAACATACATCGATCGTTTTTTTCAAAGCGCGAAAGAGGTGAAAGAGTAATTTATCTTTGGCGGTGATGCTGCTTTAGATTGCACTAGCTGCGCCCCGCAGTTTCACCCGCATATGTCCCGTTTCCGCAAAATTATCGGGACAAAAAGTATCCTTTGTTATACTAGGTCTCCAGCTGCATTTACTCTAGTTCCATCGCAATAGGTTTTGTAGTTTTTGCAGTGTAACAGTCACATAAAAACATTAGCGTTTATAATATTAGTAAGAAGTAATATTTACGCTAGAAAATGTAGGTAATGAGGAGCAAAAAGAATATAAAAGTATCTTGAACTCAGCAAAGTAGGTTGCTACTGCTTCAAAATGATTACGTCTCAGACACTTTCTTATTGTCAGAGAAATCTAATTAAGACAACAATCGAATAATATCCATGCCTAATGAAACCGATAATTACAAATTAGAAATATTTTTTCTCTTAATTTACACCTTCGTTGAACAAATCAGTGGGAGGTAAAACTGTAAGTTCGTTCATTTTATTACTAATCTGTTGCCCACGCTGGTTAACCATAATTGGGAGAGCGTTTTGGTAATGAGTCCAGTTTCCATGTAAAGAACTCGCAAGGATATCTTCAAAACCACTCTGTTAACTAACAAAATATTAATAAAATAATAAGTTACCTTACGGTACAATGTACATTTGTATAATATTATGAATTATGATCAACTAGAACACGACACTCGGATTAGCATCTTTAGTTATTGATTCTGTGATAATTATTGGTAGTTTACATAAACATATTATAGGTAAGTATGTGTAATTATGGGTAATCTACGGAACTCTATGCGCGAATTCAGTGAATTCAGAATTAACAGTTTAATTTATGGAAGAAATTAGGTCTCTGCAGTTGCTAAACATGAGAAATGTAGATGTCTACGTAGAATCTATACGACGAATCATCAAATCGAATGAATGACATCCCATCAATGTTTGTATCTAACGGTTTTTTGATTGCACTCCACATTTCGCAATCAGATACCGTTTTCAATTTTGAATGGGTTGTTATAATTCTTTCAGATAAAATTTGCGCAACAATGATTTTAATAACAAAACGGGGTTTAATCGCGTAATGGGTTCGAAGCACAATAGAACCGCAACATGCATACGGTATCTATAATACTTATATAGAGATGGTGTAATAATAAAACGAGGGTGTTGGATGAATGCACGCGCTGACGGTGCATGCATACAAATTACCAACATACGCTAAATATCAATTTAAATCTTAGTTCTTAAAAAATAAGGGTGTCTTTTAGTGAATTTGTACATTGCAATTGGGAGTTTAGTCTGAGGGTTTCAGATATGAGGGGTGGCGTCGCCGTCGTCGAGCGCCGTCAACTGGTGTTTGTAGGTACTTTTAGCAATATTTTTTTTAGGGACGTTTATCAGTTTCCAGCTGACTGAACATCCAATTTCAAATTAAAGTTTTGGAAACGTCAAACGGAAGTTATTTAGATTAACTTAATTCAAGTAAATATCTATAACATTATATTTAATTTAAACAGTTTGGAACAAAGTTAAGATCGTATTACAAAAACTACATTCTACAGTATATTTGGTCGTGTTAGTGCATAAAAACAATATACTAGATGTTGTTCTTGAAAGTTAGAAGTTATTTAGTTCAAAGAACAACATTGATAAACTTTATTTCGTTATCAAAGTATGTCACACTTACCGAACAAACGAATTATTTCATCCTCGAAACGTTAATTTTGAAATGCCATGTCTGTTCACAACAGTTCAGCCGGTATAGTGCTGCAGTTGGGTAGGTACCTATATCACTAATATAATGCACTGTATTGTACAAGTATCGATCGCAACGATACGTATGCACACACGATCACAAGCCGCCTCAAAGCACCAGAGGCACGTTCGTCTCAAACGAATGTCGAATTAATACTACCATAACCTCAAATTTACGCGCGCCGCTCGAGAAATTGTTTATGCTGTCTGTACGTAAGTACACCCATAAATGGGGTTCAGTTGTGAAGAGGAAGGGGATAGGACAAAAGCCTATGAAAGATAAGGATGGAACATCTGTCATAGGTGCATAATGGGGGAGTAGATTGTAATAAGCAAGCATACGATAGACATCCTGTAGTCCTAGTAATATCCTCAGTCTTTTGTAACCAACTCCTAATGCATTTTACCATAATTGTAAAAAAAACACTTTTCAATAGTAAAACCACAGAAAACAAAGGAGTTGCAGGTTAGAACTTTCAAGCTAATATAATTAAACGGTTATTGAGTAAAATCAACCAACACCTGTATTATGAAATAGGGAACACGTTTAGGAAATTTAAAACAACACATGACTGTTGAACAGGTTGATGCAACAAAAAAAACATTTCTATGCGACAACGGTTGTATTACCTGCATCGCATCTCTAGGGGCCCATTCCCATCCCATAGAAACCATTCAACCGTGAGGAATGAATGATCTTAAACAGCCGCAACAAATACCTGCTTTAGATTCTTACCACTTCTTACGCCATTTTATTTTTCTGTTTATTGTTCAATATTTATAGAACAAACTATCTATAAGGAATTTAACTATGAGAGGCTTTTATGGACTTGGAACTTGTTATTATCTTATTTGCATAGTGATGGGAGAATGATAACAGAAGCTAGGTGTGTGTACGTATTTAAGAGTGGGAGAGCCCACACCATTTCACGCCTCTTCTTTTTCGGCTGCTTGTGTGTATACGGCTAGACGACGCAGTCTGATCTACAAACAACGATTATCACTATCTCGATGACATTGCAGGTAAAGGTCGTTAATTTAAAAAAGAAAAAAATGTAACCGAAGATAATTTCTCGAGTCTATACATAGAGCCCCAGATCATGAGGCTCTATTTTTGAATCCTTTGTACCAATTTGACCCATTAAAATAGCTTAGCTTGATTTCTTGTGATTTTCATTCGATGTCGGTATTTTTTTTATGTGGATCGCACGACCGCAAAGAGTGGTCTCAACCACCTGCGGCGAGCGCAGGAGTCCAACACCGAGCTTAAATCAGCAGAAATCGAGTATTTTAAATAGTTCGAAGGGGCACGAGCCATTAAAAAATAAGGCAACAATGAAAAAGTGAACAAGCTTTCACGCGACAATCGTACATGCGAGAATGACTTATCAACAGCTGCTGGCAAATTACTTGTAGTACTCTTATCACGAGCAGTAATCAGCGCCTTGAAATTTTTCATGATGAAACGCTGTCTGGGGCATTATAATCATCATCCGTTATTTCTCGAATGTGACCTATCAATTAAATTAAGTTGCAGGCTGTATTTACAACGAAGTGTGAGATAATAGAGGTGTCGATTGTCGCCTTGACCTGTCTGAACTGTTCAAGGTATTTGTCAAACTTATACAAGGCATAGCGAGTACGAGTATATTGGTTGGACAGGGCGAGTACGTTTCCTGCGCCCGCGCCCTCGTCCCTCTAGAGGGGTAAGCGCACGCGCACGACTCCCCAATGCGTGTCGTAAATGTCCGTCTAGGTATGTTGTTTTGTTACCTTGTTATACATAGAGGGATCAAGAATTTATAATTTAAAAAAATAAGAATTTATATTAATTACCTAGTAATCAAGTAACTAAGTACAGATTCGCAAATATTAAGCGTAACTAGAAAACACAGATGAAATAAAATCAAGATGGTTTTTTTTATATATAGTGTTAAAGAACATAAAATTTTAATTATATTTTTTCCAAAATTGAATGCAAAGCCCCAATAAGCTTTCTTCTCTTGAGTGTTGTAATCTCTTTAATGTTGAACATATAAGAAAAAAAAGTCCAATCTTTAAGTAACAATTTATATAAATCAAAGATAATTTATGAGTCCTTATTTATGAAGAGTACATAATAATATACATAATCGACATAAAGTTCGTTGTGGTCAGTTGCAAAACACTCGATAATTCAGTCTTTCATTTGCGGTTATTCTGAATGAAAGATCAAATAAAGAAATAAATATAAAATATGATCGCTCTTGTATACAGACGTACGTACATTTTCTTGAAAGTTTATTGAGATTACACATATAATCATATAATTAAATGTAAATATTTTGGGTTTTAGTCAATGCTTAATGTACACTAATATTTCCTTATATTTTCTATACCTACAGAAAATATTCTAAGGAAATATTTCCTGTAGGTGAATATATAAACCAATTGAAAGGAAACAATAGGCATTGCAATTCAGCATGGCAATGCGGCCAGCATTTTGGGCTCGCGGCCAAGTTAGGAAGACTTGGATTTGTTTGAATAAGTTCGTATGTATTGTAACTAATGTTTTTACGAATAAATAATATTTAACACATTGAAAGGAAGACTGAAGAGTTAGGATCAATAATTAACAAATACTGTTGGAAAATGACATCACGTCAATAATTAAATTAACTCAGGTGCAATGAAAGATGTTTCGAATATATTTTTTATTTGATTTCCGAAATTCGGTATAGTTATGAGTAGTTGATTTTTATCAACTGAAATAATAATATAATCCTTGGATATTTGAATCATGCTGTATAGATGTTGTGGTTTCGGAGCACGATTGGTAGGTGTGGTGTGGGTGCCTGGTTTATTTTCTTTGAACCCTTTTCAAACGGTTTTGAGTCTACGCGTGATCAATATGAGTTTATTCATCCCGTTTACGATAAAACACAATATTTAGGTAACGTTTTTAAAGAAAGAGACAATGAAGACAATGGTAAGGCGTTGTATATCGAAGGTTTTACTATTCTATTATAATTATTTCTGCAGGTGCCTCATATAAAATTGCAAAATAAGCCTTATCTATTCCAAGTAACTATTATGTCGTTCAAAGAAGAATATCCTTGAAACTAATTACGCAGTTAATTCTCCAAAAAGGTAAATAACGTGGCATTGTGTTGCATTTGGAGCAAAGATTCCTTTTTAAAGTATTTTGAATGATTTAAACAAATATTTTCATAGAAGGTCAATGAATTTTAATAAGTTCATAGCGGCTTTGTTTTAATTCTGAGGCTGTTATTGTTCCGGGCCAATGCGTGCCACGGAAGCCGTTAGCGTTCAGCAGTACGACGACGACGCGACGACGACGCACGCGACGGCTGCGCGGGCGCAGGCGCGGGCGACAAATAAGGGAACTCACGACACTTCATATTATTCATAAGTAGGTAAAGTACTTTATGTAAATGACATAACGCTAGTTAACCGCTTACATTTAGTACATACCGCAAATTAATATTATGACTAATAACTAGGTACATCGGTAGTTACCTACACTAAGAAACCTAACCATGAAGGTTACCTTCATTCCTGCTTTTTTACTTCTGCTTCTTTGCTTTCAGTCATTCCTTATAAGGATCAATTACTTACGAATAAAGAATCACAACTTTGGGTATGCATAATCCTAAGGCACAGGGAGTTATTTATTTGTCTAGCCTGGAGTAAAGTAAAATAGGTTATTTTATCAATATTTACATATATAATTATATAATAAAAATAAATGTAAATCCCAGTAAACTAAAATAAGCTTACCTAAAATTCAAAAGAAACACTGACAGCTAGTGTGCACTTGGACTTCAAAGAGAAACAATTATGATTTATTTTAGTAAGTGAAGTATCTTGTAAGTCGCAAGGTACTATAAGACAAGAAAAATATGGTCCCTTTTGAGTCTGTTGAAAGATGTCAGTTTCTTGTGAGAATAACTAAACCAAAGATGTGGCAAAACAAACTTCAGTAACGTTGAGGAGTTCTCGGAATTTGCGTAAATCTTTGTACTACTTATACTTCACAATTCCCACGATAAGTTCAACTGGGAAAAGTTGCATTTATAAATACATTTTACTCGCTCTACCTCCACGCCAAGAATTTCATTTCATTGTTTTAAGCGACTTTACAAGAGCTCGAGTAAAGTGTTAATAAGTCTATGTGACTATTCCATTGCAATTATTATTTTTAAGCGATCTTCCCAAAATCAAATTAGGTGGACCAAGTCATCGCTGGGATTTTTTTAAATGTAATAATTATCATTATTACTCCGGTTTGGCCAATTGCGATAATTAATTGTAATCAAAAGTTTGCAAAGGTTGGTTCTATTTTTGGTGATGCTGTTGTATCAAGAGGATTTTTAGAGTGGACAGCAGCTAGCTTCCCAGAATTTATTACCTACCTTTTATTTGTATCGGCCCTCAAACTTAAATACCTAATGATGATGTTGGCTGGAACCCAAGAAATGTCGGCTAACCTAAGAAATGCTGGGTGGCCCCAAGAAAAGCTGGGTACTCAAAAATGCTGACTTGACGTAGCAAGGGCCGATATGCGTGCAAATGGCCTCACATCACGAGATGCCGAACCGACTTTAGTTTTGGAAGGTGGTAAGGTAAATTACATGCAGTTTTAAAAAGAAGTAGGTTTTTTTCTGAAATCAGTTTATAAATTTACTAAAGATTTATGTATGTACCTACCTAACAGTAGACTGAACATGTTAATGCTCTATTCATGTAGGTACTTAGATACACTACATGACATGAACGAACTCTGATAAAGGTCAGCATCACCACAAATGTTAACCTTGAAACATTGACGCACCTTTTATTAACCGACTCTACTTAGTATTATATTGGTATACCAACCAATATATATTGGTATACCTACCAATGTAATAGAAGTTAAAACGTTAGTGATTTACAGCATTCTGGGATGCTATTCTGCTCATCACTCTGAAGGCCCTCGTCAGATCTTCCAACTTGAAATATGACCAAAGAAGCTAATACCTGTCTAAAGAAAGAGAAATCATCACGATCGGACGTCTGACGGCTGAGAAATCCGGTAACATAGACACAAAATAACCCCCTCCTTTGGGAGGAAGCCGGTTAAAAAGATGTGCACCTAGTAAAGATTTGTCAGAATTAAATCGACGCAACGCCTTTTAATGCATTAACGAAATGTTTAATCTTTTGTCTATACCATTACCTATAAATCATACATAGTTATAGCTTAGTAAAATTATCACGTATCTAGTTATAAAGAAAATACAAAATATATGTTCATTTTTAATTTTAGCATTTGTTGTTATTGCGGACAGCGAAGTCTTATAGAGTCCCGTTTTTTCCTTTGGGTACGGTACCCTAAAAAGCATGATACATAGTTAAATTTAAAATCTCACGGCCAAGTAAAAGCAATCAGTGGACCAAATTAGCATGATATCATTTGCGAGCGCACCACTGTTCTAACCCGGTTCCTCTAGCGCCAACTTATTATTAGGTTTAACTTTTTGTAACCACGTTAGTAGATCACTTACTTTTAATTTTTCAAGTTTTAAAAACACATTAAATAATTTCAATCAATGGAAAAAAGCAATAAAAAGTCATATCATATCTTTGGTTTTTAAGAGTAGTCGTGGTATATTTTATATTTGAAATGTACTTTATTTTTGTGAGCGACAAAAGTACGACAACGACAAAGCAACGATCATGGTAGGGTGAAATTTTATCTGGTTTTAAAAACCAACACTACTTCATAAATGTCTAATGAGTAGATTGAATTGATTTTTCGTTACTCGGAAATCGAATTAATTTAATCTATAATAATATTATAAAGAGGTAACGTTTGGTAACATGGATGTATAATGTATGTAAGTGTGTATACCTATTGGGGTTAATCTCTGAAACTACCTACTGGATCGATTTTATATTATAAATTCTTTCACCAACACAAAGCTACATTTTCGAGAAGTGACCAAGAAGTAACATAGGCTACTTACTTTTGATCTCGATATTCCCACGGGATCGAGACTTACGCGGGTAAAACTATGGGACGCAGCTTAGTTATTGTCTAGTATAGATAGATAATACTTTATTTGATCAATCACAAAAATATTACAAAAACAACACATTTGAAAATAAAATAGAAGTATAGTATAGTGTAGTGTAGTGTGAGTGAATTGAATACGTCGAGTGTTCTTACAACTATGACTCTAATGTGCCTTCGGAACGCGCCTTCCGGTGAGAAGAAGCCACAAGAAACTCATGGGGTTTTTTTAGTGATCATGTTTTTATTTACAATCGCCAAAATTTATATTTTTTACATTTAAACTAATTTTAAATTTAGAAGCTGCTCAAATATTTAAGTACCCCTCAAATCTAAAGTGTACGTACGTACAGTACGTTACCTACATAAAAAATGTGCACTTAGCTACTTAGTATGTATTAATTTAATTACTTTACATAACATAAATATATTGTATCATACCTATTGCAAATCATTAAAGATTATTTACCTAAGTAATACCCACCTAACAAGATAAAGTGTAATCAATTATTGAATTATCGACAAATCCCTTGCAAATTCTTATTTACTGTAGGTATTTACTATTTCCTATCCTACTAATATTATAAATGCGAAAGTTTGTGTGTGGTATTAACTATCAACCACTCGCCACAGGATTCCGACTTCGAACAAAAATCAGCAGTTATCGATCAAATTATTTAATTCGCCTGACGAGCAACGAGCGATTAAAAAAAAAAACAAAGTTCTCCAACAAATAAATTTAAGTATTTTTTTGTAATATTATTGTTGGGTTTTGCGATTTTCGTTATTTATCTTTAGTATTTGTTTGTGAAAGCAATGAACTATTTTTTTCAGTAGTTGTGTAGTGCGACCGGTGAATTGATTATTTTTTTAATGCAATATTTTTATTATCCTAGCAAGTTTGTGTTTCGAGTACCATTCCTAATAACATTGAAAATAATTGAAAAAACGAGATCTTATTTTTACCCAATATAACAGAAGTAAGATTACGCAGGGCCGTAAAACAACAGCGTACTAAGAAGTGGATAAAGCAAGATGTAACAGCTAGTCTACGATAATGAACTGCCCATGTGCTTATCTGATAAAATTAAATAAATCAAAATAAAATTAGATCGAAGTCCAAATTTTCCTTAGTGTTCCTTAGTATGGGTCGTCTCTTCATATTATTTTCTATTATTGCTGTGAGCTTTGGTAATTGAATCAATTTAAAACATATAGATACGTATAAAACTCATACATATTAACACACTAAACTTTTTTTTGTGTGAATATTAACCCACTGCCTAAACTGCTGCTTCTAGAAACTCGAAATATTCGGGACGCTAATATACGTACTTTATAGTCCAACAATACTTCCAGGCTTACCAGCAATACAACCAAAAGCTGGCCAGTTCCAGCAGGATGGCAGATTCAACCCTGACACGGAAATTATCTACCATCTTTTCACCAGGTTTGTATTACTCTTATCTTTTATGTCTCTAAAAAGCTTTCTCGTGAGTTACTATATGGATAGATCAGAGTGTCTAGAGTGTTTGTCTAGAGTGCATCAATTTGACGGTACGGTGCGGTGCAGGTTCGATCATCTGTTGCAGTTATTAGAATATGAAATGCATCATTGTAATACGTCATCGTGTAATATTAAAAATAAATAATATTTCCACAGACAAAACCCGCAAGTATCTCAGCCGATGCTATTGGATGCCAACGGGTCTCTCTTAGGGAATACCAACTACAACCCCAATCGGAGGACGATCGTCATCGTACACGGATGGTTGGACTCGGTGCTGGCCGACGTCAATACTGTACTGGTGCCAGGTTAGTGGTCATTTTTTATTTACAAATTTAATCTCGAGTGGTGAACCATAGCCCAAATTGCACCAGAATTGAAGAGTTGGAGGGAGGCCTTTGCCCAGGAGTGGGACAATTCCGGCTAATGTAAATAAAAAGTTAATGGTCACACTTAAAAAAAAAGGTTAGTTTTGATTGAACCCAACTTCTGCTTTCGGTGGGATAGTCTTTTTTCCTATGCCGATCAACAAAACACCATTGGAATTCAGATGCAGAAAAAACAATTGATGGTTTTTTCCAAAAATACTTTTATTTAGTCTATGCTATTATAATTTGTAGATGTGGTTATTGGTGTTTATTGAAATGGTCATAGGTGGAAGTTATTATTTCTCAGCGTGGTCATAAAAAACCGGGTCAAGATCCAGAATTTTGGAAAATTGTTGTCATCAAATTAGTTGTAATTTTAATTATTCACAAATAATTTATGTGCATTCGATTTATACCATTCGGTATAAGTCGTCTGCAATTCCGTATTTCGTAACCGGCCTAATTAATCTTCTTTCGTTCCTTTTCAGCATTCCTTGCGATGGAAGATGTGAACATCATCGTGGTGGACTGGAATGCAGGAGCCGGAACTATCAACTATGTAGCCGCCGTCACCAACACGCCGCTCGCTGGTGAGTTCGTCTTACACCCCCCATAAGTTCCATTCCCGATAAAATATCGGGATAAAAATATACTAAGCAATGTATTAGAAATCCATTTCAACATTTGAAGTTTCATCGCAATCGGTCTTGTGCTTTTTGGATAGGAGTAACTTACATAGGTACTCAGATTGGTCAAAATTGAAAAAACTTTTTGACATTCCATTACGTTCTTATTCACACCGCGAGAGATTGAAATCAACTAACTGAGACTGTATACCCTAGAAGGTAGAATTTGGAAGTCTTTAAATGTGAACAGGTACCTACCAGGTCACCGTGCTTTATTTTAGACTGCATTTATTAGCAGGCCTGATAGTGGCCAAACACTGGCCTATGCAATATAAAAAAAACCCATGGAATATGCATTGACAGTAGTTTATCATCTACAGGCCGCTCCGTAGCCAACTTCCTGAACACCTTGAACCAAGGGACGGGCTCCGTACCATTACAGTACCACATCGTGGGACACAGTCTAGGGGGACATATGGCCGGGATTATCGGCAGGAATATGGGTGGAGGTGTCGCATATATCACTGGTAAGTTTAGCAATTGTAAAAAGAAGTAATAGTACATGCAAACTTGCACGTTTTCTGAAATCGGGTTTTGTCTTGTGTCAAATTTCCTACATTTCTTAGAACTTATGTTCTACACATCATGTGACCGGTCTCGGGAAACAAATTTGTATGAAAGCTGGACAACTGTAAGAAGCGCCGTAAACTGTAGTTTCATTGACGATAAAGATCGCTTGCGCGGGTCAGATTTGCTGCTAACGACTACGTGACACAGAAGGTAGAGGATTCATTTTTTGCGTTTTGTTTAAAACAAGTAATTTAAATTTAAAAATAAATATTACTTTTTGATTAAAATCGGAGAAATGAGTTTAATTTTAATCTTTTTATCTCCTAGCTCTGGACCCAGCGTTCCCGGGCTGGATTACCAACGACGAAAAGTTTCGTTCATCCGACGGAATATACACTGAGGTTATCCACACAAACGCCGGTCTTCTCGGCTACATAGCTACGTTGGGAGACGCCGACTTTTACCCCAATGGAGGTATCAACATGCCAGGCTGTAGTAGTCAAGAGTGTGACCATGATAGGTAAGGTTATAGTCTATATCGCAACTTTATAAGACAAGACCTCACCAGATTTTAAAGCATCCTAACCTGTGGACCAGGCCAACTCATCATCGACGTGAGGTGTCCATCCTCCGAGCATTTATGCTCTCGCGACTCCACTCTGACCGGCCGGTAAAGGCAAGCCGGAGGCAAGGCACTGCTTCCTTGTCAGGAGGTGGGACAAATGAAGAACGATGACTTCCCCCTGGAGCACTCGGGAAGCTACTCCCCGACGACTGTGATTTATTTTTGATTAATTTTATTTCCACGCAGAGCATTCCACTACCTAGCCGAGTCGCTGATCACGGGCGGGTTTACCGGAACACGCTGTGCTTCCTACGTGACCGCCATGACAGGCAATTGTATCCTGTGGGGTAGCCTTAGGATGGGAGGACTTGTGCCTAAGACTGGGTAAGGAACACTCACTTTTTTTTTTCGAAAAAAAAAATACACTATAGACTTCAATATAAACTAAACAAACGATATTATCCTCGTGAAATTCACCATACTTGTTAATTAAATTTATATTATACCGCCTTCCGATGTGTTACACGCGCAGTTTCATGCGGATATGAAGCCCTTAAAACCTCCTACGTAAGGGGTGCGTGGACCCAAAGGCAACATGTAGAGGCCCTTTTCACTAACAATTTTACAAGCAAATTATGAAATGGAAACCAAGCCGGCGAGTATCCCTGTCTAAACTGTAAAATACAGCCATGGACAATTACCGGATCGGATAAAACTATTAAGAAATCTCCGAATGAAAACAAGTTGGGCTATAGTAATGTGATGGCAGTGGATCGGCAAGTGGGGGGAACTATGGTGATTGTGGCACCTGCCGTAACAATGTCCTACAAACATATGTGTTTGTATTTATTTTCTTGTTATTTCTAAAATTCTTTAATAAATTTACAGATCGTCTGGAATCTTCTATTTAGAGACGAATGATGCCCCTCCGTTCTCAAGAGGATAAAATGTTATTTTCTAACGAAAACCGTAGTTTAAGAAAGCCATATTAAAATTGTCATAACACCAATTTAAAAAGAGATTTTATTTTTAACTAGCTGTCTAAATATAAATAAACTAACTGGATGTAAAATATGCCTCATCGTGAAATGTTGGCCGGATTAATGACAATGTGGATCTCATCAATGCAAATAGTTATTTCGAGTGGTCCAGACATCTAAGTTTTAACTAACTACTTAGCGTGCTTCATACTTAACTGCTAAACTATCTTATCTAATACAGTCACTCTAAAGACATGTCAATGTATTTTTAATAGAATTTGCTTTAAAATCATTTGCGATTGCAGTCGGCAGAGGCTATTTATTACAGTTAGTGCCACGTTTGCGGCTGGCAGGACCGTAGCTGGTGGTTGTAGTCTAGGCAGAACGGATACAACAAGGTACTTACTAGAGTTTTCCATTACCTCTGACAACCTTTCCCGTTACTTTTTACGATAGAATTACTTATTCATGTTTGTCAACTACTTACTTGCTTAGTAAACAGTAGTTTAATGTAAGTACCCAATACCCATATAACATGTTTGTCGGTTGATTTATGGATTGTAGGTAAATACAGAATTTGCGGATTAATTTATATTTAGTTACATTTGACCTAGATAGTCCTTTTACGAGTCTTAATCGCGTTTTGTTATTTATTTTCTTACCTCGACGTTTTAACCTTGTTACAATGGTCTTGGTCGCGAGGGGTCAATTTATATGTTCCCAACGCATACAATAAGAGTGGCTGAAATACTTTGGTAAAGAGTAATATTTCGCTCTTTGTCAATGTTTAATCACGTACTGTATCTCATCCTGGGGTGGGGTACCTAAAACAAACCTAGAGAAGCTGGAAATTGCACAAAGGGCAGTCTTGAAAGTTTCGACCTTCAGGCCTTCTCGTTTTTCTACAAAGGACTTGTATAGTTGCTGTCAAGTTCTCACGGTGCGTCAGTTGTTTATTCTGAACATTATTCTTAGGCAGCACTCGATTGTACCTTTGGACTCTGCAGTCTTGTTAACTCGCAGAAGTCACATGGTCTGTAAACCTATACAGTGTCGAACCGCGTTTGGTCACAGATTTCTGTCATTCCTGGGACCATACATTTACAACCAAATCAACAAATTGCTAAATATTCACTCGATCACTAAAACTTAATGTAAAATTGAAGTAACACAATATCTGCAGTCTCTTCCTTATGATGAGACTGAACGTTTATTAAAAGTTATTAGCTAACATTCCTTGCATCATTTACTTTAAAAAATAAGTTTCATTAAAATATAATTCTAACACACCCTTTAACATACACACACACACCCCCCACTCTACTCACAGAGAGGACTTTAATACACCTAAATATAAGATACTTTTTAAAACGTTTTCTTTTTTATACTACAATTTGGCATTTTATTAAAATATTTGTCTAAATTTTCACTTTTAAATTTTATAACTTAGAATTTGTATATTTCTTAGTATAACAACAAGCTGTTACAACTCTATAAATAGGTATAGATAAGCTAATGAGATGTACATATAAGTCTGTGGGGTTTCGGCGCTGGATGCTGAAACACAAGCTCACGCTTAGTTCAGCAACAGAGGCTTGAACACTTTCTGGAAATAGCATGTTTGTATGTATTAGTTTTTACCTACAATTATGTTTGTATTTTTTTGGAAAATAAACTATTACTATTAAACTATTACTATTATTAATTATTAATTTAATACTAGCTGCACTCCGCGGTTTCACCCGCGGTAAGTCCCGATCCTAAGGGAATATTTGACTAAAAAGTAGTCTCTGTGTTACTTCAGGTCTCCAGCTCTCTACATACCGAGTTTCATGGTAATCGGTTCACTGGTTATTACGTGATTGAGTAACAAACATACATAATAATAGCAATTAATTACTCTGGTCTGGGCGTATTTCTATGTATAATATGTATGTATTTACAAAAGAAAAATAAATGTAAGTAGTATATCCGTTGTCTAGTCACCGTAACACAAGCTTAGTAGCTTACTACAGGGGCTAGATGGCGCTGTGTGTTAGTCACAGGATTTATTTATTTACTTTGTTTTTATTGCTCAAGGCATTAAACTCAGAAATATTTTTCGCAGGGAAATATATTTTGAAAAAAAAATCATGACAGGATTCGAACAGGCGAGGGGGTTCGAATTCTATCATGGGGATTTTTTGAAAATATATTTTTGCGAAAAATATTTCTAAGTTGATAATAGTTGCTTGATAGGTAAGGTACCTAATGCGCAGAATTGCTTGAAGAAACAAAAATAGTAATAAACGCGCTTAGCAATGCCTGCCTACTAATGTAAACACGACAACATACATCTATCAAAGCTAAGTGGATACAGTATATCTGTTCTATGCCTGTGATCCCTGAAGCATGACACATGAGTCACGTGAAGAGGTCATGTCGGCAATCAGCCTCGACAGCAGTATTCTGTTTCAGTACGAGTATGGGAAACGAGGCGGTTCCACTTGACGGAGCCGCCATGCTCCCACACAAAGTACTACCGTTATCTCCACATCATACATTAGTGAAGCTGTACAACATTCGCAACTTTCTAATAACATTTTTTTAATTAAGGCTGATTTAAGATCAGTGTTAATTTAGGTATCTAGGCATATCCAGAGAAATTAATATGATCTAACTATGCCTTTAGTAAGCTCCGGACATTAACCCATTATTTTTAACTAGCAGCGCCCGCGGTTTCACCCGCGTAAGTCCCGTTCTCGAGAGATTATCGGAATAAAAAGTATCCTATGTGTTATTCCCGGTATCCAGCTACCTGTATTCTAAGTTTCATCGTGATCCGTTTAGTAGTTTTTTCGTGAAAGAGTAACAAAGTCACATACATACATATTTATTGTTTCAGAATCTTAAATTAAAAATGTAAATATAGAACGGTCGATTATCAAAGACAAAGTAAACAAAGAGCTGTCAATTTCAAATGTATGAGATTTTTGTATACATTTGTATCTAAGATTCTGAACCAGGGGCCTAATTCTGTAACAAAAAGCTCCGCTGTAGCCTCCAGTCGACTTTCCTAAAACTATGTGGAAACTTGGTTGAAATGTAAAGAAACTATGTATAAAGAAGCTATGTCGGTACTATGTTATAACTTAAAACCTTCTGGAGAACCGTGTGGATGTCGTGTAGATTCTACGACTTTTCATATATAGAATTAGTCTTGAGTAGGTATGGTTGTTTATTTTTGAACAAGAAGCATTTTTTATAAATATAAACTTTGCTTTATTAATTACACCTAGGTCTCATAGGCTACTCTGGAGTAATCGTGTTTGTACAAAGGTATATTAAAATTGCGTTATCTTCGTATGTCACCACACCAGCTGTAAGTAGTTTACTTTCACTCTAAGCTTGGACCGCGCACATCTAGGACGGACGCAGTCTCCCAACCAGAAAGGATATGTCCCTCATTGTTCTTCTTATCTACTTTAATAAATATCGCTGCTAGAAGTCTTGCGTAAATGTGTGACAATGGTATAACTCAGTATAATATTCTTACGTATTCACGTCATATTTTTTTTAAATATAAAATGTTTTATTATACGTTCAGCAAACTTAAGCTTAATATTTCTAATTTAACTAACTTAATATATGATTTTAATGCTCAAGGGATTTCAAAGGGATTTTTTGGAAATGTATTTCCTTGCTAAAAATATTTCTAAACTTAAACTTACTAAACTTAGTTCTTGTGACTAAGCAACCTAGAGAATATTAAATGTAGTCAACTCGTCTACCTTTGGGCTCAGTTGACTACTATCAAATTCGAAAGAAGTCAAGTGGTCCTTGGTCCCAGTTTCGAGGGGGACGCCTTCACTCCTAACCCAAATTATAACTCCATAGTTTATTTATGCAAATACAGATGGAACTTATTGTCATTGAATGATGTACAGACCTACCTATCGCGATGGTAAATTCTATCACGTCAAACTGAGTCAGACGGGAGTTATACGAGGAATAATAAATTGAATTAAAGTCGAGTCCAAAACTGAGTCATCAAAGGACAAACTCTGGATTATTAAGTCATGGGTGTGAGCCATTCAATAAACAAAAATATTTCAATATTCAATAAAATAACAAGGAAATACGATAATAATTGAAATATTTTTTAAACAAAAACAAATTACTAATGCAATCTTATTTACTAGGTAAATTAAGGACGCTATTGTAATAAAACGTTTGCGAAATTGTCACACAAAGTCTTTAGATTTACCTTCTTACTCTGAGAACCTACTCATTTACTTACTCATTTGGTTGCCTGGAAGAGATCGCCCATAGGCGATAAGGCCGCCCATTGTGGCACTTCAGTTTTTAAGTTTTTCTATATTTAATTCGTTGTTATTTGTGTTTTTGGTACAATAAAGTGTCAATCAATCAATCAATCAATTTACCTGCTCATTTAACTTACCGGTCTAAAAATAAAGTGACCGATAAGAATTTATTCATAAATTTCTGAAAATAATAATAATAATGTTTTTTTTTGCTCTACGCACGCCTTCAACAGGCCCGGGACTCCATAGCCCCGTGATACTGGATATATAACAGACATAATAATAATTAAAAAAAAATCGAACTAAGATACAAATTGTTTCACTGTTGTTCTAATATAGATTTTCATTAAACCATAGGTTTATCCTACTTTACCAAAAAAATTACTTCAATTACTTGCTCTACTTTTTTACTTGGGAACTCTAATTTTTGGTTTGACAAATTGCCATCTAGAGTTTTTCTTAATAACCTAGTCTAAAAATTTAAACGGAGAGAACCAAGTGCTTTGTAGTTCCTCAAAGACTTCAGAGGTGGCGTTCACGTAGTTCAAGGACAATTATATAGATGACGCTACGTCCGCTACGCAAGAGAATACGAATCACAAAACCGAACAAGCTTTTGGCTCTCTGTACCATTTTAGCTATGGTGTTCTACGAAAGCTTCATATGTTCGCTATACACTACGCAGAAAGTATGAAGAGAACCTTAGCTTATGTAATAAAACGGCAATGGAAGTTGATGATTGGATTTTACCGAGTATGGGCTTAATATGAGGTAGAGCAGTGGTAGAGATGTTGAACGTCACCGGACCGGCGGCAGTCTCTAGGTACCGGCAGTAGAGTCGGGCTCGCTACGGTGGCAGGTGGCACGCTATACAAACAACAAAATACAACTTGCGCTCGCGAAACCATTATTTTGTTTATACGAGACATTTTAAGAAAACCAACCCGTTTATTCATTTTAACAACGGTATAAACGAAGTTTATTAACTTTCCCGAAAGTTTAGTGACATATATCCCAGTGTTGTGAAAAGTGGTCGAAGAAACACCGGATTTGTCAGTAATGTCGTGAAGTATAATTTAAGTGCAAAAATTGTTTTGGCTTACCTGACCAAGTCTGCAAATGTTGTACGACTTGTTTAATTTAATGAGGAACTTTCTAATCTGAATCCGGATTAAGAAAACAAGTAAGTATCTACCCATCTAGATACGTAAATTAGACTTAAATAATGACCGACGACCATGCTTGTCAGTTAATCCTAGAAACTACATACGTTTACTGCCATTGTAAGCTCATATTGAACCTGAGTTACATTCAAATTAACTGGCGTGACAATAAAATAATTTATGGTCTTGTCATTTCTATTCTTCGTATGTTGCGTGTAGGTAATTGCACATTCCGGAACGTTTCGTAGAATAGTTCAGTGTATGGTGGTATTGGTAAGGTGAAACTTGGAAGGTGTGGATGGCTGGTGTGGAGTAGTGGAGCATGGTCATCGCGAGCCCGGCCCGTGAGAGTTGAATGCCCGCAGCGGTGGCCACGGTCGTCATCAACCAACGTGCATCTACCGCACTTACCTCACTTTACCTCGGTTATAATCTTATTATTTTCTTAGCGGAACTGATTTACTATTCTGATGGCATGCTTGCGCACATTGACTACACAAACCCAGCTTTTTTAGTCTCAAACATTACGAGACCTTAGACGATCAATTTTCTGATTTAAATTAGATATAGGTACTTACAATTGTTTCGATTAACGTGATGTCTTTAACGAGTTGCCCCGTGCTTACTTGCCTACATTTATCTACTAAAATAAATTCAATTAAAATAAAAGTAATTTTATCAAATAGAAATTTAATAGCTTTGTGGTTTTTTCGTCAGATTTGGAGATAAAGGAAACGAAATTATTGTAATTAACCTGACTGACTGTGTGAACCTATCAGAGGTACAGACCTACGTAAAATGATTTAGGGGCCCACTTTTTACGTGTTCAGAGACCTTTCTTTGAGCAATGTAGTTTAGTATACGAACCGAACCAACAATTTATTATTCGAACTGGAATAGAATTTGTACGTGATTAATATTAGAATTGTTCTTTAGCAATGTCAGCTTTTTCTATTTCCCTAAATAAAATCTCAAATTGTTAAAGCTCGTTCTCTCTAGAGGGTTATTCATCTTTTTTTGCTCCTGTTCTATTACAAATAAAGGTTGATTTATCTAAAGCCTGTCTGACATAAAGATTTTTCTTGTGTCTCCGTCGTCGGACTTTAAGCTGAAAATTGATAAACGTAAAGGAGTTGCTGTTTAATTAAAACTTGTGTTTACAATTAATAGGTATGTACCTACATGTGTAATTAAAGTAGGTAATCGTGCACAAGTTTGTGTGACACCGCATCGGATGGGTCAAGTGGACTCTCGTCCCCAATTGAGGTTTAAGTACCGCGGTCCCGGCGATACGTCCCCTCGAAATACCTCGCCTCGACCGATTCTTGAGACCATTGTCCTTTAGTACTTAGAGGAAGCTGCGAATAACATGTAAATTGTCTCTCGAGATTTCCGGATAATCGACGTTTTCCAATATTTGTGGTCATTAGATTTTGTAATCCTCTGCGGTTTGAAGCTAGGGGCTGTAGTTAGTGGTCAAAAACAAAAATAATTTCCAGTTAGGCTAGGAAATTAGATGTGGTTAGGAAGGATGGTCTAAAAAGTTCTCAAAAATAATAAGTTTAAGGCTATTAACGTCCAAGCTGAGATTTAATCTTGATTTTTTACCACACTGCTTTCAATGGATATGAAAATGTTATTGTTCTTTCTAAACTAGATGCCACTTTCTAAACTAGATCTCGAATCTAGTTTAGTGTGTTTGTGAATTATTGTGATTATCTTATATCGGTGATCGCTATAACAATGCAAAGATAGTGCCATATAAAACGGGTTCTTTGCAATTTTATAAAAATAAAGTTGATTTTATTGAATGTAGGTATATATAGGTATCTACATATACATAAACATAAGTCTTAGTCGTGACGCGACCAAGCATTTCTTATAAAAAAATTTGGAAAGCGTTACTTTAAAAATAGTCGTACAAGTGTAGGGAACACTTTAAAAATTAAATCAAGGTAATAATTTTGTCACAAGTAAGCATGTTCAGTTTAGGCCGTAGAATAGGGACGACCCACCCGTGGGTGTCTTCGCCCCAATCTGGAGGAGACCAGCAAACTTTGAGTTCTTTCCGCGTGGTGGCAGAATAACGGCTTGGTCCCTAGAACTGTTGGTCTATTTTCTATTGTTATCTATTTTAGTAGGTACGGTCAATAATGATTGATGTGCCGGGAACAAATAATTTGTGGTTTTAGAGTAACCCGGGTTTCCGAGAGGGATGCAACCGAAAACATCGCTTAGATGAGAAGAAGATAGCAAGTTCCATTTAAAAGCACACGTTCTATATAGAGTAGAAATCAATTATTACAAACGTCTGAGTGTAATTACAATGTAGATTGTGTTACATACATACTGAGTAAATAGGCGTAGGCACTAGGCATCGTAAGTATATATGTAAATATACATGTATATTGTAGGTATAATGTCGTAGAATATTCGTGATATAACGGAAACAGCGAAGCGCGGGTGTACCCACCTGAACAATGGAACCGTGTTGTTGCACAATGCCCATTTCCGATTACCAGATTGAATAGTGCCTGTCAAAGCGTTGACCGTGCCAATAATCGAGAGTGGACTGGATATCTGGCAGAATCACGTAGGTATTACAAAGCTTCTACAAATGTTTTAGCTTTACAATGAACCTTTCCGGGGGTCATTTATTGTACTATGTAGAATCGACCATGTCTCTATCTACCCTCTTATAGGTAAAGTGCAGCTTAGTATTAGTTACGTTTCGGTAGCTTGGAAGATTTTAGACAGTGCCGTAACTAGGGGTACCAATGTTAGCATTGGAGGGGGATTTCATGAGTCCTTCTCCGAACTGAAAAAGTCACACACCAAAAAATAACAAATACATATTTATTCAAATACTCCTATCTATATATTTTGAGAAGGTTATATAGCTTTTTTATTTAAAAGCTACTTAAATTGCGCCCCGCAGGTTCACCTGCGTAAGTTCCGTTCCCGCAGGAATATTGTTATAAAAAGTCTATGTATTATTTCAGGTCCCCAGCTATCTATATTCCAAGTTTCACCGCAACCATTTCAATAGTTTTTGAGTAACAAACATATATAATATTCATATTCACAAACTTTCAGCTTCATAATATTAGTAGTACAGGATGCTCTTGAGAGTAAGAAAAAGTGCTGTAGTTGAAGCACTCTTTCTTACTCTTATAAACCAAGGATCCTTATAAAACGACTTGTTTTGTAAGCGTCCCAAAAGCGATTTATTTTAAGGAAATTATCAGGTTGGTTGCGCTTTTTTTTAATTGAGGGTGTGTCTCATCCGGTGATTACGCCACGGGCGGTTCAGATCCCGGCTTTGGCCTCGACACGGAGGGCCTAGTTACGCCACTGAGTATCGTTAAGTAAAGTTCGATCCGGAGATAATTCAACGCAGAGATGTTTGCGGTCAGAAACTTCCAATAAGTAGAAATTGAACTACTATAGTACAATCGTCTCTATGGCACAGCGCTTAGAACTTTGGAGCTAGTCAGATCGTACTTTAAGTTTGAATATTTAAATTTAACCTCTCATTATGCGGGCCGATGGATAATAATCTAATGCCTGCCTAAACGAGGCGCTCGTGCTCCGTGACCATTGTTGCGGAAATTTAGACGAATTTGTGACGATTGCGTTTCATTAAGGCGGTTTAATGTTAAAGGAATACCGCTCTTAATTCACAAAGCGGGTGTGGTGCGAACGTAAAACAAAGTTTAAGAGGGGCACCTCGTTAGTTGCTCACTCATACAAGGCGAAACGAGTTAGGAAGCGCGCCTGCCGTTATCGAACTCGAAGCCCTATAACAGAAACTTAATTTAACTCTTTCATCCCTGTTATTATTAAGTCTATGTTAATAACTAACTCTGCATCCCGGCTTTACGGATAATTACAAACCTTTTTCAAAGTAACTGTAACCGGGAAATTGAACATATTACCATATTTTTCTGTGGCATATTAAAATAATGAAGATGACCAGCTGGTGGAAGTTTGGGCGGACATAATTAGAAGCCCAGTACAGATAATAGACTCTTTGGAGTCAAAGTACTTAGAAATATCTCGCCGCAAGTGAATATTTGAAGATGAATTTTTCCTTTAAAAATATTTCTAGTAAATATGCCTTAAGCAATAAAAACAAATTTACGAAATATTACTTAGAAATATTTTACGCAGCATTTACTTTCAAGTGATTTTATCAGTCTGTCTAGAGCAATAAAAATCATAATAGGAAACATAAAATGATCTCACTTTTTAAACTCACACGATTTCTGCTCATTACTACTTTTATTAAAACTATTAATATCTAAAATAAAATCATCTGTTTTTAATGCTGTGTTTAGTACTCGTAAATACTTTGATTGCCGGTTTTACAAACACTGTACCTAATATTTGAGCCGCAATTTTTAGTATCCCAGTACAGATAATAGACCCACAGTGCTGTCAAAGTACTAAGAAATATTTTCCACAGGATTCACTTGCCAGTGATTTTACCAGTGCCTAGAGCAATGAAAATCAAAATACGAACTATTTATAAAACACTTTATTTATCCGGTTTTATCGCGTTTTTATTCATTATTTGAACCGAGCTTTCGCCAACTTTAATGTCAACCTTGAGAAAGCCAACTGTAAAGTTGGCGAAAACTCGGTTCAAATAATGAATAAAAACGCGATAAAACCGGATAAATAAAGTGTTTTATTATGCAAAAACGCGAGAACCATAGTAGAAATAAAAAACTATTAAATAATTTGTTTTGGATTCGGTGTTACTCGTAAATACTTTGATTGCCAGCTTTACAATCACTGTACCTAATATTCGAACCTCAATTTTTAAAATCGTTAACGTAAGGATATCTCACCATTTACTCATAAAGGTTATGTTTCGCCACAATAACCGCACTGGAGGGATCCCAGAGAAACCTAACTGCAGTTTTTAATTAAGGTTGGCTTTTATTGCGTCACAAAAAATAACGGCCACAGTTCCTCGCTCATACGGTTTCTGAAAAGGAAGCTGTGATATTTGAACCTTCCATCCAATGCTTGGATATGAAATTTATACGTATGACTCTCTCATACCTATACGTTTTTCTTAAGTATTAATAAAAATTATGCTTTTGTTTTTTCTCTAAGCAATTGAAGGATATATGCTGGGGTCGTTACATATCAGAAGGACTTAAAAGCACAATGCCTTTCATATTTAAACGACAGACGATCTAAATGACCTATTAGCACAACATCCTATTATCGGAATGACACAAGATCAAAATGACATGATAACAAAACGACTTATGAACGAAATGCGTAAGAAACAAAAGTTTCGGTCCTTCTGATATGTAAGCTGCTGGATTTGTAATTTTCTTTTCAAAAGTTATTACAAGAACTAGTCCACTAATAGCCTACATATTACTTAGCCAAAGATAGCGGTATACTTCCGTCGACGTTGCGATGGTTTGTCAAGTAAATACTCGTACAAAACCACTTAACTAAAATTGAGATCGCTTGTTTAATTATGTGTATTAAACACGTTTAACTTCCGAATCCAACTATGATCGACAAAAACATATTTAGAAAACGGTACTTACTGCTCTAAGTATTACTAGGTCTACCAACTTTAATCTTATTCCCCCTTTTTAAAAGGAAAGCTTAATCCATGGGTTAAGTATGCGTTTTTGGAGGGTTTCCGATTGATAAATGTGTAGCAAACAAGTTAACTACGAGTTTTGCATACACTTTTTGTCGGTATCAACCTGATCTTAAACTAGATTTAACCATAGACTTCGTTTTGCAATAATGGGGCACGAGACAGATAATTTACCCACCTAGAGAGATCGTCATGCCAACCACAGTGACGAGAGGCAATAACCTCACACAAGCCGAGATTGGTTCTGTTAAATCGAAATCTATAATAGCACTATAATTACTGCAGTGTATATGTATAATAAACAATACAACGCTAGTAGGTTTCCCAGACGACTGAGTTGAAAAAATGTTAAACTGTGGGCGTGACTGAAGGTATAAGAGGTGAGCCTTCATATACGCAGCGCCCAGTTCCCTCGTCCCCACTGATCACCGCCGCCGAGCAAGCCGCGGGCTACCTACCGTAATTTCAGCCTCACAAATTACTCATAATAATAAATGTACCTACTAATTTATGAAACAAAACAAAACAACTTAAACTTGTTCGGTAAAAAATGAGGCAGGTAAAAATTGTATCTATGAGTCAGAAGTGAAAAGTTGAGCGGACTCAAACTTTTGGGTTGATGAATGAAAAAAATATTAAATAAAGCAACCGGGAACGTATCGAGCGAAGGGCTTTTTAATCAAGCACGATCATTGAAATAAGTATTAATCACAGGATTAGATCACAGGATAGACACAAATATATTATATTGCTAGCTGCGCTCCGTGGTACTTACGTGTGTAAGTCCTGTTCCCTTGGGAAACCCAGGATAAAAAGTAATCTGCGCTAGGTCTTCAACTATGATATTCCAAGTTTTATTACAACCAGTTCAACGGTTTTTGTCTAAAAGAGTAACAAAGTCACTTAATACAGACCGGAAACAAATATTTATGTTTATGCATCAATATTTGCAACCGGCGGAAATCGAACCCGTAACCTTCTGAATTGCAATCGAGCTTTCGCCCAACGCGCCACAGAGACCGTCTCATTAAATAGGTCCTTCTATGGATTTCCTAATCTATTTTATAAACTGAACTGGGTGTACGTAAGTACTTACTATTTTACCATGTGGGCAGCAAAAATGTTTAAAGTTGTATAAAGAATTGTTTCCCAAGTCACGAGTGTGTAACTTGCAAGCTGCTTCTGATTTAACTCATACATTTTGGCTCACGCCCAAACAAGTGGCTTGTAGGAAACGGATCATTTGTTAGCTTTACTGAAATGTAACTTGTACCTACAAGCCCTATGCCTAAGACAATATTAGGACAACGTATGTCATTAATTTGGTTTAAGCCTAACGATTTGCTACGTCAATTAAAAACTAAGACACAGTTTTATTTAGTCTAGAAATCGTTAAGAGGGTCAAAAAAATGTTGGTATAAATACCAACAGTTTTCCAAATTTGGTAAGAGTTATGATATGATACGAGAAGAGATTGAGATATGTTGGCAGTGGTGGAAAAAACAGTTGATAATTATTGTAAATAAAGTCGGTTACAAAATAAAGTGTAGTTATGGGAAACTACAGTTTATTTCGTAAATTTGTTTTTATTGCTCAAGGCATATTTACTAGAAATATTATAAAGAAAAATTTCATCTTCAAAAAATTCACTTGCGGCGAGATTTGAACTCGCGTCCCTGGATCAATATTCCAGTGCCTATACCGCTCGGCCACGCAAGTTCCCCCGGAACTTTTTTGAAGATGAATTTTTCCTTTAAAAATATTTCTAACTACAGTTTACATTAAAATAGTCACTTGTTATAATATGTGTACTAGCTGCACCCCGCGGTTTCACCCGCGTTAGTCCCGTTCCCCGGAAATATCGTGATAAAAAGTAGCTTAAGTGTTATTCCTTGTATCCATCTACCTATATTCCAACTCACATACAAACATACGCGTTTTCGCGTTGATAATATTAGTAAGAAAAGTAAGATTACGAGTTTAAGTTAGAGTAATAACTACTTTACTATCTAAAACTGAAACTGACGCGACGCAATAAAATTTCAACACAAACTGTCTATTTTTTACTACAACTACAATGTCTAATATTATGACAAAATTGGTTCAAATTTCCAAAAGCATTCTATCTAATTAAAGTAGTAAAAATTGGATGTTCGGTATACTAAGCTATAAAACGCGTCGGTCGTGAATGTAAAAGTCGAGTTGATAACATTTCAATTTTTCTGAGTTTGATAGGTATACTCGTAGTTGTTGATCAGTGTTGGTCTAGTGGTCAACATCCCGACTTTCATTCCGAAGTTCATGGTTTCAAATCCCAGCCAACTCACCAACGTGTTTTTCTTTAAGGGAATGTTAAGTGCGTTATTAACATCGCTCTTACGGTGAAGAAACAACATCGTGAGGGAATCGACGGTTTTAAGTCATGCAAAAAGGCCTAGTCGGTTAGTAAGGGCTAGTGCGGAAATACACAATAAAATTTTTAACTTTAGGTATAGTGATAAGTGTTGGGAGGGGCATTTTACATCTAAGTTTTACTTAAACGATTTGGAGGTGAAAATGTTCAAGGTTTATCGGGTCGAGGAGTGCGGTCTTCGAAGTTTACGACGTCCGTCGTCAAGTACGCCCTTCGACAGATTATCCGTACGTTTTATATGAAACACGAGTTTACACGAGCTAGTAGCATGCGACTCACGGAATACTCGGTGCGAGTTATAGCTGTATAAAATACGAACTGAATCATTTGAAGCGTGTAACGGATCTCGTTCAATTTCGTAATTGTTGGAAATAATGACGCTTCAATTCGTGATGTTGAACAATTTTGTCACAAATTATTTATGAATTCATCAACTTTCAGCTTTATATTATTAGTAAGATATTCTACTATATGATAAACTAACGTTGTTATATAATCAGAATGCTTAACTATATCAAACTATTAATGCCTATATTAATTAGTCATCAAATCGAGATGCAGAAATATATAAGTATATAGGTATTTGAATGAGAAGTAAATTAAGCGGCCTTGCTAGCTCAACCCCGTTTTAATTACGTTGAAGGTTTAAAATACAACTTGGACCCACCTCATTCAATTAAATAATATCCTAAATTACACAGGTAATGTTAGTCATTTTAATAGTAGATACACGTCTCGGTAAAGTAAAGAAATACTCGGTGCACACCAGTCTCAAACACAACAAAGTAATAATGAATGTTGCAATATCAATACAGCTAATCGATAGCAAAAATGCATAGCACTGTGCCCGAACTGAAATTGACATACCTATGTCAATTTCAACTTATAATATGTCAATTTCATACAAAAAAATCTGTTGATTCGCGATTTCGTTATTCGATAAGAATGTTGTCTAGGGCTGCTGATCAGTAGAAGAAAATCGAAATTCTCTCAGCACCGCACGCTCCCACGTTTTACGACCCAACGTATGCAGCGAGTATAAAATACTGTTCTATAGCTGTCGTACATTTTATCACTTTATAAACTCAGGATACTTTATGTGATGGCCTATACTAAACAACAGAACTCTATAAAAGTGTCAGAGATTGATTCCTAGACACAGACGACGTAGTAAAAGCGAACTATCATATCGGGAATCGCAGGCCCACGTAGGCTGGGATTACGGGACTACGTATACTGTATACAAGGTGTAACGGGTAAGTCCTTTTAATCCGAAAGGGGGTTTTTCTAGACGTCTAGGCGAACAACTTTTGTTCTACGACTTTTGGAAATTCGAAGTACCTTTAGAAAAATTTAGGTGTAAAGTTTACTTGAAAATCAGCTGTTTCTGAGAGTTCGAGGTCATTGACCTTATATTGTCCTTTTATTTAGTTTGATGGTTTACAATCAAAACTTCAATTAACTTTATTTTCAAAAGCAGCTGTTTTTTCAGTGAAACATAGTCTCAAAATTTCCAAAAAAAGTTTAAATTTTCAAAAGTCGTAGAACAAAAGTTGTTCGCCTAGACGTCTAGAATAACCCCCTTTCGGATTAAAAAGACTTACCCGTTACAAATTGTATACAAGATGTAACTGGAATGCCCTTTTAAGCCGAAAGGGGGGTTGTTCTAGATATCTAGGCGAACAAGTTTTGCTCTACGACTTTTGAAAATTCGAACTAATTTTTCGAAAATTTTGAGGTTATGGTTCACTGAAAAAACAGCTGCTATTGAAAATAAACGTAATTATAGTTTCGATTGTTGTCGACTAAACTAAATGAAAGGACAAGATAAGGTCAATGACCTTGACCTCTGAGAAACAGCTGATTTTCAAGTAAACTTTGAACTTAAAATTTTCGAAAACTACTTCGAATTTCCAAAAGTAGTAAAAGAAAAGTTGTTAGCCTAGACGTCTAGAACCCCCTTCGGGTAACCCCCTTTAGGCTTAAAAGGGCTTACCCGTTACACTTTGTATACAAGATGTAACAGGCAAGCCCTTTTAAGCCGAAAGGCGGTTGTTCTAGACGTCTAGGCGAACAACTTTTGTTCTACGACTTTTAAAAATTCAAACTTTTTTAAAAAAAAATTGAGGTTTTATTTCACTGACATTGAAAATAAAGGTAATTGAAGGTTTGATTGTAGTAGACCAAACTAAATGAAAGGACAACATAAGGTCAATGACCTCGAAATCTAAGAAACAGCTGATCTTCAAGTAAACTTTACACTTAAAATTTTCGAAAAGTACTTCGAATTCTCAAAAGTCATAGAACAAAAGTTGTTCGCCTAGACGTATAGAACAACCCCCTTTCGGCTTAAAAGGGCTTGCCTGTTACATCTTGTATACTACGTGGTATATGGAACTATATTGTAGGCACGGTGTATAATATACCAGCGTGAATAAAAGTACACTTGTGTGACACTAACATGCATGGCAAATAGAGACACAAACAAACATTACGAAACTTTCCATCCCGGATCGCTCCCGGGTTCCGGTATGTGTTTTACGCTTTAATATTAATGATAGGGAAAAGAACAAAAGCAAAATATTATATAAAGTGCAAAATAAAAATAAAATGGGATATTTAGGTACAGGTTTAGTTTTGATTATTTTTAATGGGGTTCGAAAGTTCTAAAAATGTCTAGAGTTTTAGTGACGTTAGTTTAAAATCAGACTAGACAAATATCTGTTTACGATTTTGAAGTAATACAGCCTACCTGAATCTTTATACATGTGCTATGTGGTAATACAATGGTAGCGAGCAAGCGACTTCGAGGCACGGGGCGATCAGTATGCGGGCCGCACGCGCGTGTCGGCATGCGTTGTCGGCGCGGGCGTCCGCCTGCACCGCGCACTGTTTGTCTATCACACCTCGTGGCTATCAATGTTGTCTGCAATGTAAGTGATTAAATACACATTACTACTAAGT
Organism: Idaea dimidiata; assembly: GCA_949358125.1. Taxonomy (NCBI): domain Eukaryota; kingdom Metazoa; phylum Arthropoda; class Insecta; order Lepidoptera; family Geometridae; genus Idaea; species Idaea dimidiata. Next base: position 8,244,821 of record OX442336.1, on the reverse strand, counting down.
CATTATTAGACAGACAGAGTTTCTTTACCACTTTTAATGTTCGTAAGGATTATAGCGTAAATTATTGGTCCGGTTTTACTATAGTCTTCTATACTTATAATTAATAAAGAGAGGACAAAAAGTCTGTACTTGGAAGTAAATTAAAAAAGTGGTCTAGGGGACTTACGATAAGTAGTAAAACAAAATTATATAATTTTTAATATTCATAGCTGTCTCTCTGTTTCTCTGTTTGTTCCTTATACAATTATAAACCACTAATCCGATTGAAATCTGGTTTTCAATATTGGATAGTTCTATTTTTGAGGAAAGTCGTGGTATACTTTGCATTGAAATCCAATTTGTAGATCCCGAGTAATTAACGAAAAAGTGTGACCGCTTGAGAACCGCTCAGCCGCTCGCGCCCGTGACTATTGACAATGCCTCATTTTCGTGGGTAAAACCGCGGGGCGCAGCTAGTTCTAAATATGCGACAACGGGAATCACGTGATCATTCATTGAAAAAAAAAAACCACGAGCTTCTTTTGTGTTCTTCTCATTGGAGGTCGCGTTTCAAAGACACGGTGGACAATGAAAAAATATATTTTGAATATAAACATTTGAATTTGAATTATTGTCAACTTAAGGAATTTCTTATAATAATAACTGTTAATTTGTTTGTTTGTTTGTTTAAACTTTATGATAATCAGTATATTTATAATGCACGAAATGTGAATAGGTAACCTACCTACGCATTGGAATTCTTTTAACATCATGAAAATTGCTCTGTATCTAGAAATATTTCTCTACGATGCCAGTGCGACGTGCTTCTTCAATGCACTTTCGTAAACTGTAAACTTAGTGTATTCGTGAGAATACCGCGAACAGGTCGACGACATACAATGCAACATAAATTGTTTCAATACCATATTGTAGTCGATAATATCTCATTGTTGAGACAAAGGGGAAAACACGAGCGAAGATTGAAGTGTAGAAGTCGCGAGAGGGCGCGCGAGGTACACGGCACCAATTGTAACTTTCTTTTTGCTCCCTCAGCGAGACAATGGCGGGAAAACAGTTTTCTACGTGTGGGGACTGAGTTGGAGGGGTGTCGGGTCAATAACAGCAGCACTAATCTCTGTCGGGATCGCTCGGATTAATGGGTCGTATTGCCGCCGTGCCTGTTGTTTGTTCCCTGGTTGTTGGTTTGTATTCTTGTTAACAGTCTTTCGATACATTTTGTGGTTGATACTTTTTCGACGGCTATATTTGTTTTTGTTACCGGTCGGTTTTATGCGGGACCGTTCACCAAACGAAAATAGTGACATTTAAAAAAATGCGTAGACGCAGCGGTATATTTATATATTTAATAAAAATGCTTCCAGTAACTGGCTACGAGACTTTTATGAAATTGACTATATTTTATATTGCATGATAATAGTTTCGTGATGTAAATGAGGCCTAATTGTTGGAAAAATAATTTATCTGCGTAGTGACAGGTTTACTTACCTACTTATACATTACAACTGTAGAACATAGGAGTGCTCCACCAGAAGCGTTTCATAGTATATTCAGGTCAGGACTTTACTACTTTGGGTCTGGATAATGTTAATGTTAAATCATGGTTAAATGTTCGAGCTAGTACGATTTGATACTCATATACTGACTAAGAGTTATCAAAATTTCTATTTGTAAAGGTGCTTCCCCACCGCAAGCATTGGCGTGTAATGTAAACATAATAGATTCGACTTTGAGCATTACATTACAATGCTACCTCTCTGACATGGTCGGTTTTCCTCTCTCACTGATGAAATGCTTATATTTGTATCGTTATATTACACACAAAAGCTCCTGGTGTGTGAGCACCTTAAGACTAACATAACCTAAGTCAGCCTGGGAGAGTGCGAACTAAAAAGTACAAATAAGTTTTAGCTTGTAAATCTTGACAACTTATTTTACATAACAATAAGTAATAAATTATGAAAGTATTCAAAACTGATGTCTATTATCATTCACAACAAACGTTTAAATGAACACGATACAAATTGGCGTTCATTATGCTTCTCTAGTGTAGTAACATTTAAAAACAATAAAATGGAAAGGCACGAAGCGGGTTGAAGTGCACTTGACCGACTTGGAATGAACGCAGCGTAGGAACCGGGATTTTATCCCTCAGCGAAAGTTTTACCGCAACACGAAAACATGGGGGAAAGTTTTACCAGTTTATACTTTTGACAAAACTATGTAAAATGAAGTTATGGAGATGTTTGCGACAGAATATTACGAACCTAAAAGTTCCAAATTAACATAGTACAAAAAAGTTCTTTTGCCATCGAGTCAGCTATACAAAAGTTTGAAATAGCAAACTAACAACGCACGGAGCTGAATCAATTTTGTGGGCCTACAGTAAAAAAGGCAGTCGAATCAAATACGCTTATTAGGGGAGCGCTGTTACTAATTAAAATAAAATTGTTAAAACAGAGACTACGTTGCGCTTGCTCCCCTACCGGACTAACTTTTAACGAGGATATATTTGGTTTCGACCAACCCTTTGGTGATTTTAGCATTCAGTCTGACTGCAAATAACTCTATAATTGACTTCAAACAAGTTTCGGTATGATGAACAAAATACCCAGATTACAAACTCTTCCTGATGTTACCTAGACGTTGTTAGCGAAATTACATCGCCTAACTATCGCAAAGTTATCTTAGCGTGGATAACTATTTAACTAGGAGATATTGTACAAAGGTATTTGAATTTATGCATCTCCCATCCGACATGATTTTATCATATGTATTGCATGTATCGACTTTCAATACCAGGCTAATTAAGGCTTTTATAAATCTATGTTCTTTAAAATAACCGTGTTTTTATAGGTTTCTCACATGCAATATAGAGGAATCGTTATGCCTGTGTGGCCTTCAAATATTTGGTATTGTTATCAACAAGTCAAGCCAAGCCAGCCAGTTGGAATGACTGGCAAAATATCGAACTACGTGTATAAACAAATTTAATCATGGTAAATATCCCGTTATATAATAATATTTGTTGTCAACAGTTGAAGCAGGTCGGTGGCGGGCGGCGGCGAGGGCAGGATGATGGACTGCCTGTGCCCCGCGCCGCGCACGCTGGCCTGCCGCGTCGTCTTGCTCGATGAGAGGGAGTTGCTGCACGAAATACAGGTAACATTCGATCATTCGACAATACTCTACCTACCAATTATCACTACTATCTATATTAAAAACATTCCATATAACCCATTAAATAAATACATACGACAACCTTTTTTTTTCATGTTCGTTTTAAAAGGAAATTTTAATATGTTTCTTATTTCTAACTAAACACGAGAAGTAATGGATTTTCTGAAAGCAAGATAAGTTGCGGACATTTCCCGGTGGGCTCTGATGGCATTTTTCAATTTTCCTGTATCTATGAAACAACTCGTAGATTTTTCCGTATCTCGACCCCTTACTTTTGAAGTGCAGCTATTCCGAGGCGAATTATTTGAAGTACACCCAGGGGTTCGAGGAAAGGCTTTTATACGCGGAATACAGGTCCAAGGTGCGGACGATGAATTCACTGAATCGTACCTACGTCGTTTCTATGAATATTAAATTGTATTTCGCTCGCAATTGTCACTTCATGATGATCTTTAGATAGAGGTACCCGACATGAAATAGTCGGTTATAATATCTAATTACTAGCTAGGTCCCGCGGTTTCACCAGCTTAAGTTTCGAACGCGTGGGAATTTCGAAAATACCTTCCTTATCGGATGCCTACATCATTTCTAGAATAGACTCTCCAAATTTCAGCTCCCTACAATCATCAATTTGTGCTGTGTATTGATCCATCAGTTAGTCAAGATAAAGCATTTTATATATATCGATTGCTTGAGAAAATTAATATTGGTGTAGAAATTTTAGAGAGAAGCAACAAAATTATACTTTAGTAATTTCATCAAAAGACAGTGAAATAACAAAAGTAAAAGTAGGATCAAGCGCGCCTTGTTATTCGATTTAGTGTGCTCCACTGTCGTGTTTCGTCGTCGCCCAATCTCTATTATCTCGAAAACTTTAACAAACTTGAAACACATAAGACGAGGGCTTGGATGAATTTCGTTGTTACACTCGCAGATAATACTTTCATAAGTCTATGTCATAACCGTAAACAACGAAGGAATTTATGGCAGATATGCCTTTGTTGGACCCACACGAACCCGCAACTTGTTCATCAAACAAATTCTCAAGATATATGAGACTAGAATACTTAGTCCAATTTGGGTAAAGTGGAACGACGAGAGTTCGACGTTTTTCGTCGATTTGTGTGGATATTTCAGATAAATCACCATCCTTCCATTGCTCTATTTTCTTATCTACGAAGGAACATTTGTCTTTGGAATGTCTTGCAAAAGACATTTTTCGGCAACTTGAAGCGAAATGAGATTTTAGTTAGTAATGAACATTTGTCTCAGGGCATTTTTGCTGATAAAAATATAGTTCGTTTTAAAAACAGACAAAACCATAAATCCTAACTGAAATGTGACTTTTAAAATTGTGCGAGCTTCTGCTTTAATTGTTGAAAATTATAGGTAACAGGTTTAAATGTTCTTATACCACGAACAAGATTAAATACTGAACACGAGTTCTTAGAACGTTCTTCAACGTACAAAATTTCGTTTTAATTTTTGCTACATATCACAAAAAATGTGTCTTGTAAACATTTCGTGTTCAAGTATGGTCAGGTGGGTTAAAACAAAAAACTATGTTCACTTACCCCTTGAGTTTTTTTAAATTGAGTCTTAGTGATAAAAACGGCGAAGGTACGTCGCCGCCATAGCGTTACTATTGAAATAGTACTACTTCGTAACTAGAAAGCTTACTTGGTCAAAAAAACGGTCCTGCTTGATGTTAGAGAGTTCCCAGTAAGTCCTTTTTTCACTTTAATGTTCAGCGGTTCATTAGATAAGGACAGACTGAATCCAACCGGGTTAAACAGGACCGTTTCGATATATCAAAGCAAAAACTACCTTAGCCTTAGAGAACATGATTGAAATGTATATTTCAAAAGCTAGCGTGTATAACCTCTAGGGCTTCCTGTTATATTTACTCCTAGAGGGAAGTAAATAATTATAATTATTAGAAAATATTTTTTTTTTCTCTAAGGATGATAAGAAGATACTATATAAGTATCAAGGTACCGTATAGTCTAATACTTACCTTCCTTTTTCTTAGTTATGGCTTCTGTCAGCAATATAGGACAATTTAGCCAATTTCTCGTACGAATAGTGAATTACCACTATTGTACTGTAATCGTTTGAAATAATTTTCAATGCGTGAAACCTGTAGAAAAAATGGCGACGATTTTTCTCCAACCCTATGGAACAATTGTTTGTAACGTGCTAATTTCGTGTTTAGCACTGGTATTTTTATTTTCACTTAACTCGTTGAACTTCGCGTAACTAAATTGGTAACTTGCCGCCGAAATTAAACAATTTAATCGCAATAAAACCAATGTTTTCTAAAAATGAAAATTCAGGACGACATTTCACTAACGCAAAAAAAAACAATAGTTCCCTAATACTTACCATTTGCAATATTTTCTGTTTTAAACGTTTACATTGACATATCAGTAAGTTTCACTTATCCCATCTATACCTGTCATTATAAATGATAATAATATATAAGTAATTGTGTTACATTATGTAAATGTTGTAAATAAACAATTAGAGATTTTAAGGAAAAATATATAGTTCACTTTTACATACATGACTTGTCTTACCTACAGCATTTTACGAGTACATAAGAAACAAGACACATAAAGACGTTCAAACGTGCGTTCAATTTACGAAATATGATATTCGCTCAATGCAATTTTTCAACGCTTTATTTCGTTCGAATACTGAAAGCTTGACTAGAAACGAGGAATCGGTGTGCAATTTGTAAAGCGGGCCTAGTGTCTGCAAGTGGTGCGAGGAATCTGTTCTGTATTGTCAAGAGCAAATTGACTCGGCACCATTTCACGGTCTACTGCGTAATGCACTTCGTTCCTGTTCCCACTTCTGATTTACCGGGCGCGGGCAACGAGGGCGTCGTATTGTCGTTGATTGGACCTTACCATGATCGTTTCTTGTTATTTTATCGACCTTTTGACGCTCAAAAAAGTAAAATAAATCTTACTAAAATTACTATAAACGCGAAAGTTTGTATGCATGTCTCGCAATCACGCAAACACTACTGAACCTGAAACTTGGAATATAGCACAATAGCCTATAGCACATAGGCTTATCCCGATAATCCCGCAGGAACGGAACTTACGTGGGTAAAACGGCGAGGCGCAGCTAGTTTTAAATATCTTTAATTACCCGACTACTTTAAAAAACTATTTATTTTATTATATTTACTTCCTTTATTAAGTATATGATGTTTTTTTTTATCTTGGCTGATCGATTTAGGTCCTGCAATAATCCGCGATATGAGATCATGGTATGGACCATTGTCTCACGAGAGGGTGACAACTTACTCACTGCGTTGTAAATTACGACAATGAAACAAATAGAAACATAAAATACTACAACATACCAAACAAGCTTTCATACGTTATTTAATTATTCAGGGGCAATAAAACAGGCATGTCACAGGTATGTAGTAAAGGATAAACAAAGTGTGTTCGAGTTGGAATTGGAATTGTACGAACGTATAGCCGGCGGCATCGCAGCGCGCCGCCCGCGCCGAGCTCCCATACTCTCAGTAACAACTACACGCAGTGAGTATAGGACCTCCGGTTGCTAGATTTTGAAATCGTTTGTTATTTTTCGAGCTCCACGTACGCTGCGGGGAGCAAACGCGCTCTGTTATTAAATCATTTATTATTCAGCCCAACGAACTGTTTCGCAATTTTCCCTCAAGCTGGTGGTTCCTGTAAATATACTTATTGTAGCTACTCGTACATTTGTAGTGAAGTGTCGAACCCTACGTACATGCACCCCTATTGTCCTTTAATTAACACGTTGCTGTCTCACGAACAACTTCCACTCGTAAGTATTTATATGTTTTGAACACAAATTAATTTTCAGTAGGGTTTCATTTCACTGATTTGAAACATATCTATGTATGTATTTGATAAGGTCCCAAACTACCTGCTTTAACTGTCTGGGTTTTAATTAAATATTCGTATATATAACTAGCTGCGTCCCGCAGTTTATCGGAATTAAAAGTATGTTAGCCTATGTTACTCTTCGAAAATGTAGCTTTCTAATGGTGAAAGAATTTTTAAAATCGGTTTAGTAGTTTAGGAGTATTTTCGTTACAAACATGTAACGAAAATACTCCTAAACTACTAAACCGATTTTAAAAATTCTCTTTCGTTTTTATAATAATAACTAGCTGCGCCCTGCGGTTTCACCCACGTAAGTCCCGTTCCCGCGGGAATATCGGGATAAAAAAACCTATGTGTTAATCCAGGTCCCCAGCTACCTGTATTCCAAGTTTCATCGCAATCGGTTTAGTAGTTTTTGTGTGAAAGAGTAACAACCTCACATACATACATACATACTTACATACAAACTTTCGCGTTTATAATATTAGTAAAATAATAATAAGCCCGCAGGGCACCTTGAGGCCAGGTATCAGGGAATAGCGACCCCGCGGCTTCCCGAGTGCTCCAGGGGAAAGTCACCGTTCCTCACCTGCAGCTTGCCATAGAAGGCTGGTCGTAGGGAACACTGACGAGGAAATAGTCCCTCGCTTCTGGCTTGCCTTCACCAGCCGGTCAGACTGGAGTCGCGAGAGTAGAAATGTTCGGAGGATGGACACCTCACGTCAGTGATGAGTTGGCCCGCTCAATAGGTTTACCTAGGATGGTTTAAAATCCAGTGAGGTCTCTCCATCCTTCAGCCTCTCAAGCCGTAGGCTTCTTTAGGGTGGCACAGTTTGTGAATTGGCGGGTCTCCATCTGCCACTTTTACGTCATTGTTACGGCAGGCGCCACAGTTTCATAATTCCCATAGCCTAAGTAATTTTCACCCGTAGTTAATACATGTCCTATAGTCTTTAGCTTTTATAGTGCAGAAGATAGGGATAACCGGCGGGCGGTTAGTGTCCATCACATTTTTTAAATTTAAATGTTACTAAAACGGGCTTTTACGCATTGGCTTCGACACCACGCACGCCTTTCAAAGGTCCGGGTGCTCCATAGCCCCGAGTATCAGTAATGATAACAACAAATAAAAATACAATTAGTATAGATAACAAAATAGATTTTTAAAACAATGTGTAGGTATAGTTATAAATGTATATTACGCGAAAATTAAATAATTTGTTAAGAATGTAAACTACCTCAGTTTGAGAAACGATCACGTCACGAAAAACTCGCACGCCACTTGAATGGCACATGTGAAAGGTTCCATAGGCCTCGAAACTCTTGAAACTGATCATTATCTTGCCAATATCATATCACCCCTGACTACTGGTTTTACTGGTCTGTGCACATCGCGTGTTATCCTAATTGTGGAAACCCGAGCATCGAAATGCTAATTAGAGACAGTTCTGTTGAATTGCTGCAGAGTTTCGTGGGAGATTTGTTCTCAACTCGAGTTTCGGTTTTACTCCCGCCTCTGGAAATGACTTGTGTTTAATTTTATACGTTACTCGTGTTTCCCATGGGCCTTAAATTTTAGCCGGTTTGTTATTTGTGTTAACTTCATTTGAAAACTTTTCGCTGATGTTACTTGTGCTTACATCAACATACACTCTCTAAATTATCCTTTTTTATTTGAATGAAAGGTTTATGATTTCTCTAAATTAAAAATGTTTATGAGATATTACGTTCATGAGAATATTTCCGAAAAGTTCGCAGTGTAACCCTAAAGAAATGAGAATATGTATTTTTATGTAATGTTAAAAGTTTATGGAGCGCCATGATCTTTACTTTTTACAGTTACTTGGCCTGAAAGTTGCAACGTTTCTTGTTCTTCGTAATTGCCTATTGTTACGTAACTTTATGACAATTTTCTTTTATGTTTATTGGTATACCTACCCGATAATTTCATAGAATTATTCATTACTTACTATGATCCGCGGTTTCTACTGGATTATTCGCGAGCCCTTTCTATATCGTAGGTAACCTGCCTACCAGCAATCTATACAACATACCTACTTCGCCGCATTTAGCGTAAAACATGAACATTCACAAACTAAAATAGTATAAACTTTTACCTTTATAATATTTGGAAGAAGAAGAATAAGTTGAGATAAAGTAAAAAAATAATTTAAAAATTAAAAAACCGACTTCAAAAAGAAACAAAAAATAATTTAAAAATAAACCAAAAAACAGAATTGATAAAAATTACCAAAATAACCTCTACATAGGTACAGTGCCACCGACTAATTAATCTGTTTTATCATCTGAAGTCGGGCAGCCAAACTAAGTACAATATGGAACCAACCAGTAAAACTGCCCGACTGGTCATTTTTATCAATTCTGTTTTTTGGTTTATTTTTAAATTATTTTTTGTTTCTTTTTGAAGTCGGTTTTTTAATTTTTAAATTATTTTTTTATTTTAACCTTTTTAGTATACCTACCTACCTAAAAATCAACAATATTGTTACCGTAATTTTAATTATTGAGGAATTTGCTGATGAGAAGGTGCCCCATCAATCTGTACTTAGTTCTTTAGGGGTCTATTCTTTTTGGTAGAAGTTCTAAAATGAGTAATTTATTGAATTCTGGGATGCTATCCTGTCCATCATTCCGAAGATACTCATCAGATCTTAAACTTTCATGGGACAACCTCGCAGCTTCTACCTTTCCATTGAAAAAAAAACAATATTAATCGGTCAAGCCATCTTCGTGTAATCGATGAACAATTGAATTGAATACAGTGTTTTGAGGAGCATTCCCGGTCCTCACTTCGAAGATCAGATCCTCATCAAATTTTTATGGGACCATCTAGAAGATCTCACATTTCCATTAAAAAAATAATCATTTCAATCGGTCAAGCCATCTTCGAGTAATCGATAAACAACTGGATTGATTAATGCGTTTTGAGGAGCATTTCCGTTCATCACTCCGAAGACCCTCATCAGATCCACATCAAATTTTTATGGGACCATTTTGGAGCTCCCACCTATCCATTAAAAAAAGAATCATCTTAATCGGTCAAGCCGTCTTCGAGTAATCGATGAACATACAAAAAAAAAAATATTATACATACATACGAATTGATAACCTCCTCCTTTTTTTTGAAGTCGGTTAAAAATAATCGATTGTGAGAATATCGTTTATCCTATTATCGTATTTCCTTAATCCGTACTTGTGTGTATGTACATACTAAAGACAATGGGCCCTACCATGCTCGTTTGTCGTTGCTATGTCGTCCTTTTGTCGTTCAAAAAAATTAAGTAAATTTTAAATAAAAAATACCCTAACTACTTTTAGAAACCAGAGACAATATAAAAAAATCTTTTTATTTTTTTTGAAATTTGTTTTTCTTTTTTTTAAATTATTTGATGTGTTTTTAATTTTACTTTTTTTAGCTGAACGATAACGCGACGACATCGCGACGACTTATAAGACATCATGGTAGGGCCCAATAAAGAACAAAAATAAAATAAAAAACCATAACTCACCGTTGCGGACGGTGGTAATATAATCATCCAAGGTTGTGATTGGCCATTGCGTTACCTATCTATACTTGACTCTTTGTTATTGGTCGATGCGTTACCAATCTATAACTAGACTCTTTGTGATTGGCTATTCTTGCACGAGAGTCCTCTAGAAAGACGTTCTATTTTTGTGCCGGGGGAATACTTAGGATCAGTCAACTGATTTTATCGTCTTTGGTGCATAATATATAATGTAGGTACTATAAGTACAAAGTTCCAACGTAAGAAGGTATACTTATAAATATGTTAACACCACGTTAACACAGTAACTTGTATTTGTACTCGTATCAAAACAAAACAGAACTTTCTTTGAAAAACGACCCAATTATACCGGGAAACAATCAATATTCGAGCCCCTGTAGAGATAAGCTGGGAATGACGGACGGACGAACAGTATACGCCGACGATTTTATTTATGTTTTGTATGATGTTTAATATGAGTTTCATAGAACGTTTGTTGACCTCTGTGGCGCGTCGGGCGAGCGCTTGGCTGCAATGCAGAAGGTTGCGGGTTCAATTTCCGCTGGGTGCAAATATTAATCCTTCAAAATAAATATTTGTATCTGGTCTGGGTGAATTTCTATGCATAATATGTATGTATTTACAAAAGAAAAGTAAATATAAGTAGTATAACCGTTGTCTAGTCACCGTGACACAAGCTTAGCAGCTTACCATGGGGCGAGATGGCGCTGGGTGTTGGTCAGAGAATTTATTTATTTATTTAATAGATAACCATTCAGAAATTGTAAAACTAATTTTATTATTTTACAGGTTTATCGCGTTACATCTTTTTCAGCATTGTTACATTGTCGAGACAACGTTTCGAAGCATATTACAGGCTTTTTTTCCTTGAAAAAGATGACTTGGCTTCTAAACGGCTCGGCATTGCAATAATGCTGATATAAAAACCGCGATAAAAACCTTGAAATGAGTTTTATTTTAAGGTTATAAAGTCGCAAAAACAAAAGAAAAAACTAAATAACCATTTGTTCGCAGGATAACAACACAGGACAAGGATTGTTGGACGTCGTGTTCAGACATCTAGATTTATTGGAAACAGCCTACTTCGGATTGAGATACGTCGATCAGGATAGTCAAACGGTAATTGTTTAAGAAACCCTTGTCTTTCTACTTCCAATTTGGAGATAACCATAAAAGAGAAGATGTCATATCGTAACATTTTATTTCAGCATTGGCTGGATGCGGGGAAAAGGCTACGTCGGCAACTTCGGGGCTCGGACGCTCACACCTTTTACTTCGGAGTCAAGTTTTATGCCGCGGATCCTTGCAAATTATTGGAAGAAATAACAAGGTAGGGTTCTAACAATTTGCTATAAAAATCTTAGTTTTTTTATTTATGGGTTGTTTTTGTAATATCTAACTAATTTATATTTAGATGTTTACTTTACTATAACTTGCTTTGTTATTTTGAATTTTAAAGAAGTGCTTAAATTAAGTACCTAAGTACCTCTACTCTATATTGTATGTCCGGGATGGACAAACTGTTGATACCTTTAATATTTAATGTCACCTTAATGTACATAGTTATTCAATAAATTTTCTTGATTCTTGATTCTTGTTAGTATTCGTCCTGGACCAAACGAGAGGAAAAGTTTCCGACTCGCTTTCTCTTTTATTTAAATAATTTCACATTTATATTTCAAATCAACTTTTCATTCTCACAGAAATGAGTCCGATGTCATTTCCAATTTTTATCAATAAGTTGATTAACTATGTAAATTAACAAGTTTGAAAAAACGGCAATACATGTAGTTACTCTCACTTCCTTCTCAACATCAGTTATGTTTATGGTTGTTCCGTTATTTTCAAATTAAATCTGTTCGATGTATAATTGTGGTTGGCCTGTATGTATAGTGTTAACTAGCTGCGTCCCGCGGTTTCACCTCGTAAGTCCCGATAACTCGGGAATTTCGGGATAAAAAGTGGGCTATGTGTTTTCCAGATCTTCAGCTACCTAGGTATATTCCATAGCATCGGCTTGGAATATTAGTTTCATATAACAATCGGCTCAGCGGTTTTTACGTGATTGTACCAAAAAAACACATTTATACTCACAAACTTTCAGCTTTATTAATATTAATGGTATAAGGCCAGATTGTTCGTCATATAATGATATAACTAGATGCGCCCCGCACAGGGCGCCGCGTAGGTCCCGATCTCGTGGGAATTGCGGGAAAAAAAGTAGCATATTGTGTTATTCTAGGTCTCCAACTATCTGCATACCTAAGTTTCATGAGTTCAGTAGTTTTTACGTGATTGAGTAACAAACACACCACATACACAGATAATGATCATATACTCACAAACTTTCATCTTTATAATATTATTAGGATAGTAGAATTTGTTATTGTAATCAGTTCCAGCAAACCGCCATCTGCATGCTCAAATGAAATTATTATTTGAACATTGATGTGAGCGAGATTTGTATTTGTGGTTTTCGTTAAAATCATGTTATCGAATATAAACGAACACTGCATATCAACGTAATATGTAACATGATGGATCATAAAATCATAAATCATAAAATTCTGAATAGGAATAATCTGAATTCTATGAAATTCGGAGGTACGAAGTGGTGTGTGGTTTGAGGTGGTAAAGTGGTGGAAGATCTTCCCTTTGGAGGCACCTCCAAAGGGAAGATCTTCCACCGGGTGGGTTTGGCCTGTAGTCCGCGGCCCGCCGATGTCTCATCGGTAATTGTATATAAACGATCTCAGAAAGAAAATTGATACCGCGATTCAGGACCTCATACTAATAACGCTTTCTAGTAGGTTCTGTGGGCGTCCGCCACAGCTAAGCTAAAATTTATTCCAAAATTCCCTGGGATAAAGACGTCTCATATAAGTATAATGGGTAGGTACTTATTATTTAACGTCGGGCGTCTCATATGTAGTAACCCGTAAAATAGTGTAGGTAGAACATAGCACATAGCACACTTAACTACAAAATACATATTTTATGGTAACCTACCTTACCTACCACTTAAGAGCTGTAATGAATGCTCAGTTGCAGACTTTGTGCTTTTCAGGGCCTTCTGTCCCTGGCACAATAGGTGACAATAGGTGACCTACTCCTAAAGATTATTCCAAATATTAAAATCTAAAAGTTTTAAAGTGTTAATAAAACACAATATTTACCGGGTTTCAGTCAACCTTGAAAAAGCCAACTGTAAAGTTGGCGATAGCTCGGTCGTTAAAATAATTACGTTATTGAATAAAACGCGAGTAAAACCCGGTAAATATTGTGTTTTATTATGCAAAATCGCGAAAACTTTATACAAAATTATGTATTTTGTGAGTTAAGATATCTTAATGGACATACATAATTCTATTTACCAGCGGTGACGATTAAAATATTAAACAGAAGAAAAATTAAAAATAGTAGCTACATAAACCAGTGTTTATGTAACACAGAAGGATAATATAATTAATATAACGTTTCTTTTAGTAAAATCTAATTTAAAAACAGTGTAGTGTAGGTATCTATTAAACACAACTGGATGTCCAACATTAGTGGCAAACGAAAGCTCACTAACTAAATTCCCACACATTATCAGATAAAGAAAACAGATAGTGGGTCATATAATGATGTTAGAGGAAACCTTGCGATACTTCTACCCATTGAGAAATGTTATGTCATGGGAACCACACCGACTGTAAGTAATGGGAGTGACAATTTCCAAGCCATAATAATGAACACTTGTTTATAACCCGACGACACTTGCACGTGATAATGTTAATCTGAGGTTAATCTTAAGAGGACGAATCGAAGAATTTCTCGATTTGAATGTCAATTTTTTTTTAATTATTATTTTTTAAATCATGTGACAAACACACAGCGCCATCTAGCCCCGTGATAAGCTGCTAAGCTTGTGTAACGGTGGCTAGACAACGAATATACTACTTATATCTGTTTTTCTTTGTAAATACATACATATTATACATAGAAATACGCCCAGACCAGATACAAATATTTATTTTTAAGCATAAATATTTGCACCCAGCGGGAATCGAACCCGCAACCTTCTGCATTGCAGCCAAGCGTTCGCCCGACGCGCCACAGAGGTCGTCTCAGTAATTTAATGTTTGTTAGGTTTGTTTCTGGGGCAAAGGTTAGCTATCGCCATACGGCACAGCAATGCTGCAAGTGTGATGGAAACATTTGGAACAAGGGGTTTTTTTTTTTTGTTTTTTATTTTTTTATTATTTAAAATGTAATTAAATTGCCAAACATACGGTAACCTTATTTTGGTATTTAATTTATCTCTCTTTTGTCTTCATTTTAGTAGTTAAATTTAGACGACTTATCTTTTACAACGAAACAAAATATCTTTAAAATAACCATTCACAAAGTTTTCCATTTTACAACGAAACGGAATGTATTTGTTGAACATTGTTGGTTTCTCCTGTATTGATTAAGTAGTAGTCATCTGCACTTCATATTGGTATTACAGTTTTACGTAATTAGGTACCAATATAATTAATATCATCGGTAATAGACTAGACGATCGAGACGTCAAAACTCGTGCTTTTTAGTTTATCAATTCTTCACCTTAATCTTAAAATTGTAGTAAGTATTATAATGCGCTAGACAACTAACGCGTCACACTTACTTACTTTTATTAGGGAGTGTTAAATTTCAAAGTCGTAAAGCGGAGTGAAGTGGGGTAAGACAACAAAGCGAGATGTATAGTGCTCTCAGGGCGAAGCTTGGTGAGCTCGTAAACGCTGCAGTACACTGCCGGCGTCAAAGACAGTAAAGCCAATTACAAATTATGAGCAGTCATACCGCATTTTTTTCTACAAAACGCAGCTCATCGTTGCGGGCAGGGGTGAGGTAAATAACCAAACTTTGTGATTGGCCATTGCGTCACCTACCTTAGAGTCTTTGTAATTGACCGATGCGTTACCTATTTATACTCAGACTCTTGTGATTGACCGTTCTTGCACGAGAGTGCTACTAAAAGGACGTATAATTTTCGTAAAGGAGGAATACTTATGAGCGGTCAACTGGTTTTATCGTCTTTGACTGCCGTGACTGCCGATATTAAAAAAATATATTTAAATAATAAAATATATATATATATATTAAAATATATTAAATACATATATTGCATGACATTACACACAGCGCAATCTAGCCCCAAACTAAGCACTAGGCTTGTACTATGGGTACTAGACAACGGATACACTACATTATTACACTTTTTTTTAATAGCGGCCAACTGGCTCTACTACTGATCTACCTTGTCACTGAAAAATATAAAATTGAATAATTTGTCTACGTTTCATTTCACGAAACATTTTAATTGAACATTCACGAAATAGGCTAACCAGTTAATTTTATTCAGTAAACAAGAGCTCGCTAATTCCACTTTTGTACATTTAAATGAAATATTTAACTTTAGAATGATTTATGTTGGAAAGAGGTTGTACTTTTATTTCGAGAGGCACGTTTACAAGTCTACAACAATGGGTAGGCTACGGCTGAAGACAGTAAAGTGAAATTTTCTGGAGCTTAATTTATTTTTCATTCTATAATGTCGAGTTGTAAAAGGGAAAGGGGATGTTTTATTAAAATTTCGATATTACTGTGTTGACGTTGCACCCTGGTGCGATACCAGGGCCGTATTCTAAAACTGTACCGGCTCAACATCGCCTCAGTAGAATTAGATTATTTTCGAAACCGCTTTATCAATATTTAGAAGTTTTGCATAGTTTCGCTAAAGTTATTGTTTACGATTTTAAGTCTCGTTAACCATTCAGATGCAATAACTGGCGAAATATTGACCTGTGTAAAAAAAAACAATATGTAAAAAACAAACAACAACACACCGCGAAAATAAAAAATAAAACTTACTTAAAACTTAGTAAATGTCCATTTATTAGGTAATTTTTATTGCTTTTAAAGTGTTAATAATTTCATCAAAAACTACCAATAACTGCTGAACTTTTTTCGAAAATCTAACATAACTGAGGCGATGTTAATACGTTTTAGTTTTGGAATACGTGCCCAGAATGAAACGACTCTTTTAGGTGAGAGCCAGAGTTTAATAATCGTAAACTCTCTGAAAACGATTGCCATAATGGAGTTTTAATTTTTAATTTCGTCTTAAAAGCGAATCTTTTTGCAGTTACGTAGTCTTTGAAACTTTGGTAACTCGATTATGACGTCGAATTATGTTTTATTATTAAAGTTTGTTAAACTAAAGAGCTATAGTTAGCTCGGATAGCGACTTCGTAAACACCAAAACAGTGAACTATCAATCATGAAGTACAATTACTACTAATCAACACAGTAAAAACCAATGTTCAAACCATCCCGTTTCGTTGTAACATTGTAAAAATCTATGTTTCAACGACTTTTTTGTTGTTTTTTTTTGGCGTTGTAAAAGGAACAAAACAACTAAAAATAAAGGCAAAAAGAATAAAATTAAATGAATTACCAAAATATGGTTTCCGTATGTTTTGTAATTATTACGATATACCTATAGACATCCAACTCAATACAAATACATCAATACGTTCTCTTAATGTATTTAGATACGAGTACCAATTTAATATGTAATTGTGATTCTACAGGTATCAGTTGTTTCTGCAACTAAAGCAAGATGTGCTCAGGGGCCGGTTACCTGTCAGTTTTGACCTCGCAGCCGAACTGGCTGCCTATGTTTTACAATGTAAGTATATCACATACAATAACAATAAAGTCAATTGACAGCTCACACCGTGAATTTCCTACTGAACACAAATGGGTGGCGGGCAGGGGGTGAAGTAATAAACAAACTTTGTGATTGGCCTATGCGTTACCTATCTAAACTCAATTGGGTGGCGGGCAGAAGGTGAGGTAATAAACAAACTTTGTGATTGGCCGATGTGTTACCTATCTAAACTCAGACTCTTTGGGATTGTCCGTTCTTGGACGAGAGTGCTACTAAAAAGACGTACCTACTATTTTCGTGAGGGGGGAATACTTATGAGCAGTCAACTGGTTTTATCGTCTTTGATTTAATGCTTCATCCTCGATTTAATGCTTTTTTAAACATAGTGTATTGTTCATGCGTTGGCTTTAATTTATTACAAAAAAGTTCTGTCAAGTACAGTTACAATCTCGTGTAACAACGACATACGAACCGCCTGAATTTGAGTAGATTACCTACCTATTTCACTAAGCTCTTTATGTAACAGTAAAAAACAGAATAATTGGATTGCGTCAGGAGGCGTGTAAATATTTGATATGGCTAGCACGGAGTAATTCTCTTCAAAACGTCGAATGTTAAAGGTAAAATCAATATTCTATTCAAATTTACACAAAAATTGAAAATTTAAAGCAAACGCTTGGCTTTGAATACGTAATGTTACGGATCCGCTTTATCCGTAGGTACATCAGCATCTCAACAACATACAATATGTTTTAAACAAATTGTTATATTTGGTATTGCTACTATTTGGTATAGTTAGGTACTTTGAAATTAATAACTGCTGTTTTACGTATTTTAACTACGTTTTATTGAATAAGCAATACAAACAAATTTCTGAAATTAAAATTTAACTAACTGCGTCCCTCGGGTTTATCCTCGTAAGGTTACAGGATCGGGAATACCGTAGGAATATCGGGATTAATTGTAGTCGATGTTACTCTTTGATAATGTGGTTTTCTAATGGGGAAAAATATTTTGACATCGGTCCAGTAGTTTCTGGCGTATGTTCGTTACAATCGAACAAACTAAAAAATAAATCTTTCTGATATTACTAGCTGCGCCCCGCGGTTTCACCTGCGCAAGTCCCGATCCCGCGGGATTATCGAGATAAAAAGTAGCCTATGTGTTATTCTAGGACTTACCCGTTACAAATTGTATAGGTAGCCTATACAATTTGTAACGGGTAAGTCCTTTTAATCCGAAAGGGGGTTGTTCTAGACGTCTAGGCGAACAACTTTTGTTATACGACTTTTGAAAATTCAAACTTTTTTTTTGAAAATTTTGAGATTATATTTCACTGAAAAAACAGCTGCTTTTGAAAATAAAGATAATTGACGTTTTTATTGTAAACCATCAAACTAAATAAAAGGACAACATAAGGTCAATGACCTCGAACTCTTAGAAACAGCTGATTTTCAAGTAAACTTTACACCAAAATTTTTCGAATAGTACTTCGAATTTCCAAAAGTCGTATAATAAAAGTTGTTCGCCTAGACGTCTAGAACAACCCCCTTTCGGATTAAATGGACTTACCCGTTACACCTTGTATTTCAAGTTTCTTTACAATCGGTTCAGAAGTTTTTTCCTAAAAGAGAAACAAATTCACATTATAAGACATACATACAAACTTTCGCGTTTATAATATTAGTAAGATTATAATATATATTATATAAAAGTATAAATATAGATTTGTGTCGTTTAAGTCAAATCATTAAATAGTAAAAATGAATAGTTAATCCGCTCTAAATAAATAGTAAAAACACCTTCTTTAATAACATTATTGAAGCTCAATTTCTAGTTAAAATTAGAATCAGTTCTTACACCGCGCATTTATAATAAAATAACTCTGCAGGATATCACTTCAATACCGTCCCTAGGTAATAGAGCTATTCTTCACTCGCGTTCTACACTGGGGAGAGCCAATATCTCGCCGCAAACCAGTAAAATTTATCAGACATTCGCTCCAGACCTTTTATCATGAGCCGCCTAAGTTAAAGTAAGTTAAGGCTGCAATCTATATACTTTGCCAATACTTAACTTTGACTTAAGACAATTTTGGTATTTGTAAAGCGATCTTTGCAACTATCCATAGTCAATGCTTAGCACTGACTAGTAAGAAGATACTAAAGTATATGCTTAGCTAAGACATTGTCATTGGTTTACATTCTAAATTTGAAAAACTAAATTTCAAATTTAGAATGTAAACCAATTAAAAATAATGACCTTACACTTTGCTTCTCCGTTATGGCTATGAAGATCGTTTTATTATATTCATATTAGCTGCGCCCCATTTTACCCGCGTAATGTCCCGTTTTCGTAGGAATATTGAAAAAAAATATAGCCTATGTTTTATTCCCGGTATCCAACTACTTATATTCCAAGTTTCATCGCAATCGGTTCAGTAGTTTTTGCGTGATTGAGTTATAAACATCCAAACATCTAAACATCCAACAATTGGATACGAAAACGATAACAAAAAAGTTGCTTTTAGTCAGAATTTCGATATTATTTCAATTTGTATGCTTAGCATAAAGTTTATTAAGTTTTTGCTAAGCTAAGTCTAAGCAAAGTCTAAAAACGCTCTATAGATTTCAGCCCTATACGTGTAGTGTTGAACAAGGCATAGGTACTAAACGAACTAAAGTAAATAATCTTTTCGTAATCTATATATAATTATATTAGTCCAATACAAAAAAGATTATAGTTATTTTTATCGTCAGACTGAATTAATTTTCATTTTCGCTAACACATTTTTTATCAAACAAGATAGGTAGGTACTTACGTATCTAATTAAAGTCTCTTTGCCTTTGATGTTGAAAGAACCTAATTAATTACACGCCCAGTCATTTACATTACTTATAAAATTAAATACCCTAAATTATTTACTTTTTCTGGTATCTTTGTGAAAAATTAAAAGTATAGGTTATTGAAGGAGTCAATTGCAGTAAAATCCATGTCAATACTAAATGCAATAAAATTACCGTCAATTTCTGTGGCAAAAATCAGTTTTTCGAACTTCTCCGTGCGTCAAAAGGCACTTTAAACAGTTGGTCCTGGCTGTTTTCTTTGATAACAGTCGTTGGTTCAAGTTGGACTTAGGGCAACCTGAGAACTCTAGACTCCGTGAGCCACATCACGGTACACCGCTGGGTATACGAAAAGAAGAACATGTCAACATAGGGGAACAATTTTCTATACGTCTAAACGTCAATGCAGTAGAACGCCGTGTTCAGAAATAAACTAACTGAGTACGAATTATGTTTTTAAACTAACATGGTTATTTTCACTACTAAAAACGACACTTACTAGCGAAATATCGAGCTCCGCGAATAAATCATTAAACATGGTAAACGCCCCGTTAATAAGTAATTTTAGTACGAATTATGTGTTTGAATATACAAAAAAAAAACACATTTATAATACAATACAAATCGAATTTTATATATTACACTAATAATAATACTTAGTGTAAAAATTGTACTATTATGTACCTACGGATATTCCATAAAATAATATTTATTTACAAATCTCTTTTACAAATACGAACGTCGATTTGTAAAACAGATTCGCGTTGGAGTTTCGGTTAAGCGGTCATTCGGTTGATCGACGTTCGGATAATCGACGTCCTACTGTAATGCCTTTAAAAACTATGTAACTATATAGTTATAGCTAAATTGAAACAACAAAGGTTACCTACAGAACCTTTGATATATAGACCTACGAGTACCTACTTATCTATTTACTAGCTGCGCCTCGCGGTTTCACCCGCGTAAATCCCGTTCCCGCGGGAATATCGGGATAAAATGTAGCCTATGGGTTAATACAGCTCCCTAGCTACCTATATTCCAAGTTTCATCGCAATCGGTTTAGTAGTTTTTGCGTGAAAGAGTAACAACCTCACATACATACATACTTACGATACATACAAACTTTCGCGTTTATAATATTAGTAAGATACCCTGTGTGCACACCAATATGAATGACATAATTAACGACCCGCCTTTTTACCCGGCTGCAAGGAACGGGTTTTGCTTTTTATAAGTATATATTTTATTTATTATACTGTTTACTATACTTTTTTTATTCCTTTATGAACCTATTGTATTTCATCTGAGATTTATGTAATTTCTTCTATGGTTTTTGCGATTTTGCATAATAAAACACTTTATTTACCGGGTTTTTATCGTATTTTATTCATGATTTTTAAAACGAACCGAGCTTTCGCCAACTTTACAGTTGGCTTTTTCTAGGTTGACAAATTAGTCAAATTTATGTGTTTATTTTCGCTCCTTCTACCGTTTTTTGGCTTGAAACGCCACCGAAAGGTTATTGCCGAAATACCAGCGTTGGTGGTTGCACTACGTAGCCGCAACATATGCTGTGGCTATCCTTATTAGCAACACACGGTTCCTTTGTTGGCGACTTAATTTTTAATTGTCGTGTGTTTTAAGTTAATAAAAGATTTTCTATTCTATTATATTATATAATATAGTATCATTCTCGAGTAGTCCGTTGGGATGGATTGGCCATAAAAACGTTGTTCAGGTGTTGTTACAAGATAAGTTAAGGTGTAGGTGTAATATCGATTAGATATTCAAGAGGTAAATGAGCCATCAGCGACGGAGCATCGTTTGCATCTAATCTTGGCTACATCAGCGACCCTCGCAGCCTCAGGGGACCACTACAGGAGAGCACATCCCTCGTAATAACTACCAACTTACTTTATCTACATGCATTCGCTTTTATTTTTACTGGGTCCTTTGCGTTGAATAAACACTGAGTTTAACCACTCCTAACAAATCCTTAATTAGTAACGAAGACGTGTCTGTACATTGTTTTTTTTTTTTAAAGTAATTATAATGTTGTGTTATATGTATGAAACAGATCACGTAAAATTTGATTTTGATTTTTTTGTCTGGCTGTTTGTGCATGAATCTAGTAAAAACTACGGATTGATTTAAATAAATTGTGGTATGGAGGTATCTTAAGACCTATAGGATACTTTTATGGGGATTTTATTTGGATTTCCTAGTTATTAATAAAGAAAATGTTTTTAAGTTAAGTTCGTGGCAAGAAAGTGCGTTAATGGTCCAACACTAAAACGGCAGTTATTTGACTGCTACTAAACAATTAAACAGCTTCTAAACTCAAAAATTCGCATACTAATTCTGAATTTAGAAGCTGCTATTTAGCAGTAGCCCTCAAACTTTAAGTGGCGTTTCGGGATTTGGCCGACATTCAGTTTCCAACCGTTTTAGAAACTATGATTAGAAACTAAACTGAACCGAAGTAATTTGTTAGGTACTGAAACTTTTCTTACACGCGTTAACCCAAGGATTGTCAATTGGTTAAAAAAAGACGGTTTAAATTAGGTTTCTTGATGGTATTTAATGAAACGTTTATCCTTAAAACATGTACAAGATATTAGTTGAATTTTCGTCTACTTATATAGGCATACACCAATACCGTTTAATGTAACAAATATTCGCCGACGACAGTGAAATATTTGACATTTTCCGCTTTCAAGAACATGAAATTATCCAGTTCCTTTCATCGTTCTGTCGGAGATTTCAAAATATCATCCATAACAATCTTTCCTGGTTGCGGAAAGGGCAACTGAAATCGGAAGTGCTGGGTTACAAAAAAAATATGTTTATAGTTGAAGCTAAAAAGGGAAAAGTAGTAGCAATCATGGCGTGTCGTGTCTGTATGTTCCTATGGGAGTAGTTCGATTTTAACGTTTAAGTAAGACGAGTCCATTGCAACAGTCTTAATCACAGACCACTCGATACGAGACCATTTATCAATGCAATTGCTAAGGTTCCTAAGTGTAGACTCAAGAAGGGATTTTATCATAGTTAGGCCTCTACATTTAGTAGAACGTAAATCAGAATACCAAATTAAATCCTAAAGCCGAGGTTCCATTAAATTAGACATGCATGCAACTTGCGCGGAAATTGCACGTAAGATTTCTTAGAGTCATCAAAAACTTAATTTCCTCTTTGCGCTAATGTATAATTGTTAGAATCGATGTATTTTATCGCTAATTCATTACAAAATACTTATTGAAAGACAACCATAAGTTAATATTCCAAGAAGTAAATTGGCTAATATGTTTACGCTTGTGGGTAGCCAGTTGCCATTTATCTCTCACGAGGTAGTAGGTATATGTTGCCGCCTCTTTACAGAATGATCTATGGTACACAGATCATTCGCGTTAACCCACTCCAAACATCATTTCAACATCTGACTCATATTGCTCTACTTTGATACAAACCAAGACGCGAGTAGACTTTGATGTTTGGATCGTTTTTTACCACATAAGTTTGTATTAATCTTCTCAAAATATCTATTTATTTGTAAAGCTCTAGTGATTCTGCCGTCTGTTATCCAAAAGTGTCATCAGATGTAATGAAAAAGATATAACTTCGAGGAAGCAACAAAAATGTACTAACAATTTCAAGTTAAAATTTTGGAACTTCTAATTTTGGTTTTATTTGTTATTTTCCACATAAATGTTATCTCTAGTCAATCACGAATCAAAAATATTTTCATAAAAGTTCGAGGACAATACTTCACAAAATAATATTATTGTTATTCTTTGATATATGTATCAGTAATAAAAATGGGAAAGATAGATAATTTATTTTCCGCTTTAGTGATTCTCTTTGTGTACTGACATTTCAAAGAGCTCGTAAAATGTAGCAAGAGAGTTTAAAAATAATCTGATTTATTGCCGCCCCTAGCTGTTTGCTCGAAAATTAAACAAACCCCGCAGGTACCTACACACGTTGTGACTTAATAAAGATGATGAATATTGTAATTTTATGCAACAACATTCAGCAGTTTGTTCAGTAACTAGTAAACAGAAAATAAGTAAAATATTAAAGTTCGCAATACTTATACGTAGGTATATAAAATCAAGCTCCTAAGACGTAAAGCATGATAAAATATGTATCCTATTTAACTTGTGACTGTGACTTTGTTACTCTTTACTCAAAAACTAGTGAAACGATTACAATGAAACTTATATGTAATAGATAACTGAAAACCTATAATAACACATAGGTTACTTATCATCCCGATATTCCCGATGTATCGAGACTTACGCGGGTGAAACCGCAGGGCGCTGCTAGTTTAATATATAATAAACCGGCGTTGGTATTCTTTCGCCGCTATAAATTAAATATAAATACAAGCTGAAGCTTTTAGAACATGTGTTTGTACAACTTTATAGTCGTGAGAAGATTTTAACGGATATTAATAACATTCTCTTTAAAGATTAAAGATCCAATAAATTGAAACACTGAACTTGTCTAGATACATATTGGATTTATCTACTTAGTGCCGGACACAACAGATGTTGCGATTTCCGTAAGAAAAAAAATAGAAACACGACGGGATATGAGTGTCAGTGTCGTTTACTGGAATAGTTTTTCTAACCGTTGTCTATGTAGTGATGTTTCCCTCCCAAACATAGGCAAAGAAAGCCCAGTAATTATAGCCGACTGTACGTACTTGGAAGTGAGACGCTCCCTCGATTAACTAAATTATTTTAATTACTGGTAGGTATAGAAGTAAAGTAAACCATTTGCAGGAATTATAACGTAGACTACTGGGATATATTTGTTGATTAATTGAAATTAAAAGTATATTATCGTCACGCAAAAACAGGTATTTATTTCAAATGTCAAAGGCCGTGTACCTCCTATTGTGACTTAGATTAAACATCTTTTGTATTCACGCAATTAATATCACAATGAACAAACTCAGTGGAATCTCCTCGGTTTATTATTATAATTTGATTACGTTATAGATACAAAATGTCTGTTGAGACAATAATTTCAGTGGGGTGTGTTTCTAAACACGGCATTTGTTCCAAAATTGGAGCGTTCGTCGCGCGTTCCCGGTTTATTTCTAAACCGTTTGAAGTGCCATCAACTAAATGACTTTACCGCGACAAAACGTTGCTTGTATGTCGTTTCTCATTTTTATGGTTTCATCTTATTTTTTACCGCGCTTTGTCATAGTAATTTGTGAATAGCTACGATAAGTTTATTCCTGAAAGAAAATCATACTAGTTATGCTACGTTTATATTCTAAGACATATGTTGTTAACGTAAAATCTTTACATAATTATAGTATTAAGACCTATGTTATGAGATAAATAATGTAATGTCGTAAATCTTATGTAAAGTTTGCATGTTTTAGCATCTTATTTCAGTATCATAACTCACATAAACATATCCCACGTATTTATGTTAGTATATAAAATATTCCCTCAAAATATTTTTCGTGTAGAATATCCTGCTACTTTTTGCTCCATCCGTTTTCCCATTACGCTAAGTAAAACGTGGAATTACCACAAATTAGTGTAGGGTATGTTTCAGGATGTTTTTGTACAGTTTGAGTTATTGTTTGTAGCGGAACTGGGCGACTTTGACCCGAGGAGGCATGGGGCTGGCTACGTCTCCGAGTTTAGACTGCTCGCAAACCAGACCCCGGAGTTGGAGACGCGCGCAGCCGACATACACCGCACCTTAACGTGAGATACCTTTATTGCATCACTTAAATACATACTCGCTCTTACCCGCACCTAATGTTTATAAGCTTACGGAAGAATAGGATAATAACGTCGACTAAATTATCTCGAACCAACGTGCAACACAGAAAGACACTTTTTAAAACATTTTCGTGGCTTTGAGCTGTGTAATATATAAGGATTCTTGTTTATTAACGTAAAAAGACGTTTATATTACATAGTTACCTACCTACATAGAGGTAAAATTAAGTTAGACATGTAGCCTCTTCACTTTCAAGTAGGTAAGTGAACAAGTGGCAATAAAACTTTTGTATTCTAATACTTGCTACGCTATAGTTCTACAAAGCGAGTAGAGGAAGATTAAGATTTCAGACGGAGTATTTTTCTTTTTTTAGTGCCAAAAGCGTCGCCGGTTGTCCGGAAATTAAACTTCGTCGCCTTACCCGCCTAATTGAATGAATTTTTAACTGTAGAAAGATGCAGTCTGCGGCCGGCACTGGCACTGGAGCGTCACAAAGCCGCAATTACATGCAAATTATGTGTACCTACCCACTTAACACCGGGCGAGCCCTCGGAGCGCACGAGCGCCTCTACGACCTATCGCTACACCGCCTCCCGAGACGCGACAGGATTATTCATTGTGGCACAGCCTTTTGTCGCACACTACGCATAATACCGCCCATTAATTACAGTTAACGATGTAATTGAGTTTCGGCTACTGTTTCTTTCGTTGCAGGGGAATATCGCCAGCTCAAGCCGAGCTGAGTTACCTCGATAAAGTTAAATGGCTCGACATGTACGGAGTTGATCTACACCCGGTTCTGGTACGTTAATATCGAACTCGTTTTTAATTCAATTTAAAGTTGCACATAAGACTTTAGTTTTATATTCAATCTAAGTTGAAAACACAAAATCGTATATCTAACAGGGAGAAGATAGTGTTGAATATTTCCTCGGGCTGGCCCCGAGCGGGCTGCTGCTACTTCGTGGAAAACATACAGTTGCGAACTACTACTGGCCGCGCGTCTCCAAACTTTACTACAAAGGACGCTACTTCATGCTTCGCGTAGCGGATAAGAACGTAAGTCGAATTTATTGTACCTACGAAATATGAACGCAGAAGGCTCATAAACAAATAAACAAAAATGTAGAGAAACGCCTGACCTGGTTCCGTGGGATCGTATCCAGCGATAGCGGTTAGCTGAATGGTAGTGCAAGATGGAGTCCACCTTGTGCCGGTTCCTTGAAAGACATTTGCAGGCAGGCAATTACAGATAAGTCGCATAGAACTGAGCGCAGTATTTACAGCGCTCTGGGCGCGGCGATAACGTTTGCCGACCGCCACCCGACGACGACGCAACGCTCGCCCGCCCATGGGACCATTATCCTATACTACTCCACGTTATTTGGCAAACTAAAACATCATTGAACATTTAAAATAACGAATGGTTTTTATTTCCATATATATTGTATTAATAAAGTAGTGATTCCATTATTTCTCAACTATATTTGGCTCTAAAATGTAATTGAAAGCGAAACTTGTTTAAACTTGACAAAGTATTGCCAACAAACTTATTATATGTAATTGCTGTAATTTTGTTTTTTTTTAATGCAACTGGGATGGCCTCTGAAACTTTGAATTGTTAGATACAAATTAAATTTCAAGGGTTTTGCTTTTATGGAACTAAATGAAAAAAATAAAGTGTTGTTTTGGGGTAGGTTTTCACTTCAGAAACTTTCTGAAATGAAGACCTAACTTCTACGATGGCAGAGTATGTTGGGAATTTGGGATTGTGTTTATAGTTAGTTACTTGGTTATTATGTTTAGAATGACAGTTGTACGTACGGGTTTGAGTCACCGACGCGAGCTGCCTGCCGTCATCTCTGGCGATGCTGTTCCGACCACCATACATTCTTCAGGCTGCAGCAGACTTCGCCAGCTTCGGCAGAGATCTTCTCATTGGGAACGAGACTGCGAAATAGGTATGAATTTTGATGCAAGTCTACGTACTACGTACGAATTTTTCAACATAGTTTATCGCCTATTTTAAACTATCGACATCCTCCTATAAAGTGTGAGCCATTACTTTTCCCATTGGCACTTTAGGACTGTTGCTTTTTGTTAGATTTTCGTAGTCAATAAGAAACCCTTTTTGTGTTGACTATGATACTCTTATAGTTTCTTCAGGTTCGTCTGTCTGTCCGTCTGTCCGCGGCTTAGCTCAGAGACGCTTTGCAATAGTCAATAGTCAAAATAGTTTATTTCCTTTAGATTCTTGTACAACATTAAATGCACATGATCATTTGGCTACGTCTTAGGTGTATTGATTTTAGTGTGGCTTCGGAACGCGCCCTCCGATGAGAAGAAGCCACAGGAAACTCATGGGGTTTTTTTTGTAATCATGTGTTAAATTACAATCGTCATAATACAGATTATCTATAATTCGAACAGGAGCAATCCATAAATTATGTCCATGGTTTTTTTTCATTAAGGTATGACGACGTATCATAGTACGCCTTTTTACACAATTTATGTTTAATATATTTTTTGAATCTTGTGATGGACATGAATTAAGAAGCTTTAACTTTGCATAAATATAAGAATACCTATGGATCACTCCGACAAAGTGCTACAATAAAAAAAAACATATTTTTAGGGTATTTACATTTTACCGGGTCTTAATCGCGTACTATTATTTATTTTCTTACCTCGTTATTTCGACCATGTTACAATGATCTTGGTCTCGAAGGGACATATTTTTAGGGTCCCTTCCTCACATGTGAAACGGGGGATGTTTTTTTACGTATATTTTCACCAATAAGTCCCAGTGATTGTACATTGTATAATTTAAACATTGTATCAAGGCTTGGCTCGAAAAACGCAATAAATTTTCCTACATCCAAGTTCGTAAGCATGAAACTTGGCAACTGTGTCACTTGATTTACATTCTACCTAATGTCATTCATTCTAGGCCGCGACAGGCTTATTTACAAACAAACATAATCAGTTCACAGTAACTTTACAGGAAGGATTAATGTTAACGTTTCCATTGAGTCACACCTAATTGAATCGGAGCACGTTCAGCATAATTTTGAACTTCACGACATCGATGTTCGGAGGAATAATCGGCCTCGATATGGGTGTAGCAATTTGTAACAATAAACTACCTGTAGATACGATTAATTTGTCATGGTCTGATAAATAGTGACATTGTATTGTATTGTATGTACAACTTACATAATAATATATGGATAAGGTCATTTGTTGAAGGCTTCAGCTGCGACTTGTCATCGGTCATCTATCACCCACTGGCCTAAGTAGGACTCATCCGTATTCTGATACATATGTAGAACGATGTCATCATTAAGAAAGACAGTTCGGAACTTATTCCACAGTTGTCGTCGTGTTAGTAGGCTTTTTCATCTAATTTTTTAGATGATTTATATAACGCAAGCAACTTTTCTATGCTTTTTTGGCGCTGAGTGCCCATTCCAATACTATCGTCCCAGACAGCCTAGACAAAGTAGCCTAAACAGCCATGTACAGAGAAAAGAAAGGGTTAATACGTCTGGAGCTAACTAAGTCGTGTGTTTCCTTACTATGTTTTCCTTCACCGTAATTATTGTTAATCTTCGTGTTACCTTCTATGACAAATTATGTTCTCAACACATTCATAATCTACATTCCAGGCCGTATTGTTACTAAAAAGTTATCGATATGGAATAAAAAAGGATTAATGAGATCTAATAATAGGTAGGTGTACTAAGTTACCGCGGAAGACTTGCAAATGCCCGTAGTCCCTGACATCAAGGCGAGTGAGGAACCGGTGGAGTTTTTAGTGGGTAAACTTATGACCGCCTACCACCCTAGGCCATAGGGAGCCCCACACAACGCGTCGTTCTCCCCCGAGAGTGGCGTGACGGTGCATCAGACTGCATTTTCTCCAAAAGAAAAAAAAAAAAAAAGTGTACTAAGTTAATTTATTTGTTTTTAGTGGGCGTGGAACAAGGCCGAGACCACCACCTGCCTTCACCAGGACACCTTCACGCCGAAACGCGCGACCAACACATCTATCACACACATCACTGCATGATGGTAACTAAGACATTATAACAAGATTATAATAAAACACTTTATTTACCGGGTTTAATCACGCTTTATTCATGATTAAACCAGGTAAATAAAGTGTTTTATTATGCAAGATCGCGAAAACCATAGAATAAATTAAGATTATAATAATGATTCTCTCTCTGAAGCGTTAAGTTGAGCGTGGAAGCAGGAGGCGTGATATTGTTTATCTTCTTCTTTTCGTGTAGATAGTGATGTGGCTCACCTTGTGTTAGGGTTTTCATATCGCCCTAAAGCGTCTAACTGGACCTAACGACTGCTAGATAAACAATACACTTTCATGTTTCTCTTAATATTTTTTTAACTAATAAATAAAAAAATATCCAAATAAATAAAATAAATTAGGCGATAGTAACGACATTTACTTTTATTTTAGTACCAAAACTAGAAGACTTGAGAATTAAAGACTGCCCTCCGGAAATGAAACAGCCTACGTCAGTTCATCGGCCCAATTCGTAAGTATATTGACTATTGGTTATTTAAAATCATCATTTCATTTCATAGTTTTATACTCAACAACTTCAATAGATAAGTGAAAGTTCAAAAAATCATAATTTCATTTCATAGTTTTATACTCAACAACTTCAATAGATAAGTGAAAGTTCAAAATTAAAGATCCTTGGCCCAAGACACCCAAGTCCCGAACGCACGAGGATAGTTGTGGAAATGAGTAAATAGATGGTCCCACGAATGTTATAATAACATTCTAGAGTGAATGTCGGTCGGATGCTGGTGGGCGGGTTTGTGTTTGTGGATGCTATTGTGTTTTTCTTTTAATATTTATTTTAACAGAGAAACAGTTACCTTCGTACTTTTAATGTTAGTTAGTAATTATAATATAGATTATAGTTTGAAATAGTGATTGAATTTGTATGACTCGATTTTAACTAATGTGTAATATATTTGTTGCTAGTATAAGCGGTGAGATATTAGGAGTAGATCATACCGGTGGCGGCGGCGGGTCGCCTCGATCGACGCGGTCTGCGCCCGCGCGTCGCGGCCTCTACTCCGCGTCACCGACCGCGACAACGACGCGACCGCCGCCAGCGCCGAGACATCGCGATCGATCCGCTTCCGTCGACTCACAAAGCTCTAACGATTCCAGATCCAATCGCAAGTAAGCAACTATACAAACCAGCAAATATTTTACAAGGAGATTGGATAATCAGAATTTTCCCCGTGACAGGATTCGAACCTGTGCCTCTCACTTTTCTCATCACTCACATCACATCACTCATCGATTTAACCCTAGAGAGTAACAATCCAATGACATCAGACTTGGGAAGACCCAAGAAACGTTGGCTTGACATCGTAAGAGCCGATATGCCTGAAATTGGCATGTCTTTCGTTTTCACTTCACTCGATATTCTGCACCCATGCAGAAGATCATGCGAAGTGGAGACGCAAAAGTAGGAAAACGGACCTCGGGCTCCCGAGAGAATATCGTTCGGATGATGATGGTGGTGATAAACATTTTGTTTGTTTGTCCTACGTAGGCACAAGCATCGGTCCCGACGGCAGCAGTCAGATGCGGAGTCAGAACTGTCGCGAGGTTCAGGCCGGTCGGGGCGACGTCACAGGCGACACCGGTCGCGGCACAAGCACGAGTCTGGCTCCGAGAAAGATGATTCGCAACCTGACACCAAGTAAATACACATAATTACCACCTAATATAGTTTATTTGACCTAAAAAATGCTGGTTTGACGTCGTAAGGGATGATATGCGTGCAAATGGCCTCACTACATGGGATGCCGAAGATCATGACATGTGAAATGGAGACGCAAAAGTAAAAAATCGAACTTTGGCCTTCCGAGAGGGAAGCAACCGGGAACATCGCTCGGATGATGACGATGACGATAGTATTTCTTATTTTAATTTTATTGCTTTAGGATATTATTGGCTTTAGGCATAGGCGCGCGGGCGTGG
This sequence comes from Idaea dimidiata, assembly GCA_949358125.1. Taxonomy (NCBI): domain Eukaryota; kingdom Metazoa; phylum Arthropoda; class Insecta; order Lepidoptera; family Geometridae; genus Idaea; species Idaea dimidiata. The sequence goes on along the minus strand of OX442336.1, from coordinate 8,212,863 downwards.
CTATGTTAAATCTAGGTCTAAAGTTATCGAAATCACTTTTTATTAAGTTGACAATTATTTCTGCAGAGAATATGCGCTGGTTGACTCTGAGCTTCAGTGGAAAGAAGTAATGAGACAGTCATCTACAGGAACTAGCGTTCAGGTAAGATATAATTTATACTAGTACATACCGATTTATAGCCTTATTAATAAACGTGAAGTAATAGAGAAGTTGTGAGAACATGCTTTGCCTTTTCCGTGACAAGAACTTTCAAAGTTGTCAGACAGAAAGTGGTAAAATTACTCCGACCTTATTTTAGGCTTTTTGATAACGCTATTATAGTCTTCCATATGATATGGATTGAAGTTAACTTCTTCTTCTGGGACGCAGGTGGCCAACGTTCGACGATCACAGCTGGAACCAGAAACAGGAACTCACCGGTCTTCACATCGCCATCGAAGGCATAAGAAACATCGGTAACAAATTAAAAAAATAGACTTTTGATTTATTTTGAAGTGTTTCCTCTACTTACTTGAATGACTAATTTTTAAAGAAATGCTGTTCAAAAATTCGCATCCAACAGAACTTGAGCCTGCATTTCTGTGGATCCATCCCAGCGCCTTATCCAATTTGGCCATGGGTGTTCGTATCGTCGAGTCGAAATTATGGATTCCATCTCTTTTTGCAGGTTCAAATCTTGTTGGGTACCAATTTTTGGAAAGAATTTCATTAAAAATAAGACTTTTGGATTTTATAAAAATGCTTAGTTCCAAAATTAATTGCTTTATGCGGAAACGGAACCCACAAACACTACTAAAAAGTGTTTATATTGTCGAAGGATTAATTTTAAACATGTTTCTAACAGGTCTCGATCACGATCACCAAATGAAAAGAAGTGGCTCCCTACTGAACTCAAACAGCACCTGGAGTTTTCTTTAGTCGATACAACTGGTATGACTGAAGAACAACTAAAGGAGATACCATACACTGTTGTACAGACAAGCCACGCACGGCAAGCAAAAATACGGACCTCATCCAAACACAAGCAGTGCGTTCATGTCTTTAGTTAAAAAAAATAATCAGTTAAGTCTCAATTGAACGAAAGATTTCTAAATTATAAATCAAATTTTAGGACTGAACACGGTTCTTTGGCAAGAAAAGAAAAGAGCTCATCCTCTCATAGTAAAAGTAATCACGAAGTCGCCACTCACGGCTCGCTTCGATCAAACTCCACAATAAGCACACACAGGACTAGTCACGAAAAACATGGAAGGTAAATAATATCCTTGATTATGTAGCGTTTAATTCGGGAATCTTTGAATGAACCTATAAAATGGTATTTTAGGCGAGTGTATCCAACGTACGAAGATCCAGTGGCTCGTCATGGGGAAGATTTCTTGACTAACAACGGGTACAAAGGTAGCGTGACTCCAGTGACGAACAACAACAATCCGTACAGTCCAGTGACCAACAGCAACAGCAATAGCTCCAGCGGTGAGCTGATATCGGGAAGCGCAAGAGTTTCACACGAACACACCGACTCTGGACTTGGAGCTGATCAAGATTACGCATATTCGTCGGAGAGGTAATTTTCAGGAAAAAACCCTTATTGTGTGCAAATCCATGATCTGTGATCGATCATATTCAATGTTCATGTGATTTAGATGTTTCGCATGAAACGAAGGATTCTCAGTATTTTCCTCAATGAGGAACAAAGTACTGAATAGTTTTATCTTCACGCCAATGATTATAATGAACAAGGAACGTGAAACCAAACATAAACCGATAAGTCAGTGTGTAATGTCAGTCATCAAAGCACAAGAAGTGTAGGTACTTTTAGTAGCCCCTGGCACGAATAATGAAATGGCTTCTACTTTGAAGTGAAGCCTGTCTTAATCATGGGACGTTTAATATGATGGGGTTTTGACAATGGACTCCTTATCACAGTTTATTCAATAAAAAACAGATTTTAAAAAAAACAAGTTGTTTTGAAGCAGACTGTTTTGTTTTTATTAGCAGGACCATTTAGGTACCTATAATAAATGTGCAATAAGAAAATCATCTTTTAGTAACCAGCCAAGAACGCAACCCTTGGCACGAATAATATGAACCCAAGCTAAATTTAGTTAGAAGTGCGGCCTGTCTTAATCACGGGAAGTTGAAGGTGATATCTATACGCAGGTCGAGCGACAGCGCCAAGTGCGGTGCGGGCAGCACACCAGCCGCTGTGAGTAGGCAGTGGAGCGGGGTGGGCGGCGCGAGGGCTTGGGGCACGGGGCGTCAGGTGGCGGGCAGCGGGCGCCCCCCGGCGGCGCCCCGCCACTCGGGCTCCCAGCGCTCGCTGGTGTCGGTCGCCAGCGACAGCGCGGCAGGGCGTCGCCATCGCGACCCTGTGCCACGACACTACCCCGCTGACTCTGGCTTTTCTCTCTTCGTGAGTGGGCGCTTCGCTTTCTAACATACTTCCGCGACCGACGGCCCTCGTAAAATATACTCCAATGACAACTCCCATAAATATTTTTCTTCGATTTTTGCTACTTTATATAAATAAATATTGCGCGTCATTACACACAGCGCAATCTAGCCCTAAATTAAGCACTAGGCTTTTACTATGAGTACTACACAACGGATATACCACAAATTATTCTACCTTATTTTTTTTAAATACCTACATATGATACAACATACATAGATTTTGCATTGAAATAAAAAATCATTTTCCAGTTTTAATAGCGTATTTTTTTATTAACAGCAGTGTTGCAATGCCGTACCAACGTTTCAGTGTCTTTGCAGACACTTTCCGTAGCGTAGACACTGAAACGTTTGTACTTACCTACGGCATTGCAACAATGCTGCAAAAAAACGCGATTTAAACTGCAAAATTCGTTTTGTTTCAACTTTCATAAAGTCATAAATGTTGCCGTATTATCAACATTTAGAAAACGCGTAGTTGTCGACCAAGAGTGCCTCTGTATGTTTACTTACAGAGCATAGTTCACAACAAAAAAATAAGAATATTATGTTATTAACTTATCACTTAGAGCTATACACCAAAATTCAATTTTCCTTTAAAAACTCTACTAGAAAAAACAAAATGGACCATCGAGAATATCTACACATTTTTTAACTTTATTGAATAAGTAATTCAATTGTATTAGGCGTAATACGACAGTTTTCAGTTCCCCTCAAAAGCCGTTTTATGTATTTACTTAGCTGGCTATCGTAATTATCTGCATAGAGTGCTCGTTAAAAAGTGAAAAATGCTACGGGAGTTAAATAGGCTTACGAGGGCCCTCGGAATAATCCGCAGATCCTGTTTCTGGGCCGCTGTAAAGCTAACAGTGTACAGGCTGCAAACATTCAATTATAAGTATAAAACATCTTACCTATTTACATATATAATTATTTGAGGTGACATTATTTTCATTCATAAAATATATGGTTATAATTAGGTTTACTCCAGATGGTTCTTTAATTAAAACATTAACAGAGCGAATGATCGCTTCATTGAAAATGTGATGTATTAAAAATAGTATTGTAGATTATATTTCAGCTTGGGAATCTTTGCAAAGTACTTTTACTTACTAGTGGCTCGTTTATGACTGTTCCACCGTGTGTAGTAGGTAATACTTACCTACATGGCTAAGTTACTGGATATTTTTCTTCTGTAATTATTTTATCACTCATTATATCATTTATTTGGGTCTTCAAACTTGGTACCTACCTACCGTACATAAATATAGTTTGGTATCGTACTTACCTATCTTATGAAAAGGAAGTCCTTTATGCGATGCACTTCTTTAATTAATGAGCTATTTGCTACAACATTATGGACTTCATTGCGTGATACTTTGATTTTATTGCTACGAAAGAATATAATCTTACGTCAAATTTTTACCTGAACTACGTGAGAACGGTCGTTCGTAGCAGATGGCGTCACGTGGTGAAGAGTCATTGTAATGTTATGTATAATGATACCTATATATTACCCATGTATAATGTTAAAGCTATCCGAACTAGGTGTGCACAGTGAGAGGTAGTTTGTTTGAGCGTGTATGTATATTGGGCTACACAGAGACATGCTAGCAACAACAACATATTGATCGGCGAGAGCGGGTCCCTGGCGCGGCGGTACGCGCGACCGACGCGGGAGTCGCGCGACCTCAACGCGAACCTGGCGCGGACACACTCGCGACTGTCGCACAATTACCCGCGACAAGACAACACCCTCGACATTATCCTTAAACCTCTTATAGAAAGCACGCAGTAAGTAAGGCACTCACGATGCTCGCTCACCCCTGTTTGTGTCGCAAGTCGCAACGACGTAGCGGAATGATTGCCTGCACGCACCCTTGGTTCATTCGTCTCGCCGACTTTGTGTTTTGTTTGTGCATGATGGTGATGGTCGTAGTTAGTGTTATGCTGTCGTTGTAAGAACTAATCCTGGTGTACTAACAGTTTTTGTAGTGTAAGTGTCCTATTCAGGTCTTTGTGTTCATCCTTTGACACATTATCCTTATGTTGCACCATGTTGTGATCACCGAATTAATGTTATTGTTATTAACCCTATATGTGTCAGTTGTTAAATCCTTAATTTACCGGATCTTTTTGATATATTTTAAAGTTAAAGACTTATTCTTAAAGAAATGCTTTCTAAATATTCTCACCTAACAGACGGATTTCCAGATATGCAGGTTCATTAAGTCTTGTAGGGTACGAATTTTTGGAAAGCATATCTTTATGAATTACCGGATCTTCCTAAATGTTAAATAAATATATTTCCAAGCGAAAATATGATATTACAATATACTTTTGTTGAAACTAGGCTGCAGATCAACTGAGCGTGTCCAAAGACGCGACATCTGCGAACGGCGACGGTGCGTGCCCCACATCTGGCAGCAGTAAAACTTCAGCTACCGCCGAAATGAGCACTGAATTATAATAATCACAATCTTACTGTAATATAGAAATATTTTACCTACATTTTCTAATTTACTGAAGAAGCGGTGTATTTTAAAAACCTACTCAAGATATGTCATCTTTCGAGTTATTGTCATGAATAAATTCATAATAATATGTAAAATCGACTTCACCTATATTGTAAGCGGTATTTATAAATTTTTTAACTCATAGGTTAAGAAAATTCATGCAAATAGAAGCTGTCTTTAATAACTGTTTATTGTGCCAAAGAATATTTGAGTGCTATCTGAAGATTGTTTGAATATTATGTGCAATCCAAACTATAATCATAAGGAACGCTAATTTGTTTCTTCATTGATAAATGGTTAGGCCGATTCTAGTAAGAAAACGTCCCGCCATTACAAGGGCATAAACCCTCATAATGGCGGGATAACCAATGGTTATATCTACCTAAACTGGATGTAGTGACCATATTTTAGCAGTTATTTATTTTATACTAGCTGCGTCCGCGGTTTTACCCGCGTAAGTTCCGTTTCCGCGGGAGTATCGGGGTAAAATGTAGCCTATGTGTTATTACCAGTATCCAGCTACTTATATTCCAAGTTTCATCGCAATTGGTTCAGTAGTTTTTGTGTGATTGGGTTACAAACATCTAAACATTCAAACACACACACTTTCACTTTTTATAATATTAGTAGGAAGTAGGATAGGATAACGGGTATTTTGTTTGCATTTGATTTTAATTAGGTAAACTACCTTTCGCTGTTATTTTTATAATTCATGTACAGTTGTTATGTAGTTTAGTTCATTTTAAATCGTAAGATACTTGAAAATTGTAAGTTAAACATTAGGTAGGCATATTTGATAAGAATGCGTTTTGGTCGCTAAAACTATTGTTGTTTTTTTTTTAATTTAAGGCCACATAAATAAAATTAAAAGTACTCAATACTTTTCTATCGAAATAAGATAAAAAATATTTCTTTGAGTGAAGTGAATTAACTTTTTTATAAAGTGGAAGTAAAAGTAAATGGAATACCTACCCGAGAAGATAATTGCAAAAAATTAAATTTTTATTAGAATTTATATAAGTTGATATTAAATGTTTATTTTCATTAGTAGATGAATAATTAAAGTATCATGAATTGTAAATAAAGTTAAAATAAATATTTTTTAAACTTACGTACTAATTAAGTTAAAATTTATGTACAGAAATTAACTTTGTAGTCTACTTGGTCTGTCTAACTTTATGTAAAAAAGTCTATTAATAAGCAACCGTTTTCTTTTTATAAACTTATGAATATCTTTACCACGCCTAATTTTTTAAAAACTCTGAGTAAGACTGACAAAACTTGTAAATTTCTGAACAAGCCAATTTTGTACTCAATTTTCAATTACTCATGTGTATTTTCTCAGCATTATTTCGGTAAATTATTATCATTAAAATTATATATTTCAAGAAACTGAGTCTTAATTCAGGCATGAAAACTTAACCACCCCTATTTAATACTACACAATAATATTTTTAGTTAGACAACAAAATGATATTTTAACACTCGTACAGGTATAGGAACTACGAAATAAAAAACAATAAATACACTCGGGGACTCGTGTGGCTTAGTTGGTTAAGGCGCTGCGGTACTGACGCAGAGACGCGAGTTCAAATCTCGTCCCGAGTGAACTTTTGAAGGTGAATTTTTCTTTTAAAATATTTCTAGTAAATAAATACCCTACTGACTTTACTGACCCTTTCCATCCAAAGGTTGCCTGGAAGAAATCTCTTTTAGCGATTAGATCGTCCAATTGTTCAACGTTTTGACACACCTTAGCTAAGCGTTTTTAGCTGGCTCTCCCTTACTTATAAAATATTATTTACACATGACTAAGTTATGTGACGGCTGTCTCTGTCTGTCAACTTTTAAACTTTATGTGACAGTAAAAGACAAACGATGCACAGTTATGTAGCGCATTAATTAGCGTTTATGCTGATTGTGATTGTTGGTTATGCAAATAAAGTATTAATCTATCTATCTAAACAAAATTAAACGAACAGATGAAGTTATAAGTCGGTTAGGTATCTACCTACCTATGCTAAAATCGAGTCATTCATCGATTTACTCGACAAAGAGTCCAAGTTCGGTTGTGGGTATTAATTAATCCTTTCTGTCTCAGATATCGGCAACGACAGACCGCCATTATCACTAATGAGGATGGCTCGCTCGTTTCTAGTCACCGCCTTGCCTTTAAATATTAAATCGACTCACCTACGACGGACTCGAATGACAATTTTAATTTGCAACGGTAAATTCTTTGAGGTTAACAGCAAAATCATGTCTGAATCGCTCACAGTATCGTTGAAACTTTGGTAAATATTTTGCATTCAGTTTTCTAGAAGGAACACAACATACATACCTATGCATATACTTTCATGGCCTCATTAATAAATATAGAGTAAGGTCGGAGTAATTTTACCACTTTTTGTTTCTGTCTGTCACCTTTGAAAGTTCTAGTCACGGAAAAAAAGGCATTATCTCACTACTCCGACCTTACTCTACATTTATTAATAAAGCTATCATAGTTTATACCCACCAAAAATAGTTTATCAGTATTACTTAAAAGACTAATTATCTTAAATAAGTGTTATGTTTTCCTGTAAATATTATATAGACTTGATCCTGGGCGGACCTTCTATTTACATTTTTTGCAAGACGATCGTTTCCGTAGATTTCCTTTACAAAGTTTTTCTAGTTTTCTACTAAGAGCCTACCTGAGCCGCGCCTCCTTCAATAAGGAGACGTGTAGAGCAGAATAGTTTCAGCTAGAGTGTGCTTCGTTTAACCTAAGGTAAAAAGTTTCATATTAAAGTTACAAATAAAGGTACCTACTTACCTACCTACATTATAGTTAGATTAGAACACTATGCTTCCCGTGCGCAATAAATATCGTTTTTTTTTTTAAATTCTTTACAATATGTACTGTACGGGGTATTTCGACAATGATCATTTAAGTCGAAAGGGGGTTGTTCTAACGTCTAGGCGAACAACTTTTTGAGAAGAAGACTTTTAGAAATTCGAAGAAATTTTTTGAAAATTTTAAGTTACCTATAGGTTTACTTGAAAATCAGCTGTTTATCAGTGTTTGAGGTCATTTACCTTAATTTGTCCTTTTATTTAGTTTGGTTTACTACAATCAAAACTTTCATTTTAAAAACGGCTGTGTTTTTTCAGTAAAAAAAAACCTCAAAATTTTTAACAAAAAAAAATTCGAATTTTTAAAAGTCGTAGAAGTAAAGTTGTTCGTCTTGACGTGTAGGTAGAATGACCCCATTTCGGCTTAAACGGTCATCCTAGAAACACCTGTATAATAAAAATAATAGGAATAATTGAAATTTCATCTAATTTTAGATGATGTATGCAGTGAGAGCAACTTTTAATTCACTCTATTTTTGGCGATGTTGTGCCTGGAACATTGTAAGGTGTTAATGGAGTAAGTAGGCTTACCCAGCACCGCTACCATCCTCCCAGCCTTGCTAGGCATGCCCAGGGAAAAGAACTGAGCAATACATCTGCCTTTGTTCCCAACGAGTCACACTGTAACCTGTAACACTGTGACTCGTTGGGAGAACTTTGTAAAATTATTCCCAACTAGTCACACTGTAACACGTTGGGACACCTTTCTTAAATCATTCCCAACTAGTCACACTGTCAACCTACTGATAGGTATACTGTTACATGTTTATTATATTTTGGACTCTATTTATATAGGGAAAACCTTTTCCTAATCTTTGACTCAAAGATTCGATTTAAATTCTTTTAAAATGTAATTAATATCCGTCTACAAAGCTATACTTTGAGCTCCCGCGCAAGGGGCGAGCAGAAATCATTCAATCAATCACAATCATTGTGCAAGCAGGCCTTAATAAATTAGAAACGGTTTAATGTAACTAAATATTGATAATTTGATCTCTCCTAAGTATTAGGTCCATACTTTATTTTAACACTAATAGTAGCCTATGTGTTATTCCCGGTATCCAGCTACCTATATCCCAAGTTTCATCGCAATTGGTTCAGTAGTTTTTTCGTGACTGAGTAACAAATGCGATATTTAGGGACTCGTAGTCGTAGTTTCTTTTATCCCGATATTCCCGCGATTGGAACCGCGGGCTAAACTAGTATTTTCTAAAAGCGCCAACTACTAGGTAAACTATGGATATTCTTATACTTATTACTATGTGTTATGTAAGCCGGCACAGTAATCATGTATTATACCCATAGTATTATGCCTTATGGTATGACCAATAGCTGCGCCCGTGGTTTCACCCGTGCAGATGAAAGTATGTTGTGTTAAACTACGTTATAACTACCAGATGTCAAATTCACTTAGGCCTGATTTTTCATTCTATGGATAAAAGACATCTGTCGAATAAGTTCGAACCCAACCAAATTTAAAAGCCTTAAATTTTGATTCTTAATAACAATTCATAATATTATATTAAAGTTTTCTATTCGGTGGTGTGACGTTTTATTGGCCAGATATCTATCTAGGGATTCGAAAAATCAGCCTTAATAAAATCTGTCATCCATCACATAATGGGGTTTACCATTGTCTCCTTATAGCACAGGACCAAAGTCGTCCTGCTAATAAAAAATAAAGTTAATTTTAAGAACCTTTATAACTTAATAAACATATTTTAAAAAGGGACTTAAAAAAAGATATGGATGGATGTATGAGTAGATCATATGGCCTTAAAGTAAATCCAGCAAAAATATTATTCGGCTGCTTTTCCGGCGATTTAAAAAAAAACATTATCTAGAAAATTACGTAAACAAGTTGAGAGCAGTAAAACACCATATTTTTAACAAAAGAACATGATAGCAGCAAGTCAATAATAGTTAGTGCGTTTGTCGGTTTTATTTTATTTAGGTCATTCACCTATGTCTGAAGGGTTAAAAAGGGATGAATATTTTAACAGGTAAACAAAAGGTCAAAGTATAGCTTTGTAGGCTAACAAGATTAAAAAAAAATAGTTTATTTCCCTTAGATTCTTGTACAACATAAAATGCACAATATGATCATTTGGCTAGGAATATTAATAACGTTTTAAAAGAATAGGATCGAATCTTTGAGTCAAAGATTGAAAAAAGGTTTTACCTCTATAAATAGAGTCCAAAATATAATAAACAAAAACATGTAACAGTATACCTATCAGTAGGTTGACAGTGTGACAAGTTGGGAATGATTTAAGAAAGGTGTCCCAACGTGTTACAGTGTGACTAGTTGGGAATAATTTTACAAAGTTCTCCCAACGAGTCACATTGTTACAGGTTATAGTGTGACTCGTTGGGAACAAAGGTACATCTGGAGCTAACTAAGCCGTACTAAGTATTTACAATAGGCTCCTTGAAAATTTCAAGGAAGGTTTCTAATGGAGTGAACATAGGTACCTTTTTTGAACATACCCAATTTGCTTGCTACTTAAAAAGAAGTAGCTATGATCACAGCATTTATTAAAGCTCCAATGTCCACTATCCGGCGAAGGGTGAAAACTCATTACCAGTATTTAATGAAAGGGTTCCCGGGGCGTGTATGATTACTGGTTAATTGAAAGGCATGAAGTCAGAGGGTGACGAAACAAAGCTTCTATATTTATCGAACCTGTCGCAGCCTTTACATTGTTCGATAAGCACTAGGTATGTGTTGGGCCTGGAGAATGACGGATTCAAACACACAGTATCAGTGTAACATATTTATAATATTTAATGACTTCATTATGTAATAACAGACTTTGAATTATATCATAGATCTAACTGGAGTAGGAAAGGATACTGATAGTCCATTTAGCAAGTTATTACGTTTGCGACGTGAGATTATAATCACGTAGATCAAATTGATAAATGTAATTCCTATAAACATCTGTACAGCCGATTCAATATGCAAATCAAAATAGGAATCAACTTTTGTAGGTAAAGATAAAGATAACGTTTTGACTGTATGTTTCCGCAATTGGCCCTACAACTGGGCCTTTGTGCTTGACATTAAGCCATGGGTTTCCTTAGGATGTTTTCCTTCACCGTAAGAGCGATGTTAATAGCGCATATAATTTTTTATTAAAGAAAAATACATTGGTGCGAGGCTGGGATTCGAAACCATGGCCTTTGGAATGACAGTCGGGGTATCTGATGTAGCAAGTGCACAGAGTTGTCACTATTTATGTACTTTAATCTACTACTTGTTGACTATACTACTCGTTACTAGTTAGTATTAGTGATATATGTACGTATAACTGTTTATGCGGCCTTAATCAAGCTGAGTGCTTGTCGCCATATATTAAGTTCAGAGTGAGAGTGCCACAGACTTATTCAAATTGTTTTCACACACATCTACAATGGAACAAACATCTGTCATTCTACCCAGATAGGTACGTACATACATTTCCAGAACATTACATATAGTTCATCTAAAATAATATCAAGATATTACAACAGAAAAAATCCCGAATGGGCTGAATTGGTAAAGCAGTTGACAAGAGAGACACAAATATCTGCATAACATTTTAATGTAGATATTATGCATGCATATTGGGCTGAGTCAGGCAACCTCCAATGCACATCATATTCGTAGTATTGAGCAATTAGCCTTTAATACAGCTCGTCGTCAAATCATATTTGTCAATTTAGTCAGGCAATATTGAAACGGAAATGGAATTTACTTTTGCTCGTTTTCAATACAACCTTGCTTGTCCAGCTAACTAATTTACCTGCCGAAATGAAACATTGATTGCGCATCAGTTGGACATCAACACAAAAATGTACCTAAATTTTTATAGGTACACCTACACGAAATCTACATTAACGTGCAAGAGTAACTTATTAAATTATGTTCAAAGTTACAGCAACAGAAAAAGTTGAGGAAGTAAGAGTAAAACATTACAAAAACATACTCTTCACGGTACTATGCAAAGTATCGCAAAGCAAAGCTAAGAGGTAAAAGAATTTAAAGTAATGTAAACACGAAAAGTTTGCTTTCGAGTTGAGGCAACTCGAGCTGGAAGCGCATTCGAACTCAACTGCCTGGAAAAATTAATTCGTAGAAACGACGACCGGGTGCGGTAAAGGCGGCAGCCGCGCGGCAAGGGCGGCCGCTCTTCAAGAGCAACGGTGTGCGCCCTACTCTGTTTAGGATCATTTTCGCCCCTTAATATACTACAGTGATCCGCCACAGCTTCGCACGGAAAGAACAAATTCTCTAAGGGCTGATTTTTCATTCCACGGATAAAAGATATCTATCGAATAAGTTCCAACCCAACCAAATTTAAAACAGCCTTCAAATTTTGATTCTTTTTAATATGATAGTGACGTTTTTTATTCGGTGCTGATACATTTTATTTATCAGATATCTCTATCTAGGGATTTAAAAAAATCGGCTCTAACTAAGTAAAAACCATTTTAAAACCCGTGAATTGGTTTGAAGAACTTAGCAGAGACATAGCCAAGGAAAACATAGATATAGGCCGGTGTAGCCCGTTTGCCGAAACGTCGAGGTTTGAATTTTTTATAATTAAACTAGCTGTTATCCGCGACATCGTCTGCGTAGAAATGGTGCATAGCCGACTTTTTCGTTCATTGCTTGGGTTCTACTAAATTGATTTTGATGTAAAGTATGCTACGAGGTTCCTCTAAAATGTAGAACTATCCAAATTGGAAACCTGATTTCAATCGGATTGATTGATTAATTGTATAAGGAACAAACAGAAAAACAGACAGACATGAAATTTACAAATTATGTAATTTTGTAACTTTTTTTTAAATTTACTTCCAAATACAGACTTTTTGTCATCTCTTCCTTTATAATAAGTATAGAAGATAGAAGTTATAGAAGATTATCGAAGATAGAAGAAGATTTGGATACCAAAATGTACCAACGCGACTCGAAGTTCAAATTATAATAAGAACAGAAACCGTGGAAGTATAAAAGTGTGAGATAAAAACACTTCAAAATTAAACAAAAAGATCTCGTATTCAAAATGTTTTCCCGCCGAAGTTGTAATGATAAAATGTGAACTATGGGGTGCCGAAATTGCAATTTCATTGAATGTGGACAGGTATTGTGAACTTGTGGCACGGTGGGTGAGATCGTGGGGTGGTACCTGCCACGATGCGGGTGGTACGCGAGCACGACTGCGATGCAGTCAACGGCAATTAGCACCGTGACAATGACATTCAAAACGTGTGCAAATAGAGCCAGGGAAAAGCCATTCAATCCGACAAATAATGCCTACTTACGTCCTTAAATAAATAACAATATAGGAACACACTTTATAAACCTACACGATTTCTGTTCATAATTATTATTAGATCTTCGGGTCCTCTCGGGACCACGTTTGCCAAAACTTCGAGGCAATTAAAATAAAATAAAAAACATGTACAAAAAACGTGATCAAGACCCGAAGGTTCAATAATAACAATATGGGTAGGTACATATTTTTTTCTACTACAGGTGAGAGTTAAATATCCATCTCATATATTTATTTTAGACTCGCTGCGCCCTGCACTCCCACCCGCGTAAGTCCCGATATTTTTCATTAATAAAACTAGCATTTTGTTTTTGATAAGAACCTTCTCCAAATCATACATAACACACACAACAAAAAAAGAATTAGCGAAAACGGTCCAGCCGTTCAGGCGTGATACCGTGACCACGCCAAATAGTCACTGATCAGCAGCAGCCTCAGTTAGGTGCAACGACAACGACAACTCTATAGAAATTGAATAAATTGTCAATATTTGAAAAATATTCTAGTTCAATTACAACCGCCAATAATAGTTTTTAAAAATATTAAACAAAAATTTCTAGCAAAGGGAATTCTAATTTAGGAAATATTGCCGCAGCCATATAGAATTATTATACGAAATACAAAATACAATATTTACGTTGGTATGTATACCTTTTACCTAGATCCGTACTTATTTCTAATAAACAACATTAAAAACCTTTGTGAAGAAAGCAAGTTAACCAAAAAATCGATATTTATACCCCCAGCCGCAAGGAGTGCTAAAATTTTAATCCAATTAGCGCCGCTTCTTGCTTCCCTTGTAAAATATTGTGCCATCAAAACTGATTTAACAATAAATTCATCTGCTCCTTATTAAGATTGTATATTTGTTTTTAACACTGAATTACGATACAATTTGTCTAAAACTCTAAACTCTCATTGATCGCAATAACATTGTATTTCAAAATTCGTGTCTTCAGAACTCCATAAAGCCATACATAAAGTTTCTTGATTAGGACACAAATACAAGACTCTACCAAATATCAAGCCTATACAAGTAAACATAACCACAGTACCTATTTAATAGTACCCTAAGCTCATAAAGACAAAGTTGCCAGACAGGAAAACCCTTGTTCAAAATCTCTGTTATCAATGGAGGCCTGAAGCAAATTATTTCACAAGTAAATAAACTATATACCTACCTACAATGAGAAAACTTTAAAAGCGTAGTTAGAAGGTATCTTCACATCTAGGATACTATTTCAATGAAGACTGTATGTGTACAATCACAGACACCTTAAGAAACTTTACTGCCTTAGAACAATTAAATGAGGACAATGTAGATACTTCGTCTTGTGTCACGAGTCTTCCTCTCAGATTTAATATCTAGTATCCTCACTTAACAGACGCTATATTTTCAGACGGTTTTGTAACGGTTTCCTTAATTAAGGCAGACAAAATTGTGGCAGTTGAAGTTTGTATAATCGACATATTATGGACATAATTGGAACATAAGCAGGGAGTTACAGTAAAAAAAACTGTTTGGTGCTCCCTCACCGTGAGCATTCATTTGTAATGTTACATTATAGATTGGACTCACAAGGTGTGCGCTGTATGTAATGTTTGAACCTATAATGTTACATTACACTACATTATTATACCCACATTACATTATTTACGGCCAGTTTTTTTATTTTATCGAGATAAAGGTTAGAATTGATAAATCCCCTTACAAATTTCAATATTCCACGTAGCATTCAAAACTCCGGGCTAACCTTAGTGGCACAGTTCAAGTTGAGATACGAAATGCCCCAAAAGTTTATTTCTGAAGGTAGCAGTACTTATCACAATGTATTATTTTTTTATACCTTTTCTGAAATGAATCGATACTGAAAACTTTAAGAAATATCTTAAAATATTCTGAAGACCTGTTAACGAAAAGAAGACTTTTTATTAATTCTTCAAAGCATACAAAAATTGTATAATCTCAGCTGAACAATAGAAATATTTAGAATTCAAATGAAGAGTTAAATTAAACTGGGATCTCCAACTTTTTAATTTTCTATAACCGTTAACAATCTGACCATTGGCATAGCTACATTTAATTAAAAATTGAAGCTGAGGAA
Source organism: Idaea dimidiata (assembly GCA_949358125.1). Classification (NCBI taxonomy): domain Eukaryota; kingdom Metazoa; phylum Arthropoda; class Insecta; order Lepidoptera; family Geometridae; genus Idaea; species Idaea dimidiata. The sequence goes on along the minus strand of OX442336.1, from coordinate 8,197,568 downwards.
AATGAAGCTTTGGATGGAATTATTTCCTTCCAGGAATATTCTGTTTCTGTTTACAATATAGGTACCTAAAACAACACTTTTAATCAGAGTTAAAATATTATACTTCGGAACTAATTTCACTGGGAAAAACTTTCATTTGTATAATTTTCGTGTTAGCTTAGATGAATTAACTCAGTAATCAATTAGATAAGTAGTAATTTGGTGTTAGTAAATAGCATTCATAGCAATAATTAATTATGAACCTAATATGGTTCATTTTATGCTAGGTGTCTGGGAGTAGCGACGTCTTCCAATGAGTGTGTTCGTCACAGGATTTATTTATTATTATTTATTATTTATCTGGGGCTCCATAACCCCGTAATAATGAACGGATAATAACAATAATATAATATATAAACCATTTATTTCAGGATACAGAGGACCCACACTTCTTAGATAAAGATCTGAGTACCTAATTATTGAGGTTTTAAACTTTTTTCCTGAACTTCAATTTAAAAGAACATTTTAAATTATGTTATATAAAATAGCCTATACTACTGATAGTAGAGAGCTGAAGTTTGTAGAGTGTGTTCTTTACAATATGATGAATGCATTTGAATGAGTTTATCGAAAATTCTACGGGATCAGGACTTACGTGGGTGAAACCGCGAGACTGTTTTTCAATGTATATTTATTTAACATAAATAATAGGGGTTAAAGTATGAAATTGCCGTTTTATTGCAATAGGTTCTTTGAATTGACATAGAATCTTCATGGTTTGAGGTTTTCGAATGAAACTTTTTTCAAATGGTTTCTGTGATGTTCTTTTTTTTAAAAATGTGAAACATTTGAATATCGACTTTCAATTGTATTTGTTATTCAATTTAGACAAGAAAGATGGATACTGCGAAAATTCGAGTGATTTTTGAATACGAGTTCCGACGCGGAACTAACGCGGCAGAAACAGCCCGCAATATCAATGCTGCGTTTGCGGAGGGGTCTACTAATGAACGCACCGTGCGATTTTGGTTTAAACGCTTTCGTGATGGAAATTTCGACTTAAAGAACGAGCCACGAGGAAGACCGCCCACACAGGTGAATAACGATGAATTAAGAGAGATAGTGGAAGCCGATCCTAGTCAAACTACCCAGGAATTAGCGGCATGGTTTAACGTTACCTTACCCACTTTATTGACTCACTTGCGTCAAATCAATAAAATAAAAAAAAACGAAAAATGGGTGCCTCATGATTTGACTGATCTGCAGAAAGAAACGCGTGTTGAAACTTGTGTTGCCTTGTTGAACCGGTACAGAAATGAAGGAATATTGGATCGAATTGTAACATGTGATGAAAAGTGGATTCTTTATGATAACCGGAAAAGAAAAATGCAATGGCTGACCCCAGGTCAAATGCCACAACAGTGTTCTAAAGCAAAACTTACCAATAAAAAGGTAATGGTAACTGTTTGGTGGTCTCAGCATGGTGTTATTCACTATAGTTTTCTTCGATCTGGTCAAGCAATTACGGCAGATGTCTATTGTGCCGAACTCCGAACCATGTTGACAAAACTAGCAGTAAAACAGCCCCGACTCATGAATCGATCTTCACCATTATTGCTCCACGACAACGCGAGACCTCACACAGCACGAGAAACCATTTTGACCCTTCAGGAACTGCACTTAGAAACCATTCGTCATCCTCCGTATTCACCAGACCTTGCTCCAACGGACTACCATTTTTTTCGTGATTTGGACAATTATCTACGTGACAAGAAGTTTTCTTCCCAGGAGGCAGTACAAAATGCTTTCACACAGTTTTTGCAGTCTAGATCGTCGGAGTTCTATCGCAAAGGCATTAATAACCTTCCCATTAGATGGCAGCAATGTATAGATAATAATGGCAACTATTTTGATTAAATAAATTTGTTAAAAATTTAAAAAATAAACAATTAAGATTTTCAGTACAAATCGGCAATTTCATACTTTAACCCCTAATAATATACAAAGCTTACAAAACAGACATAGTCAGTAATTGTAGGTACACTAAAAATTTCACTGACGAATAGGCTAAAAACACCTCCATTATTCATTTTACAAAGAATAAAATAACTTAAATAGATCATAACCATTGGTATCATGGAAGATGTTATCAAAGTAAGTACTTAATTGATAAATCGTATTATTATTAGAAGATGTAATGAATCGCTACAGCATAAGCTCACAAAGTTTGCATTTGCTTCAGAATTCAGGGTTTAGTTTATCAAAGCCTTGCAAGGTGATTATGAAGTTCAGTGTAAGTGACGTTTGATTTAGCTTTGTGGCAGCGCACTGCGCACCGTTCGCAACGCTCATAGGAAACCTATGCATTACAAATTGCAATGCACCTACCTAGGTAGATGTAGAAACATAAGTAACTAATAATTAATTTCAGTCCTTTGAACTTCAATGTTAGACATGTCTTTTACTTACATGGTATCATTCTATCAATTATTAGCTGTGAGACGTTTTAAACTTGGTAGGTATAAAGCGAGAGCAGTGTTGGTGTAGTGGTAGACACCCCGGTTTTCATTCTGAAGGTCGTGGTTTCGAATTCTGAAACCACTGACCGGCTTCCGGCACCAATGCCTTTTTTTTCCTTGCGGAAAAGTTAAGGAAAACATCGTGAGGAAACTCACGGCTTAGTTAGCTCTAGACGTATTGACCAGTTCTTTCCTCTGGGTATGGCTGACTAGGCTGGGAGGGTGGTATAGGTGCTGGGCAAGCCTACTCCTCCTAACAACGTCCCGGGCATACAGCACCATAAAATAGCATGGATGAAAATTTGCTTGTGCTGTATAAATCATCTAAAAATTAGAGGAAAAGGCCAGTAAATTATAAAGCACGTCCTGAGTGGTAAGTACTTGACCTTGTTTAAAAAAGTGTGCAGGATACTTAAAAATTGTATGGCAGCCTATGTTGTAGTGTTTATTACGTTTAAATAATGTATTTAAGATTAAATTAAAACAACTTTAAGGTACGAAATGTTTTTAATTTCAGAAACATATTCAGTTTTGTATAGATTTTATATCTTACTATAAATGTACAGGCCTTGTACTGCTGTATTTATTACACGACTGCCAAAGGAAGTGTTATGTTTTTGCCGTGAGTGTATGTATGTATGTATGTATGTATGTATGTGACCTATTTTTGTGCCGTCGTAGGGCCTAAACGGCTGGGCCGATTTAGATAAACGATACGTCGTTAGATTCGTCATGACCGTGAGAGTGACATAGGGTACATTAAAATAATAAATAAATAAAAATAAAGATTTAAAACGCTATAAAGCAAGATTTGTCTTGACCATAAAAACCGAGCAAAGACAACGGAACGTTACTTAAAAACTTTTCGATTTGACTTTGACGCAGAGTTTCAACTTTTGAAGGAATTTGAATGTTTAATTTGTCAGTTTGTCAGAGATAACATAAATAACAATTACTATGTTTACAATAAGTAATTAACTAAAAATTTGAAATGTCGCGCTATGGATAATGGATAGCAAGGCTAATCCGCTAGGACAAGAAACCGCCAGCCTTTGTATCACCAGTCGCGAGGAAGTTTTCGGATTTGGTAATTATATTTTAAGATGAATACCTGCCTACTTCATAGCTATCTCAGCAAAACTCAAAAAGAATAGCTATTATAATATTGAAGGCTTTTAGATAGCCTATCTTTAACCGATTTCGAGTCCTCGCTACTGGAGTAGCTTTTAAAGGAAAAGGATAATGACACCAAATTGTGTTGAAGTCCCACCCGACTGCATCCACAATTTTTTAAGGCTTCTAGATGCGTCGAACGATTTTTAAGGTTTCTTTACCTTTAGGTATCGTCTTGTTTTTTACTTTTCAGTTTTAACGGCAGTCGGGTTTTTTTTTTTTTTAATTTTTTTTTTTTACAATTTAATTATATTTACACGTAAATAGGTAGATAATTTCATGGAAAATCCAAAAATATATATAAATGATAGTGTTTGAAGTACGAGAACCGTATAATCTCGAAAAAACCGGACATACCCGGCTTTGAACCGGACTGGACCCGGAGGCCAGGGCAGCCATTCTCAGCCAGGTTTAGATCTAAGTCGCCAGAGGAGAGGATAGAAAAGACGCAAGAACATAAGCTACTTTCTTCCACTACCTATTGCTCTTTAATACCTTTATACTATACTGAAAACGTATAAAATTAATTATCAGCCATTTTCATGTGCATATGTATGTATGTTGAAGGAAAAACTAAACAAAGAGGCTGTCACATTCAAATTAATGTATGAGTTTTTCGTTTAAATTTATGATCTAAGATTCTGAAATATAGTATAGAGTTTCTACACTAATACATGCATGAAAATGGCCCATAATTAACTTTAAACGTTTTTAGGCTAGTTTAGCCAAAATTAAATGATTACAAAACATTTGTTTTAATCCGACAAAAGAATTAATTCATCTGTAGGTGGGGAAGTATGTACCTATGTAATCTCTCATTTCAATCACAGTCTGCAAAGATTTCGCTAACAATATTACTAAGAGAGGGAAGGTATCGAGTAACTTTATTACAATTTCCTTGTTTCGGATACAAAGGTCCGGAACCCAGCGTCTAATGGGAATCTGTTTGGTTATTAATGTCTTTATACGGATCTCCAATTATCGTTGCGATGCGACGACCCGGTATATTCGCCTTTCTATGTTTGCTATTTGAACCAGAGTGAATTGTTTGTCGCCAATTGTTAACATCTGGGTGAGTTGATTATTTCAATATTATAATAATACATCTACGTCCTTGTACCTAACGCTATTCTCTTATCCTGTTGTGCTTTGCACACGCAACTCAAAATCTTTATAGTGTAGTGTATTAGTCAGTTGGTGTGATATTATGCTGACGAACAGTGCAACTTCAAACTTCTTTGTAATGGCGCGAGTCATCACGTAAAGTCACAAATGAAGAATCAAAAATGGCGGGCGGTGTGTGGCGTCGTATGTCTTTATCCAGTCGTGGTTGTCATATTGACAGTGACGTTTACATTGTGCCAACTGAACAAACCGTTCGTTGCCTTTTCTTTTTTACCCGACTGCCGGTTATATATTTTTATTTTATTAATTTATTAAGTACCTATCTTATTTATGTTAGTAGCTTTGTTTTTTTTTTTTTTTTTTTTTTTATGTTTATTTTACAATTCTTACTTATTTTATTAACTTATTTAAGTAGGTAGGTATGTATTTATAATAATTGTAATGGTATTTATGTATCCTTAGTCAAAGATAAATATATGTAAACCTTTCTTGGCTGTATAATTATTCGTATATATGTATGTATAATGATTGTCTGTTGTCGAGGGAAGAGGGACGTACAGCGGTGCCTTCTGCATCGCTGTGCTTGGTCCGGCCGGAAGACCAGTGCTGTGGCTGAGTATGTTTACTGGCTACAGCTTTTTTGCTGAGGCCGGCCCATTTAGGGTTCGCACATGGCTTCCTAACTTAGTCGATGATATTATGGTTACATTACTTTTTATTTACCTACTTATGTACCTACTATATTTGGTTTTGTTCTGTTTCGTATTTTTTGCTGTGTGCTTGTCCTAATAAATATATTTCTATTCTATTCTATTCTATTTATCTACTATGTTTTATGCTAGCGTAGTGAGATCCATAAATCTTTGAAAAGTTAGTGAGATATTTATCAACCTTTGACCACGGTAGAGCGAAACTTTTACCCGCGTCTTGCGCACAGATGAAAATAAATTGCCTAGTACTTGACTTTATAGTTCGTTCAAATATAGTTCAGAATTCAAAATATTCAAAGTATAAGTAGTATTTGCTAAACTTTTTGTTTCATTACCTGTTATTAGTTCAACTGAATCACCAAAGATTAAAAATACACTAGCTGCGCCCTGCGGTTTCACCCAAAAAAGTCCCGTGCCCGCGGGATTTTCAGGATAAAAAGTAGCCTATGTATTATTTCTGGTCTCCAGCTATCCATATTCCAAGTTTCATTGCAATCGGTTCAGAAGTTTTTACGTGAAAGAGTAACAAAGTCACATACACAAACTTTCGCGTTAAAATATAATAAGTACCTAAGATAAGATAGGAAAAGTATATTGCATTTTAACGGTTACTGTCAGTATTTTCTGAATGTCATGTTTTATTAAGTATTTATTAAACTTGTATCAAACAAATGGTTAAAGTGACATTGTGATCTTGTTCTCTAAACATCGATTTAAATCAATTTTAATATAAAACAGACGACAGTCTGCATTTGATAGAAATACACATTTGTGTACTTATAATTCAAACGGCTGTACTTTATTTAATCACATTCTCAGAGTTCAAAATCTAACAAAATGCCATATACTAAGACTTTTAACGTTTTTATTTAAACAGGACCGTTTAATTATCTGCACAATTATAACTATTTCAATGGCCAAGGGTTTAAACAGTGGGTTCACGTAAATTCATTTCTTGGGATCCCCGTAACTTCAAGCCTATTATTACCTATTAAAGGTTGGCCCTCGAATTTAAGCTAAAATTTACTTGTATTTTACGAGGGTGCTCTAAGTAAAATTAATTCTAATAAATAGCCCCAAGAAAGTTTTCTAATTACATATTTCGGTCATCTTGTTTGTTAGATAATTGAATAATTTAAAATATTTAGGGTTATGTCAATCTTTAAAACTTGGAGTTCTCAAAAAACTGTCTTCTCCATACGAAGTTAGTTTCAAATAAGTTACCTAATAATTCTAATAATAAAGTACTACCATTCACTAGCAACTTGCTCATAAGGACTTGTGGACTAAGAGGTGCCATATTACCAATATGTACCCGCAATAGTTCTCGAAAATGCGATGGCCTATTGAGACAGGCCTATTATAACGGACAGGACTATTGTCAATAGGCCTGACATCGTGATAGTAGACCAATCGAAAACTCGTCGATATCACCGTTCCGCGTGACGGTAATTTCGTAAAGGCTGAAAAGGACAAAGAATTGAATACTTGGTCTTGGCCCACGAGATTACCGCCATGTGGCACGTTGATTCGACAAGTATAGTTCCGATAGTCGTGTCGCCAAACATGGAATTTTGTGTGTAGGTTTGTAGTGATGTGTACATTTTGTATTTAGTTTATTTTTATAAAGACCTAAAGTTAATAATGAAAATAGATGACTGAATATGAAGGTACAATGAACATAAAAACACTAAATTGAAAAAGATGCAAATATGAAAGATTATATGATTCATAACATTGTTTTGTTTGGATAAATGATTTTGGATGTCGTTATCGAACAAAGTGACTTATTATTTATTTAAAGAAATGCTTTCCCAAAATTCACACCTAACAGGACTTGAACCTGCATCTCTAGCGTACCGTAGTAATGTCTTAATCTTAAGCAATTCGGCCGAATGGCAAGATTTTCTTTAAAGAAATAGTCGTTCAAGTGTAGGAAACACTTTAAAATATATAAAAAAAGTAAACTATTTCTAGATACTTTTATAAAACCAGTTAAGTTTACAAAGTAGTGCACAGCACACTGCACGTACTATAAATCACTTGAATTGGCGTGTAGAGGTATAAGGTATACGTTCTTGACAAACTCGTCTGCAATTTGTCTTTACGTTCGGTGTCTGTGATTGAAATTCTTCCCGTTCCCTCAGGCGCTGTGACGTGACTACACGACCTCCGATACCGCACCATACTGCGTACATACATTCTACATCCATTAATCTCAGGAGATCTCCAATAATAACGCGACGAATTCCTTTGCGAAATGACCGAACAAATATAATACATCTGAAACCCCTCTACCTTTTCTTGTGATAATAATAAGAAATTGATTTTTATAGCCTTTATACTGACTTTTATGAAATATACAAGCTAGCAAAGGCAGAACCTGAAGCCTTATTTTTGAATCACTCGTTGCACTTCAGTGATAGATAACTGCTGATCTTCGTTCGATGTCGGACTTCTGCGGCAAGTGGTTGATACCACTCGTTGCGGTCGTTCGATTCATATAGAAAAAATACATATATCGAACGGAAATCGGAAGAAATCGAAGTATTTAAATCGCTCGAAATGGCACATTTGATTCAAAAATAGAGCCATTGCACTGTTACGTGTACGAATGCAGAATATTTTAGTAAGTAACTGTATTTTGAGTGCACTGCTTACATTTCCGCTGACTGGCGATGGCAATTGTATATTATTTATGAATTTTTCATTATTTGATTCAAAGACTCTTATACAAAGAATGAAGTATTCCCATTTCCGTGTTCGTATTTGATTGGAGAACAAAGCGAACTCGGACTTTTGAACTGGCCAAACAGTAATAAATAATTTACAAAAGCGGTCATGTGAAAGAGGATCCCCTCATTGATGGGAGTAGCCATGCGGTGGTTAGGGGTATTTGAATTGCTAATGACTATAGCAGTCGAATAACTTGATGAGCTGTGTTAACAGGTTCCGGAGACCATGGCGATGGATGTAGCCTCGAGTTGTTTTAGCGCGAGGGCATTACATCCATGCAACAAAGTACCTAATCATATTAAGAACTTTGTTCCTATGTCTTGATCTCACAAATTATTATGCATAGAATTGCAAATATTAATTACCTAATGATCTAGTAGCCATCTTACACTAATATCTTATTAATAAACGTTGAGTAAGAGTAGTGTGAACATGTTTTATCCTTAACTAGCTGCGCCCCGCGGTTTCACCCGCGTAATATTTATCAAAATCGGTCCAGCATTTTTTCTTTCATAAAAACTTTCTCTTGATCATAAGGAAGACAACAAAAAAACAATTATCGAAATCGGTCCAGCCGTTCAGTCGTGATGCCATGACCAAGCAATATAGGGATTCATTTTTATATATTTCCTTAATAGTGACAAGAACTTTCAAAGTTGATAGACAGAAACAAAAAGTGGTAACATTTTAGGTTAGACCGGGCCCCGGATCGCTTCTGTTTATGTTGCGCTTCAATTTCATTTCAGTGGTTATAGTAATTTAATCAAATGGCGAAAATAGGTCGGTAAAGCAATTATATTTAAATTATAATAAATAACATATTACCTACATGTCGGTCTTTTCTATGAATAATCTGTACCTGTTTATAAATTACTAGCTGCGTTCCACGGTTTCTCCCGTGTCAGTCCCGATCCTGAATATGGGGAACAAAAGTATACCCTTCCTCGATAAATGGACTATCAAACACATAATGATTTTTTGAATTCGGACCAGTTGTTCCTGAGATTAGCGCGGAAGTCAACCAAACAAACTCTTTAGCTTTATAATATTTAACTATAGATTTAAACATTATTAATTATTGTGCAAATTTAATGGTATTTCGTAGTTATGAATGGGTAAACAAGGTGGAGCTTGCGGCGGTGGCCGCAACCCGCTCCCGCCCGCGCCGCGCCGTCTACCGGCCGGTGCTGTAATTAATTGCAAATTGTGGTGATTGCCCGGTCTCCATGTGACGTCACGGATCCGACCCCGGACAGACCGCGTTATTGCGGTACCACTTTGCACTTCGTACTCCACTGTTACTCCAAGATTATTTTAATCTCAATTTAATGTATTTTGACCTGTATGTGTGTATGTGTGTTTGTTATTCACGTAAAAACGGCTGAACTGATTGCGGTGAAACTGGGAATATAAGTAGCTGGATACCGGGAATAACGCATAGGCTACTTTTCATACGCGGGTTACACCGCGGGGCGCAGCTAGTTGATTAAAATAATTATGTCTTTGATAGTACTATAGCGTGTCTGAGCTACATGACGGACACGACGAAACTATTTCTTGTTGATTATGAAACCCCAAAAACTCATACAGCAATGTAGCCTTTCCACTGACGATAAAATTCATAAAACTCTTTGTCCTGACTGACTTCTGTCGGATCAATGCTCAAGCCTTAATAAACCACTACTGATAATATTATGCTGATCCTATCTTGATCCTTTGCTGATCCTATCCTGATCCTATCCTGATCCCATCCTGATCCGTATCCGTATTCAGGATGGGATCAGTAGGAACTGATCCCATCCTGATCCTATCCTGGGACCTTACCGCGCAACTGTCGTCGTAACCCTATCTTATCCTGATACCATGCTGATCATATCCTGATCCTATTATGAACCTAACCTCCTGATCCAATGTCGATCCTATGCTGAGCCTAAACTGATTCTATGCCAATCCAGTGCTGACAATATTATGCTGATCCTATTCTCCAGTTTAATGCCGATTCTTTGCTAAGTCTATGTTGATCCTATACTGATCTTATCTTATGCCGATCCTGTGCTGACTCAATGCTGATTCTATCCTAATCCTACACCGATCATAAGGATCGGATCGGGATCAAAGGATCGGATAGGATCAGAATAGGATCAACATCTAAATATAGACTGAGCCTATGTTGATCCTATTTGATATTGATATTAACCTTTTTATTCCCTTAATTGACAGACATAATAATTAATAAACGCACAGTAGCCTCCCCCTGTGTTTTTGTGGATATATCTTTCCCTTAAAACTGTTCCATGGACGCTCAGTGGACACTTAAGCACTTAAATATAGAAATATATTTTAAGTTTAAATTGTATTTTGAAATCATAATTAAAAGTACATTGAACAATCAGGGACACTACATAAATGATTTCTGCACAGTCGGCATGAAGGGTTTGTTTATGAACTGAGGAAAAGTTCCTAATTCGTGTTTCATTAATGGAGGTCTCTTGTTACTTGAACCCTCTCATAATGCCTCTCATTTTAATGTTTACAAGATTGCTGTCTGAATTTGTAATAACCTAGAATATAAACATAATTGAGTCTCTTTTCCTTTTATGTTGTACCTTCATAAAAATAGGGGATAGAAAATAAATAGCTGTAAAAAGAAACGCGCTTTTGTTTCCTCAACGATTTCCTTATTAATTAGAATTTGAAACCTATCTCAGTTTTGGGGCATGTTGATGAGATAATCATTGTCTATTGTGAAGAAAATAAAGGTTTTTTTTTATTGAGGAACCTTTATACATTAAAATATAGGTCGGTAGATAAAGATCTAAGGCTCAATGCAAATTGATAAGTCGCTGCGTCTGGAGACGCGTCTTTGGCATAAACACAGAAGTGGCAATGGGTAGGCCATATAGCTCGAAGGACTGATTAGATAACCGTTTCGGGGAGTAAAAGTCCTCGAGTGGCAACCACGATGCAATGTGAAACGGAGTGATGGGAGACTCTCTTCTCGGTGGACTGATAACAATGTAGCGGTCGGGGAGTCATTGGATGGATGTGGCTAGAGATTGCTATTTATGGCGTCGTAAGGCGTTCAGTATTGTTCAGTAGTGGACGAATTAGGACTGATATGATGATGATGATAGTCACAGAATAGGCAACAATCACAAAGTAATTTTGCGCCGCGTAGTAAGTATTCATATCTTACTTTTAGATTCGATTTATTAATTTTATTTATAATAGTGATAGTGAATACCTGTGCTATCCGGGTCCGGATCGGGATACTAATAATATTATTTTGTCAATGCGATACTTTCTTACATTTATTTCAACACTTAAGGTACAGATAAATAGAATTATCAAGTCTCCAGCTGAACTACAAATAAGTTTACTAAACTACCCACTCACTTATTGGAAACGTTAGTATCTTGATCATGGCTGCTGTAAATTTATATAATGCCCTATAACGAAAGATAAAAGAGAAATATTACATAACTTATGTAGTTAAGGTTCATAATTTGCAATCAGAAAAGGCTATTTAGCAATTTTGTTTCGATCTTAAATAGGTATCTGATAAAGACATTGATCAATCCATATAACTTTGGATAAAAACGACAAAAACAAAGTAATAGTGTTAGGGACTACCGAGGGTAGTCTCTGATGTCAGTTACCAAGTCCATAGATGAGGTGAGTTCAGCATTAGGCTCGATGACTATTTACACTCTATACTTGAATCATGAGAATCTATGGGTTATTTCGCAGTCTAGCGGAATAATCCACGATCACAACTTGATATAGGGAACTAATAAAATAAACACAAAATACCATTATCAGATATCAAGTATAATATAAGTTGTAAATATAAACATACTGCCACAATCGAAGTTTATAATTTATAATATTAAGTATAATTAACAAAATGATAACTTACAGTTTTAGTTGTTCTTCACACTTTGGTAACTGTCGATTGACTGACCGTTGTTTTCTCAGCCGCCATCTCTTTGGTTTTTGACGGAAGTTAGTTTTACGAAGTATCACATTAAAGATGGCGCTGTACAACGGTTAGTCAATTGACGTTCTGCATCTTTACAAACATTTGAGTAACATAATAATTAATTATCTAACAGTCGGCCATCCGAAATTTAAAGTACGACCTCGTGCTTTACATGAATGATGAAATCAATAGTAAAAAAAAATCAATTTGCGTTATAATATAAACAGTGATAACTAGTAATTAATATGATTAAGTGTAGGTAACTCTATAATAAATGATTAAATAATTATAAATTGGTTTCATATTATTATTAAATTAATTTCGATAACAATATAAACTAAGAAGTATATAATTAATGTAAAATTTCTTATATTATAGTGATTTATCGTACTCAGACAAAATTGTTAATTAAATTTATAATTTAGTGCCATGTTAGGTCAAAAGTTAAGTCGTCTAATTAGGACTTATGGTGTTTAAGTTTTAACATAAGAAATTAAGTATTGAATCCTGATTAAGCTCAACAGACAAAATCAAACCATTTGGTACCATGTTAGGTCGACACTTGCCACCTAATTAGGACCAATGATTCCACGAGTCTGCCGATGCTATGTCAGGTTAGATGCTTCCTGATTAGATTCAGCAAAGATAACTACACCAATTGATACTATGTTAAGTCGACATTTCTGTCACTTAATTAAGACCAATGGCTACATAAGTTCGCCGAAATCATGTCAGGTTATTAATTTTGGTGATTCCTGATTAGATTCGGCAAAGATAATTATACCAATTAATACTATGTTAAGCCGACATTTCTGCCACTTACTTAAGATCAATGGTGCCATAAGTTTGCCGATATCATGTCAGGTTATTGAGTTTGATGATTCCTGATTAGACTGAGCAAAGACACCTATTAATACCATGTTAGATCAACAATTTTGTTACCTAATTAGGACTAATGGTTCTATAAGTTTGCCTTTATCATGTCAGGTTATATTTTAATTATTTTCAGATATTATAGAATAGGTTCCTCGCCATTTATAGAGTCATCATGGGGTCTGTTAAAAGTAAGCCAAGGTCTGATTTTATCGACTGAAACTACAGTAGAATAGCTTCTATTACTCTTTCGTGTCAAAGGTGTGTCCTCAATAACGAATCTATCTAGGTCTAATATTTTAGTGATCCTGTAGGGACCCTGAAATTTAGGGACGAGTTTTCTGCTTTGACCCGTCGAAGGAATTTGCCGTTCGACCCTTACAAGATCACCCTCGCTATATTTAAATGGTTCGCAACGTTTTTGATCATAAACCCTTTTTTGCCGTTCTTGATTGGCTTTGACAAACTTATTAATGCTATCCCTAATTTCAGATATATTTCGTCTATTTAATGTTTCTTCGTTCGTACTCGCTAATTCAGTAATAAGCTTACTTTCGCTATTACCCGTAAGTCTAAGACCGAATAGCGCTTCAGTAGGAGTGCAATTGATACCTTTATTAATCGTGTTGTTCATGCCCCATTGTACGTCGTTTATGTGATCGTCCCATCGTTTTTCGTTAGACCCTACACATTTGGCAGTAAGAGACTCAAGTATCGTTCTATTATAGCGTTCCACTTGCCCATTAGCTCGGGGAGTGGAAACCGCGTTTAGTACGTGTTTTATACCCTTTTGTTCAGCAAATTGTTTGAATGAATCACTAGTAAATGATGTCCCGCGATCGGATATAATTCTCCTAGGTACCCCAAATAGTGCTATATACTCGTTAAGGGCATTTATGGTAGAACGAGATTTTGTATTTTTAACAGCTTTTAGAACAATATAGCGGCTGAAGGCATCAACTAAGACCAAAATGTACATATTTCCCTTGCTACTTCGAACGAACGGGCCTACATGATCCACGTGGACAGTATCGAAGGGGGTATCTACTTTTTGTATGGGATGAAGGAACCCTGGACGTTTTCCACCCGCCGTCTTAGTATAAGTGCATTCAAGACACGAATTAATGTACTTCTTAACGAACGTTTTCATATCAGTAAACCAATATCTAGCCTTTATTCGTTCCAGGGTTTTCTCAACTGAAAAATGGCCTATATCGTCATGGTTTTGCTTGACAATTTGCCACCGTACTCCCTTTGGTACTACCCACCTATCACCATCGGCAGTGATTTTAAATAACTTGCCATTCTTTTGTTTATAGGACGATTTTACGTGGACAACATTTTCCAAATTCGGATCCTTGAGGATATTTATGATTTTCTGGATTTCGCTATCTGAACTCTGAACAGTGACTAACCAATCAGATTCAGATATCTCAAGTACGTCAAAGTTTCCAGAATTTGGAATTGGGTTGCGACTTAGTGCGTCTACATGAGCCATTGAGTGACCTGGTTTATATTCTATACTAAAATTGAACTCCTGCATTTGTTCCCACCAACGAGCAACCCGAGGCAACATATCGCGTTTTTGAAAGGTGGCTCTGAGCGAGTTACAATCGGTTAGTATTTTAAAAGGCATCCCTATTAGATAAACGCGGAATTTACATAGAGAGGACACAACCGCGAGAGTTTCTAGGTCATAGGAAGAATAATTTTGTTCTTCCGGTGTAGTTTGCCTACTATAGTAAGCGACTGGTTTGAGAGGACCGTCTTCTGTCTTTTGTAATAAGATACCTGCTACGCCTAGCTTACAGGCATCTGTGTGAAGCTCGGTATCTGCTTGAGGATTATACAAAGCCAAAGTGGGTTTATCTATTAGGGATTTCTTAAGGTTATTAAAAGCTTCTTCCTGCAAAGGCCCCCAAGACCAAGTAGAGTCTTTCTTTAATAGACATGTCAAGGGCTTAGCTATTATGGAGAAACCCTGAACGAATCTACGGAAAAAGCTTGCTAGGCCTAGAAACTGGCGCAGACCGTGTTGGTTAATAGGTGTTGGAAATTTTGAAACCGCCTCAATTTTCCGCGAGCCCGGTCTAATACCGTCAGCAGATACTTCAAAGCCCAGGTAATCAACAGTTCTACTAAAGAATACGCATTTTGATAAATTTAAAGTTAAGCCTGCATCAAGGAAAAGTTTCAAGATAGATTCTAATCGTTGCAAACCCTGTGAAATATCTACTGATGGAATAATAACGTCGTCAAGATAAGCCAAAGCCTCCTCGTGACGAGCTGGACCTAAAACCTCGTTCATCATTCTTTGAAAGTTAGCTGGGGCATTAGCCAGGCCGAAAGGCATCCGATTAAACTCAAAATGACCATCAGGTGTTACAAACGCCGTCTTATACTTATCAGTTTCCTTAATCGGCACTTGGTAATACCCCGATGCTAAATCTAAGGTGGTATAGAATTTATAGCCCGCTAGGCGATCCAGTTGGTCGTCAATGAGTGGCATTGGGAAATGTTCCCTAATAGTCCTTTTATTCAAGGCCCGATAGTCAATACAAAGCCTAATTTCTCCGTTCTTCTTTCTTACTAAAACGATTGGACTTGAGTACGATGACGTAGATGGACGAATAATATTATGCTGAAGTAGTTCCCTAATGATCTCCCTAACCTGCTCCTTTTCCTTAATTGCTAACCTATAGGGTCGATATACTACAGGATTTTTATCGTGAAGTTCGATATTCATCTCACCCTTTGAAGTTTTTCCTAATTCGGCTAAATTAAAAGCAATGCTCTCTCTGTATGTATTAAGTAAATTTAAAAGGTTTTCTTTTTCTATTCGTGAGGTACTATCCCCGATATTAATGTCAGATTCAAGTACTGGTCGTCTTTCTTTGAGTTGATTTTGACGAGAAACACTTAAAACTGGGATACTCTGTTCCAATATGGCAACTTTCGCACGAGCGACTAAAAAGTCTTTAGGGAGGACAAACGAAGTTTTATGTCGACAATTAAGGATGATAGAACCCGTTCCTTTTGTGACTTCAAAAAGTCCTGATAAAACAGAATATCGAACCCCCGACTGATAACGTATACTCCCTTCTACGAAAATATCTCCAGTCAGGTTATTATCAGAGTAAATTTCAACCATCGTTAAGCCTGACACTTCGACACTATCTTTACAAAACAATTTAATCTTGTTGAAGTTAGACTCATCACAATTATTTGGAAGTTGGGAAAATTCTAATAAGCTACTAGTTTTGCGTACAATTATATGCGATTGTTCGGTATATGATTGACCTATTAGTACGGGTACGCTCATAGAGACATCAGGAACGATAAATAAATCTACAATCGCACTAACCCCGTCAATATCAATACCAACGCACATCTTACCTAAGGCTCTAACAGAAGAATTACCAAAGCCCCTAAAGGTGTCGTCACATTGTTCTTTATCAGATTTTAACAAGTCAAATGCTGATTTAGTAATTAAACAGACACGGCTACCAAAATCTATAAAAGATTTGAATTTGACATTATTAATAGTTGCAATTTTTGTATACTTGCTACTTGGGTCGTCTACGGTAGTTATTCGCATGATTGGTTTTGGGTCAGCTTTAGAACTGGGCGTTGTAGAAGAAGTAGATGGTTTTAAGAAACAACGTTCAGATTCATGCCCAATCCTAGAACAGTAACTACACTTTTTCAAAGGAAGAGTACATTGAGACGTAACGTGTCCTACCTGTCGACAGTTAAGACACCGTGAACGATTTATTTGCGTATTTTCTGGTTGTTTATTTAGTTGAGTTTTGTTAGATCGGCGTTCATTAGTGGGGATTTTAATATTGCGGATACATCGTAAATAAGCCAATAATTTATTAGGATCAGTAAATTGCGCGGCTTCTGCCCCTAACCTGATCGAACGATCATCTATACCGTGGAGGATGCATTCTACCGCTTTTTTACCTATAATATTACACCTATTTATGAGTACCAATTTTTCGTAATAGTAACTCTCTAAGCAATCCCCAAAACGAGCACGCTTATTTAACATGTCGGTTAACATTTGCCCATAATTTTCATCGGACGGGAAGGCTTCAGTAAGTTTCTGTTGCCATTCGGGCCATGTATAGAGAACTGTCGGCAGTCCTTCATACCAGCGTTGCGCAACCCCGCGTAATTTGGCAAGAGCGTAATGGATAGTTTGTTTGTCGCTCCAACCATATATCGTCGCGCATTCACCTACCTTATGTAACCACATAGTTATAGTTTGACCTTTTCGAGAGGGATCAAATTCGGGAACTGTGTTTTGAATGGCACCTAATTTTTCCATCGAATCAGACTGGCTACTACTCTTAATTGCCCTAATCAACTCCGTGATAATATTTGACTCTGAATGGGAAACGAACCTTGTTCCATCTTGTTCTTGGCGCTGGGGTGTTGTCGGGCTGCGTTGTCTCTCGAGTGTGACTGGATCGAGTTGACGCCGTCTACTGGTGTAGTGCATCGATGCTGGACTACGTGACCGACGCAGTTGTCGCTCGACATCATGAACAGGACTGCGCAGGCGGTGCTGCCTCCCCTCGCTGTGCAAAGGGCTGCGTTGACGCTCGCTAGTGCAGCGCACGGGGGCTGCACTAGGTGGACGTTGCCGCACTTGCTCGCCATCAGGCGCTGGGCTACGCGAGCGGGATTGTCTTCGCGGACGCGCGGATAGGGTGCGCGAATTGTGTCTATTCCTTTCTTCGCTCGGCGCGTCGCATATTTGGTACCTTCTCCTGTATACCTCCTCAGCTTGGGCCGAGGGAGTACGTAGACGATGCTCAGCGTTCACCGACTGCCTAGGCCGCCGGCGCCGGTCTTGAGATGTCTCGGGGCTTCGACTGCGATTCTCGAACCGATCTACGGCGATACCCGAAGAACGGCGGCGGTGTGGACTTCTTGACCGCTGCCTACTGCGAGGCCTATTGGCAGACCCCAGTAACGGAGAGCGCTGGCCTTCGTCGAGGTTCATTTGGCCTGAAAAATATATAAAGGAGCGCAAAAACAACCTGTCGTTTTTTTTTATACCTATACTTTCTAACCAATTATTAAAGCAAAAATTCTTACCTATTGAAGCAAAATTAAACCTGTGACGTATTCAATCAATCAATGAAATCATTTATTGCGAATAAAGGTATACAATGATCTTATAATAAATTAAATATTTGAGAAACACTTTATCCAGCCTTTACATGAGGCATGCAATATTAAGTGGTTACCTACAAACTACAAAACTACAAATTATTTCATATGTATGTCATGCAAATATGTCATTTTAATTTATCATTTAAATATTTATTAATTTTGTAATAACATTTGGTCAAGAGAAACTTTTTAAACTATTTTTAAAACTAAGAATGTTTTCATTCAGTACACTCCAATTAGACGGAAATAAAGCCTAGGTAAACAGTCAAGACTTTTTACAATGTTAAAATAATTTAGTATTTTGAATGTGAGTTGTTATCAACCGTTTGCAATTGAAATATTGGTATATTTTGTCCAATATTTCATTTTTAAGAAAACGGGGAAGGAAAAAAAAATCGTTACAATTTAAATTCATGCATGGGTAACAGTGATAATTCGTTTATGCTTAGATTATCGTAAGTTCTTATCGCACTTCTGAGATGTTAGGGACTACCGAGGGTAGTCTCTGATGTCAGTTACCAAGTCCATAGATGAGGTGAGTTCAGCATTAGGCTCGATGACTATTTACACTCTATACTTGAATCATGAGAATCTATGGGTTATTTCGCAGTCTAGCGGAATAATCCACGATCACAACTTGATATAGGGAACTAATAAAATAAACACAAAATACCATTATCAGATATCAAGTATAATATAAGTTGTAAATATAAACATACTGCCACAATCGAAGTTTATAATTTATAATATTAAGTATAATTAACAAAATGATAACTTACAGTTTTAGTTGTTCTTCACACTTTGGTAACTGTCGATTGACTGACCGTTGTTTTCTCAGCCGCCATCTCTTTGGTTTTTGACGGAAGTTAGTTTTACGAAGTATCACATTAAAGATGGCGCTGTACAACGGTTAGTCAATTGACGTTCTGCATCTTTACAAACATTTGAGTAACATAATAATTAATTATCTAACAGTAGTAATAAAAAATTTATAGGTATTTATAGAATTGATTTCACTTGAATGCCTGAAGCGATATTTGAATTATTATTATATGCAGAATCAAACAATGTAGAGATTGTGGTGCACAAATCCAGGTTTCATTAATTACTTGCTGTAGAACGATTTCAATTAGATAAAACGAACATTGGTCAGAGAAGTGTATAACCAATTACAATGAATGGATATATTCGATCAGACTTTGGAGAAAAAAATAACTTATTTTTACAAATGCTAAAAATGTGAAATTAATATTATTTAGTTTCCCACACTTGGACTTTGCCCTCGTTCGGAAACACAAAGAGATACAATTCCTAATTTAATCCTGATGCGATGGGCACCTGTGGCGCAAGCGGTAGATGCATTACATAGTTGTTCAGGACTAAGATAATTAAAGATAACTACCTTCCGAAGTAATAAGATCTTCTTAATTATCTAAAGTTGATACATATAGAAAAAAAAACAGGATTGCTAAACTAGGATACTATCTTTAGTTTTTATTTGAAATTTTCAGTAGCATTTAGTTCAGGTTAGTTAAATTCCCAGTTGAAAATAAAAATCCATGAAGAGCGTTTACTGTTATCTACTAAACATCAAAAACTGCCAGACCAACTAAGAGCTGTTAGTACCTACCTACCTACCTATGCAGCAGCAACATTTGCATGGTTCACCTGATATGGTACGGACTAAGTTGGGTTTAGTTAAATTGTCTATGTCTGAACGGTTGGATTAAGCAAGCTACATTAGGAATTAGATGAGGTTTTGTTTTCTCGTTGATTCCAATATAGTTCTACCTTAATCTCGTTATACCGGCTGCTGAACAAAACAATCTGAAAATAATCTCATTCATTTTAAGAGCCATTTTCAGTGTTGCTATTGTGCAATCAAACGTAATTTATATTTTTATTTACGTATCTACAATTTTGGACTAGCGAAAATACTGAACTCTGACCTCATTTTTTTTAGGAAACTCTTTCCTTATTTTATTCAGCAAGTTATCTTCAATGTACCTATGTATTTTTACGTTCTACACTTTTTTATATCAAAGTCCATAAAAACACCCCGCAATATACCTAACGGTTACGATCATAAAAGTCTGAAACGCAAACGTACGTAACTTTTGCATCGAATTCCTCAATCAAAATTCCATTGCCACTTCTGAACTAATAATCGAATTACAAAAGCAACCCTTTATCGGGAAACAGTAAGAAGAACATTGGGAGAGAGAAAATCTTCCAGTTGCGACTCTAGCGGAAAATTGAATTGTAACTATCAGCGGGCAGCGTTATCTCAGCGGACGTCCGCCGTCGGCGGCCACCGAGCCGACTAGCGCCTTTGGAATCTACCCTCACGTCCTTTGAATACTTCCTATAATAGTATTAAACACAAAAAGGCTCAACCCATACTCTATCCTGCCCATATCTACTCGGCCGAATGAAATTTTCGTCACGGAAACGTAATACAAAAGGTCTAATAGCGGTGCCAATAACGCTTCAAACGGACAGGGCCATGTTACTTCACTGATACTTGGGCGGAAGATATGTTTAACCTATTCTGTTATGGACATTGGACTACTTTGCAGGATTCAACGATAACAACTGAACATTCGTTTTATGTAACGTTAGGGATAAAAGAACAAAATATTTAATTAGAATAAATCAAAATATTTTAAATTACCGCTTTTATTAAAAATATTGTTTATAAAGTGATTTATTAAGATCATCTAGTACACAGTCATAGGTCTGATGCATGTACTAATAACAAAGATCAGAAAGATCTATTCACCGTCTAATAATCAAACTTCATAAATTTTACACCTGTTTAATGTTCATCATATACATACTTTTCTCTTTCTAGATCACAGGCAGGCGGCCGGCCGCAAAAATATTGCCAAATCTATTTATAGTAGGTGTGGTCAAGGATGACTACCTTGACGCTACTGCTATTCATGATTGTGTAAATAATCTGTGGTCTTAGTGGACTCTGGGCTCCCGAAAGAATGCCCCGGAAACATCAACCAATTGAGAGAGAGAGAGTAACGGAAATAGGCAATCCTTGCTAGGGGTGGACAATTGATCATTATCCTTCTGTACTTTGATAGCTTTGTCTCTGGTTCACAGCAAAACAATTCTGTAGTTTACCATTCGAGCACAAGGATCAAATAATGTATGTGCTCTTACCTGTGGCTCTTACATACAGACAGATAGTTATAGTTAGCGTAGATACTATAGTTCATTGTGTGCTTTGCTTTGAAATAGAAATTGTTTTTAATACGCCATAAAACTAGGGCTCACAGAACATATGTCCAAAGTACCGTGCATCACATTAAATATAATAAATAATAAAAGTTGTTTATTTCTCTCTTCACAAATTATTACAATAATTTCTTACAATTAATAGGTTGATAGTGGCTTATAAACTATTTGTGGAGACTAGTACCTGAACTAGGCTAGGGACAATGCTAGGGAAAAACAAAAGCCTGTTTAAGTAGACAAGTAATAATGGCATTTAGTGAGATAGCATGGCGTCAGCCAAGTGCCGGGAAGATGCCGAGTTAGTGAATGTCAGTCTCTACGAGAAACTTTTTGCAACTTGTTTACTTACCTACCGTCTTCGACGCCCTTTGTTCTGCTACAACTTTGCAGACGCTTGCGGACGGTTACTTTACTCCCTTTAAATACAATTTACATTCACTCAGGAACCTAGAACTAATAACCGCTGTGAAAGAGGCAAAAATAACTGGAAAATAAAGCTTAAATTAGCTCCCGTCTCGCAATTTCCTTTATTGTCACTTTCTCGTGTGTTATCCTTAAATTTTGTGAGCTAAACCATTATTTACTTTTAAGGAATTATATTGGTAATAAAGGAACATTTTGCCTGAGACGAAAGTGGTCGTAAAAAGTCTCTTCAGGGTACATTGTAGCCGGGGGACAACGAGAGAATTAAGCCGAAACAACGCTTACTGACATCAAAGTTACGCTTATACAACAAACGTTTTAATCCCACAAAGCTTGACAGATATATTTAATGTAAATTTGTTGGTTTTATCTGATATTTAAAATGTTGGTGTATATTTTGTATCAGAGATCTTAAGTTTTCTTTGCCAGAAGTTAATTCAGCAATGTGCGACAAGTTTTACTAAATTGCCCGACCGTCATTCACGGGCTATTTACCCCTATTTTACTAATACAACCGTCATTGAAATATACTTAATCTCCTTGTAATCTTGGTGAATTTATTGGCACGGCTAAGAGCTTAATCAATTGTACAGTGAAGGATCTTAATCGGTGTCTATCTGTGATCTCTTGGCATAGCGTGAGTTCCGTATCACAACTAATACCCATTTACAATAGTCGCTCAGCTTAACATGGATTTGAAGTTAATCTATTACACCTACTGTAAATAAACCCTATCGTGTAAGTATTGGGTACCTACATTCTGTTTATTTTATAATTATAATAATATATAATATTATTAGTAATTTATAATATATTGTAATTATAATTATAATGTTTGTTTGTTTGTTCCCTCTTCACGGTCAAACGGCACGACCGATTTGGATGAAAATTGGATAAACGGACGACCAGGGAAGTACTGATGATGCCAGGCGCGGTAGCGCCTGGCTTCAACAGTACTTCAATTTCAATACGCGGGTGATAACTATTTATTGGATGAAAATTTGTATAGAGATACTTTAAATGATGGAAAGTACGAGTAACATAGGTTACTTTTGATCCCGAATATCCCGCTGGATACTGACATACAATCTTTACCTTACTTCAGGGAAGTACTGATGATGGCTTCAACAGTACTTCAATGGGCGACCGTTTAAGTGTGGATTTTTGCATTGCGGTAGGTAGGTGTTCGAACAACGCGGGATCGCGACTTGCGCGGGTGAAACCGCGGGGCGATGTTAATTAAAATTACATAAGCACCCGTATTTCAAGATATATTTTGTTATAAAATATGAAACAAATAAACAAGGACCGATAGAACTAAGTATTTTAAAGTAGACAAAACCATCCGTCCTGTATGTTTTTATTGCAGCATTTTTTATTCTCCTTGAATTTTTCCACTTACTTAGCTACTTGAAATATTTTTTATGAAAACGAAAAGAAAACAAGAGACGTAAAATTTTACGAAATAAATTTTGTGATTCAAACGAGACACGCGACAGAGAGCTCTATTTCATCAAAGCTGTGTCGAGAGAGCTTCGGAAGCAAATTATTGTAAGAGAGTAAAATATAGTGGGGTAACGTTTTGTCTGGATTTAACGTTTTTACTCTGATACTCGCAGATCCGTGTAGACGCGTTACTACTCGTGTAGCGTCTTAAATGTAAGTATTGCCAAGGGTTCACAATTGATATTTTATATCTAAGGCTGTGTACTACTTGTAGTAATATATACTACAAGTAGTACACAGCCTCATTCTAAGAGATATTTAATTAAGGCAATTTTTGCAAGAAAAATACACTCCAGAGAATCGGCAACATGACTATCTAACAGGATGGCGAGCTATTTACGTAGATTAACCCTGGGGATCCAGTTGAAGGCGTAATTTTTCATTAAAAACTCTATTAATTCTTGAAACTTTATTCATTAAAACTCAAAACGGGCGTATTTGTCTTATTATAATAGTCAAACAAGTCAATTTGGCCCAGAGCTTAGTGGACCAACCAGTGGGTACACATTGCGAACTATGAACAGTTTGTTGGTGCTTAATCTCAAATACTTAACTAAAAGACTTACTGTAAATAGGTATAATTAAAATTAATCAATTAAAGAAGAAGTTCGTTATGAAGTTATGTTTTTCACAGTAAGTACTTATCTGATGACGTAGGTATTATAAATATTTAGAAATCCGCGCAGATATTACAAATATTATAAATTTTATTTTACCGGGTTTATGCTGAACCGCTGAGGTTCTGCTATATTTAAGAGTTAGTTTGTTTGAAATTAATTTGAATTTTGGGATGTTTATATATCTTCCTTGGAGGTAAAAAAATACATTAAAAAAACAAAACCATCGGCCTATACTTACTACCTATCTATCTACCTACCAACGTAATCGTGTATTTGAACTGCGAGTCACGACAAATGAGAATGAGCCACAACAAAATATTGACCACGGCCGGTCCCCAATCACTTAAGGCAATCAATTTATGTACATCTCTATGAGTCAGCATGTTTGCGGTCCACTGAGTGGTTGATAGGCTCATCGCGTCGGTATCAAGGATCGAGTTAATCAAGCGCACTCCAACTCCGGTCCATTACCCTAACATATGGCCTTTATCGACACCAAGATGCTAGCAGGCCAAGGCAAACTAACTCTGGCTACGTCTATAACAACTTTGAAACTATTTCGTAATTTATGTTTTCACTGCTCAAGGCAATTCAATTGGAAAAAAATAGACAAGGAAACATACATATTCTTAAATTCGCCGCTCGAGGAGGTAACTCGCGTGGTCTCGCGAGGTCTTCATTAAGACGTTTGGGTACTGACCAAGAGACGCGACTTGAAATCTCACCGGGAGTGATTTTTTTAATATATTTTTCTTTTAGAATATTTCAAGTTCGAAACTTTATATTTTGTACGGTGTAAGTTTAACAAGTTTTGTTTGAATATGAACATGACAAAGTTTGCACGTTCTAGAATAAGTAATGTAATTTAAATCCTTTCACTTAACATTCTTGCAATAAGAATAGGGAATGTTTCAAAGAAAAACGTTGAAACATAGTTTGGAAACAGCAGTATAATAGATTGCTATATCAATACAGTTTTTTTTTGTGTTTCAATTTGTTTATGCTAGGAACGAAAAAACCTAGGTGTACCTACTGAAAATAGTAACATTGAAAATATTTGCATAAACAAACACTGAAATAAATAAAGGCCTAACCACAACCTTGTAGCGAGTAAAAAATTGTTAGGCATTCTTTTACTTAGACAAGTAATTTGAATTAATTACGTGAAAATTGTAATAAGTTACCCAGTATTAATTTACAGCTATTCCTCGTGAAATGTGTTTTTACGAGTAGATAAACTTTACCTAATTAAAACTTGGAAAATGAATATTTAAGACAGGTATTTATGTTCGGAATATTATAATATCTAGGTATACATTTAAAGCCCAAAGTTTTAACTGATTGAAGTCCTAGCCCAGCTCTGACTGATTCTGTCAACGAACAGACAGACTAAGGAATGATTTTTATTTGACCGTCTCACCGGGCCGTGCCGTGCCCGAGCTTAGTTATCCATTGCTCGGCGAGAAGTCGATCGGTCTGTTGCAACCGAGTGGTGGCCGAGCAATAAGCAACGAAGCTCGGACACGGTACGGCCCGGTGACGGTCTAATATAAATTATCCCTTTAGCTAAGCGTCCACTTTTGGGCAGCGTACCCATTGGCGACGCATCTCATTAAACGGATCGTAATATTCTTTGTATAGAAAGCCACACAAGTACGATACGTACGATGCGAATTGGTGGCAAAGGTGAACGCTTAGCTTATACCACTGGTCCCAGAGATATAAAATTTGGAGATTGTGATCTTTGTTATAGGTCAATAGGTCTCTATAGTCTCTTACAAGAAAATGAATCCCACGAAATAGAGACTAATGCGGGTAAAACCGCTTAGCAATGCTACCTACTTATTTCTATTCGGGACAGATTTAAATATAATTTATTTTTCATACAAAACTTATTATAATTCAAAGATAATAAGAAACTCCTGGCAGTAATTAAATGTAATGCTTATTTTCACATAAATATTCAGTGTACCGTATTTTATGGTAATTATAACGGTTCAGTTGACTAACGATAAAATGAGTCGTTTCGGATCAAAGCTCCAATGTATTTAGGTATGGTAATTTGATACAAAACGAAATTAGAAATAATTGAATAAGAAATATCGTTACTATGGTTACATCGATTTCAAACTACCTTACATTGTTTTATTTAGCCTTGCTTGTCCAGTAGGTAGTTGTATTTTGACTCTATTTAACACAACTTTAAAAGGATCTATACGACTATAACTCGGTTTAGCAAAATCTATGTAGAGATCGACCCATTAAGGTTTCCTAAACAAGCGAAACTTCAATAAAAAATATATTTTTGGAAATCCTACTATCCTTCCTACTAATATTATAAAGCTGAAAGTTTGTGAGTATGTGTGTATGTGTGTTTGTTACTCAATCACGCAAAAACTACTGAACCGATTGCGATAAAACTTAGAATATAGGTAGCTAGATACCGAGAATAACACATAGGCTACTTTTATCCCAATATTCCTGCGGGAACGGGACTTACGCGGGTGAAACCGCGGAGCGCAGCTAGGATATTATGTCTGTCTAAAATTATAAGATAAGTAGTATGTATATTTACAATATTATGTAGGTGAAGAAAGGTGCTTACGTTAGGAACCGAACAACTTCAAGCGTATTAAATTGGATTATGGAAAACCACCGGAAATACGTACCTAAGTATAAAAAAGGGAAATATTTTTCGGAGCTTATCGTGGGCGAGGGGGGAGAGATAGCGCTCGCAAATTAATTCCGGTACCGGTCTTTGATCTCGTCACCATTGTTGGTTTGTTGTACAAATAAGCAGGCCTGCCGTGCGGCGGGCCGCAGCCAGCAAACACGATAAAGCCAGTTGACTGCTCATAAGTACGAAAATAGTACTACGTCTTTTTAGTAGCACTCTCGTGCAAGAACGGCCAATCACAAATAGTCTGGTTATAAATAGGTAATGCATTGGCCAATCACAAAGAGTCTAAGTATCGATAGGTAACGCAATGGCCAATCACAAAGTTTGATTTTAATCTCACTCCCTGTCCGCAACGGTGAGTTGTGTTTTGTAGAAAAAATGCGATATGAGCCGTCAATTAACTTTCTTGTTTTTGGGAGCAAGCTTCATAATTCCTCGTTCTCCCGGGAGGCCGTTCCGTACTGCTCGTTGGATTCTATTTAAGCTATTGCACTCGCTAGTAATAAACCCCTTGAAGACGACGACAGACCCTAGACGGTTTATTATGGAATATTCAAGTGCTGTTTAATTTTACAAGGAATATGAAAACGTTTCTAAGCATATAAGACAGCGATGCGTATATAGATAGTCATATTTATTTGTAGGTAGTGTCTTGTGGTACAGCAGGTACTAAAACTATCCATTAATGGAAATACTTATAATTATAGGTACACAAAATAATATTATTTAACACTGTACAATGTACATACGGCTTCTTTGTACAATGTACATACGGCCTCTGATGGACTCTGTGGCGGGCGAATACCCGACTGCAATGCAGAAGGTTGCGGGTTCGATTCCCGCCAGGGACAAATATTTATGCATAAAAAAATATTTGTATCTGGTCTGGGTGTATTTATATATACTTATAATATGTATGTATTTACAAAAGAAAAATAAATATAACTAGTATATCCGTTGTCTAGTCACCGTAACACAAGCTTAGCAGCTTACCACAGGGCTAGATGGCGCTGTGTGTTGTTCATAGAATTTATTATTATTATTTATTATACTTTAACAACTAGCGCCAGTTCCAAGAAGAAGGTGAAAAGGGAATTGTTTCAGTTGATATGTGACGAGGCGAGAAGACGCAAAATTTGTACAGAAAATTAACTTCCCAAGTTTGCTAAGAGTTATGCTTTTAAACTGAGAAAAGAGACCAATTTATCCTGAAACGTTCAATCCATTTATTTCATAACCAGGGTTACATGAGATGATACAAAAACTTAGTGATAAGTAGTTATAAGCAGCCATGGTTTACCGTGTCGGCATAAAAAAGGCTTAATACGTACGCAACTTACAGATTTACAGGCACTATTAGTTCTATTTAAATCACACAAAACACTGATTGTTATCTCCTTATTTTAGTATCATTCTATTGTTAGTCGTGAAATCCTATAATTGGCTTTCTCATCATCATCATCATCAGCCCGTTGCAGTCCACTGCTGGACATAGGCCTCTCCAATTGCACGCCACCTAGATCTATTTTCGGCTTCTCGCATCCAGTTTGTGCCAGCCGTCTTGCGCAAATCGTCGCTCCAACGTGCCTGAGGACGTCCTACACTACGTTTGCCGAGACGCGGTGTCCACTCTGGAACTCGTTTACCCCAACGGTTGTCGGTTCTACGGCTAATATGGCCAGCCCACTGCCACTTCAGCTTGCTAATCCGGTGAGCTATGTCGAAGACTTTGGTTTTCTGACGGATCACCTCATTTCTGATACGATCCCTCAGAGAAACGCCGGCTTTCATTGGCTGGCATTGGCTTTCTATTGTTACACTATCACTACTGTTTTATAATAGCTGTTGGATTTCCAAATAAATAAATAAATAATTAGTCAAAACTTACAACAAACAAACATAATAAAACACTTTACAACAAACTCAGAACATAACCTCAAAATATTTTTTACAAATGTTTTATACTCTATATAATATTGTTATATTGTAGAGAGATACTTACAACACGTGAATTGTGCTGTACCCACGAACGTTGTTATTTTAATGTCGTCTACACTCGACGAGGAGCCCTCTACGTAATGAGAAACCATCCTACCCAGAGTTTACTCTATTTAAGACATTACTCTTGAAAACTATAAATATTTCTTGACTTTTTACCTTCCTACACTTTAGAGAGTTTAAGCCATAAGGCCGCCCATTGTATTTTAAATTCAATTTTAATTCCACCCTTTTTAGTGTAGCTAGGTTCTGTCTACTGCCAGTAAAACCATCTGGAGCCTTATTTTTGAATCGCTCGTTGCACTTTGTTCGATTTAAAAAATCGATATCTGCTGGTTTTCGTTCGATGTCGGACTCCTGCGGCGAGTGGTTGATACAACTCGTTGCAGTCGTGCGATTCACATAGAAAAAATACAGAAAACGAAAGAAAATCGGCAGAAATAGAGGTATTAAAGTCACTCGAAGTGACGAGCGATTCAAAAATAGAGCCCCTGAATTGTAACCGTAACTTTAATGAAGAGTTTTGTGATAAGAAGTTATTTTAATAATCTGTACCTAATAGTTCTTTAGGGGCCGATTGAAAGAAGAAAGTCCAAAAAGAATTAATTTACTGCATGTTTGGATGCTATTTTGCTCATCATTCCGAAGGTTCACATCAAGTCTTCACCAAATTAAACTCATTTTAAGAATTAATATTCTTTTTGGAATAAACTTGGAATACCACATTAGATACTTTTTATTCCGATATTCCCGTGAGAACAGGACTTACGCGGGTAAAACAGCGGGACACAGCTAGTCTTGTTAATATATTTGAAGGAACAGTCCATAAACGGTTACATAAATCCGTCGTGATATTTTCCTTTTAAATAAAAGGAACCGTTATCGAGAAAGGCTCAAAGTAATACACAGCTAGCTAAGTTACGAGCTATGGAGTGTGCCAAAGTGGGTGTGTTAAGGAAAATAGCGTTATCACAGAGGCAGTGACTGAAAACGCAAATAAAAAATAACAAAGTATCTGTTACACAGGGATAAGCCGGCAAACGGGCAGTATTCAATCCGGCCGCGTGCCGCCAGTATCGCAACGATCCACGAAAAGATCGCCCTAAGTCCGGGATATGTGTTGCGGGGACTCCGGAGGCCTATCCAACCATTCGCCCCGGAAAGATACACCCACTCAGATAACAAACACAAAACCTATTTGTAAAGAATTGATTGTGAAGAGTCCCCAACATTTTTTTAATACCATAACAAATCGAAATGCCTGAGTTTGTATTTAAGTGAATTTTTTAAATAATGTTATACGAGTTGGCTATTTAATCAAAAGTTATACAAACTGTTATGTACCAATACGTATAGATGTGGAATAGATATGTACCTAGTTCCTAGACAAGGATATTTCAATGATAATTTTGCAAACTTCGTATTCAATAAATAAACAACAACAACTTTTGTATAATATTTATACCTAATATCTTACTAATCTTATCTTATATAATATTATTTACGCAAAAGCTTGTATTATGTATGTCTGTATGTGACTTTGTAAACTACTGAATCGATTGTGATGAAACTTGGAATATATGTAGCTGGAGATCTGAAATAACACATAGGCTACTTTTTATCCCGATATTCTTGAGGGATCGGGACTAACACGGGTGAAACCGCTGGGCGCAGCTAGTATATTCTACAAAGAAAACTATAAGAAACATTTCTAATTAAAACTCCAGCTACTTGCGTACCTAACTTATAAAGTTAATCTCGATGTAACTTGTTTGAATTACAAAATTCTTAGCATACGAAGCTTAGGACGTGACGTTCATAACAGCAAGGCAAAGTCTTCAAACTGAAAAGATATAAAACATGTTAGCGATTGTGGAAAACTTGTATATTCACGTGTCGTCGGTTTACTTTAGATTACTTTGTTTTCTGTCCAAATGCTGCCTCTGTGGCGCGTCGGGAGAAGGTCCGACTGCAATGCAGAAGGTTGCGGGTTCGATTCCCGCCGGGTGCAAGTATTTATGCTTTAAAATGAATATTTGTTCCTTGTCTGGGTGTCTTCTATATATCATATGTATGTATTTACAAAAAATTAATATAATATGTTGTATATCCGTTATCTAGTACCCATATAGTACAAGCTTAGTGCTTATTTTGGGCTAGATTGCGCTGTGTGTAATTTCGTGCGATATTCCTGTATTTTAAATACATATTTATTAGATATATACTCGTATAGGTTTCGTTTGAGCGCTGAGGCCTTACTGAAGTCGCTCATCAGATGGTAAGTGACAGGAAGGCTAAGAAATGCCTTCGGTTTCTCGACATTTCTAATGACCTTTTGAAAATTTCTTATATAATTTTAGGACTTTACAATATAAAACTTTACTGTACGAATCGCCCACCTCATAATGGATAAAAATTTGCCATAATCTCGAGAAAAGCAATACGAACCCTAACCGTGTGACTTAAAAAAGATAATAATATATAGTATTAAATGTAAATAATTTAGGTTTATCTTAGATTTTCGCAATTCTGCGATGTATTTTAGATTTTTCGCGGATTAAAACTATTACAAAACTTCTAAAGTCCACGTACACAGTAACGTTTTTAAAATACAGATAATAATGAGGCGGTAGTTTACAGTAACTATTTAGAATATAATAAATAGACGAATTACATCTCAGTGAACCTTGAGAAAGCTAACTGTAAAGTTAGCAAAAGCTCGGTTCATTGTAATAATGCCATTAAAAAATAAAACGCAAGTAAAACTCGGTAAATATTGTGTTTCGTTTTGTAAATCATTTCGCAAAAGTGTATTTTAAAGAGCGTTGTTATTTCAGCTGTAAGCAAAACGTTCAGAAATATAGAGATAAGTTCGCCGCCAGGCAGGCGCTTGCTAGTTAAACGAATGAACTATTTGCCTCTACAGCTGCGATAGCCCAATGGATGGCAACCTACCGATAGAAACGTGACCCTGCATTCTATTTAGCGATCGTAAATATATACTTTATCGCATATACAATCAGGTAAACATCACCTTCCTGACTTTTGCAATCTAATAAGAAAACAGATTCAAACCGGAAAGATTTTGATTCGGATTCCAAAACGAATAGCTCGATGTGACACTAATATCACAAAAACGCAGATATGTTTACTTTTAAAACGCGGTACCTAATTTGTAATAATGCCGTTATTAAATAAATGCGAGTAACACTCTGTAAATATATTGTTTTATTAGGTATGCAAAATCGCGACAACCTAAGACAAAAACATCTTAACTTTATTATCTTTTCTATCTATTGTATTGTATTACATCTATATCTTATATCTATCTATACTTATATTAAAGGAAGAGAGAACAAATAGTCAGCACTCGAAAGCAAATTAAAATTTCTTTGTTACTTATGCATTCAGAAACGACTGAACGGATTGGTTTTCACTATTGGCTAGCTCTGTTTTAAATGAAGGTCTGGTATACTTTACATTAAAATCCAATAAAATGGAACCAGAGTAATCAACAAAAACTGAGCCAGCCACCTATAGACTCCCTGAGTTTTCCACTGGATCGAGACTAACGTATGTGAAACCGAGGAGCACAGCTATTCACTAATATTCAGACAGCCAAACTACAAAATACAGAACTGCACAACTTCACATTATGTAGGTGCAAATAACATTTTTGCTTACCTTTTTTTAAGTCGGTTTTGTTCTGTTTCTTTTTTTATACTAGCTACGTCCCGCGTAAGTCCCGATTCCGCGGAAATATCGGGATTAAAAGTAGCCAATGTTTTAATAAAGTTCTGCAGCTATATTTGTACCAAGTTTCATCGCAATCGGTTCAGTAGTTTAAGCGTGATTGTTACACAGACAAACATCAAAACTTTCACATTTATAGTATTAAGTAGGATTATTTTTATTTGATTTTTTTTATGCAATCGGGGAATTTTTATATAAGTTTAGTGTCGTTTTATTAGCTTAAGGATTAAGGTCCTGCAAGAAGGAGATCATGGTATCCCCATTATGTTCCTAATGTCGTCAATATTAATACTCGTTGATTCACAAACCCACGTTGTCGGTTCAGCGTTATCTTTTGTCCCGACAAGGTATTTCCTCGGCGATCAAATTATAACTTTATTGTGTTGTTAGGCCGGAAAACTTTGTCAACTGTCATGGAAGTAGGTAAGTTTATCTACTTAAGCATATCTGAAATGCTAATAAGACCTTTGTGATTCTACTGGATACAAATATTACCTACTCCATTGTGTTTTTTCCGTTTCGTAGAATTCATTTGATTCATTATTATTGTAAACAGTTTGTTTAGTTCCTTTAGATATAGTATTGTATCGACAAGTCATTATATTTTATTATGGATTTACTAGCTGAAGTCGCGGGATTTTATCCGCATAGTTTAGGGATAATCGACGTAAATTAATGTAACATTTATACTCCAACTACTTACCTACTTATATAGGTATCAGTTACATGGCCCGTTTAGTTCAAACCACATCTTATCTTACTAACTAGCTGCGCCCCGCGGTTTCACCCGCGTAAGTTCCGTTCCCGCGGGAATATCGGGATTAAAAGTAGCCTATGTTTTATTTCCGGTATCCAGCTACCTATCCAAGTTTCATCGCAATCGGTTCAGTAGTTTTGGCGTGAAAGAGTAACAACCTCCCATACATTAAAACATACATACAAACTTTCGCGTTTAGAATATTAAGTAAGATATTATAAACGCGAAAGTTTGTATGTATGTAGGTATGTGACTTTGTTACTCTTTCACGCACAAAACTTTTGAACCGATTGCGATGAAATTTTGAATATACATAGTTGGGGACCTAGAACAACATATAGGCTACTTTTTATACCGATATTTCCGCGGAATACGCGGGTTAAACCGCGCAGCTAGTAGTAGGTACAATATATTATATAGGTATATACATCCACAAAACCTAGTCCACTGAAGTACATGTATTTACGTAGATACGTAGGACGAATCACCTCATATATTTACAACATTGTTTCATTTGTATACGACGTTCCCAAAGAGTACACTGAAAAAATAAGGAGATGGCAAAGATAAGTGGGGGTCGATATCTCGTCGTAGCGAGCGGAAAATAGTCTCTCCTTCACCGGAACAGGAAGTGCGCCATCTCCGTGAGGATCGACAGCCATGAGCCATGCACCATTCCATGTAGATAGATACATTTACTTTTACATTAGAGTTCTTCGTTTTTGATATATTTTTAAAGTGTTTTCTACACTTGGATGACTATACCTAAAGAAATGCTTTCCAAAAATTTCGGACCCGACAGGACTTGAACCTGCATCTCTGAGGATCCGTCCCAAAGCCTTTTCCAATTTGGCCACGGATGCATGTTCAATCGAGTCGAAATTAAGGATTGCATTTCTTATTGTTTACGTTTTTTAAATGCAACCCTTAATTTCGACTTTAAGTATTAGAGTTCTTGTTATTAAAATAGCACGGGATACATGCACGTCGTTACTATAACTTTTAAACTTTAAGCTCACTTGATTTGTATGCATAGTATAAGTTTCTCGAATCCTAATTACGTATTTTTGGTTTTTATTTAAAACAATTTGTTATTAGCGAAAATGATTCTAACACGTAAACATGACGTGTGTTTTTTCAATAGCAGAGGAAAAAACTAAACAATTTTCTATTGATTAGGTATGATTTCTTTATTTTATTTCTTGTCGCTGTCGAATACCGTTTTTTTATAACTATCCCTGTTAAATATAGCGAGAGCCACCAAAAATCGGCGTCAACAACATTAAATTCGAAAGATGCTATATGTAATAAAATTATTTATGGTCTTATTTTCGCCTGTAAATCGACTTTCTGAAATTGTATTGCTCCCATATCATCGCAATATTTTATACAATAAAGATTCGGGTTCAGAGGACAATAATCGATAAACTTGTCTTTATCGAGATTGAGAAGGTCCTCGGCAATGGAAAAATATGTCTAATCCTGTCTAGCTAAAGTAATTGTTATTGTAAATGTGACCTTTTCGATAATGTAATATCACTAAACTTTTTATATTATTGTTTACTAAACGAATTCAATAGTGAAATTGTAATTAAACATATTCGACTGCCTTAAATGCAACATTAGGTAGGTACAAGATGATTAATTATATCGATTGTTTTAAGATTTCCCAGTTACATTTTAGACGAGTTGCTACTACCCGAGATCGTTACATTTATATTATTAATTTTATGCGTAATTTGTTGATATGTATTTAATATTATTATTTTTTATTTTTTGTATTTTTGTTTTAAAACATTTATTATCTGTCTTTTTTATCTATATTGCTTACCTTTTAAGTATATATTTTTTAAAGTATACACCTTGCCCATCCCCTTCCTTAAATCTTGTCCATTCATTGGTTGACTGGAAGAGATCGCCCTTAGGCGATAAGGCCGCCCATTGTACCACACTAGTTTTAAGTTTTTTTGTATTTGTAATATTTGTTAATTAATGATTCTGGTGCAATAAAGTATGTATTCTTTCATTCGATAGGTAGGTAACTAACCTTTAAAAAATACCGTGTGTCTTACCTAGGTTTTAATTTAACTAATCTGGAGGATTACCGCGTATCTAGCGTCGATATTGGCATCGAAATTCGCACCGCGCAAAGGAACTACCTGCGCGGTGCAAACCACGGAGTTAATTTGCATGCGTTTTAAGTCGACACCGTCGATTTGAATTGTCATGTAATCAAGGTCTCTTGAGCTGCCAGTTTAAATGATAGTTCAAATCGACGGCGGCGTCGGCTTCAATCTAAGGCTGTTAATTATAAAAAATCTTGCGCGCAGATCATTCCTTTACGAGGCACGGATTTCGATGCCGATATCGACGCTAGATACGCGTAACTCTCCTGGTATTACCCCTAATGTGTGTAAAAACTACAACTGTGTTGTCACTAACTTGTTCAACGAACGAACCATAAATGAACTATTTTACGGAATTGCCTCTACAGTGTAAAAGTTATCAAATCTAGGCAAATGTTTCGAATTGCACCTTCTCATACTTTAGTGTATTGGATGCGTCCATGGCACAGCGTAGATAGATACAGTAGGTAAACTCACGCTCCATTGGCAATCTGGTCCGTTCGTCATGCGTTCAATTTGCCCGCTTCCTTTGATGCATATTCCAACAAGTTTCGTACCAGCCGCACCGTATCGAGACCATCGAATTTTTACCTTAATTAAAATAGCTCGCATCAATGCTGATGTTCTGAAATCACTACACTCTGGCAATAGTGAAATGCCATTGTTAACTGAAAAACCTTTTTTTGCGATTTCAGGATTATTTTGAACTCGCTTTAAAGTCGGTTTATCGTTACTTACTAATAAACGATGATTAACAGATGACTAAGTCATCTGTTGACTTAGTCATCTGTTAATCTTTTGTTTCAAAAGTATGAAACTTTTGTTTCTGTCTGTCAACTTTGAAAATTTATGTAACAGTAGAATACAAACAATACATAGTTTATGCAGCTGTTAATTATCGGTTATAATAAGTAAGTGAAGGTTTTTAATTCGGAAACGAATACTTTTAGAAACTATTAACTGAAATGGGTTTTACATATCTACCTATTATTTATATTTATAATATGTATGTATTTACATAAGAAAAATAAATAAAAGTAGTATATCCGTTGTCTAGTCACCGTAACACAAGCTTAGCAGCTTACCATGGGGCTAGATGGCGCTGTGTGTTCGTCACAGGATTTATTTATTTATTTATTTATTTACCTAGTAGGTAAACTTCCATGCAGGTTCAAAGTGAATGAAACGTCAAAGTACTAAAGCTTTCCTGGTAGCATAATAAATCATGATATAATCCTTATTTATTTGTTTATGTTTTTATTTGTATATGACAAAGGAGCTTTGAATTATGTTTATAAATACCTACTTAGTCCATTAGCTAAGCTGTGACGGGGGCCGAGTAAAAGGAACAGCAAATCGGTTTATGCGCCAAATAAGTCGTTAATTTGTCTGTCAAACTTAATGGAAATTTCATTTCAAACTTGCACTTATTTTCCTGCTAAGATTTTTTATTTATGCTAATAAGAAAATGTACAGGGTCTATTTTCTCATATTTTCAGCCTCGAGAGACTTTTGAAATACTTCTCAGCGAAACTCTTAAATTTTAAACTAACTAGAACAACATATTTTGAGTCTCTGGTTTGAGTTCTTGGTTAGTAACGTAACTTATACATTCTTAAACGTCCTTTAGCGGCTAAATATGATTTAAGTGCCTATGTCTATAGAGTGGAAATTTTTAATAAGAACCGATCCGTTGCAACTTTAAAATTTTACGGACTTAAATAAATAATTAATAAATTCTGTGAACAATACACAACGCCATCTAGCCCCACGGTAAGCTACTAAGCTTTTCTCGAGCCCTTTTAACGTGCCCTCGGAAGGCACGTTAAACAGTTGGTACCGGTTTGTGTTCTCTGATCACATTAGGTCAAGTTAGCGGCCTTAGGGCGACCTGAAAACTCTAACACTAGGTTAGCCTTACCACTATACGAAAATAATAAAAAGACTTAGAAAGATCAGACACAAATATTTATTTTTAAATCGAACTCGCAACCGTCTGCATTGCAGTCGGGCATCCGCATGACGCGCTACAGAGATTGACAAAAGACGTGAGATTTTGTTACATTTAATTGTTATAATATTAGTTTATGCACCAAGGTACTAAAACCCTGTCTTATACAAGATGTAACGGGCAAGCCCTTTTAAGCCGAAAGGTGGTTGTTCTAGACGTCTAGGCGAACAACTTTTGTTCTACGACTTTTGAAAATTCGAACTTTTTTTTGAAAATTTTGAGGTTATGTTTCACTGAAAAAACAGCTGCTTTTGAAAATAAAGGTAATTGAAGGTTTGATTGTAGTAGAGCACACTAAATTAAAGGACAACATAAGGTCAATGACCTAGAACTCTAAGAAACAGCTGATCTTCAAGTAAACTTTACACTTAAAATTTTCGAAAAGTACTTCGAATTTTCAAAAGTCATAGAACAAAAGTTGTTCGCCTAGACGTATAGAACAACCCCTTTTCGGCTTAAAAGGGCTTGCCCGTTACATCTTGTATAGCGGGCGTCATATTGAATCCAAATCGTACGAAGGACTCTAGAGAGTTAACTCCCGAGCGCAGCGAGGGTGTTAAAAACTTAACTCCTGAGCGAAGCGAAGGAGTTATGTACCTAGAGTCCTTAGTGAAGCGTGGGATTCAAGCGCCCAAGATAAAGACAGGTTTTAGTACCGAGGTGAAAACTCTACTTTACACATCTACTGCGAGACAATAAAAGAGCTACAAAAATAAGCATTTAACTAACAACAAAACAATAGATTAATGCAACGTGTATAAAATATATTTACAGCTTATAAATACACTTCATACTTTATAGTATACATATATGAGTGTATTAATTAAATTTAACAATGTTACATCAAAATGACAAAACCACACATCGGCCCTAGCTGATGAAAAAAAAAGATAGAGCTTTATACTAACTAAAACTTTTTGCCTTACCCTTTCGTCGAATTAAAACAGAAGCAAAATAGCCCAGTTTTTATTTTTTTTATGCGTTTTGTCTAGGTGGCCAGTTCGAAATGGCCGTATGCTACCAGAACCTCAGTTCCAAATTTAAATTACTTTATGCCCTAGGTGTATAATAAATAAAAAATAAAATAATTTATTTCCAAAATAATGTGTACAAATTGCTTAAAGTCTAAATTTCGCACACACTTTATGCACATAGGGAATAAAGAGTCGCTTTACGTTGACCTTTTTGGACAAATAAAGTAAGTTTGTAGAACAGTAGTTGTGTATAAAATATTTATTTCAAACATATTTAATGACCATGCTAAATACAAATCACTAAATGCACATTTCACAAAAGCCGATGTTTAGTTCGGTTGATATCTCTGAGCTACAACAAGTTTGTAGGAATGGGAGATTCCTCGAGTGATTTCCCAGGGGCCATAACAGGCTACTTTAGGTTCTTCATGCGAGTAGGTATTGCCTACTTACAGTTTATTTCATGTTACTATCGTCAATTCTTCCCTCGGAAAATGAATCTACATTATTCCTGAGCAACGTGTCCCTTGAGAGGCAAGATCGACGATTTTTTCTGTTAATATCTTGAAAGTATAGACGCATATCCATATAAAGTAATTTTATAAACTTACAAATACTTTTCACAGTTTTAAATTTTCACTTTGAAATCACAATTTCAAAACTTTGCGCCTTTCGGTCATATCGGTTCAGCCTGTGATTCACACAAACGTCTAAAATTTCGCCTTTATTTATTTTAGTCGGATATGGGATAGTGAACTGTAAGAAATCAATTGAAACTGAACAATTTATACAATCTCAACTTTAGATATATAAATACATAATACACAAGATGTAACGGGTATGCTCTTTTAAGCCGAAAGGGAGTTGTTCTAGACGTCTAGGCGAACAACTTTTGTTCTACGACTTTTGGAAATTCGAAGGACTTTTCGAAAATTGTAAGTGTAAAGTTTACTTGAAGATCAGCTGTTTCTTAAAGTTCGAGGTCATTGACCTTATGTTGTCCTTTCATTTAGTTTGGTCTTCTACAATCACAATTTCAATTACCTTTATTTTCAAAAGCAGCTGTTTTTTCAGTGAAACATAATTTCAAAAAAAAAGTTTGATTTTATAAAAGTTGTAAAACAAAAGTTGTTCGCCTAGACGTCTAAAACAACCGCCTTTCGGCTTAAAGGGGCTTACCCGCTACACCTTGTATAGATACCTATATTACTAAATTGAAATAACATAATTAAATACTTATAATCTAATAATACTAATCTTCGTCAAACGGATATGTTCGAAGATAAGTTAGAGTTCTCTGTTTAAACTTCAACCTTAGTAGTATTAATGAAGACGCGCTATAAAGTTCGTAGCGGCAGGTGTTGCTAGACTATAAGTTACTCATTTTCAATTGTTTTCGGATTTAGTCTAGTAAAAGAGATAGTTGATCCTACCATACTAATATTATAAATGCGAAAGTTTAAATGTTGATTGTGTTCTGTCACGCAAAAACTACTGAACCGATTACGATGAAACTTGGTAAGTATGCAGACAGGTGAAGATCTGGATTACAACATAGGTGGAACGAACTTCCGCGGTTGAAACAACAAGGCGCAACTATATCTTTTATCTATTAAAATTTACCCAAAAACATTATCAAATATTTGATTAATGCTGATCGTTCCTTCTTAACTGATTATTTCAGTGGCAAACTTTCCGATATGTATTCAAAATGTACTATTACATAGGTAAGTGTTTGGATAATCTACAATTTATGTCCGAGGTACTGCTGCTGGTACGGTCATTCATATGTATTACAAAGTAAGCCCACGTGTTGTCTTGTCAGTCATTCAACAGTACCTGTCTATGTACGTATCTTCTTATTTCTTTTCTAACTTCTTACTCAATATTATAAACGCGAAAGTTTGTATGTAGGTATGTGAGGTTGTTACTCTTTCACGCAAAAACTATACTGAACCGATTGCGATGAAACTTGGAATATAGGTAGCTGGGGACCTGGTTTAACACTTAGGCTACTTTTTATCCCGATATTCCCGCGGGAACGGGACATAGCGGGTGAAACCGCTAGTATAATAATAACCAGCGCAGAGCTAGTATAATAGTAATAAAAGTAATAAATGAACGAACTGCCAAAATATTTTTTATTCGCATCGGATCACGAATATTGAAAAAATTCTAGCTCAACGAATTATAGACTACCTTGAATCATAGCGATATTTTTCCCTCAATCCCCCCTTTTATTCTTTGGTTTTCTTTTTAGTAAAAAGATTTAATTGGAAGCCTGAGAATTCAATAAAACGTTATTGGAGCATAAGAACGTTCAGATTTTTATCCTTCTAACTGCACTAACATTTTAACTGTGTATGGTTGTGTATTTCTTATTCCTTCTCGCAAAATCCAGTGATCCGATTGCGATGAAGACTTATCAAGACTAACTCGCGATCTAGAATAACAAATAAACTTATAGAAAAAACTTCACATCACAAAGAACACCTCCCAAATGTGTCTCAACTCTAATATATATTGGACCAGTGGTCTAGGGCGTCTAAAATATTATTTTATTGTTTAGTTAATCAGAACTTTGAATTTTAAATGTATTGTTCTCCTTCATTTTTTTTGACCACATCACGTGCAAATAGGTAACATTTATTCATTCATTAAATTTCTTCTATCTTGCATAACCTACCTAGCTACCTATAGTTACCTGTGTGCAGCAACTGTTTCACCGTCGATAGTTAATACTAACTGTTATATAATCTATGGCAGCGCCTACTCGTACTTGTTCATAATTTTTCTACCCACGTATCCAACAGTAAGATTGACCCCTAACGACCTAAACAAGTATATTGTATACATATAAGTACCTAGATTAATATTTATTAATATAATTATCTATTTCTGTAATATCTCATGTATAACGTTAGTTAAAACAACAAAACATTCCACTCACTACAAAATCAGATATTCGAACAAAGAAAATTCAATAATATGAGGGCAGCCGGGTCGTAGTTAGCGACGGGATTTGACCGCCCGGTTATTGGAAGCTATTTGAAAGCCGTCTGTGGTCACCCTACAAGAGGTTTCACGTTATTTACGACTTGCCTCTACAGACCTTTATTAACATGTAAATACATACTAGCTCTTATTCCTACAAGCTGTGACTTTCTTCTTCTCCTCTAAGTTCTACGTATAATAAATTGAGTGACTGAAACTCTAAACTGCGCACTAACTTCAAGTACCTACC
Organism: Idaea dimidiata; assembly: GCA_949358125.1. Lineage (NCBI taxonomy): Eukaryota > Metazoa > Arthropoda > Insecta > Lepidoptera > Geometridae > Idaea > Idaea dimidiata. Next base: position 8,155,940 of record OX442336.1, on the reverse strand, counting down.
TTGTACACGCAGCGCCAACTATTAGGTAAACTGTGCTAGTTTAATTTTTAAGTGTTTATTTTCAACTTGTATATATAAATAATTCATTTGTATATACGATTTGAGTGTATGTTTATATAATACACTCAAATTGTACAACACAAAAAATATTTATTTATTTATTTACGAAACATACCTACCTACAGCACATGAAACATCATTCCCATTTCTCTATTTCCTGTTACGGAAACATTTGACAAATACCATAGCCGGTTTTATAAAACAGTTCCCGAGAAACCAAATATTAAGCGTTTCATCGAAAACATAGAAATTGCTATTCAAAATTTTAAAGCCTATAAAATGAAATTTCAACATTTCGTGAAAAACAGTAAAAAACGGATCAAGCAACTTAAACTTATTAGTTTCAACATATTAACAAAAAGATGAATTAATAATGAAATTAGCTACCTATTATTTCTGAGTGATTAAATCAGATGCAGTTTCTAAAATGGAAGTATAGAAGTATGTTTTATTGTACCTACGTATTTCTTGTGACTAATTAGAACTGTTTTACAGTGTGACCAATCAATTTTCAATTTCAAAATATCTTTATTAATAAACATGACAACTTGAGCTTAAATAACATTGCCAGTGTACGTAAAAAATAATCCTAGCTGTTGTTGTTATTGTACTACAATTCGTTTTTTAAAAACTAATCATGTATAAAACTTGCAACATGAAAATTAAATTTTTGTTCATAACGGTTAATTAATAAAATACAATGAGAGCATAACAATATGTTTGCTTTGAAACTAGCGAAACATTTATAACTTAAAATATTCGTTTGGTAATTGGGGTAGATTTAAAAAAAGAATAATACAAATGACTCGCTCGAGTCGAGCTGTGACGTCGTTCACCAGCAACAAGAAGTAGCAGATCGCGTTAAGTGTGTGACCAATACCTACAATAATACCATGATACAAACTGATCAACACAATAGTTAGTGCTTTTTATGTTATGATGACCAGTTACAACATTATTAAGGGCGACTTGCATAACACTATTTAAAAACATATTTAATTTAAAAATAATTTATGGGAAATCGAACATTGGACTCTATTTCATTAAGTGGACGAATGATAATATGTTGCCACACATTGACAGTTTGACAGATTTTAAATACGATTAACAGCTTAAACATGTTTAGGAACCGTTATGCAAGCCGGCCTTAGTTATTAGTATTACCTAAATCATAAAAAGTAACTATACTCCACGATAATGTGGTTTTCTATTGGTAATTTTCTTTTAATCGGTCCAGTAGTCAGAACCTTATCGAACAAACAAAGATACAAACAAACAGAATAATAAATCTTGCTTCTTTATAATATTACTAGTTGCGTCCCGCGGTTTCACCCGCGGAAGTGAAAAACGCGTCATCACGGGCGCGGGCGGCCGAGCGTTTCTCGAGCGGTTGCACTTTTTCGTTCATTTCTCGGGGTCATCTAATTGGATTTTGATACAAAGTATACCACGACGCTCTTCGAAAATAGAACTATCCAATATTAAAAACCAGATTGCAATCGGATTAGTTGTTTTTAATTGTTTAAGGAACAGACAGAGAAGCAGAGAAACCGACAAACAGACAGACAGTCATGAATTTTAAAAAATTATATAATTTTGTTCTACTTCTTATCCTAAGTCCCCTAGACCACTTTTCTTTTAATTTACTTCCAAGTACAGACTTTTGTCTTCTCTTCCTGTATTATAAGTAGTTTAGAAGATTAGCACAGATAGAACAATCTAAAATTATAAACCGTTATTAAATTCGACGTCTACAAATAAACCGCGGTCTATTTGAATTTGATTCTACTCAATACTTATTCGAATTTCGTTTAACAAAAATCATATCGAGGTAACAATAAAGAATCACTCATGCAAACTCCTATAATTCTCGGAATATGCAGGCACAGACACAAACTATGGGAGATGCGACACGAACGAACGCTACATTCATTCTATGCGCATAAATCGCATTTGCATTCATTGAGAGTGATTGTTCCATGCTCTCCGATAAATTACGGTTAAATAATGTATGCTGTGAAAACTCCATCTTTGAAACAATACGTTTTATAATGAAGATAATAATTTACAAGAATTGTTTGTACCTAGTTGTATATGTAAGTACATTGTACCCTTAGAGTATACATAAGCAAACTATAGAGCGCTGGTATGCAAGTATGAACTGTAAGCACCGGTATGAGCAGTAAAAAATGAAAAAAACGATGACATCAGTCACCTAGGGTTACGGGAATTAACTGTTTCTCTCGTTAGAATTTATTCTAGTGATAATTATGGTGAAATGTTCAGTGCCGCAGTGTAAAAATGATTCCCGGATCACTATTCAACTTCGACATTTGAATATCTATGTATGGAGCATCTGTATGCTTACACTTTGCGCATTAGGCAAATACCCTTAGGCGCGCTCTATAGTTTGCTTATGTATACTCTAAGATTGTAGCCAGTTAGAGATTTACCAGCGTTAATGATTCTTAAGGACCCACGTCGGGTCAGAGAGCAGATATGATACTTCTCCAGCTTTGTCAATCTTGCGCCTTAAGCTTTATTTCACTCCAGGTCAGCCTCGTGAATTTAGCTTCTGCTTTGATTGAGCGTCGCCATGTATGCTTGGGACGGCCAGGTTTACGTCCACCTTGCAGGTTGTAATTAAGGGTTTGTTTGGGGATACGGTCAAAGTTCCTACGCACAGTATGACCTACTCAGCTCCATCTTTGTTGTCTGATCTGCACATCTATAGGATCGTCACAGCACTGCCCCCAAAGATCTAAGTTGGCGATTGTGTCAGGCCAGAAAATTTTCAGGATCTGCCATAAATAGCGGTTAATAAATACCTAGAGTGATGTAGTTATAGTTTTCGTGACTTTCCATGTTTCACACCCCCCTATAGGCTTCTAACGTTTCTACCATATGATTTATACCTACTGATTTATAGTTGAAGGCAAGCGAAGGCACCTTTTTATCTATTATTTAATAAATCATTTAAAAATAGATAAGACACAAATACATAATATCATTATTTATATAGGCTTTTATAACAAAAAAAAAAACAAGAAAATACAAGTATTTTTATGGCATCGGCAATAGGTATATATTCGAGTTCGTTAATAAAATGAACAAGTCCGACTATTTACAAATTGTCCGCGTTGCATCTGTGAGCGGATTTTGAGCGTGAACTTTTGCTGGAAGCATTGTAAAAGCACCGAACATTGTAAAAGCTGACTGGCGGCCATTAGTACGCTCGCTAATTACGGATGAACCGTCCAAATCCGCGCGCTAGTGTACCTATCTACATTCTACACAGTTTGCGCTGCACCAGACCCTGCAGCTCGCTCTAACAATGTGACTTCAAACAATACCTACGGTACGCAGAGAGAACGTATTGATCTGTTCAAATATCGCCTATTTCAAAAAACAAATTAGAAGTCAGTACAGAGAACTCTAGCTTTTTTATTGTGTATGTAAGAGCGTGCACGGTTTATACTAGAATTTATTAATTTCATTAAGAGAACCGATAAAAGTCCAAATTCAATGATCCCTGCAATATAAAACGAATCCAGAAAGTCTGGACAATCTGGCGTCAGATTCAATTCAGCGTCTTCGTTCGTAGAGTACAAAAAACTTTTAACTGGCTAATGTTGACATCGCTACTACCACGTTAATGTTATTCAAGGGTAAATTTTTGTAACCTTTTTTAATTCCGTTTATTCGCCATTTTTGCTATTCAACTACAACCAAACTCTGTAGATGACAATACTGATGATAAATGTAACGTAAATAAAACTAAGTTCGAATAATTTTAAAACAAAGATAAGACAAACGACTGATTTAAGAAACTTGCACGTCCCATCGTGATTATCAACTGAAAACTATATTTCTTGACATTTTGCGTGTTTAACTTTATGCGTGTTTGACCAACTATCTTGGTATGGGGCACATCCAAGTTATACCTATCATAGCAAAATGAAATTTTTCTACATTAAGATTTTCATCATTGCAATGAATATACCTAGTACGTTTTATACAGAAATCTTTGGTGTGTTTATATTCAGCGGAAATACTATGTAATTTGATAAAGCTCTTACTGTAACATAGATCTGTATAATTAGGGCTATCACTGGTGAAATAACTGGAATTTGTTCTGTATTGTAGATGGCTTTTTTCTAACGTCCTTACGTCCCGTTGCATGTAGATGTACCTACTGACGTAAAGTATATACTATTATGTACCCTGGTAAGTCAGTAATTAACAATAAGTTACCTTCATCACACCATTACATTGTTGGAATGTGCCTATCTATTTAAGGGCTGATTTTTCAAATTCCTAGATAGAGATATCTGACAAATAAAATGTAACACCACAGAATAAAAAACGCCCCTATGATATTTATAAAAAGAATAAAAATCTAAATTTAGAAGATCAAAATTTGAAGGATTTTTAATTTATTTGGGTTCGAACTTATTCGACAGATATCTTTTATCCGTAGAATGAAAAATGATTGATTGGTTGATTGATTAACACTTTATTGTACCAAAAACACAAATAACAACGAATTAGACGGAAAAACTTAAAAACTGAAGTGGCACAATGGGCGGCCTTATCGCCTATGGGCGATCTCTTCCAGGCAACCAATGAATGGATAAAGGAAGGACTTGAGGAAGGGGATGTGTAAAAATCAGGCCTAAATCGCAAAAAAAAAACAACTAGGGGAGTGTCGTGCTCTATTACACTATAAACTATTTTTAGATGAATTGCCGTTTGAAGATTTATCTCTTGAAGAATAGCATTGGTACACTTTTTACACCGATCGCGACCCCGGATTTAAGCAAGGAAAACTCCAGGGTGCAGCTAGTTGGTTTATTTTAATTATTTCATACTAGCTGCGCCCCGCGGAATATCGGGATAAAAAGTAGCCTATGTGTTAATCCAGGTCCCCAGCTACCTATATTCCAAGTTTCATCGCAATCGGTTCAGTAGTTTTTGCGTGAAAGAGTAACAACCTCACATACATACATACATACTTACATACAAACTTTCGCGATTATAATATGAGTAAGATATTTTTTTAACTTTAAATGCTGTACATAATGTTACTCTTTTTATCCGAATCGGAATCTTTCTAAGACCAGCAGTAAAACTGCAAATCTTGAAACTTATTATTTATCTGTCTGCTTTACGGAGAAGTCGTATTTTACACCTCCGTTTACACAATAATAAAGTTAAATTGCTTGCTATTTTTCTTGATATTTCAGACATCAAAATAAAGTAAAGTACCTACCTATTTATTTCACTTGATAAATAGATGTTGAATAATTGCGTTAAAGTAAGTCAAATTATAGTTAACTTATACATAGGTATGTAATTTTTAGATACGTACCTACATACATTAAAATATACCTAATACATGTGAAAACTTGTAAAAGGTGTTGCGTTAATTAATTTATTGTATCTTAGTTTTCATTCACTGTATGTTTTCCAAATAAATACCTAAATAAAAATAAAATAAATAAAAGTAATTGAATTGGCTAAGAAAAATAAGATTTTTTAAAGGTATCTCACTAGTTAGGACCATTGGTATTTCATCTGATGGTAAGTGAAGCCTCATCTAGAAAAGAGTAGACAATAGTGGAAGCGAAAGTTTGCAAATATGTATGTCCGAGGTACGTATATGTGACTTAGTTACTCAACAACGCAAAACTACTAAAACGATTGCGATAAAACTTGGAATATAGGTAGCTGGAAACCTGGCATATCTCATAAGCTACTAAATCTTTTATCCCGAGACTTACACGGGTAAAACCGCGGGGCTCAGCTAGTATTGAATAAAACAACAGAATTTCAGATTATTCTTGACTGATATTTAATAAATTTATATAAACGAAATCAGTGATGTGAAATTTTCATTTCATTCGACAAATGACATTATACTAAACTGCAACATAGACTGTCGTGTTGTGAAAGAAAAAATGTAACATTTCATTTTATTGTGTTATTTTTTTCTTTTAAACCTTCTGTTTGGCACGATTTTGAAGACATTTTTTACGTAGGTATAAAGCTGTGTCCCTCAGTCACCCCCGCTTAATTCTGGGGGTTCAAAAACGAATGTCAACATCATTAATAAATAAGGTGTAGTCGGTTAAATCTGATATACTTATTCAATAGGATAATTCCGAATTTATTCAAAAATCGTTTTTATTTGACTCTGACTTAGAATTTATTCCGGATTTAGCTCACATTCCAGAATCTTTCAGAGTTACTCGATTACACTTAAGATGTCTATGCCGTTTTGCATAACATTTCTGTAATATAAAATAAATAATAATGATATAGTAAATATTTGTCCCGTCTATCAACCGTTTCTCACTATTTTTATTAGAACTTCGGGTCTCGAAAAAAAGTGTTTATCAACCTGAAAATACAATCCTGAAAAACATAAAAAATAACACTATCCCAGTATAACATATATCCGTTAAGATGTATAGATAAATTACCTGAAATGTATTTTATGGAATCCTATAACTATAATTACCCAATTATGTATTAATAAATACCGATAACAGTCAAATAAAATTCGATTCACAACTCCACCATTCAAATTCCGAATTGAATTCAAATATTTCATCAAAACCTTCATGAATAAAAGGTAAAGTGATTTATCAAGTTCAATGGAAGACATTTATCGAATCACCACAAACAGGGTGCTTACTGGCAACTACCATAAAGACCGCCATCGGATGTGACTGAATGCCTTCGATTTAAACGAGCCCAGCCGTTGCCTAGCACGATATATTACCCCTTCATTGTTGGTTATAAATTCAATTTCTAATACATATCTTCATTTAGTTTTCTATGTTCCGAGAGAGAAAAGGTAGTGATTTTTATAACCGATATTCTCAATTCGTCGCGTACGTATATATATTTTTATGTTTGTTCATAAAACTGCAATTTAAGAGGGGTACATACGAGCTAAACTGAAAATCCCTGTCAATTCATCGGAAATTGTTAATTTTTATCTGGCGCAATGTTTTATAATATTTTCGTTGGTAAATGACATTGTTCCCTACATTTTGGTGTAGATTTTAAATAAAAAGTCGAAAGGTATTGAGGCACATTTTAGACAAAATAAAATATTTTTGTCCATTATGTCCTAAGGCTTCGAAACAATAAACTTTTGTGTTATTCCAGGGCATTGGTTACGTATATTCCAAGTTTCATCGCAATCGGTTCAGTAGTTTTTGCGTGATTGAGTAACAAAGTCATAGACAATATACATACAAACTTTCGCGTTTATAATATTAGTAAGATAATAGGAAGAAAGAAGTAAGATATTAGTGCAGTCTACTTATTCCGAGCATACAAAAATGCAGTATAAAATGACATTAGTTAAATCTAAGTTAAGTTATCTTATATTTATACCAGCACAACAATAATATTGTATTTATTTTTCTGTAGCTGCGCCCCGCGATTTCACCAGCGTAACTCCCGTTCCCGCGGGAATATCGGGATAAAAGTTAAGTTATGCCCGGTATCCAGCTACATATTCCAAGTTTCATATTATCAATCAATTAAGTAGTAACAAAGTCAAATACAGACATACATTTTGATTAAAGATAATGGGCCCTACCATAAGTCTTATAAGTCGTCGCGTTGTCGTTCAGCTAAAAAAAAAAAAATTAAAAACACATCAAATAATTAAAAAAAAAACACTAAATTAAAAAAAAAAAGATTTTTTAATTGTCTGTGGTTTTTAAAAGTAGTTGGGGTATTTTTTATTTAAAATTTACTTTATTTTTTTTGAACGACAAAAGAACGACATAGCAACGACCAACGAGCATAGTAGCGCGGATTATCTACTAACGAATAAGTTTGAACCCAACCAAATTTAAAAGCCCTTAATATTTTTTTCTTTTTATTATCATAGTGACGTTTTTTATTCAGTTTGTTACATTTTATTTGTCAGACATTTCTATCTAGGGATTTGAAAAATCAGCTCTAAACAATTAAGGGCCTATATAACCTTAATAGCGTGACAGGGATAAAGCTAGCGAATTTCAGATGTGAAGTGAAGGACGTAAGATGCGACTATGCAACATTTTATTGCGTAAAATCAAACAATTGCTAGTTTCAAGATAACTATAAACGTTAATCTTGAAATTCGAAACATTCACTGCCTGTATTGAGCTAAGTCCAGTTCTTATACAAAGTTTTATTCGTTTTCGTACAATATTGACTGAGTAATATCACTTATTTGTACAATTTAGAGGGAAGTTTGGATTTTTTTTCTATCGAGAAAATTTTCAGGTATCGTGGTTTCACGACATTCACGTGTTAGTAAATATTTTCGACTTTAATAAATATGGTTTAATTTTTTTTTTATTTCAAATAACTTTTGTTGTAATTCACCCTAGAAACATCAGTTCTGGCCTACTACGGCCCCTTAAACAAAACAATTACTTTCCAATAATTTCTAAACCCTTCATAGTTTAGTTACGAAGGCTATCCAAAGGTTGCCTCCCGCGGCGGTCGGCGTCCAATCAACCGCGAAGGAAATTAAACAGTAGAATTTATTAGGAACACCGAGAAATAATAATCCCTAACAACCACTTCCAAGGCCGGTTAATTTACTTGTAATGTGAGTATTAAATCTAATACTCCCAGTAATTGGATCGCTTTTACGGAAACAAATTAAACCAATTGTTGGTTCTGATAGCGTGAAAGTAAAGTTGAAACGAAAATTGGAAGGAAAGTATTTAGAAGTGATCTGGAAAGAGGCCGGTTCATTTAATGTGTATCAGTTCCTTTGCATTTTGTTAACGACTGCCTAAAATATGGGTTTGGGGAATTAAAACCGTAATAAATGTTAAACTTAACTATTGTATTCAAATAATTTTATAATTAGGTAGGTATTATTAGGCACATCTGCTGCAGAACAGATATGGTTTTCCATCTTTTCTCAATTTATGGTGGTACCTATTGTCGACCAACTTTAAGATATCTAAAAATCTATAAAACCTTTCACACCAATATTATAAATACGAAAGTCTAAATATGTTTGTTTTTTCAATCACGCAAAAACTACTGAACCGATTGCGATGAAACTTGGTATACAGAGAGCTGGATATCTGGATTAAAACAGGTATTTATCTCGATTTTCAAGGTCGGGACTTACGCAGGTTAAATCGGGGGGTGCAGCTAGTAAGTATTATCTTAAATATTAAAAATGAATCCCTTTTTTCCTTGGTCACGGCATCACGCGTAAGCGGTTGGACCGATTTTGCTTATAAATGCTTTTTAGTTGTGTTTGTTATTGACAGGAGAAGATTTTTATCAAATATAAAATGTTGAACCGATTTTGATAAATTTTGGCATGGAGATAGATGAGATCATGGAGAAGGACATAGGTTACTGCAGGATCGGCATTTACGCAGGTAAAACCGCGGGGCGCAGCTAGTTCCCTATAAAATAGTAACACATGTCATATCCATTCAAATCTATAGTATCAACATTTGAATAGAAAAGTGATTTGAATAGATTATTTGATTATTGAATAGAATCTAGCTTTGAATAGATTACACAAATCGATTATAGATTGTGACTATCTCCACTAACAACCATAACTGCAAGTAGCAGACCAGGTACCTACATGCTTCCAAATAATGATATTTTATTCATACTCGTAATCTTCGTATTTAAGTATTCATACAAACGTATACCACAGTGCATAGAAAGGCTGGGGAATAGGGCGCAGCAGTATGGAAACTACGTACAAATGTTCGAAAACGGCTCATTCACACAAACATAATCCGCGCTACCATGCTCGTTTGTCTTTGCTGTCGACCTTTTGTCGTTCAAAAAAATAAAGTAAATTTGTAATAAAAAATACCCTGACCACTTTTTAAAACCACAGACAATTTTAAAAAATCTATTTATTTTTTTGTAGTTTCTTTTTCTTATTTTTTTAATTATTTGATGTGTTTTTAATTTTATTTTTTTTAGCTGAACGACAACGCGACGACTTATTAGACATCATGGTATATGATATGTGTGTATATATGTGCGTATGTCCAATATTATTTGCGTTGACGAGCCTCTAAGGGGGTTTCGCGTAAATGTCAGTACTGAGTGCCGCGTCACGACGAGTGCGCATACCTACATAAATACATGCTACGTAAAATAATCGAAGTACCTACTCATTGCAAAAGTTTTCCAGTCGTAGACCAACACGGGTAACTAATTAACCAATCTCCGTAATGTGGTTTATTTACTGCTCTGGTTACTCAATTAGGTAGTTATTTACTTCCACCTCTAGTCTCTACTTCCGTCTATTTATCACGGTGTTGTTACAAAAGTTTAGTGGAAAGAGTTTTGGAGTGGACCCCTGTGTCGTCCCTCCTTAAGATTGATGATTCCCCTCATTCGACCGCATTGCCTTATATAACTTTACCTAGACTCCCTTGCCTGCCTGCCTACGCTATTATTCATTCATTACTGTTGTGAGTTTTACATTCCAACTCTGTACCTTCCTTCACAATAGGTATCTAGAGTTCAATTAAATTAAATTCTTTTTTCTGTTGTTTCTTCGAGGAGGAAGAATAGACATTTTAAGATGAATTTACTTACCAAATAAGACATCGAATTAAACAAAAAAGCTTTTTTTCTTGATGAAACAAAATTGATAATAGTGCCTCAAATTAAACTTGCAAGATTCCGCCCGGATCGACAAAAAAACAAACAAGAATAGTGAGAGTATAAAAACGTTAGAAAAAATTATTCCGGAAATGCACTCTTAGGGATGATTTATATTAGACAGTCACGAGCGCGGGCCGGGTCCGAGCTTCGTTATCCATTGCTCGGCGACAGGCGATCGGTCTGTTGCAACCAGAGTGGCGGCCGAGCAATGGACAACGAAGCTCGGATCGGACCCAGCCGGTGCTCGTGACGGTCTAATATAAGTCATCCCTTAATGGGCAAATATGGCGACTCATTATATTAAGACCTTATGATACCAACTTACTGATCAATTCCTTTGGAAGTGAAGGTCTGATGAGAACGAGAAAGAAAACGATTAAAAGAGAGGGAAAATGTGATAATTTGATAGATAAACTTTAGCCGAGTACTAAATGAATATCACCTACTAACATTTTACACGAGAGAAAGTCAAGGTACTTTCTGTAGTACGAAGAATAATAAAACCACGCTCGTATGCAATACATAAAATGCTATTAACTCTATGGCATTTTAAAAGTGTTATTTTTATTTTATTTTTTTAAAAGATGAATCGACCTCAACGAAATTCGGAGGTGTTGATTGAATCCATAAGATTTGACGTAACGGGATGAGTGGACTACAGAACCCATTTATTATAAGTTGAGACGGGGCGGTCTAACGTCCACCTAAACTAATGTTTGTTAATAAACATCATGAAAATTAAATCAATTAAATTCAATTAAAGTAGAGACAAGGGCCTCTACTTTAATTCTTCGAACGGTAAAATGAACTAAACGAACGAAAAATAACTGTCATCCAGAAAGAAAATCTGTCATAATGCCTACATGCTACAGATGTGCTACAGTTACTATAATGACATTTTTTTTCTAACTGGATGACAGTTTTTGATTCGTCCATTCGTTCGTATAATTCAAATAGATGCCAAATTTCAATTGAATACTGCACGAAAACCTACGTTAAAGAAATAGCAGCCAACTCGACTTTAACTAAATAATCGAGCTAAAAAGTCGCAAACGTTCTAACTTTTTATGCATGACTTTCTTTTCCAAGTACAAAAAGCATGACGATAAAACCTTCCCTTACTTATTGCTACAGGTCGTAAGTACGTACAGGTCTGTCCCTATAAACTTTGAAATCGCCTCTCGACGCCCGACTCCTGCTGAAGCCTCATTCAAGCCACGTACAGTAAGCTTTCATTCAAATGTACGTGTCGGGTTTTCGTTGCAATTCGTGTACTTTGTCACAAAGTGGAAACCTATAAAACTTTCGGCACGCCCGGCGCCGGGATAGGTAACAACATTGGTCGAATGGCTACTAGAAACACGTACCGGTCAATCGTACTCTGATAAGTCCCAAAAACCTAATTATCTTGACTCTGCGCTTTTGATCCGACGAAAGACTTACAAATAGCAATGTTAGAACTGTACTTTGAGAATGACACACGTTGTTTTTGCTTGTACAATTTAGCATACCTAATAGTGTCAATTTGTTTTATAATTTACCCTAATAGCCATATTTTATTTTATTTTGTTTGTGTTTTATTATTTAAGTAGTTTCATTTTAGTTTTTATATTAAGTATATTTTTTATTTATTAATTATTTGGCATTGTATTACATGTAGTTTAATAATGATTAAATTGCTTATATATAGCCATATTAATAAACGTGGAATAAGGACGGTGTAATTAGAAAATGTTTTGTCTTTTTCCGTGACAGTACATTGTCAGACAAAAGCAAAGAGTAATAAAATTACTCCGACTTTACTTCACGTCTATTAATAAGGAAGAGAGAGTTAAACCAAACAATTTTCTCAGCAGAGTCTAGTCAAGTACAAGCGATAAAATTCGTAGCTTCGTAGAAGTGCTACGAAATACGAAATATTTATAACTAGATGAATATAATAATACGAAGGTTGTCTGGCGGAGACTCTCAGCGGTAATACCGCCTATTGTGTCACTTTAGATTTCTTTATTTTTATTACGTATAATTTTATTTTATAACAGCGTTAAATAAATAATAAATAAATTCTATAAAAAATTAAGGTCCATTTAGTATGAAAAGAATAATTGCAGCTAACTTTGAGTTCAATAAACATAGTTTCATTTTGGAAGCCCAAGTTTATCTGAATATATTTCCAATAAATTTGCCAACAAGCCTTTGGTGAAATAGCTACAATCTCTTCGCGCTAAATCTCTACTTCGTTAAAATAAAAGCACACTGCAAATAAAAACCAAAGGAACTCGACCGTCTTTATTTCCCATAACCATTCAATGAAACAGTTTTCCTTATTTGAATAAGTATTGCATTTATACGTTTACAAGATTTTCACACGCGTTGTACCTACTTCTATCCAAAACGACATCGATAATGCATAAATTCGATAATAATAAAATATTGCTCGAACGTGCTCACAGTGCTCACTCTCTCCCTTCACACAAATTATTTATTCCACTATATTCCATTTTGCACACGTACTATTCCCGTTTCTAACACAAATGTGTTATGTGATCAGAGGGACGGACCTTTGAATTAACCTTGTTCAATCATATTTTTGGGGTTACGCTTGTTCAATACTGAAATTTAATTGATGGAAAGTTAATCCGTGATATATGACTTCTGGCCTAAGTCATATCGCCAAACGGACTCTTCCGTATTCCGATATGTAGACCGGAGTAGCAACAAACAAGGAGAATACGAAAATTTGGTAGGTTTACAACATACTTTCCATCCGAATCCGATCGAATATTCGGAAATTCTTTAATTGTAATATTGCCAGAAAAACTGGAGCTCAAATTTACAACAGACTACTTTTATCCGCATCTGTCCAGATATCTATAAGTGTAAGTATCTGTGAGATAAGTAACGCGCTAGATACCTTACCTACCGCTGTGCAAAAACGTGTATTTTTGTACAGCGGTAAGCAGGTATTTGGACGCGGGTGAAGCTGCAGACAAAACCTAGTGTTATAATAAACATGAAGCCTACTCGTAATTCCACACAGTGAGCCTCTACAATCTGCGACATGTTACAAAGCTCACTTGATTAATTTAATTGCCACAGGGTGGGTTTACTTCAACACAATATATACCTACTATACGTGAGTTACGTACACTGTTATTGCAGTGAATATTACCCGAGCCCTCAAGGGGTTGGACGTCATAATGAATACCTTTTTTTCATTCTGAGCCCCGTTTCCGTTGTCATACCTTACATTCGGAGCGTAACGACACTCACACGCGATGTCCAATATCGAGAGGGCTTTGTTGGCATTGTATGTGAAGTGAACGTGGAGGCCTCTCTTAATTGAAGACCATTGAATCCTCCGCGGATTACACGCTATTTGTTATAAACGTATTTCACAGGTAGAAAGTTCGTCAACATTGCATGTTTATATAAAATAAATATTTACTTTCTACCTAAATCTCTTTCTAACATGTAATTAACGTAAAATTAAGTTTATTTAAGAAGGTATTTCGTACGTAGTCCCACCTTATGTATACGAAACCCAGTGTAACCACAAAACACACCTATTCATCATGGTCAGACGTTTGTCACTCGATCCTGCCTAGCGCAACCGGCACCAGACGGTGCGTTCAAACGTCCAACATCTGACCATTATTCTATCCGGAGCCGTATCCATAGGTACGAATATGTGGAACGTTTTGCAAAATAACATACGAAACGAAATTTGTTATTGGTAACCCCCCAAATGCAAATGGAATATATTTTCGCATGGAAAAATGTTTGCGTGTGGGAAGTCTGAAATAAGCTTAGCGGAAAGTACGAAATTGGCTCGGATCTGTCGATATTATTTAATGTAGCGTACCCTCGAGCTTGTTTGTCGACTGGAAAATATTTATTACAGTTTACCTTAAGTACAATGTTTTCATACGATTTTCTTCATAAACACAACTTTTTGTGTCTTAACGTCTGATAGTATTAGGCCAAGAAAGTTTTGCAAAGACAATCCAATTAAACGTGGATGATGTATCTCAGGTAACTGTATCTATGAATAATACTCTTGGAATCAATAGAGTAATGTTACAAAGTAAGATGCCGTTCACTTTGTTACCTATATATTTACCTTACAAAGGTGTAATGAGAAGTCAATGTAGAAGTTCAGAATGTATTTGCATAAAAGGCGCGGTAGCAAATAACATCGTTGATATTGAGAAACTTTAGGCGATGTTTTGAGCAACGCACGCGGCTAATAACAACCGCCAAGACGTTCGATGTTTGCGGTTCAACTGGGGTTATCACAATGTACAGAGCTATTTCGTTTAATAAATGTACCTGAAGGTTTTTAAGTGCTCTAATTGTTTACTGTGACTACAGTGATATTTTTTTCAGTCAGTAGATCCACATTGGGGATAAATATCTCACTAGGTCCATGATGAAACTAAAGCGTCACAGTAAACAATTAGAGCACTTAAAAACCTTCAGGTACATTTATAAAACGAAATAGCTCTGTACATTGTGATAACCCCAGTTGAACCGCAAACATCGAACGTCTTGGCGGTATAAAATAAACTAATATACCAAATATACTAACTATTAATAAACACTCCTAAAAACTGCAAGTTCTGTTCCCTGCAAGTTCGCAATATCTCTACAGCGTTTCGATTGCATGCCTGCTGTGTTGAAAACACATACACAAGCTGCTAGTGCGATAAAGCTGTTAGTGTTGTATAGATTGTTATATTCATAATTTTAACCAATAGTTTTAGTTAAACGACACGTGACAACCCTGTCCATGTATAAGATCTGTCTTTATGTCTTTATCGTCCGTTGTTGACAAAGAGCTCAGCTCGGTTGCGGTTTGCTGGCAACTAATACAAATATTTTGTACGAAGACCTAAACTCTAATCTGAATTCATATCGCCGTCTAAAAGTTACATTATTCAAAACCCACCCGGTAAAGACGGAATATAAAGTAGATATTTATTACTCCCAACATTTTAGACTGATAACTGACAAAGTTCTCAATTTGAGAAAGATGAATTGAATCCCCGTTATACTAAGGCCAAAGAGTCAAAAGCCTTTATGAAAATAGGAAATCATCTAGAAGCAAGCAGTCGCTCGGCAACTTCAAAGGGTTTTCCGCCTAAACTAAGTACGTATACCTATTTTCAATAAAGCTAGTGTCACAAAGTGAATGCCAGGCAAGCGGTGAAATCTGAACGCGGGCTATCTCTGTGAAGCTTGACGTTAGGGGATGAGACACATTCCTGGCTCAAGATACACACACGGCTTTGCCACAGGAGTTAGTATTCGTAACCTCGTCTAATTTCTCCCTGCCCTCACTTTGTTTTGCGTAACGTTTCGCAGTAATTCCACTGAATATAAATGAAGTTTCCCTCGTTCTATGAATAACATTTGCTAAGAGAACAATTTACATTTTATTTAACGCTCTTGTTGCATGGTATCGTTTCCTAATACCACGCATTTTTCAGACCTCTATTAAACGCATGAGAATCGTAGAAAAAGGTCGAGTTACAATGGAATCGTTTTATTACTGCAGAAAATTTGCCGAGTAAGAACAAAAAATGCCTGTTTGAGTAATGTTCACTTTTATTAACTGTTGAAAATATTGCAGGGTGACGTGATATGATAACACACACCGAAATTACGTGAGAAGTTATTCAAGAAAGAAAAATTGGGTCACTCGTCTTATTCGATATTTAACTTTAATATTAATAAAATGGGACAGATATTGTTACGAGTATATGTATTTATTTAAAAAGGTTTTGACTGTATTTTCATTTCAGAAATAATTTTGCTCAAGCCCTCCGTGATTCGGCACGTTAAGCAGTTGGTCTCGGCTGTTTTCTGTGATGGCTGTTTCTGTGATAGATTCTGTGACAGTTGTTAGGTTTAATTAGGTTCAGCCTTTGGGCGACCTGAAAAAACTAACACTAGTTGACATACACACACCACTACAGGAAAATAAAAAGTTGCCAATGTTTCGCAACAACCTGGGCCTTTCTAAGTCAATACATTTTAATATGATCGGAACGTGGTTTAAAACTTTTTGTCTCCTTAAGAAATCGTTAACTTTGTAAAAGTCGACTTCCTCTCGTCAGGCAGTTGGACGTTTTGTGTAATAAGTTTTAATGATGTCTAACTTTATTCACAAGATAATCACCTGCACGCAGATTACGCCATCCATTAAAAGTAACTGAAAATGTTATGATAAAAATGTAGCCAGGTAGGTAGGTAAGTAGATTAATACCTCTTTAAAAGCATGTAGCTGAAAGTCAAGATTCCATTTAAAAGGGAAAAGCAAAGTTAAAATACTTCTTCGCTGGAAGATAAATTAATTTTGTTTTTAATGTTCTGTCTTTTCAGGGTTTACGATTGAAGTCCGTTTTAAGAATGTCGCTACTTACGTAGAGAATATTTATAAAGCTACCTAAACCAATTAAAATATCCTCCTGGAAGAAAACTTCAAATGAATTTTCTTCGGACTTTTTCAGTTGGTAGTTAAGTTAATAATTTTATTAAATGAAACTGCGGTAACGTTTTGTTTTGAGATTAAAATCATGAATAACTTTGATTTGTTTTTATTATTTTTCTTCTTGAGCGAGTTCTTTTTCTTTCATGCGATGTGAAAGTGGATAAGTGGAACTCCTGTAGTAGGTATATAGAATTTATTTTTTCAAATAAATGTTATGATCAAACACATCAAAAGTAGGGTAATTTGATTGTTTTCAAAAGAAACAAAGAGTTATTCGACTCAATTTCATGAATTATTCACTTGGGAAAGGTTACCAACCACGAACAACTGTAATAACCCGCAGTTTCTAACAAAACTATACAGAGTTTTATTGAACTTTACAAAATTGGTAGGTATATAATAAAATTATTTAGATAGGTTCTTTTGATTTGTAACGATAAATCGAAAGAGGAAAATGTTAATATTTCTTATGTTTATTGCTCAAGGCATTATGCTAGAACGGGGAAAATTTTGATGATGCATTTCTCCTTGTAAAATAAGTCGCGAATAATGCTTTATTCAGAATTCTAAACAAATATTTAAATAATAACCTTAGTTTTTCGCGATTTTGCATAATAAAACACAATATTTACCGAGTTTTACTCGGGTTTTATTTTAATAACGGGCGGCGCGGCGGCATGATTACAAAGTACCGAGGGAGTACCGATAAAACGTGAGTAAAACTCGGTAAATATTGTGTTTTAAGTATATAAATGATGAAACATAATATTTTCAAGGTTGTACCTAAAGTTAGCGAAACGTAGGTACATTGTCACAATGCCGTTAATAAATAAAAAGCGAGTAAAACTCGGTAAATATTGTGTTTCGTTATAATATCGAATCGCGAAAACATAAGACAAAACAAAATATTTAAATTATTCACGTTCGGGGAATATCTTCGAAAAAAAAACATAGAAATACCATTAATACTTACAGATCTATATTTGTAACGTAAATAGGTAGAAATTATACGTAATAATAAATAACTCACATTATCGTTGTTAACAAGAGCTTCTTTGCTTCGTTGTTACGAATCGAGTTAGTGCTAATGAAGAACTCTTCACGTAAATATTGCTAGAACGTGATAAGGGTTAGTTATAAAAGCATTACAAAAAACTCAAGCCTTTATAAAATTGATACCTACTCGGCTTTAATGCTTTGCTCAGCATTTTTTGACATAGTAGGAACTAGAAACTTTTAAAGGGCCGATTATAGGAAAACTGTTACATAATTAATAACTCTTAAGAATAGTAGTATTAAAAGAATAAATAAATAAATAAATATCTTTTGTTTATTGTACTTAGTATTTATTTTGATTATTTGCATTTTAATTGTATTTTAATTCTTGTCTATGAGCATTAGAATTATTCACTTCCCATTATTAAAATCGGTTAAAAACAAATAGGTGTTGCAAGTAATTGGAAAGAGTAAGAGTAGAGTACCGACATAAAGTGAAAAGTCAGCAACGGGAAGGGTTGGCTATTGTGCCGAACCATATCTCACTCGAGGATAGATAACTTTCACCGGCAAATACACAAGGGTCTGATACCGTTCCATTTTACTTTTAATGAAATACCTGTGATAAATTTAGAAGTTGTTCCTTTCAGCGGATGTTATCGTGATCCTAATATTAATTATAAATAAGACATAAGTATGTCTGTTACGTTGTTTTTTTTTAGGTTTTATAAATACTTTACATCGGAGAAAAATATTAAAGCCCGTATTCACAAACAATCGTATGACTTAATGCTTTGTCCTGCTCTTAACGAGTTATAAGCGTCAGTGAAAATGTGACAAAAGTTAATACATCTCATAGAGTCCTTCGTAAATACAAGCGTAAGTATAAGAGTGAAATCTTGGGGTGCAGTTAATATTTTATTTAGGTAAATAAATAATCCTAAATAAATATGCCAATTTCAACACTAGTCAAAACTACAAAGGAAACTACTAGAATTTGATATTTACAACGAACCAAACTGGGCCCTTTAGTAATTTTCTTCTGATTAGGTTTTATAAACCTTCAGAATAACAGACAACAATGCATTATTTGAATTAGTACATATTGTATGCTCACTCACATATTTGCCTACATGAATGCCAAAACTCATTGAATTGTAAACTATTTACAATTCAATGATACACTTTGCATCAGCGATGAGTGAGTTCAGCTTTAGTCCGTGAGCCAGATAGTATTTTTTGTCAGTCATTTCCTCTCAAGCGATAACTCGTGAAATACTTCAGAGAGTTGCATTATATAGCAAGGTGAACGTCAGCTGTCGCTCCAAGGGTGGGTAGGGGGGCGGCAGCCTTTCAAACATGTAAAAAAAAATTTTTTTTTCAGTCATTTCCTCCCGACTGAAAATTTGTTAGATGATAGATAACGTAATTATTTAAAGATAAAAAAAAGTCAGCTGGCCATACCGTGGTGGATTATACGTCAGCTGGGCACGCGAACATGCAAAAAAATTTTTTTTGTTCAGTAATATCCTCTCACATGAAAATGCGTCAGGTGATACTTTACATGTTCTTTTCAGTAAATAAAAACGTCAGCTGGCTGTATGTTGGTGGAAAGTTCGTCAGCTGATGCAGTGAAAGGTGGAGCTCAGAAGCCAGGCGTGAGCGCCGATCGCTTATTTACATTCGTCAGCTGACGGGTTTCCCACCAACTTAGAGCCAGCTGATGTTTTTGTTTATTCAAAATAGCACGTAAACTATCACGTGATACATTTTCAAGTGAGAGGAAATTACGTAACTACAATTATTTTACTTTCGACAATTTATATTTCAATTAAATTAATATTTTTCATAAATCCTACTAATATCCTACTTCCTACTAATATTATAAATCCGAAAGTCTGTTTGTTTGTTTGTTTGTTCCCTCTTCACGGCCTAACGGCTTGAACGATTTGGATGAAAAATTGCATAGGAATAGTTTAAATGATGGAGAGTAACATAGGATACTTTTGATCCCGAAAATCCCGCGGGATCGGGACTTACGTGGGTGTTAACTATTTATTGAATGAAAATTTGCATAGGGATAGTTTAAATGATAAAGAGTAACATAGGATACTTTTGATCCCGAAAATCCCGCGGGATCGGGACTTACGCGGGTGATAACTATTCAATGAATAAAAATCGACACAGGGGTAGGATAAGTGATAAAGAGTGGCATCATCATCATCATCATTGTCATCCATAGTCATTGATCGTCATCCATCGTCATCGTCATCGTCACTTACTGATGAAATACAAACTTTACCTTACTTCACCTACCTACCGCAGTGCAATAATCCACACTGAAACGGTCGCCCATTGAAGTACTGTTGAAGCCAGGCGCTGACGCGCCTGGCATCATCAGTCCTTCCCTGGTCGTGTTCGAACAACGCGGGACTTGTGCGGGTGAAACCACGGGGCGCATTTTAAAATATATTAAAACTTGAAAATATTTCCATAAAATAAATATTCTTAAGTAATATTAGCATTGAAAGAATATACGTAACATGTGTATGTAGGTATTTGTAGATGTGTAGTATTATATTATACATACACTACAGTTTCATTGAAAATAAATAACTGCTTTTATATATTATTAAATTAAATTTTTTTATTTATATATTTATCAATTTTTACGTTTTTGATTCCTATCAAAAATAGATATGAGAGTATTGATTCGATTAGTACATATAAGAGCGCGTGCACAGAGCCTTAAGTAAAATAATTGTAGTTACGTAATTTCCTCTCACTTGAAAATGTGTCAGGTGATAGTTTACGTGCTATTTTGAATAAACAAAAACATCAGCTGGCTCTAAGTTGGTGGAAAACCTCACGCCTGGCTTCTGAGCTCCACCTTTCACTGCATCAGCTGACGACCTTTCCACCAACATACAGCCAGCTGACGATTTTATTTACTCAAAATAACATGTAAAGTATCATCTGACGCATTTTCAAGTGAGAGGATATCACTGAACAAAAAATTTTTTTTTTGCATGTTCGTGTGCCCAGCTGACGTATAATCCACCACGGTATGGCCAGCTGACTTTTTTTTATCTTTAAATAATTACGTTATCTTTCATCTAACAAATTTTCAGTCGGGAGGAAATGACTGAAAAAAAATTTTTTTTTACATGATTGAAAGGCTGCCGCCCCCCTACCCACCCTTGGAGCGGCAGCTGACGTTCACCATGCTATATAATGCGACTCTCTGAAGTATTTCACGAGTTATCGTATGAGAGTAAATTGGTCATGAAAATCTGTCGCTAGCTCACGGACTACTACATGTGGACACGTTAAATTTTTTACTAGTTCGATCATAGCCAAACAGCTGAATGTATTTATTTATAACAACACAATCACACAAATCAATCGATCTGCGTACACAGGAACGCTTTGAGACAAATATTAAATGAGTACAGTAACTTTATAGAACATTAAATTGACGTACCCAGTCAGTACTCAGTCTACCCTGAGGAAACCATTAAAGTCTGTAAACACGGTGAAACGTCAGTAGGTACCTACAGCATTTAAACAGGGTGTTAATAAAAAAAATCGTTAAACCTGGCTTGCATAAACTAAACTGAATTGCATATACTAAGCTTCTTTGATGATGCTGTCTGATAACTCGATAGCCCTCAGGCTCAATATCAAATCCAGTGAGGACATAAGGACTTATTTTACAAAGGACATTCATGCAACGTACCTACAAACACGACAACAGAGCAAGTGCCGAATTCCTCAACTGTTCGTTGTTTTGTCAAAGACAAATAAATACATTTACACAGGTAAACAAGATTAAAAATATACCTCGTTAGTGTAGGCGTGATTGAACTAATAATATACCTAATAATATAGCAATTGACTGTCTAACCAAAATATTCATTTAGTAGCCGGTTTCTTCTTAATTAACCACCAACTAAATCTTTGGTTCAATATTAGTCTGTAAAATATTACTATAAACCTACGTATTTTATTTAATGATAGGTATCTAGGTAATTTAGTTTGTGACCAGCAGCCCTAGACAAAATTCTTATCGAATACCGAAATCGCCAATCGACAGATTTTTTTGTATGAAATTGACATAAGTTCGCGAAAATACACGTGCCTTTTCGCGAACTTATAATGTCAATTTCATACAAAAAAATCTGTCGATTGGCGATTTCGGTATACGATAAGAATTTTGTCTAGGGCTGCAGAGTACCTATATGAAAGTAAAAACTGTAGTAATGCGCTAAGATAGCGTAGATTCGACTACGTGCCTCGCATCCGCCAACCGAGTGACCTGCCGGAACGTCTCTCGTAGACGTCGGCGGCGGGCGGCGGTGCTCGGTTCGGTCATAAAGGAGATTAGTTTCCTTTGCCTTTTCACTGCGCCAGATAAGTATCCACGACTGGCGCTGAAGGAAGTTTGCGGCCACTCAAGAATGAGCAATCAATGATGGACGCTTCTTTGAGAACTTATTCATTGGAAAACACGACTTTATCGCCCACAGACAAGTCTACAAAGTTGACTAATTAATTATTAATTTGACTAATCAACACGACTGCATTTTGCTCATTGCAAATTCTACATGCGTAAACTCATAGCAAACAACAACATGGAGGTAGACTAATTACATTTTCATAATAAGAACATTTCTCCAGCATTCTGTTGAATGAACTCGTGGATGTGGATGACATCCAATCACAGTGTAGCAATGTAGTAATTAATGAATAAACTGCAATAGGTAGTAACTAAGATTTTTTTAAACTTTTTATTGTGGCTTCGCTTGCAAATTCAAAAGACTGTTTTCTATAATTCCATATTATTTTTGTTTGTTTTAGATGATTTTATAAAACAATGTTAATTAAAAAAATAAAATAAAGGATGTTGGATAATAGGTACGCAATGGTTGAGGAAACAATCTGAAGAAAATGATGGTAAATCAGATACGAACTCAATTTTCAAATGGAAAAATCTCAAGCTCAGATACAGGATTATGAAAAAGAATGCGACGAGAGTTGGGTGGATCAAGCAGTTCTTTATCAAAACATAAACCATGCCTGCAGCTCAATAGAGCTCGGAATTCAATGAAATGATGTAATTATTGAAAAGTGCACTTGATAAATTCACTCTTGTAACTGAAACTTGAGACAGGGACAAATATTTGAATAGAGTTTTGCTTTTGTTACTTCGCTGAGTATTTTGTTCCGATAGAATATAAAACTCAATCCTTTATTATTGGGTACTATTGTAAGTACCAAATAAAATAGAAAAAGAAAGTAGAACAGGCTTGAAAAAGGAGTCTCAAATAAGGGCTACGAATCGTCGGATCGACATTGCAACTATTTGCAACAATGCTGATAACAAAAACAACGAGATAAATCAGTAAAATAAGTTTTACTTTTTAACGTAAAAATAAGTCTGAATATTTTTTATTTAATTAGCAGGCACCAATTTACCCTAATTATCAAATTGATCTCAACTCTACAAAAATATAATAACGACTCGAATATATAACTGATATATGAATAGGTATATAATATATTTTTTTCTATCAGAAACTTCAATAAGCTTACCTAAATAATAGGTTATTCGTCATTAAAAATATTTCTTTCAAAACATTCGTGCGATATTCATGAGTGTGAAGCGTTTAGAGCAATAATACTTCTTGTAGGTAACGAACGTCATGACTTATTCATGTCCTGAACGTAGATCTATGCAATAAGTTTCAAGACTTTAGAGCCGTATAATAAATGAGACGATAACGATCGACTGGTTTGGTTACAATACTTTCGATTACTGACAGATTTAAGGGCGTATAATAGCAGTGCTGTTTCCAAACAAATGTACTTACCTACTTACAATTTTTTTTTAAATTATAATGGAGCACAATTATTTTCCGGGTTTAAGGCCCCACACTCACCTAATGACGTGATAGGGATAGGGCTACACAATACAAATCAAAATACAGCAAAAATATGCCGTAAAAAAACGAAAATATTTGTTTAGTTGTTGTAAGACGATTTAGTTAGTTCTAAGTAATTAGGATTGAAATAAGGTAAGTAATATACCTAGTCATAACCCAACTTTCAATTCTATTGCAAGTATTTTACAGGATGGAACAGATACGAGTACATCTGCTGCAGGAGTAGAGGATGTCTCCACTCCAGGAATATCCTATAAAATACTTCAGGGCCTTGATTCTCTAAAAACATAGCATGCGACAAACAGGCGGGATGCATGAGCATTGCAGAAGTCTATTTGTTGCAGGAGTAAAAATAATAGCTATTCTATAACTTCTTTTTATACTGATTGGTTGAGGAACGAGGGGAGCTATTTAAATAATTAAGTAGCCCTTAATTTTGAAGGCTACTGAACTAATGAAGTAGTAATTAAGTAAAATAACACTTACAGAATACGAATTAACGTATTATACACCTCTTGCACGTCGCCTGCATTCCGCCGGCATTCCGCATGCTATGTCCTTACCGAATCGAGCCCCAGGATTATCAAAGCGCAGAAGTAAGAAGAAGTACCTACCTATCCTCTTTTGTCCGACCAGTAAAATCACAAATAAAGACCTGATAAAGCTGGAGCTGGATCAGCCACACCCTGCGTAGAGATTCCGACAACATACTAATGCTATAAGACATACCGAAACCGAAACTATAGAGGCCAAACTATTGTGATATCATATTGTGATTGTCAAAAAGCAGAATCCGGCAAACTACCTTTAAATCCGACCATTGCGGAACCAAAAAGAAGGGTACCTACCTAATTTTAACACGCCTAGAAGTTTCATTATTAATTAGCTAGAAAAAGGGCGAACTGCAATGGGTTCAGGAAAAGAGTAATAAATTCTGTAAAATCATCTATAATAGAATCGGAAACATATATTATATAAAGCAAATGAATATTTCATTACAATAACGTGGACATAAGGTAACAATAACCAATGAAAAGGCAACTAAGGAGGTACCTCCTGAGTTATAGAAGGTATACATACATTTTCAGCTGCCAATCGGTACAAATATCTGCCAAATATTATTAGGTAATTCCTTTCCGTACACATCGAGATTTGTCTTCATTATAGGGGCACATATCTGGAAAATATTGTTATTTTATTTTGGTAAGAACCTATATTTATTTAGGGGGAATACACTGTAACGTAATACCTCAACCTACAAAAAGGTTAGACAGTTAGATAAATCTATTAAACCGGGATATACAAGATGTAACGGGTAAGCCCTTTTAAGTTGAGAGGTGGTTGTTCTAGGCGTCTAGGCGAACAACTTTTGTTCTACGACTTTTAAAAATTCGAACTTTTTTTTGAAAATTTTGAGGTTATGTGTCACTGAAAAAACAGCTGTTTTTGAAAATAAAGATAATTGAAGTTTCCATTGTAGTAGACCAAACTAAATGAAAGGACAACATAAGGTCAATGACCTCGAACTCTAAGAAACAGCTGTTGTTCAAGTAAACTTTACACTAAACATTTTCGAAAAGTACTTGGAATTTCAAAAGTCGTAGAACAAAAGTTGTTCGCCTAGACGTCTAGAACAACCTCCTTTCGGCTTAAAAGGGCATACCCGTTACATTTTGTATACGAGCTTAACTCAAAATCCATGTCGGGTTCATCGACAATAAATCATGAATGATGGAATGTCCTGAAATATTTTTAATGCATTAGTAGACCTACATTTTGATGTAGTTCCTAGACCCAACGGGGATTTTGAGTTTACTTGTAAATATCTTTTGAAAAAGTCAAAAATTAATCGCCGATTTATGTTACGTACACGCATAACTTTCGGCAAAAATGTATATTTCTAGTTTTTGTGTTCGTTATTGAAAGGACAAGGTTTGAAGAAAAGTAAATTAAAAAAAACCAAAGTGACAAAAAAAGCCGGTTCTAATTTGACTGAGTCAGTCAAGTAGGTATCTCTATTTTACCAATATGAGACTGTTCGTCAGTTTCAGCGATTTCTGTTCTGTTTCATCAGTTAACAAGTTAGGTAATACTTACCTACCTACTTATATAAACGCCAAACAAACGACAATTATCATACATTGTGAACAATATAATAGTCTGTATAGATATACAAGCCCTGCGGTTTCACCTGCGTAAGTTTCCGCGGGAATATCGGAATAAAAAGTAGCATATGTGGTATTCCAGGTCTCCAGTTACCTATATTCCAAGTTTTATCACAATCGGTTCAGTAGTTTTTGTGTGATTGATTAACAAACTCACAGATAATATACGTGCAAACTTTCACGTTTATATTATTAGTAAGATCTAGTACATATACGTAACATATAGATTGAAACTAACTAACCGCAATGTAATACAGGTAAGTACATACCTATAATATTAACTAAGCGTATTATAATATCAATACAGGAAATTCGAGCAGAGTCATAATTATAATCAGGCCACATTGTCGAAAATTGTGCGATTCATCAATTAGTTTAAGAGTGTGCCATTTCGAATTTCAGGTGTGTCAAATTAGGTATGCAATTACTGGGCGACATATCTTATTTATATTATTTTAGGTAATTGCTATAATCATTTCCAAAAAAAAAAACGAAACGTAACCCTAAAAACTAACTAGGTATATTATTGAAGATATAGAATAAGCGCAAGGTTATATTCTATATCTATACTTAAAATAAAGGAAGAGAGGACAAAAAGTCTGTACTTGGAAGTAAATTAAAAAAAAAGTTGTCTAGGGAACTGAGGAAAAGTAGAAGAACAAAATTATATAATTTTTAAAATTCATCTGTTTCTCTGTTTATCTGTCTGTTCCTTATACAATTAAAAACTACTAATCCGATTAAAATCTGGTTTTCAATATTGGATAGTTCTATTTTAGATAAAGCAAAGGATACATTGCATCGAAATCCAATTAGTAGAACCCGAGTAATGAACGTAAAAGTCCGCTATGCACTATTTCTACGCAGACGAAGTCGCGGGTAACAGCTTGTCTTCGGAAATAGCAAAGAAAAGCATACTGGGAAGAATGCGTTAACGAAATCACAAGAGCACGTAGAAGATAAAAAATAATGTAGCAAACTAAGCCTCGCACAGATTTAGTACCTATCAACAGAAAACTTACTTTACCATAGAATCCCATTGCCCAACAGCCAACATTAATGCCGAGGTTAACGTTTGTGGCACAATGATTTACAATAATGTCTGTATTGACCTAGAATAAATAAGTTACACTTAATAAATTAGAAGAGCTTCGATATAGGTACAGGTAGGTTACCTACTTATATACCTACTTAAATGAAACCTATTTTAAATCAAAGTACCAACCAACTTAATTACAAAATTATTTTGTTCTAATGTACATGTAGGTCCAGGGTGCATATAGGTAATGCCAATATTATTATGATTAAAAATCTGATTGAATTGATTCAGTATTTCTTAGAATAAGGTTTAACTGAATACGTGTACCTACCTGCTCCTTGTAAGCTATTGTACAAATATAGCTTTACTAGCTGCGTTTCATCCCTGTAAGTCCCGATCGCGTGGGTATATCGGGATAAAAATAGCCTATGTTACTCCTCGAAAATGTAGTTTATCGGAAAAATAATTTTTGAAATCGGTCCAGTGGCTTTGCAGCCTAATTACAAACAAACAAATAAATCTTTCCTCTTTGTACTATTATAATTATACACGCAGGGTATTCCGACGATCAATGGACATTTAAGCCGAAAGAAGACGTCTAGGCGAACAACTTTTGTGCTAAGACTTTTAATTTTTTTGAACAATTTTAGTTCTTAAATGGCAATCTTCGGACCATCCCGTATATACTTATGTACCATGTATAACTAGAGATAGGCCTATCCGATCTGAAATGAATTGCGTAGTCTTAGTAGGTAACGCTAAAGAAAATAACAACAAATATTAAGGTGTTCAAATAAAAAAAAAAGCGGGCTACATGGTCGAAATCACCTTATACCGAAAACGATAACAGTGACCGACCACATCGCTTTGGTAATGTTTACTTGTATCACACAGTTCGACCCCCATCAACGTTTAACCAAGTTCCATTAAAATTGTAGCCCTGATGTAACTAATTTGTGAAAATTATGTGTAAAGTTCAGGAGGAAACAACCCTTAAAACTAAATGTTACGCATCGGAATGTTCTAATTTCACTAACCGTATGATTAAATTTAAGAAACCATTCCATATTATTAATATGTAATAGTCTGTCCCAGAACAACTAGTTACAAAGTCAAACAAATAATAGTTATGTAAATGTAGGTAGGTATATATATATTATACTATTAGATAGGTATATCTTTATGTTAATATACTTAAGTAGGTACGTTTCTAAATTGCCACGAAAAGATAATATTTTGCTTACGGTAACACTATTTCCCTCCTCCTCAAATCTCGTAATGTTAGGGTTCTGAACTGGCAGGATACGCCATCTAGTATTCGAGACGTTATGCTCGCTCAAATATAGCGGAAACATGCCGGTCAGACCGGGAATCGGGCTCGGATCGTACCTTACGTACAGAGGCTGAAATTCAATGCATCATCTCAAATATCAACCGCGATATGATACGAAGGTAAATATTTAGTTAGACAAAGCCTTTCATAGGTTTACGCTTCTGACGTATCAAATTCGTAAAATAAAAGCGTGTTGACAAGAATTCGGCCCCAAAAAACTTCGTAGTATAATTCTTTTACGAAGATTAGCTTTTATCCGTATCCTACAATTTTGTTTCCATAATGTATTGGGCTATAGATTCCCAAAAGGTGAAACCTTCTGCCTACCAGAATAAATTGAATGTTTTATTTCAGGTTTGGGCTTCTTACTTTTTTATTAACTGATGAAGACAGAGTAAGGAGGAACTCCTGGTTATATTTCAAAGTTTCGCCCTCTCGATTGCAGTAGTCAGCGCTGGTTATGACAAAAGTGCTTCGTTCTTGCGGTGTCTTGACTGCAATACCAGCCAGAGAGCAACCATCGACCAAATCTTGGGAATAGTTGATTTGGTTGGAACTTATACGACCTCCAAGAAGGAGGCCCAAATTATCTTCTTGAGGTGGATCTGTTGCTATAAATTGAAAGAGAGGAAATTGGAAATTGTTAGATTGGCTAACAAAATAGGTCTGGTTTAATAGAGCCATTCAGAGTCTTTCAACTCAAGCAATATTTTTGAGTATTACTATACTTAGTACTAAAGCTTAAATGTTAAATGTATGTGAAATATTTGAAATAATTCAACTTAAGTACCTACATAATTAGAATTACAACAGTGGATCTATTCAATTTTGTTGCCCGATGCTTGCATGATTGTTTAACCTACCTATGTAATTTTAATACCTACCTTTTTGTAACTGTAAATGGAAGTAATAGTACCTATATAAAACTAAAATGTAAATTTGCACACCTACCAGAGACATATGGCGCCAGCAAGGAAATCCTGGCACCGAATTCGATGCTCCCCGTAGACTGAGTGAGAGTAGTTGGTGCGTTCAAATTTTCAGACATTTTGCGATACCTAGCCAACATGAGGTCACCTCGTTTCATTTGTTCTAAGAACTGGTTCAACTTGTACTAAAATAACCAAGCAAGCTCGTTAAATGTGCTATAAAAACTGGTCGTCCAAACTTTATCTACCGGCGCAGTTGTAAGAACTCACCTCCTCCAATTTGGTAGTTTCATACCAATTGCCTAGTAGTACTCTGTTGCTATAAACAATGCCCTTATCTTCTTCTTGTTTCGGTGGCATTTTATTGATGTTGAATATAAAAATTAAATTAAATTAGGTACATAAAAATGTTTATAACTTCAAAGTTAAAACCAATGGTTATAAAACTTTATGAAATTAACGTCAAATAGACAGCAGCTACGGGCATGACTTTGTCACCTAAGACTTTTATTAAAACAACTAGCTGCGCCCCGCGGTTTCACCCGCGTAACTTCCTATCCCGTAACGTTAATGATCCCTCACGTATGTCATACCAAGTATTGCTTAACGATCATTCAAAGTACTATATAATATTTCTACCTCTAAACCAACCCTGTACCAAGTTTTATGAATATCGGGTCACCCGCTCTTTTTCACCCATCACGTATGTTGTACCAAGTGTTGCTTAACCCGTACGATCATTCAAAGTACCCTATATGTTTATTATTTCTACCTCTAAGCCAACCCTGTACAAATTTCACTCATATCGGTTCACGGGTTGTTGAGTTAGAAATACACGACTTTATTTTTCATAGCTGCCGTCGTCTTTATAATATTAATTATACCAACATAAAACAAAATATTAGGAATCAAAAGTACAATGAGATATTGCAAAAGAATTTTTAAAAAGCACTGCAGTTTGGTGACACAACCGTCTCGCATGGAGCCGACCGATTGAGCCGCGCGGCATGATGCCTCACAGAGTTGACTGGCCAAGTGGCCATCCTCATCATCGTCGCCCGCTACGTGTATATGCACGCTTGGTACTTAGTAATTTTTTATTGTGGAGTTATTTTAAAACTGTAATATCTCGTGAGATATTCATTGAAATCAAGTGATGTTAAGGACAATTATGTTTAAAATTAAATACTTTTAATGAATAACGTATTTATTTGGATAAGGATTAATATCATATTTACAAAATTACCTTCGGAAACAATGCATTGTTCTACAATAAATTTCATTACTCTAAAAGATGTTATATTTAGTCAACCTTAAGAGTTAGACATATGCTGTCGCGGACTTTTTATTAGATCCTTTTTAGAGGAAGAATTCTCTCATATATGGTTTTTATGTAACTCTGACCGTTTACTCAGCGCACGCGACAGAATCTCGGAACAGGGTGATTTTTTTCCCGTTTTTGCAACATTTTTCATGGATGCTCCGCTCCTATTAGTCGTAGCGTAATGTAATATAGCCTATAACCTTCCTCGATGAATGGACTATCAAACACAAAAAGAATTTTTCAAATCGGACCAGCAGTTCCTGAGATTAGCGCGTTCAAACAAACAAACAAACAAACAATCAAACAAACAATCAAACAAACTCTTCAGCTTTATAATATTAAAAAAACAATAAACAATAAAGTGGGAAGTCACTATATCTTTTAAAACCGACCTCTTTTTTGAGCAGAGATTGTAACCCTCCAAGGTATCAGATCATGGTCAAATTCATCCTAGAAGCGCAGCAAATAAGAATAGTAGTATAATACAAAGAGTAGTATAATAGTACGATAGTATAATTGGAGCGCAGACAACGATGTAACATGTCTCTAGATCCATCACACCCTCGGCTTCTCTGGATTTTTAAATTGTGTATACGATGTATACTTACTATTATTTATTCTGTGGTTAATGTATAAGAACATTTCAAGTAAGGCTGTAAGCAATTCAGGAATCCCTATTTGTTCCATAAGCCCGTAATGATAGATACTAAACCACTAACGACTCCATGTAAAACCATTTTGTTCGAGGTAACGGCACTGGAATTTGGGACACAAAGCCGGCGAAAAATGTTTCTCTACAATGTAAATAGAATGTTGTTCGCAGAGCGTTACCTATGTACACAAGTTTATTATTAATATCTATAAAATAAGTTGGGTTTTCTAATAAAAATGTTCATATCGGCGACCTCTGTAAGCGAAGTGGGCAAACAATCGCTTTTGCTTAGAATTTGCTTAGGTTTTGTGTCGACTGGAAAATTGTACAATATTTATGTAGCTGTACACTTGGTATGTTAGTAAGGTACCTAGATATTACAAACTATATAAAATAACGTCGGGTGTTTTTCAAGAAAGATAGACGACATGGAAAGAACTGAAAATGTAATCAAAATTTATAGTAATAGTAGGTACTTACCTAGTTTATGCACGTCATCGTCGAACCCAAAGCGTACGAAGGACTCTAGAGTAACACTCGAACGCAGCGAGGGTGTTAAAAACTAGAATTAAAACCGAGAGTCTGAGTGAAGCGTGGTATTCAAGCAATAAGACAGGCTTTGTTACCGAGATGCAAACTCTAGTTTACACATTTACTGCGAGACAATAAAAAGGCTACAAAAGGATAGGATCAGGATAGGATCGGAATATGATCTGCATAGTATCGACACAGCATCGCCAGTTGATCGGCATAGGATCAGCATAAGATCAGCATAGAATCAGCGTAGGATCAGCGTAGGATCAGGGTAGGATCAGGGTAAGATCAAGGTAGGATCAGGATAGGATCAGGATATAATCAGGATACAATTTGGATTATCCCATTTCCTCCTACTGTATGTTTATCAATTCTCATTTCTATCAATTAAAGTATGTGGACGCGCCACAGACGGCCTCTGTGGCGCGTCGGGTGGACGCTCGACTGCAATTCAGAAGGTTGCGGGTTCGATTCCCGTCGGGTGCAAATATATATGCTTAAAAATAAATATTTGTATCTGGTTTGGGTGTCTTTCTATGTAATAATTATGTATGTATTTACGAAAAAAAAAGTATAATGTGTAGTATATCCGTTGTCTAGTACCCGTAGTACAATCCTAGTGCTTAGTTTGGGGCAAGATTGCGCTGTGTGCAATGTAGTGCAAAATTTATTATTAGTGCAAAAAAATATGTAGGCTTTATGTAGGTACTAGCTGCGCCCCGCGGTTTCACCCCCTAAGTCCCGTACCCGCGGGAATATCGAAATAAAAAGTATATATGTTAATCCAGGTCCCCAGCTACCTATATTCCAAGTTTCATCGCAATCGGTTTTTTAGTTTTTGCGTGAAAGAGTAACAACCTCACATACATACATACAAACTTTCGCGTTTATAATATTATAAGTAAATAAGTAATAAGTATATAAGTATAAGTAAATAAGTAATAAGTAAGATGAGAAAAAAAAGTTTCATAAAAAATAGGAACCCTCTTTCCGAGGGGCTTCCTTTTCTTGGACCGTAGCCGAAACCACAAATCGGAACTGAACATGGGAAACATAATAAAACCCGAAAACAATAACCTTGTCCCAATTCCCAAGATAGGTACTTTCACTGCCAATTTAAAACCCGGAGCTAAATTTAAAAAAAAATTAATTGAGTGAATGTTACCTCCTACTTCACAGCAAAAACAAGTGAAGCAGTTTAGAAGTTGCATGCATACGAAACAAACATTTGGCCCCGTTTTTGAAAAATACTGTTAGTTTGAACACGGATGCAGTGTTTTTATACGAAATTACGCTACGTGTAATGACATCTAACGTCAAAGCTCCGAACTAAACCTAAAAAAAATTTAGAACCCTAGATTTATTACGACTACAGAGCGTTGGCGTAGACAAGGCGTAGACTGACGGTAAGTATAACTCCTAAATGCGAGTTGCGACGAAAAACGAACTAAAATCAAACATCTGGAACCTTATTTTTGAATCGCTCGTTGCACTTCAGTCGATTTAAAAAAATAGTTGATTTGTTGATTTTCACTCGATGTCGGACTGCTGCGGCGAAGGGTTAATACCGCTCGTTGTGATCGTACGATTCACATAGAAAAAAATACAGAAATCGATCGAAAATCGGAAGAAATCTACATTCAAAAATTGAACCCCTGAGGCTAGACTCAGAGATTTTGAAATTTTGGTATGGCAAGTATGGCAGCACCTGTTTTAGATTGTCTTGAAGTGTCACCAAAAATTGTGTTGATTGAGTTGAGTCTGTTGAGTTGACAAAGTTTTTATTTTGCTAAACTAACTGTGCATTTGGTAACCTTAGATTAGAACCAAAAGTATATTATTATATTCTTCAAAATCATTTTTTGTGCCTACATAAAAAATACAATGAGTTTACTACAAAAAGTTAGGCCTATGTATAGGCTAGTTCAAGTACTTGCAGACTTCAAGAAGAAACAGAATTCTAAGGTAGAATTACTTATTAATTAGAGACAATTTAAGTCTCAGTAGGTCCTTGTCTTACACCTTCAAAAACATGAGGTTTAGAACAACAACAGGTTTAGAAATAATTATAGCACCATTTGAAAAATAACTCCATGGCTTCAAACTCTGGCAAGTAGATACTTACAAAGATTTCCATCGAGACGTAATAAATTGTAAGCTAGATAAACACGGCAGGTTCAGCTATCTCTGCATAAATATCCCTTCTCGTAATAATGTGATAAAAAGTATTCTAGGCCTCAGGAATGTTGCTCCGCGTCTGCAGCCATATACATACATACTGAGTTCAATCACAATCCATTACATGATTTTTGTTTACCACAAATAAACCTAACACACCTAACTTTCACCTCTATGGTATTAATTGGATAAAGCAGGATTATTATTGAAAATAAAATTGTTGACTTTTAATTTCAGATTCCCTTAATGAAACAGTACAGCTTTGCAATAGCAAGTCTTGCCTTTATATGGCCCATGAAGAAATCCAAACCCATAGCTAATGATCTGGCTATAGTGAAGAATAAGGCACTGATAGATAATGCTGACAATTTATTTGAAAGTGGTCATTATGAAGAATGTTATAAGCTACTGCTTGAACAACAGGATGTAAGTTGACACATTATAAATTTAGTAGGTACATTTTTGGCGTTTTATGGTTTCCTACTATACTTTTGACCTACCTTGCTTGTTAGAAAGCTTTCAAGCTTAAAGCTAATAATCAAACTTAAAGTTAAGTCCATAAATGTGAATGTAATAATCTTGAATTATATTTTAGGAGCAAACCAATGTTGAAATACAATGGAGAATAGCAAGAGCTTTGTATAACATGTCGAAAGAACCAAAATATGAGAGTTCATATAAAAAAGAAATTATTACCTTAGGCTACAACATAGTTTCAGACTTAATAAACACAGAGCATGAAAATTATGCGGTACATAAATGGTATGCAGTATTACTGGACACTAAAAGTTCTTATGAAGGTACAAAAGAGAGAATACAGCAACTGGAAAATGTTAAGAAACATATGGATGTAAGTATACTGAAAGAGAATAATATGCAAATATTATTAATTATGCACATTTAAAAAGTCCGCAGTCTGGCCCGCAGGCCAGTTTTTGCATGGGCCAGATGTCCCTTTACCCAAATTTTCTCATTATCAACTAGCTCCATGTTGTGGTTTCAGTTGTATAAGTCCCGAACCCACGAAAAAAAGGGAATTAAAGTAACCTATATGTTAATTGAGATCTTTATCTATATGCAGATAACACCTAATTTAATTGCAATCAGTTTAGTAATTGGGACACAATTAAAATTATCGCATACAAAATATCAATGAAATTAAGTTGCACAGACCAGCTTATTACATTTGAATGTTAAATAGTACCTAATTTATGTCAAACATATTATTTTCCAGCTTGCAGTAACTCTGAACCCCATGGACGCCACAGTATTATACATGCTTGGAGAATGGTGCTATCAAATTGCAGACATGCCTTGGCATCAAAGAAAAATTGCAGAAGTACTATTTGCTTCACCACCGACTTCAACCTATGAGGATGCCCTTGAATATTTCCTTAGGGCGGAAGCAGCCCAACCCAGATTCTACAGCCTGAATTTACTGAGAATAGGTGAATGTTACTTGAAACTGCAAAAGGAGGATCAAGCTAAGTATTATCTGAAACTTTCTGCAAGCTATCCGGCTAAATCAAATGATGATCATCTAGCTAATAAGGAAGCTGCTGAATTATTGAAGAAACATCATCTTTTGTAACTAAATAAATAAATATAGTTCGATAAGAAACACTCAAATTCTGTATTTTGTAATAAAATATTATAGTTTTGTATATATGTAAGTCTTGTGTTTACTTATTTACCTATTAATAAATGAATAAGTATTTATTATAATTTCTTCCAGATTTCTTCTATGGTTTTCGCGATTTTGCATTTACAAAGTATTTATTATTTATTTATTGGAACCGCGGCTGTGCGGAAGAAACAGCCTGTGTTTTCACCGAAAGGGTTTTCGTTGTTTGGGATCCAGGAGGGCTATTACGAAGCATACCGACCATCGACCAATCCGACCGAAATATCAGTACCTTAGAGTATATTACTCTAAGATCAGTACCTACTACTACTTGTAGTAATATATACTCTAAGCTACCTAGGTAGTCTTTGTTTTTTTTTTTACTTGAACGTACAAATCTTTCTACAGATGCCGGCCGGCAAACAACTTGAAAAATATTTGACGTGGAAGGGGTAAGTTCGCGCAGTGAACTTACGAGCAAAATAAATTGGTATCATCATTCGTACTAAGCTTTTGTCTTGTTTAAATAAATTTCTAATTAAAATTCTAAGTACTTAATTAAAAGTAGGTACCTACTTTAGTTTTATTTACTTTAATTAGGGCCTCTTTCACGATCCTCCTCCGAGTAGGCTAATCAACAAGTAAGGGCTTACAAGAATGTTACCATTATTAATTTATTATATTCAAGCGTCGCGATCCCTTTCTATTGTAATAGTGACTTTCACAGTTAAACTAGAAGTTAGGAGTCAATAAAAAATGGATGAAATTTAACCATTGTTTTTATTTGTCGCACATAGTAATAATATTACATCAGTCTACATATTATTTACAATCAGTTTCGTAAAAATGAAACCCCTTCCATTAAGTCGTCTTCCCTTATACCTGCAGTACTTGTGCCAGGAGCTGATTCATCTCTATCATAGCTCGAACTCGGAATTGGTTCATCCCTATTTTCGTGACTCCATGTCACCGTATCCACATCTTCTTCCTCATCGCTTTCGCTGTCGTCGTCGCTGTCAGAGTCAGTATCTTCAGTAACATTAATAATAATTTCTTCGGTAAACATGTCTACGACATGGTCATTTTTAACATATTCCTCCTCTATTTCTTTGACTTTGTGACATAATTTATGCCATTCGCTGGTACCCATTGCAGCCACTTTTTCCTTTATAAGATTCATTACTGATTTTATACTCCAGGTGACGTTTTTACTACTAACATACCCTTTAATTGCAGCCCACGCCATGTCTATTGGGTTGAGATCTGTGTGATATGGTGGCAGCCGAAGTACCACATGGTTATTTTCTAATAGTATTTGGTCAATGTTGTATGTTTTGTGACGTTCTTTATGTATCTTTACTAACTTATAAAGTTCCGGTTTCAGCATTCCGTTATCAAATGGGATGCCCTTCTCCGACAACCATTTATGCATATCAGATTTTTTTGAATTAGCATTAGGGGCGCGATCATATTGTTTATTATGATATGACGCGTTGTCAACTATCACCACAGAGTTAGGTGGTAGGTTCGGTACGAGTTGAGTGCGCAACCATTTTTCATAGTTGTTATAGTTCATGTTATCATGATAGTCTCCTGATTTCGTGCCAGCTTGGAATAATAATAAAGCATTTTCAACGAATCCGGCTTCTGAGCCGGCGTGTACTATCTCGCTCTGCTACTCACTACTCGCTTGCCTTTTGAAATTGGCGCTTTAAGTCCTGAAGTTGACCCATCTGTCCATGCCTTAGTAGAAGTATGTGACGAATCCACATAGGATTCGTCTGTGTATACAATTTAATAGGTCTACCCTCTTCTCTAAATCTTTTAATTTTTTTTAGATATTCAATTCTCATTAGTCTTATATTCGTTTTTTCTATTAAAACTTTCCTATTATTTTCACTCCTTTTCCATCTGAATTTTAATTCTTTTAAAATGCGACGAAGACTGCGCTCGGATCCATTAAAATTAATGTCGGTCTTTAATTTTTTACGCAGTTTTTCAACTGTTGGAAGCTCTTTTTCCGTTATTTGGAAATTGTGGATTGTCCTTCTAATAATGGTTTGGTCGAAGTCGTCGATACCGGTAACTTTCTTTTGGCCCGTCCTTTTCTTTCCCGGTGTCCGAAAAACTGTAAGAAGATCAGAGTTTTTAGCCTCTGATAATATTCTTCTTACAGTACTAGTAGATGTTTTTGTTGCGTCCTCAGTCTTTTGTATGATATCCATCTCACTTGATGACTCTCGTTTAAAATAACAGTAAACGTCATAAATCATTTTTCTGGCCTGTCTTTTCAAAACTTTGTTGCTACGCGGCATTTTACAACAGTTTATAACAAACTTAACAACAAAACAAATAACACTTACAAATAATTAACAAAAACTTTAACAAAACTCAACCAACAACAAAACAATCCTAAATCGATGCACGCAAGTGTACTCGAGAGAGAACGATACGTCAACACGGAACGAGACGAGCGGACCGAATAACCGCAAGCGCGAGAGAGAACAACGATAATCAACGTTCGACACTCCCCGCGCTTCACCTATCCCTACCTCAGCAGGTATCTAAAAAACACCTTCTGCGCATCGGCCATTTGTTTTAAAGTTGTTTGCCGGCATCAGAATTATTGGTTCAGAACGAACATTACTACCAACTGATGTTCAGTCGGTTCAAGTCAAAAAAAAAAAACAAAGAATATAATTGAGAATTATTGGTTCAGAACGAACATTAACTACCTTGGTAGGTTCTGATATTCGGTCGGATTGGTACACTAATGTACTGGGTTCCTCGCCTCGCGAAAAAAATACAATATGACGTAGTTGTACATTAGTGGTTCAATAAATTCGAATTGTACACATTTGGCGCTATTTACTTTGCTGGCAGCACTGGTTATTTTATTTATTTCTTATCAGTTGTGAACCGATTATAGTCATTAGGAAATTAGCCAGTGTCAAGTATTATTAATATTTATATTTATATTATGCAAGTTATTTGCATCGAAACAGTCAAGTCGTCATAGTTAAAGTCAAGTCTAGAGAATCATTTGTAAACACGGCGACCATTTACAAAGATTGTTCAAAGAGCTTTGGAACCAACACTAAGTCCATGTTTTGCACTGATTTTCACTTTCATTCCACTTGTACACCTTCACGAAACTAAATTGATTAATATGCCCCCAAAATTAAACAATCTGCACGCATTTGAACTAGGTTTCACAAAAATGAAAATTTAGCACCACATCTCCACAACGAGTTCCCGCCAAAACTCCGTGACCTATAAGACATGTGCCGACATTGAAGGAATTGCAACTCTTGATTTCTGTGAAAAAGACGTTTGCTTTTGAGAATTTTAAAATAAATCTTTGTTTGACTGCTAAATCCAGTTATTTTAATGTACTCTCTCCCCAAAATGTCCCTGGTGGAAGAGCTGGATTACGAAAGTGATAATGAAATATTTTTCGGCAAAGTTACTTTGAAGGAAATTAAGAAACATGTGTTCATGAATAAGCTGGGACAAAATACTGATAACAAAAAGTAAGTCAACATTTATTTCCGTTCCTACTTAATTAAAGAATCTTGATAGAACATATTGTTTTTCCAGTTTTGCCAATAAAAGTCTTGGTGAGTATGTTTCTTTAGGTAGGTATAGTGCGCTAAAGCTCTAAGACCGTTCGAAATACAGATTTGGTGCGAATTTTAGAGAAGCGATCAGTGGTACAGAGGGTACCGACCCACCCTCTAGTTTGAACCTATTTTATGTTACCTAGGTACTTAGGTTGTTATACCCACTACGCTAGCTGCGCCTCGCGGTTTTACCCGCATAAGTCCCGTTCCCGCGAGAATATCGGCATAAGAAGTAGCCTTTGTCCTTCTCCAAGGTCTCATCTATCTTTGTCCAGATATTTATTAAAATCGGTTCAGTGTTCAGTTACTTTGAGATAGACAAACAGAGTTACACAGACATTAGTAAGGATTGTATTGACCATTTTCTTCATTTTACTTTCAGGCATCACGATATTAAAACGGAGCCCAATGCCAGCATTAATATAATTGAAACTCATTCACAGCCAAACCTAAGGGCTGCTAAACAAGAGAAGGCATCATTCTACTCTACTCCTAGCTCACCTGCTTTAAATCGAGAAACTGCAGATGATAGCTTTTTAAAACTCGAGAGCATGGTGTCTGAACTCTGTGTCGAACCTAGAACATCAGACAATATTGAGTTAAACAACACTTTAGATGTAATTGATTACATTCTAAATAATGGTCCAAACTTAAAAATAGAACATAAAACTCCAAAGAAAGAGAATGAGGATGGTGAGAAAGTACTATCCATTATTCAGGAAAATACTCAAACTGGTGATGACAAAAAAAAATCATTTTTAACTGAATTGAAGGAAGTAATTCCAATAGAGCAAGAGAAATCTCCACATAACTATGTAAAAATAAATATAGAACAAATACAGGATGCACAGTTTAATTGCAATAATGAAAAATTGCTGTCAAATATCCAGGAAAATTTTGAAGGAGATCAAAACAAATCATTGTTAACTGATTTCATTATGAAAGCTATTTCACCACACAAAACCCCACATAAAGATGTGGAAACAAACAAGCAACAAACAGAATCTTCAGAGCAATCTGCAACAAAAATTGAGAAAAAAGTTATTTCTACTCCATCTTCTAGCAGTGTTAAATTGAAAGCTCCTGTATTCAAAACTCCAGCCCCAATGTCTAATAAGAAGACTGTGACATCTGCTAAGAAAACTCCTACGAGGACAAATGCTTATCAACACATTGCCAGTCCAATCGCATCTTACATCAAGAACTGTCCACAAGCACCGCTAGTAAAAGATGTACACCCAAGAAAACCACTTCCTGGTACATCAGCTATTCCTAAGTTGGTCAAGAGTCAACCGATCAAGTCACAGTTGCAAAATAAAGAAAATATTGATCTACCTAAAATAGCCTACAAGAGTGCTAAGAAAACTGTATTGGTAAGTAATGGTATCATCAAAACTAATTTTCACTATAAATAAATAAATTAATATTGCACGACATTACACAATCTGGCCCCAAACTAGCACTAGGCTGGTACTGTACGTGGGTACTAGACAATGGATAGACTACATATTATACTTTTTTGTTAATACACACATTGATACATAGTAAGACATATTACCTAATAATGTCATGTAAACTGAACAAACCAGTTGCAATTACTGGTGAAATATGGAGCTCTGTAAAAACATGGTAAATTCCCAATTATTTTAAATAATTGTTTTAAAATATTTTATTTTGCAGATCAATGTTGATGAACAGAAGTTACCTCAAAGCCAATGGGCAAAATCTTTACCAAGTCCTAAAGTTATGAAGCATGAGAAAAGAGAAATCAACCCATTGAGATTAAAAAATCACTCGCGACAAACAAAACAAGAAGAAAGTTTCATAAACATGTCTTATTTACAAGCAGAAGTCTCAGTCTGCACACAAAAGACTGCCTTTAAATCCAATAATTGACTTTTAACTTTGTCTATTTCTTAATTATGTCATTCATCCTACTAATATTATAATTCATTAATAATAATATGTATGTACCGAATAAAGTAATTATTATGATCTTATTAACAGTATACCTATCTATTTTATTACCTTGCTGCTCCCAAATGTTTGACTTAACACAGATTCTCGTAGAAAGGCCTAATAAGCCAACGACGGGTGTCGATTTTTACTGCGAACCCAAAGGTGCTTTGGACAAATACCTTTCACACACTGGAACCTTTTCACTCGTAATGGAACAACCCTGAAATAAATTCGAGGCTTGATTGATAGGTACTAAATAAATGAAAGTAATGATTGTTTCAGTAAGCATGTATTGTATAAAGTTTCCCTTAACAATTGCAACTACAGTATAATATTCTAAATTGTAAACACCACAACGATTCATAGGCATAATAATTTGTAATATCAGCTAATTTTCACGAGACAACACACTTAATTCTTCTCGACGAAACAAAGACTTATGCGACTTTCACACCTATACTAGTCCATTCGTGAAGTTCACTCAAAGTGACTAAATACAGGATGTATTTAGATCAATATTGTAACAGAACAAAAGTCTATGGCGTAAACCATTGTTTGACTTCTGGGACCCATCAGTTGCTGCGAAGGAGCTTCAATTCCGCAGGGAACAAGTATTTATGATCAAAATAAATAATAATATGGAGGTACCTACGTATGTACAGAAGAAAAATGAATATAAGTATTAGTGATTATATTCTCTTTGATAAGTATTATATTTGTTGTCTAGTCACCATAACAGAAGCTGAATCGCTTACCATGGTGCTAAATGTCTCTGTATGATGTTGAATAAAAATCAGAATCAAAGCATTTCAGAAAGCAAAAATATAGTACTTATTACAAATGCAAATCAAGTTAATTTGAGGGTTTGCCACATATTTATATTTTTCATCTATTGGAAGCATTCCGTCATCTGACTTAAAACTAGGTTTACACGGAAGAATCCGTTCTGTATTTAAGAGGACCTTGTTTCGTCGAGCATATTCAATTCTAACATTTTAAAGGTAATAATCGTAAAAGTTAGGCGCTTTGCGCTTTTCGCAATTCTACACATTCCAAAATCAACCGTGGATGAATTCCCATTATAAGAATAAGTTATAATATTTTGTGTAAATAGGTATATTTAGCACCTGAAAGTAGGTATAAGGTACTAAGGTCACAATGTTTATAATATTATTGAGGCCAACAACAACAAGCGAGTATTCTTTTCATATAGCTATAGAACTACATTAAGCTATGTCCGCACAGATCGGAGGCTGGTTTAGAGCCTAGAGCCTAGCAAGTAACGTTCCCGACCGGCCGCATTGAGTTAATCGCTCAGTGCGACCGGTCGCAATCATTCAGGAACGTTCGTTTTAATTAGGACCTTAGTAAGTGACTCGCTAGGCTTTAGGTGCTAAGCCAGACGCTTGCCTGTGCAGACGTCGCCTTAGCTTCCTTCTGAGACGTTCAAAGTATGACATGGTGCCACCTATCCTCATACTCGGCAACTAAGCTTGTATTATGGATAGGCAACTAATGCCGTTGTAACTAGCCTAAATATAATGAACTAGACTAAGGTAACGTTTTAAACTGTTAATTTAGAATGTTCGAGATAACGCCAGATCTGAATTTTGAGATATTTAATATTGACTAGCAGTAAACGAAATGCAAAGAGCCTCTAGGCTACGTTCGCACAGACTGGAGGCTGACTTAGCGCTCAGGGCCTAGCAAGATCCAAATTAAAATGTTCGCGACCGACAGCACTGAGCCCACGCCATAAGCGCTCAGTGCGGCCGGTCGTTGACTTTATTAGACCGTTCGTTTTATTTAGTTAGGGCGCCTGCAAGCCGTCTGCCTGAGCGGACGTAGCATTACATTAGGGTCAATTCATGCTAGGTCAATCTAACGAAGCGCATCGCAACGTTAACTTCTTCACAGTCAAAGTGAATTTGCACGAATGCGCTAATTGCTACCAGGCGAATTCGCGCTTTGTAAATCTACCAATAAATATAAAAAAACTAAGACCTTGCACACATCGATCGCTATCTAGTAGCCCCAAACTAAGCAACTAGGTTTGTGTTATAGGTACTATAGGCAATCACGTCGGCGGCTAATTAAACCTAAATAAAAATGATTAAAGTCCAGCGGGGCAATCTCGACTTCGGGAAATTGCGACTTTTCTTAATAACTTGTGTAGAAATTTATGAAACACTGCCCATCTATGTAGAAATTTATGAAATTGCTTTTGCGCCATCCTGTCATAGATAGAACTTTTTTAAATAAAGTAAATGCAGATGTTATTATTAAAAATAGTCGAAATTGCCCGAAGTCGAGAAAGCCCCGCCACCCATCTATTAAACTCAGAAAGAGCAGATTTAAAATGCGGACAGAGAAAGAGCAGATTTAATTCTTTATCCGCTCTAGATGTCACTACTACCTAAGAGCCTATCGATTTCATTTAATTAGCCGCCCACGTGATTGCCCCGCTCTACACAATTTTTTTTTAAAT
The DNA here is from genome assembly GCA_949358125.1 of Idaea dimidiata. Lineage (NCBI taxonomy): Eukaryota > Metazoa > Arthropoda > Insecta > Lepidoptera > Geometridae > Idaea > Idaea dimidiata. The sequence continues at coordinate 8,111,912 of OX442336.1, read as the reverse complement.
GCTTACATATGATACAAACAGAAATACTCAGATCTCGAAACAAACATTTGTGGTCAGCATAAATATATACTTGTCCCCGGCGGAAGTCGAACCGGAACTTTCTGTGTTGCAGCGGACGTTCGCCCGACGCGCCGTGAGGCCCTCAAGTATATGGATTAACATTATAAAGGTGAATTTACATACGCTCAGAAACGCTTCGACTCGCTGCCAGCATGAATTGGCCCTTAGCAGTACTATAAGAATAATTATCATATCACATCACTAAAAGAACAAAAAACAGTTTTATACTATTGGTTGCTTAACAATTTAAATACAGATTAACAAAAATATAGCACTGGGCACCTATTCTACAACTAAAAATTCTCAACTATGCCACAGCTTTGTTATATTTTTTTTTGTCAAATTTTCTTAACCGTGTAGAACTGAGACAGTTGATTTTTTTTTATATAAACAGTATGCCTTGGTTTAATGTTTGAAGCTAAGACGTGGAATTAACATCTATAAAGACGAAATTTCTGCTGTCTTGAGCTTGAGTGTCACGAAAACTTAATTTTTTTAATTTTTGTGTGCATTCGGCAGCTCAGTTAGTCATACAAAAATACACTACAACATTATCAAAATAAAATCAACTAATTCTTTTTGTATTGCAGAAGTCATAAATTTCACAACACTTTATTGTTCATTGTTTTTTACACATTTAAAAGTATACTATCGGTCATTTTTTGTGGAGCATCGTCAAAACAATCACATAGACACCTGGGCAAATATACTAGAACTAAAACGTTTCAACAACGCCCAATAGACCAGTAAAATTAAACATCACCGTGTGCGTTAAATCCGGTAGCTGTGATTTAGACATTGTACGTACCTAGTGTAGATGTAGAAACTTTAGTCTACTTTTTAATCGCCCTGAGAAGGTATTTTCAAAAACTAGTCCTTTATAATCTTTTTTATAATCGCCAAAATTTGGAAAATGCCAGGCAAAAATATCGGTTTTGCAATTTTTTTTTTCAATTGTTAACATAGTTGCTTTTGGCGCTCAAGGTCACAAACTTGGATAATTCAAGACGTTTAGATTAAACTGCACAGTTTACCGGTGCAGATAAATCGTACGTGTAGGCAAGGTTAAAAACTGCACAGTTGGGTTTGTACTGATAATATAATCGAAATATCGTTAGATAAAATTGACAGATTATCAAAACGTCTGTAGCCTGCTTTAGGGATAACGTTCACAGAAAAGTTGAGCCCTTTGTGACTATTATCTGGGGCTCTATTTTTGAGTCAAATGCGCCACATCGAGCGATTTAAATACCTCGATTTTCGTTCGATTTCTGTAATTTTTCTATTTGAAACACACGCGTGAGTCAGAACCGAACGAAAATACGCAGACATCGAATTATTTAAATCGCCTGAAGTGCAACAAGCGATTAAAAAATAGGGTTCCTGTTTTGTGAGTGTCACAAACAAAACATAACTACCTCGAATGCACTCTGCGTACTTAGCTATGTAATATAGTCAATAAGGAAGTAACAATCGGCTTATCTTTAAAAGGTATAGTTAAAATATTAGCCGAAGCTTATTTTATTTTATTACGAGTAACTTTTTTTGGAAACCTATAAATGGAAAGAATTTTGTTCCTACACGGCAAGACAAAAGTTATAAACCTAAAAGTTAATAATTTTCGTTTTCAATTTTGTCAATTTGTTTTACACTAATTTTAATTATTTGACAGTGAACACGACAATTCTAAATAGTCCAATATTTTTATTGGGTTTTTACAATGATTTTTACGAGTAGACACGCGATCGCGAATAAGAGATCTGCAGCTCTAGACACGTTCGCGAGAAGTCACGAGACATTTCGCGAACTTGTATGTCAATATCATACAAAAAAATCTGTCTATTGGCGATTTCATCATTTAATAAGAATGTTGTCTAGGGCTGCTGGAAAGATCTCGAAACGTCGGGACGTTGAAAAATGCGTAATATAATTAAAAAAATAAGCTGTAGATTCATAGCTTTAGATGACCAAAAAAAGTTATTCATAGAAACGGTACTTAAATCATATACTAATAAAAAGAGCACAGAAATCCACACTTTGTGCGTTAGTAACTCACTCGAAGTAAAAATGATTACTATAGATTCAAATTATAGTACATACTAGCTGCGCCCGCAGTTTCACCGGCGCAAGTCACATATTATGGCCTACTTTTTATCCCGATTTTGTAAGTAAACTTGTAATATCGGTAGTTTGTGCCTGAAATACAGGATTACCTAGTTCAGGCATAGACAAAACAGTTAGATGAATTTTGTAAAAACTGACTTTTAAGTTTAAATAGTTTCTAAGTTTTTAAATTTTGATTTATTTATTTATTTTTATTTTATTCAACAGGATATCGGGATAAAAAGTAGCCCATGTGATAATTCAGATCTATTTACATAAGGTCAACTGGAGTAAATGCGTCTTTGGGGAAAATGTGGCTAACATTAACCCACCGGATTCTACCAATTGTTAGATTAATTTTGTCTTAAGTTTTCACGATTTCGCATAGTAAAACACAATATTCACCGGGTTTTACTCGCGTTTTATTCAATAACGGCATTATTACAAAAGTAGCGAACTTACTGCCAAAACTGCGTGAAAGCTAACTGTAAAGTTAGCGAAAGCTCGGTGCTTTTGTAATAATGCCGTTTTTAATTAAAATGCGAGTAAAACCTGGTAAATATTGTGTTTTATTATACCAACATACTTAATTTCTTCTATTGTTTTCACGATTTTGCATAATAAAACACTTTATTTACCGGGTTTAATCGCGTTTTATTCATAATTTTACAGTTGGCGAAAGCTCGGTTCGTTTAAAATTATGAATATAACGCGATTAAACCCGGTAAATAAAGTGATTTATTACCAACATACTTGTTTACTTTAACACACAAACTTTCACTTTTCACCATTGTATTATTAGTAGGATGTCATTTATTTAAATTGTATACATAATCAATTCTTATAGCTAATTAGGCATAAAAATAAGTATAAAAAATTAGGTAAATAAATGTAAAAAATCTAAAAATGTAAATAGTACGTAATAAGTAAGAGAAATATTAAGTATTCTTAAATATACGTTGCTTTGACATTATATGAGATGCAAATAATTTTCAAAACTTGGAATAAGGTTGGGAGTAGTTTTACCACATTTTGTATGTGACAACTTCGAAAGATCTTGTCGCGAAAAAAGACAAAGTATGTTCTAACTACTCCGACCTTATTCCACGTTTATTAATAAGGCTAACTGGAGTTTGCATTTTAGAGCATCCCTGGTCCATCGGATTCCTTGTTTCCTGATTTTTCAAAGAACATGAAATCCTGAAAACAAAGAAATAGTAGGTGTATTTTTATAGTACAATTTGTGTTTTAGTATGTAGTGTGTTTATAGTATATTATAGTACAATTTTTCAGGTAAGTAAATAATTTTTTCAAGTATGCTTTGTCTTAACATGGTTCTGTTACAAAACAAATTTTTCGTCAAAACAATCTATGGGGCTCTATGGGGCTCGACGAGTTACATCTCTGTATAAAATGAGTCTGGAATAGGCTCCGAAGCGTCGGATCGGCATTGCAACAATGCTGATAACAAAATAAACGCGGTTAAAAAACGTAAAATGATTTTTGATTCAATACAAAGTCGCGAAATCAGAAGAAAACACTGATCCGACTTTTCGGAGCCTATTACAGACTCCTCTTTCAAGGTAGGTTTATAGGAGCCTGTAATATGCTCCGAAACGTTGTATCGGCATTGCAACCATGCTGATAACAAAAACAACATGAATAAAACCGTAAAATGAGTTTTAGCTATAATGTAGGTCTTCACTGTTAGTGTACCTAATATAATGTTTATTTATTTTTAGCCTGTAGCATTTATTTATATTATTTATTTATTTATATAATTTACTTTTTAATTATTATTTATTTATTTATATAATTTACTTTTTAATTATTGTTTTATTTATTTCTTCTATTGTTTTATTTATTTTACTTATAATTAAAAGTCCTTCTTTTTTAAAGCTTTCTATGTATAAATTAATTGTCTGTTTATTTCTTTGAATTGTAATTGTGCTTTGTTGTGTTACAATAAATATTTGAATTAAACCTAAGTGGAAATAAAACAACTTACAATAAATAAAACAACTTACAATCAAGAAACAAGCTCCCAACAAAGTGGCCTTTATCTTGACGTCCAAATCCATCGGGAAAGAGATACCGAAGTAGTCCGAATCTGTGAACGCCTCGCGTGCGAGCCCCGACCATTGCTTCGTTATTTTACCAACTTTCCTGTCGCCATCTCTTGAATACACCTGTAATGTGGAAACAAGCATTTCTACTTTTAACCGACGAAAAAACGGAGGTAAGGTTCTCATGTCTGAATATTACTGAGCCCTTAGTATAAGTTTTGACAGTTTATCGTGTCGATGAAACTGACAATTTACTTCATACATTTTCCATCAGCGCCTCTAGCGGTAACTATTATGAACTAAAATAATGTACGTACGGAAGGAAACTGCGAGTTCCACCGAGACGATAAACTATCAAAACTCATACTGAGGGCTCTGATATGAGTCTAATTGTAGTCTACTGAGTCTAATAAATACTGATGATGCCAGGCGCCAGTACTTCATAAATAATAATACGCCATTAAGACCCGATAAAATGTTACTAAGATGTACTAGTTTCTCACTAGCTAGGTGGTGTTTAATAATTCATTGACATTTAAAAGTCTGTCGGGGATTATGTGTGTAAGTATTTTTAATATACACAACTAAACCCATTGCAAGATTTAGTTAAGGTTAAATTAATATTATAACACAAGCTTTTTATATCGATATTTTCAAATGATCGAGATGTTTGCGGCTAAAACCGCGGAGCGTAGTTAATCTGTACCAGTATTATAAAGAGGAAAGATTTATTTGTTTGTTTGTAATGAATAGTTTCCGAAACTACTGGTTCATTAATTTTTCAAATCAAAACGTTATATTATCGAGAAGTGACTAAAGGCTACTTTAGATTCCAATATTCCCACGGGAGACAGCTAGTTAATTATTTACTGAACCAGAAAAAGGAAGATAACATAAATGGTATAAGAGGTAGATAATAATTTTATAACTCGTAACTATATTTGAATAGCAGTTATCTGTTACAAATTTCAGTTTAATATTTGCTTAGCTCTTGTGTTTTAATATTACTCGGTTTTATCACAGTTTACTTAATAGTAGTACACTTCAGTGTTATAATGTGGTTTTATGATGATTGTGATGATACTAGTTTCTAGATCTCCATCTAAATGCCATACCAAGCTTCATCGCAATCCATCTAGTAGTTTTTGCGTGAAGGAGTAAAAAGCACAAATGTAGTTACACACAAACTTTCACCTTTATATACTAGCTGCACCCCGCTGTTTTTCCCGCGATGGTTCCGATCGCGATAGAATTTTGGGATTAAAAGTAGCCTATGTGTTATTTCTAAGTCTCTAACTATCTATGTAAGTATAGTCTAAGTTTCATCGCAATCGATTCAGTATTTTTTTTGCGTGACTTCCACCTTTATAATTTTATTATTGGTAAGACAGTAAAACGCACATAACTTTTTCGCAAGGACCATAAACGTAAGTGCACGATCAGTCGGGATTCGAAACCAGGACCTTCGGAATTCTTGTTCTTCTTTTCGTGTAGTTGTGTGGCTCACCTGGTGTTAGAGTTTCTCAGATCGCCTTAAGGCCTCTAACTTGACCTAACGACTGTTATCAGAGATAACAACCGGGACCAACTGCTTAACGTGCCTTCCGAAGCACGGAATTAAAGTGGAGGTATCTCTACCACTAGACCAACATCGCTTTTACGGTGAAGGTAAACATTGTGAGGAAATCCACGGCTTAGAGCTTTAGACAAATAATATTACACAACATTACACACAGCGCAATCTAGCCCCAAACTAAGCACTAGGCTTGTACTATGGGTACTAGGTACATATTATACTTTTTTTTTGTAAATACATACATTTATACATAGAAAGACACCCAGACCAGATACAAATATTTATTTTTAAGCATAAATATTTGCACCTGACGGGAATTGAACCCGCAGCCTTCTGTTTTGGAGTCAGACGTACGCCCAACGCGCCACAGAGATGTATTACCCAGTAGGGGTAGGGGTAGGTGTCTTTCCTCTGGGTATGCCTGACTAGGCTGGGAGGGTGGTATAAGAGCTGGGCAAAGGCAACCACACCTAAAAATTTCCCGAGCATTACCGCGCCAAAAATAGTACGGATTAAAAGTCGCTTGCGCTGTATAAATTATCTAAAAATTAGATGAAAGGCCAAAATAATAAAATAAATGAATAAATATTGCACGACATTACACACAGCGCAATCTTGCCCAAAACTAAGCACTTTGCTTGTACTATGGGTACTAGACAACGGATATACTACATATTATACTTTTTTTTTGTAAATACATACATATTATAGATAGAAAGACACCCAGACCAGATACAAATATTTATTTTTAAGCATAAATATTTGCACCCGACGGGAATCGAACCCGCAGCCTTCTGCATTGCAGCCGAGCGTTCTCCCGACGCGCCACAGAGGCCGTCAAAAATAGAGCTAAACACATTGACTTACATGGAACTCCACATCACCGCATATAGAGAAGGTACAGACGGGGCCCTTGATCCTTAGCACGACGTCACCATGCGCGTCTTTGATGACGTAACACGGCTTGCAGATCGACCACTCTTGTTCGATGGTGCCGATGACAGTGCCGGGCGGGGCCGTCACTTCCATGCTCTGCAGCCAGCATGGGCACCAGCACGAGTCGCAGGCCAGCGGCCGGTTTAGGTGGATCACCTAGAAAATGTATTTTTCTGTATTAGCTATAGTGTATCTTACTGTTGGTGAATTTAATCTTACTGATATACATTTTAAACTCACTTTACAAACGATTCGAACTCATAATTATTGTCCCCTCGCGATAGCTCCTCTTTGAGGCGCGGGTGGTGAGCGGCCTTATTGCTCCGGTACCTGTCTGGACAACCAGGTAGTGTCCTAGGGCACGAGGCTACTCTCCTTTATGAGAACCAGTCTAGCATTGGGGACTAGATCCGTCTTAAACTCGATCCCTGACGTCGCCCTTAGGGGTGTGCGCTCGGGTATAGCGGCCCCTGCTGGTATACCGAAAGGTGGGAACGGTGGGGACGCTATAACATATATAAATAGTGTTCGAGAACGGGTTGTCCCCTCGCGATAAAGATCATTGTTACATAATCGAAAAGTCGAGGTAAGAAAATTTAAAAATAATAAAGTTTTATAATATTCATAAAGTATTATGAATACGCGAATAAGACCCGGGAAAAAAAGTTAATCTTACTAATAGTATCATAAACGCGAAAGTGTGTATGTATATGTATGTATGTGACTTTGTTACTCTTTCACGCAAAAACGACTAAACCGATTACGATGAAACTTGGAATATAGGTGGCTGGGGACCTGAAATAACACATAGGCTACTTTTTATCCCGATATTCGGGACTTACGCGGGTAAAAGCTGGGCTGGGGTGCAGCTGGTAAATAAATAATATCAACGTGGTATAAGAATGAATGATTTTTTTTTTTTTTTTTTTTTATTTATCTCCTTTCATCTTGCAATCTGTCTTTTCTGAGACATTCAGCGAAGAGGTTACGCATGTGCATGAGAAGTGGCTTGCATGGCGTGACTCCATCGAGACACCCATTTGTATGGTTTGTTTCGGGTTATGAGAGTAGGTCTTGTGGAGCTTTCCTTTTTAGCCTTCTAAATACAGAGTCTCCAGTCATTAGTGAGGATGCAAGTTGATTTGGGTGATTGGATATCCTTGTTTTGTATGATTTTAAGAAGTTTTTTACTTCATCCTTAACTGTAGGTACCGCCAGATCATGGTGTAGCCTATCATTTGTCATGTACCAAGGAGCAGCGGTTATCATTCGTAGCATCTTCGATTGGAAGCGTTGTAGAATTTCCAAATTGGAGTTGGATGCTGTGCCCCACAGTTGAATGCCATAGGCCCAGATTGGTTTTACTATGCATTTGTAGATAAGGAGTTTATTCTCAAGCGACAGTTGGGACTTTCTGTGCATTAACCACTGCATGGTTCTGAATTGTAGGCTCAGAGCAATCCTTTTGGTAAATATGTGCTTCTGCCAAGTTAGGCGGCGGTCCAAGTATACTCCAAGATATCGCACATGCTTCTCTTGAGGAATTCGAATTCCGTTCAGCGACACCGGTGGACAGGTGTCATGTCTCATTGTGAAAGTCACATGTACCGACTTAGTTTCGTTGGCTTTGATACGCCAGTCTTTGAGCCAAGTGGAGATGTTATTCAGGCTATTTTGGGGTTTGGCAGATGCTGTCGTAGGATCGGAGTGAACTGCCAAAATGGCTGTATCATCTGCAAATGTACCAGTCAGTACGTCGCCACAGTTTGGCAGGTCGGCGGTGTATATGAGATACAGGACTGGTCCCAGTACGCTTCCCTGTGGTACACCCGCATGGATTTCTCTAAGTGTCGTTTTGTCATTCCCATGTTTCACAAAGAAGAATCGATTCGTGAGGTATGATCGGAGGAACTTGAAATAGTTTACCGGAAGGGCCATTTTAATTTTGAAAAGAAGTCCTTCGTGCCAAACGCGATCAAAGGCTTGAGATATGTCCAGGAATGCTGCCGAGCAGATTTTTTTATTTTCAAATAGAATAAAAAATTCTGCTCGGAAGAATGAATGAATAAATTCTTTATTGTACACACCATATAAAATTACAAAATAAAGAGATAGAAACAAATACAGCTTAAATTTAGGAGGCACAATGGGCGGCCTTATCGCTGAAAGCGATCTCTTCCAGGCAACTTTTGGATGGAAAGGAAGCTAAGAAAGGTGAGAGGTAGGGTGTCTGTCTATAAGACCGGCGAGCCATAGAAGTGGATTTCACCAGTATTATCTATTCAGTGGAAGACTGCTGTGACAACAGTGGAAATTGACAGGAACTTTGCAGTATATTGCTGCTTAGAGGTAAACTCTAATAATAATAAAAGCGACTTTTTTTCCGCAACCGTAGGGCTAAGTCCGCATAGGCAGGCGAACGATAAACCATCTAGAAAATTTACGACGGGCCACACTGAGCGTTTGGCTCCTAGCTGCTGTATATCTAGTCAGAACGCATGCGACTAGGCTCTATGCGCTAGACGCTAAGCAAGCCTTCTGCCTATGCAGACGTAGCCTAAGAGCGATGTCATATTTTTATAACAGTACCTCATTCCTAAAGTTATCCATAATCTTCATATCGAAAGGCCGCATCGGTCCACAACAGTTCCTGGTGCAACAATCGTTGTCTTCAACAGCATAGTACACCTTCTGCCCAATGCTGTTCTTCACAGTATACTTGTTATTGGTCTCGAAGCCGACGAAGGCTTCAAGTAACTCCACCTTTTGGTGGACTAACAAATGGTCAATCATAGAAAGGTACTCCAAACCTGGTGGGCAGTTGCTGAGTCCTTGCGGTATAGTCATCCAACCACCTGGAATAATGAAATTGATAGGTGTACTAACGTTATCAATAAGAACCTGAATGAATCATTCTGGCATATTAAATAGACAGCCTAGGACTAGCGTCTTGGCGGAGACTACTAGGAGTCCTAAAATAGCTAATGAGATAAGGTTAGAACAATAAAGAAGTTGACGAATGCCGAGATTCAATTCCGAGAGCAATTCCAGTTCGCAAAAAAAATACAACATACGACAGTGGGAAATCATAGTTTACATACTCTAGATGTTTGTGTTTCAATCACGCAAAAACTACCGAACCAACTGCGTTGAATCTTGGTTTGCAAATACCAGGAGATTACCGTAGCGTGGATCAACACATGGGCTTTTTATTCCGATATTCCCGCGGTATCGAGACTTACGCAAATAAACCGCGAGCGCTGCAAGTACCTATTCAAATAATTAAGCTCTCTCTTAAAGCATTAAAAGAGAGCTCACATGATGATGAACAATTATTTTATTTAATCTTTTCTTGTCTTACTTACTTATAATAATTTAGAGCGAGCGAGACATACACTATACAATGGACAGAATGGACACACACCACAATTGATGCAATTAAATTAATTGGTGTTTATCTGAGGTGTGTTTATGTTAAGGATTTAAGACACACATAATTTAGTAAACATGTATAATAATGACACGAAATTATTTGTTTTGAAATGCTCAGTTATTTAATAGAATCCCTCCACCAAACCAAAATCGGGACCAAATATAAACCTCTTTTCTTCGTCACTTAAAAATTTCTCATAACCACGGCGTTTAGATTTAAAAATCTGATTATAAGCTCGGGAAACACTTCTTTTAACACTCTCCACACTCAATGTCTCAATATAAACACGTTTATCTGTAATATCAACTCTTTTTTTCGCAACATAACGTTTGAAATTAGACCACTTTCTAGTCATGAATTTATGATATGTTTTATTTACTTGCTCCGATGTAGACTCGAATGGAAAATTAGGGTTTTCAAAGTTATCATTTAACATTATTAATTTGTGACTGAATAAATGCACTGTCTAGAATAACTGAGGCGTGAAGAATGAGAATCAAGTCAATTATTAATGATACTGATAAGCCAATTGGATGGTAATGTAAATAACATTATCAACCACACTTGAACACTGTCCTTCTTTGTAAACAGCATATATCTCTTTGAGAAGTCATTAGCTCCACTGTTTGATTTGCTTTACAATTATGTTTGTGACAACAATGAATTACAATTTTAGACAAGATAAATTATTGATGTACTTATAAGGTGTTATGCTGGCTGCATACTGTTTCATAATATAGCTCATTTATGTTTTTTTATTCAATCTACTGTGATATAAAATATCAAGTTAGTTAGTTATAAAACTACCATTCAAGGTACAGCATAAAAACGTGATATGAAGTCGTGAAAACAATATATGAAGCTATAAAATTATTAACAAAGTTTTTAACTACCATAGTTAGTAACTACCTACTTAAAGAAGGTATACTACATTGGATAGACCTAAATTAAATTACCTAAACTATTATAGGGATCTTACCAGGAGCAACTGGTCCAGGCTGTTGAACAATTGGGTGTGGATATCCTGGAGCATACCCAGGTTGATAACCAGGTTGAAACCCAGGTTGGTATCCCGGCTGGAAACCAGGCTGCATTCCAGGCAAGGGTTGTGCACCTGGCGGCGGCATGGGTGCTGGTGGGCCGGGCGGGTGTCCCGGGTGGCCAGGAGGAAGTCCAGGGTATCCTGGCTGAGGGTACCCGGCAGGTGTGTGGTAACTTCCTGATTGGGGATATGCAGCAGTTTGCGGGTACCCTTGTTGGGTCTCAGTTAACTTAATGTCCTCGGGAGGAGCATAGCCTTGGCTCGCTGGGAAGTTTGGCGAATATGGTGTTGGTTTGTGCGACATTTTAGTGTTACTGTAAATAAAGATGATTTAATTGTAAATATTTATGTTTTCACTAGTAATTGTAAACAGATTGGACCGACCCATGGCAGGTTGTGTGTAGAAAGTCTAGAAGTTTACCTGTGTAGTTTATTTAAAAGATAATATTATTGGCTGCAAGACTGTCATAGCATCACATTAGGCATGTACCATTATGACTGGACAGTGTGGCAAACAGTTTCATTACATGCAAATTAGGAACTTAACTTCCAAAGGCAGTTGTTCAGCTTCAATATTGCATGTAAATGAAGTAGGTAATTAAAATCTTTTCTAATTTATTTAAAAAAAGTTGCAATTTCTTTTGGCAAATTGTAAAATATGTCCAGTTGGAATGGTAAATAAATGGCCAGTCCCCAACTTTTTTTTCCTGATGGCTAGCTGACATCACATACACACACACACTAATTAAATGACACAGAAAATGACTTAAAGAAACCCTACTTTTATTAAAATAATAATAGTTCATTTGTACTAAGAAAGTTTCTTGTAAATGAGAGAAAACGAAATTAGAATTTCCGATGATATAACTGGGCACTTAGCCAAAAAGCAGACTAAAGAACTGTAGATTGATAGATGAAAATAAATACATTGCTTTATTGTACACATCAAAATAAATAGGAGGAAATGAAGATATGTATAAGTATGGAGTATGAAGGTGGCATAATAGGTGGTCTTACTGATGATCAAGTGGTCATTTCTAGGAAATTTTAGGACACAACTTTAAGACTATTTTTAATGTAAGGGACTAAAGATAATTTGTTATAAATCTGCAATAAAGATAATTTGTTTCTAGTACCTACCTACCATTTAAATTGTATATAAAAAATAAATTTTGCACATTACACACAGCGCAATCTAGCCCCAAATGAAGCACTAGGCTTGTACTATAGGTACTAGGCAATGGATATACATACATATTATACATAAAAAGACACCCAGACCAGATACAAATATTTATTTTGCACCTGGAGGGAATCAAACCCGCAGCCTTCTGCATTGCAGTCAGGCGTTTGCCAGACGCGCCACAGAGGCCGTCGAAGGTGCTACATGCTCATTTTTATAACTGACTGTAAAGTATACTATATGTAATTTCACAACCTAAAGTATTTGTTTCTTCATTTAACAATATTTTAATTGTTGCAGACCTACCTAAAGTGGCTGACCTTGTGTTATGGTTTGGTTAGTAATACATACCTACAGTACATACTAAACGTAGTGGTTATATCTACCTACCTAGCTGTTCCCATAGGATAGAGGAGTGGTCTTTAGTCATTTGTTGCGTAAAAATTAGCAAATCAGAGGAGGAATCTAAATTTAGTACCTATCTATTTAAACTCGAGTAGATTTGATCAGAAATCAAATTGAACTCACCGGTATATATGTATTTCAATATTATGAACTTAGATATTATTCAACGCAATCCTTTCGGCCTTTTTCAAAGATTCATACTTGAGATTTTTGTTTTGTAATATTATATAGCTGCTTCTTCTCTTTTTACAGCTCGACTCGAGCGGTTAGAGACTTTAGCTCGAAGATGTTATCTAGATTTCCTTATTTCTCCGTGCGAAAAAACATCGAAACCGCAACAAAACAAAATATATGCAATAGTGTTGCTAGACCTTCTTCTTCTTCTTCTTCTTTAAAATGGCTTTTCCATTTGGATATTTGCCAATGTCAAGTATTATCAATATTTGCAAGTCATTTGCATTGAACGAAACAGTCAAGTCGTCATAGTTAAAGTCAAGTCGAGGGAATCATTGTAAAAAGGGGGCCATTTTTTACAATGTTTGTTCACGGAGCTTTGGAGACAACACTAAGCTAAAGTCCATGTTCTGCACCGATTTTCACTTCTATTTACACTTGTACACCTTCACGCAACTAAATTGATTAATATGCCCCTGAAATTAAACAATTTACACGCATTTGAACTAAGTTTCACAAAAATGAAAATTTAGCATAACATCTCCTCAACGCATTCCCGCCAAAACTCCGTTGCTAGACCTGTTAGGTCAAAAGAGCATTATTTAGATTATTTTTAAAATTCGGTAGAAAATCGTTAGGCCCTGTGCCGACATACCCTAAACTTCATGTTTTAATTGAATCTCAGAAAAATAATTACTAAAGAATTGAATGCAACTATTTGACATTTCTTTCTATAGAAAAAGTATCAAATATAAGGAACCAAAATGTCAGCTTATAATCTACAAAAAAAAATCACACGTACTAAAAACAAAGACTTACTAAGTAGGAACACGTAGAGGTACTTAAAGAAGTAAATTGGCATTCGAAAGTGGCTCAAATTGGGGGTTTTTTTTTTGTGTTATTTATTTCTTATCGGTTGTGAACCGATTATGGCCATTAGGAAATTAGCCAGTGTCAAGTATTCTAATATATTATGCAAGTTATTTGCATCGAAACAGTCAAGTCGTCATAGTTAAAGTCAAGTCTAGGGAATCATTTGTAAACGCGGAGGCCATTTACAAACAATCTTCACGGAGCCTTGGAGACAACACTAAGTCAATGTTTTGCACCGATTTTCACTTTCATTCCACTTGTACACCTTCACGAAACTAAATTGATTAATATGCCCCCGAAATTAAACAATTTGCACGCATATGAACTAGGTTTCACAAAAATTAAAATTTAGCACCACATCTCCTCAAGGAGTTCCCGCCAAGACTCTTTTTTTTTGTGTTGGCAACATTCTAAAATTGACAGTGACAGAGTAAGTATTTGACTTTGAACGCGAGTCTTGGCGGGAATTCGTTGAGGAGATGTGGTGCTAAATTTTCATTTTTGTGAAACCTAGTTCATATGCGTGCAAATTGTTTAATTTCGGGGGCATATTAATCAATTTAGTTTCGTGAAGGTGTACAAGTGGAATGAAAGTGAAAATCAGTGCAAAACATTGACTTAGTGTTGTCTCCAAGGCTCCGTGAAGATTGTTTGTAAATGGCCGCCGTGTTTACAAATGATTCCCTAGACTTGACTTTAACTATGACGACTTGACTGTTTCGATGCAAATAACTTGCATAATATATTAAAATACATGACACTGGCTAATTTCCTAATGGCCATAATCGGTTCACAACCGATAAGAAATAAATAGACTTTGAACGCGTCGAGTTGTGTTGGTGGGGTTTTTGGCGGGAATGCGTTAAGGAGATGTGTTGCTAAATTTTCATTTTTGTGAAACTTAGTTCAAATGCGTGTAAAATGTTTAATTTCGGGGGCATATTAATCAATTTAGTTTCGTGAAGGTGTACAAGTATAAATAAAAGTGAAAACCGGTGCAAAACATGTACTTTAGCTTAGTGTTTTCTCCAAAGCTCCGTGAACAAACATTGTAAAAAATGGCCCTCTTTTTACAATGATTCCCTCGACTTGACTTTAACTATGACGACTTGACTGTTTTGTTCAATGCAAATAACTTGCAAATATTGATAATACTTGACACTGGCAAATGTCCGAAAGGAAAAGCCATTTTTAAAGAAGAAGAAGAGTTGTGTTGGTGATTTTTTTCATTTTAGCGAAACCAACTTGTGAATATTTGAATTTATTTAATGTTTTCGTGTAGTAATGAAAATGAAAAGCAATTATAAATAAATATTATTTACTCGACACTGGCTACTTTTCGGCCATAACCAGTTCACTTAATTTTGCAAAAAAAAAAGTAGACCGGAAGCAGAAGGAAACTGGAACTGGAACCTAAGAACTTTAGATTTCAATTCTTAATAACTAGGTACGTAGGTGTAATTGAAAGTTATTAATATGTTTATAAATTAATTGATTTCATTACGGAATAATTATCAACAAAACAACTTAGAGATCCAATAATATTTATATGGAAATTCAGAGCTTGACTTGCTTGGTTCCAGATAGCCAATCATTGAAACGTTTTATATTGTTTATGGTCACAGCTGATTTCCTTGGCCAATGACGTTCGTTTATTTTGAAATACAACTTTGATTTGACCGTTACTTTCATTATTTGTCGATCGTTCGCCTGTGTATCAATCAAGCAGCATTTATATTTATCATAAAACATAAAAAAAATAGAATTGAACAAAACGGTAAAGATATTATTGACCAAATCTGTAATAACTATTTCTGTGAAGAAAGCGGCAGTCGTTTCTGCCGCAAATTTTACTACATTCCCTAAAACATTTCAGAAATGGAAGTGCAAAGGAAACATCGAACGGTAAGTTTACGTTTATTTTTGAAATATTAAAATAATGCGTTGCGAATCATAATAACAAAAAGATACATAATATTATTCCTTTAGCTACAAATACAGGATCAAGAAAATGTGTACGCCATCAAAGGTAAAGGAAGTGTGCTGCCCGCTAGAAAGCAAGGATTGGGGTTGCGTGGAGCTCTGGGCGACATAAATACAAACGTTCAACGCGAAGTAAACGTGGGAAAGGTCGCTAATGCTGCCGCTGAGTTTGAGAAAAAAGCCACTCTGACAAAAGGCTTGGTGAAAAGGTAAGATCACAACTTTCCGTTGGCCTACCCCCTCAATTAAAATAATAGGAACGTTTTCGTCTTTCTTCTATCCTTTACTCTCTTTTACTATCTTGGCCTAAAAACTGCTACCTACCAGAGATTCAACTAATTTTGTGAATACTTCTGTCATTTATTGATATGAAATGACCAAGACTGGCATCTATTGTAGAGCCAGGCCATGCTTGATAAAAAAAACACCATGAGTTGTTGAGACTAGTTATTTAATTAAAATAACAAGTTGTTGGTTATTTGGTTTGGTTATATAGGGTACTTACAGTTGATGTTACAAAGAAATAAGTACCTATACTACTTATCTTATTCTTACTTCTTACTAATATTATAAACGCGAAAGTTTGTATGTATGTATGTGAGGTTGTTACTCTTTCACACAAAAACTACTGAACCGATTGCGATGAAACTTGGAATATAGGTAGCTGGGCACCTGGATTCACACATAGGCTACTTTTTATCCCGATATTCCCGCGGGAACAGGACTTACGCGGGTGAAACCGCGGGGCGCAGCTAGTACTTTATAAAAACACTACTGAACCAAATAAATAAATGTCGGTCGGATTTTCCTCATAGAAAAAAAAAAACGTAGGGAGACTTGTGCTGTTAAATATTTAAATAAATAGTTATAGTAAATACACTGAGTATTATTATTAGCCAGTATAACACTCATTTATCGATGATCTAAAACTGTATTTTATATGTTATATCAGCTTTAATATTAGTGGGATTGTTACAATTAGCTGCTACCTTGAGGTGTAAGTCCCGCAGTAATATCGGAATAAATAGCCTTTGTGTTATTCTAGGTCTCCAGCTATCTCAATTCCATGTTTCACCACAATTGGTTCACTAGTTTTTGCATGATTGAGTAACAAACACCTTTACAAACTTTCAGCTTTATAATTATCCTGCTAATGCAGGATTCTATTTTATAATAATTTTATTTGTAATTTGTATATGTAATATGTAATTGAAAAGTCTTTTGCAATAATTTCAGTAACAGTTATAGCCACGTTCAGTCTAAAGTGGACACAGGGTTAGCCGGCAAGAATGTCATTCAACCATCATCTCGGCCACCTCTACGGCGCGAAGAAAGCATGGCTGGTCATGCAGCTAGAGCAGTTGCTAGGACTAGGGTAAAGTATTTGTTAAAGTTTTGTGTGTTTCCACAACTTGCCCTATATCTGGGCTTTACATGACTAAGCCGTGGGTTTCCTGACAATGTATTCCATCACCATACAAGTGATGTAAATAGTGCACATATTTTTTTCTTAAAAACGAAAAAGGGGTGCAGTCAGTCGTTATTCGAAACCACAACCATCAGAATGAAAGCCTGGGTATCAATTCTAAAAAACTACATACTTCTGAAATTAAAACAAAATGCTTTCGAAATACTCTCACCCTACAGGACTTGAACCATCTAAGCCATCTAGCCCTAAATTTAGCCATCCAAGTGTGGGAAACACTTTAAAAAAATATCAAAATGGTAGATACTTCTTTTTAGAATTGTTAAAAATATTCCACTTTTGTATATCCTTCTACAATTAAATGTAAAATTTCAATTCTGAACTAAACAGATTTCAGACTTATTATAGGCAAAAAGAAGTAAAGGCGCACTTCATTTAGGATTTCATTTATATTAAGTCTAGTATTTTGAGTACTAGCAGTGGTTTGCTGTTTTGTCTGTGTAGCATGCTATTAACGATCCTCCTGCACTAAGATGTAGCTGTACTGAAATTTATATTCCTACTTCTAGGCCGCCCTCAAAGACTCAACGAACAAGCCTACAGAAATCAAGGAATCCATCAATATTTACATTCAAACAAAGAAGACGGAGTCAAAGAAGATTACCACAAAACTACCGACTCTCAAAGAACCCAAAGAAAAGACATTGAAACCTATTTTAAAAGAGTCTACAGAGTCTTTAGGTAGGTATCGTCTCACTAATTAATATTTTAAAGAGGAAAGATGTTTCTTTGTAATAAAACTTCTGAACCCATTTAAAAAATTCTTCCACCAATAACAAGCTACATTATTTAGGAGTAACATAGGCTACTTTTGATCTCGATATTCCACTGCGTTACGCAGTTATAATTTATGCTAACTGCAATATTTACTCTGGATATAGCTAAAATTATTCTGCAGTCTGTGGTGCGATAATGTTGAGAACCAACATTTCTAAAGTGTTGGTTCTTGTTTATTTGCCCTGTATTGCTTTAGGAACAAGCCGGAGCGGAAGTCTCCTTTCTCTCATCATCTCTAAAACATTTTCTTTACTATTGAATCAACAGGAAAGTTGAAACTAGCCGATGAAAGCAAGACAGCACTTGTACCAAAGGCCACAGAGAAACCAGTATTGAAAGTTCCGCCAAGGCTTCCTGGTGGTATTGAAGATATTGATGCAGGCGAAGATAACCCTTTCTTGATGGCAATATACATCAAAGACATTTACAAATATTTGACTGAGTTGGAAGAGAAGTATCCTATTGAAGAGGACTATTTGAAGAAACAGGTCTGTTCATAGATGTATATTTTCCCATGATACAGCTAGATGTGCTGCAGCTTTATATCTTACTAATATTATAAACAAACGGAAAAGTCAAAAACTACTGAACCAATTGTAATGAAACTTGGAATATAGGTTCCTGCATACCGAGAATAACACATATACTACTTGTATCCCGATATTCCAGCGGGAACGGGACTTAGGCGAGTGAAACCGCGGGGCGCAGCTAGTATAAATATACATCCACAAAAACAACGCAAGGTCGACGCTGAGCAGGATTCGAACCAATAACTCATCTTAACTCAATCTGTTAGTAGCGACTTGACCAATTAGTCTATTGACGTCGCGTCGGTGACTCATACGTCAAATCTTTGCTTCTGTACTTTGCCTTATTCTTTATCTCATACAACTTGTGGCATATTTGCGCCATCCCGACGTATATCTATAGAATTTGTTAATATGGTTATTAAATATTAATATGTCACAACCCTGTTAAAACTGAATATTTCTATTCGTGTTTTTACATTTTCCCTCACAGAATATTAGATGTATGAGAAAAATAGGACAACAAGTAGCTTAACATTATAATATTTTATAACAAATTCAGCACTAAATAGTCTGGACCACTTGGCTTAGACTTGTCGCTAGATTAAATATACCGGTTTCAAAACTAAGATAAAAAATCATGAAAAAAATAACATAAATACCCAATTATTCCAGGCAACAAAGGCCCATATTACATAATTACCTTGTAGACTAACATAGATATTTTATAATAAATATGATGACAGCATTCAATCTATGGCCGTCATCATTAAAGCTACCACGTTTGCGACGAATCGCTTATGTTCCGTGCAATCCTTTATTGTTTTCAATTGCGCTTGTGGAAAGTTCAAAATAGCTTTAGATTGCACTGTAATCTGGTTTCGAACTATTCCCAAATTAAAGTTGCAAGATTCCGCCTGGACTGACAAAAAAACAAGAAAAGTGAGAGTATAAAAAATGGGAAAATGAATGTGTTAAACATAGTTTAGAGCTTAGGTTAAGCCGTATGCCACATATACATGTGTTATATTTTATTACAGACTGTTATTACTGGTAAAATGAGATCAACTCTGATAGATTGGCTGGTGGAAGTCGCGCGCCAGTTCACTTTAACTCTTGAAACCTTCCATCTGACTGTTGGAATCATTGACAGATATTTACAGGTAAATTATACATTTTTCTTATATTTTCGCAACTTTGTACTGAAATGAAACTCATTTTAGGCAACGTCTGAATAGGCAGGCGGCTTGTTAGAGCCTAGAGCTTCTTTAGTGCCCTACTTCCAAGGAAGGAGTCTGTAAACGCTCCTAAACTTAGGAACGGCATTGCTAAAACGCCCAAAGGCGAAAACAATAAATGTAACTCTATTAAAACCGGAAAAAGAGTTCTATTCAAATATTTATTAACCAAAGTCTTTGACCTGCTTCTAGGCAATGTCATCGGTACCAAGGAGCCAGCTTCAGTTAGTGGGTGTAACTGCAATGTTCATAGCGTCGAAGTATGAAGAAATCTACGCACCAGACGTCAGTGATTTCGTCTACATCACGGACAACGCGTATACGAAGAAAGACATATTCCAATGTGAACGGGACATTATATCCAAGCTGGGATACTGTTTGGCGAGGCCTATTCCTCTTAGCTTTTTAAGACGGTAAGATAGCATTGCTAAAGCAGGCTACAGACTTTTAGATTATCTGAGAGTTTAACTGTACAGATAAATCATATTATGTGTGTAGGCAAATATAAAAACTGCAGCCGAATTTTGAACTGAACACTACTATGGTTAGGTAAAACTGTCAGATAATCGAAACGTCTGTAGCCAACTTCACACGATTTCTGTCCAATTATAAGATTAGAACGACGGGTCTAGATTGCGTTTGTTGATAACTTGGATACCTGAAAGATTCTACCCTCGCCGTGGTCGCGATAAGACTCTCGCCTTTGTATCGAACTCGAGTCAGTAAAATGTATTTCACAATACTACATAATACTACTACATAGCTATTTCACACAACAAAAACAAAAGACTAGAAATTTAGATGCAGATGTAGGTACCATTTAAATTCCTGAAAACTGGCTATGAGGCTCATAGAAATAGTACTAGTAACTAGAAAGCTTTCGTCAAAAAAACGGTCCTGCTTGATGTTAGAGAGACCCTTTCCTGTCCTTTTTCAACTTTAGTGTTCGTCGGTTAGTTAGATAAGGACAGACTGGAACTAACACTGGGTTCAACAGGACCATTTTGATATATCAAAGTAAAATTTGCCTTAACCTTAAAGAACATGAGTGAAATTGATATTTCAAAAGTTGTCAGGTGCACAGTCTTCTAAGAGCAAAGACGACGATGTAACATGTCTCTGATGAATGAGGCTTTTGTCGCCGATCCAAAGGCACTTTCTTGACCTCCTTATCGCGAGAAGTTATCAAATGTGCAACTAATTCAATATGAAGAGTTTTTTAATTTATTTTAAATGCTACAAACATTTGTTTTACATTTCTGACTGTCAAATGGAATGTAATGATATTCTGAAATAAATGACAATTATCGTACTAATATTATAAAGCTCAAAGTTTGTGAGTATGAGTGTATGTGTGTTTAATTGTTACTCAATCACGCAAAAACTACTGAACCAATTGCGATTAAACTTGGAATACAAGTAGTTGAATACCGGGAATAACACATAGGCTACATTTTATCCCGATATTCCTACGGGAACGGGACTTACGCGGGTGAAACCGCGGGGCGCAGCTAATTATTAAATAACTTGTTAATGTTGTATCAACAGATTCGTGAAAGCATCTTACGGCACATCAAAGAACCACCATCTAGCTAAATACTTCGTCGATCTGAGTCTGATTGAATACTCTATGGCTCACTACAGACCATCTGAACTTGCCGCAGCCGCTTTATGCCTGTCACTTCACCTTCTCTCTGGAAACGATCTCAAAGAAGTCTGGACACCGACTCTCAGCTACTACTCTGGATATACCCTAGAACACCTAACACCAATAATTAGAAAATTAGCCAAAATTGTGATAAAAGTAAGCGATTCCAAATTCAAAGCAGTCTACAACAAATATTTAGACCCGTCTTTAGCTAAGGTAGCTACTTTACCTCAACTGAAAAGTGACGCCATTTATGAGTTAGCTGATGAAGTTTAGTAAGTATGATTTTACAGTATTTTTGTGGATTTATTTTGTAAGAAAACCGTTGGTGATTTTGGTGGTTTTAAGCCTTCAGCATTGTGTCCATACAAATTTATTCTTTTTAAAAAAGATTCTTTTTCTTTCTTCACTTCTTGCTTCATTAATTTTAATTTTGAAGGTAATATGACCTTGAGACAATGCCTTCAGTAATTAATAAAATAAGTGACATAGTGGGGCATGCGATATTCAGCAACAATATCATGAAAGGAAAAATTAAGTTTTAAGAAGAATATAGGTTCATGCAACTGTATGGACACAGTATTGGATTGGATAGGATACGCTATGTTGTGATTCGCTTGAAAAACCAACAGAAACGAAAACCAACATGTTTTTATTGTGTTATCTGCTTAACGCATTGGTTTGTTTCAACCTCTAGGGATGCAAGAACTGACATTTTTTTAAGGTTTGTTTTAGGTACCTGTTTTAATTGCTTAGATTTAATTTAGACATAATTTTTAGATGTAATTTTCTAAGACTAATTTTAATATTGATGTACACGCTATCTGCTATCGCATCGAACATTTATCTATCTGTTTAGAAATTATTTACGTATGTTAATTTCAGATATAATTAACTTATTTATTGACCGTTTTAATCAATTGTTTTGAAGTTTCTATAATCTCTTCATGTTATTATAATTCTTTCAAAAACTATTCCGGGAAAAAAGTAGTTAAGGAATCTGCTATATGAAAAATGTGATTGTGAATTGCTTAGTTAGGTTTTCTTACACACCCATATAGACTGAGGAAAAGAAGTGAACGAGACAATAATTATAATAGATAATAGAGAAAGACGGATTGATTGTAAAATAAACAAAAAAGGATGAATAATAACTAAAAACTTTTCTGTTTCTGTCCGCGACAGTCCGCGTATCACTATTGCTTGCCTGACCTCAAGTCAAATTCATTTAATAGCTTACCTATTGACATAATGAGTAAATTGTTTAAATTCACACGAAGAGTTTTGGCGGGAACGCGATGAGATGTGTTCCTAAATTTGATTTTTGTGAAACTTAGTTCAAATGCGTGTAAATTGTTTAATTTCGGAGGCATATTAATCAATTTAGTTACGTGAAGGTGCACAAGTGTGATAAAAGGGAAAATCGATGCAAAACATGGACTTAGCGTTGTCACCGAAGCTCGTGTGAACAGTCATTGTAAAGAGCCACCGTTTACAATGATTTCATTGACTTGACTTTTACTACGACAACTTGACTGTTTTGATGCAAATTGCAAATAACTTGCAAATTTAATAATACGCGATAAAGACTTAAAATGTAACTAAGTTGACATAACGAGGTCTCATTTTAGTATAGTCACCTATTGCTATTTCAGTCAATGATAAATATGTTGACAGCTCATCCATTTTTGTGCCTCCGTCTACGTTTACACCCATCTTTACAAATAGTCAAATAAGACGGGCTAAGTAAAGCCTCTGTCACATTTTCGCTGAAATCGAAAATTACTGACAAGAGCGCGTATTACTTCTCCAAAGTAAATTAGTGGTATAAACCTTTGTGCTAGAGTTAATTCTTACTAAATCATAGTGGAAGCAAAATTGAGACTTGATACAAAACTTTATTTAACGAATTGCACGCAAAAATATAAACAACTCATTTTCGGTTCTTAGCACGACAGAATTCGTCGCTCTAGGTTAGGTTGCTGTAATTAATTGACGCCAACATTTGGCAATTACGGCAAAATACGCCATTTAAAATTTGAGGGTTACTAAATTGAGTGGCTTCTAAATTCAAAATTACTTTAGGAATCGTCTAGCTTAGGAGCCGCTTAATTGTTTAAATAGCCCTCAAATCTCGAGTAGCTTTTTAGTATTGTGCCGTAATTAAAAATAACTTTATTTTCACAGATACTTGTGTTTCCATAATCTAGCACTGACCAGAATAAATACTATTCTGATATTTTTTAACATTAAATTTAATAATTGATACTTGTTTTATCAATTTGGTAAATTGGTAGGTACCAGATTTTGATTTTTTAATTATTGACATTAAATTTGATTTTTTTTCCTTCGTATTTTTAATTGTAGAATTGTACTTTTTTAGGTAATTGTACTTTTTTTGTGTACCTATGTAATTTAATTTAACTTTGAATAGAATATACGCTGTAATTGTTAATAAATAAATCGATGTTTTATACCAATTTTCTCGTTTTATATTGTTTATAGTCTTTTCTCTCTTACTCATTTAATTACCTTACTTAAGTATAATAAAACACTTTACCAGAGAACACGTAGTGTGATTTTTTTGGTAAAAAAACGCGAACGTGATGGTTAAGTTAACACGTATTTTGTATGGAAACTCAAAAAGCGCCCCTAGCGGACGTTATCGATCGTATATTGAAGTTTCCAGTTTTCATACAAAATACGCGTCACTTAACCATCACGTTCGCGTTTTTTTTTACGTAAAAACTCGCACTAAGGGTACGGGTTTAATCGCGTTTTATTCATCATTTTTAACCGACCGAGCTATCGCCAACTTTACAGTTGGCTTTTTCAAGGTTGACTGCGATTAAATACGGTAAAAAAGTGTTTTATTATGCAAAATTGCGAAAACCATAGAACAAATTATTTCCCTTACTTAAAATAAGTATAACCGATGACAAAGTTATGTAAAATCTCTGTCTCTCTCTCTCTGTCAACTTCGAAACTTCATGTTACGGTAAAAGACGAAAGATAAATAGTTAATGGATCATTGTTTTTAGGTAAGGGGCACTACTATAAACAAAAAGAAAATGTTTGTATATCAATACGAACGTACGAATAAAATAAAACTTAATCACTAGTAAATATTTTAGTTCATTCAACTACTGTTTGAAGGGAAAGCTAAGCGAGAACAAGCAAAAATATACTACTTACTGAGTGAAAACAAGAGGGGGCATTTTTGAGACGACAACTCTGGTCGAATTCGTAACATCTTCTCTTGAAAAGACGTCGACAAGTAAGTACATCTTATCTTACTTAATAATAGGGGTTAAAGTATGAAATTGCCGTTTTATTGCAATAGGTTCTTTGAATTGACATAGAATCTTCATGGTTTGAGGTTTTCGAATGAAACTTTTTTCAAATGGTTTCTGTGATGTTCTTTTTTTAAAAAATGTGAAACATTTGAATATCGACTTTCAATTGTTTTTGTTATTCAATTTAGACAAGAAAGATGGATATTGCGAAAATTCGAGTGATTTTTGAATACGAGTTCCGACGCGGAACTAACGCGGCAGAAACAGCCCGCAATATCAATGCTGCTGCGTTTGGAGAGGGGTCTACTAATGAACGCACCGTGCGATTTTGGTTTAAACGCTTTCGTGATGGAAATTTCGACTTAAAGAACGAGCCGCGAGGAAGACCGCCCACACAGGTGAATAACGATGAATTAAGAGAGATAGTGGAAGCCGATCCTAGTCAAACTACCCAGGAATTAGCGGCATGGTTTAACGTTACCTTACCCACTTTATTGACTCACTTGCGTCAAATCAATAAAATAAAAAAATACGAAAAATGGGTGCCTCATGATTTGACTGATCTGCAGAAAGAAACGCGTGTTGAAACTTGTGTTGCCTTGTTGAACCGGTACAGAAATGAAGGAATATTGGATCGAATTGTAACATGTGATGAAAAGTGGATTCTTTATGATAACCGGAAAAGAAAAATGCAATGGCTGACCCCAGGTCAAATGCCACAACAGTGTCCTAAAGCAAAACTTACCAATAAAAAGGTAATGGTAACTGTTTGGTGGTCTCAGCATGGTGTTATTCGCTATAGTTTTCTTCGATCTGGTCAAGCAATTACGGTAGATGTCTATTGTGCCGAACTCCGAACCATGTTGACAAAACTAGCAGTAAAACAGCCCCGACTCATGAATCGATCTTCACCATTATTGCTCCACGACAACGCGAGACCTCACACAGCACGAGAAACCATTTTGACCCTTCAGGAACTGCACTTAGAAACCATTCGTCATCCTCCGTATTCACCAGACCTTGCTCTAACGGACTACCATTTTTTTCGTGATTTGGACAATTATCTACGTGACAAGAAGTTTTCTTCCCAGGAGGCAGTACAAAATGCTTTCACACAGTTTGTGCAGTCTAGATCGTCGGAGTTCTATCGCAAAGGCATTAATAACCTTCCCATTAGATGGCAGCAATGTATAGATAATAATGGCAACTATTTTGATTAAATAAATTTGTTAAAAATTTAAAAAATAAACAATTAAGATTTTCAGTACAAATCGGCAATTTCATACTTTAACCCCTAATATTATAAACGCGAAAGTTTGTATGTATGTATGTGAGGTTGTTACTCTTTCTCGCAAAAACTACCGAACCGATTGCGATGAAACTTGGAATATAGGTAGCTAGTGACCTGGATTAACACATAGGCTACTTTATATCCCGATATTCCCGCGGGAACGGGACTTACGCGGGTGAAACCGCGGGGCGCAGCTAGTCTTCTATACATTAAAAGAAAGTCGTGTTAGTTACACTATCTTACTTCTTACTAATATTATAAACGCGAAAGTTTGTAAGTATGTATGTATGTATGTGAGGTTGTTACTCTTTCACACAAAAATTACTGAACTGATTGCGATGAAACTTGGAATATAGGTAGCTGGGGACCTGGATTAACACATGGGCTACTTTTTATCCCGATAATCCCGCGGGAACGGGACTTACGCGGGTGAAACCGCGGGGCGCAGCTAGTTTATTATAACTCAAGAACGGTTGAACTGATTTGGCTGAAAATTGGTGGGAAGGTGAAATTGGAGGGGTAGGATCATAGGACTTTTTATCCCGATATTACCGCGGGTAAGGAACTTACGCGGGTAAAACCGCGGGGCGCTGCTAGTAGGTAATAATTATATCTTTACATTATCAACATTGTTATAGCGCACTCCGGGCAAAATTCACGGTTGCAACATTGTCGTAAGGGCTCTGATGATATGCTTGCTTAACAACTATAAACCAGAAATATTTTAAAGAAAAAAATACATCCAGAAAAGTACAATGCACAGTTAACGCAGGGCAGGATTCGAAATAACAACGACTTGACCAATTAGTTTACCGGCGTCGGTGACTCATACGTCGAATCTTTGCTTTGGTACCAGATTTTAGTCGCAATTTTAATTTTTTGGGTAAGAACTTAGAAAAAATCATACCATGAAAAATGTTGATTTTTTTTCTACAACTGACCCGGGGTTACTTCTAGACAATTATTCAGTACCAGTACCTATAATAGTCAATCCTCGGGTTCAGTTAAAATGTCTGGTACCGAGGGTTCCGGGAATATTATTATTGTGCCTAGTTTGTTAAATTAACTAACGCACTAGCCAGGAGATGTCGCTTACTCCAAACAAAATTTTATTTTTAATTTAATTTATGCATGCAGCACTGGGCGTTTATAAAAATTTTAATGGACAAATTAAAAAAAAAAAAAGAGCCAATAACGCCGCACCGGTAGACTAATTGGTGAAGTCGTACTCCCGGATTGAGTTATGACGCATTGTTGGTTCGAATCTTGCTCAGCTCCGACTATGAATGTGTTTTTGTGCATGCATTTTTCCTTTAAAATATTTCTATGAACGCTCAGAGCAGGCACTTAAAATAAAACTTCCATGCTATTTATCTCTTGGAACATATTTTATATTATAGTATTATTATTTAGACCCTGCACCAAATCACTGTCACTCTCTGTTTAGTTACGTCACGAGACGTATTGAGCAGTTCTTTTCTACGGGCCTATCCGATCTATACTAAAGCGAAGTACTACTAAACTAAGTAATATTCCTGCTAACTTCCACTTAAATACTTTATTACATAATCGAACATTCGAGATAAAATTTCCAATAATAGGTAGGTACCTACTTAATCCTTGATATTTTATCGTTGGCAAAGAGGCTCAAAATCTGACAGCTCTCATTTAACTTCGACAGGCACTGACTCGAAGTTAGAAGAAGTCAGATCGATTTTTACCATTTATTTTAATCTGGGAAATGTAGATATGCCGCGGAGTAAGTATTTAAGAATTGGATGATATTTGAATTGAGTCAGTAAACTTCTCAAGATAAGTAGGTAGGCATATACTTAACTGGATTGTGGTCTCTATTAGAGACTGGAAGCAGAAAGGCCGCCTAATAGTGAAGCATTTTTATGGTGACCGAGTTTCATACGTTTTACCGTTAAATTGTCCGGAAAATTACTCATAAGTACACCTTTAGAAATTTAAGTCACACACATTTCAGTCAGTCATTTAAGAGTTTACTCAAAATTCGAACGTCGTTGTTCTTTTATTTACCATCTAGGTAAACTAAGTAGGTAGGTATCCTATATATGAATCTATTGTAGCTCCGGTCAGATGATTTCTTTCTAAATAAACTCTGTCAAAATGTCAGTTACTTTATTTGTTTCTAGTCCCTGGTTATTTGTCGTACATTTAACACCACGATTCGCAATGAAAGACTAGCTGAGCCGATAATAGAAAGGCAGGTTTAGGTCGGTCAACTTTAATAGATTTCATGGTAACTCGTTGAACTGTGTCCCGTGGTTTCTCCCGCGCAAGTCCCGGTTCCGTGGGAATATCGGGATAAACCCCAAGCCTCCAGCTGTCTACGTCCTAAGTTTCTGGATTTACTGGTAAAATGCGTATCTTCTGCATTATATATTTTTCGTCAATTATTAACTTCTTAGGGATGATTTATACTAGACCGATATATAGCTTCGTTGTCTGTTGCTCGGCCGCCACTCGGTTGCAACAGACCGATCGACTGCTCGCCGAGCACTGGACAACGAAGCTCGGACCCGGCACGGCCGGGTGACTTACTGTAGGTACCTACTCTGTTTATGGTAGGTATGTATATTGGTTACAGGAAGGAACCTATTTAGTTTCCTCACAATTTTTGGCCACAGTTAGGTAGGTATGTGTGCAAACTGCGAGCGCATTTGCGTTCTCGAAAGTCTGTCCGGCCTTGCCAGCCGTTGAGTTTTCCAGTTTTTCCCTCGGCAAATTCGAAGAATTTATTAACGCTTGGCGGTTAGCCGAATTGTTTTTGTTCGCCTTTTTTCACTGACCGGAGTCCTGCAGCGTGACCAATGTACAAAGAAATCTGCCTTTTTGTGCCAAAACTTTTATTTCTTGTTTGCTTACAATACTTTCGTTCTGTGGCTTGCTTTATTAGAACCACAGGGTACTCGAATGTCGTAGAAGCTTTTGGAATTTTCTTTAAACAAAGAGTAGATTTATTATAATCAAGTAGGAAAATATATCTACCTTAACTAGGCAAGTATGTCGCCTGGAATTTTAAGAATCTATTATGTATACTTATAACTTAAAATAATAAGAAAGAAAGGACAAAAAATCTGTACTTGAAAGTAAATTACATAAAAAGCTGTCTAGGGGACTTGGGAAAAGTAGTAGAACAAAATTATATAATTTTTAAAATTTATGTCTGTCTGTCTGTTTCACTGTTTGTTCCTTAAACAATTAAAAACTACTAATCCGATTGGCATCTGGTCAATATTGGTTAAGTAGTTCTATTTTCGAGGAACCTCATGGTATAGGTACTTTACATCGAAATCCAATTAGTTGAACTCGAGTAATGAACGACAAAGTCGGGTATGCACTATATCTACGCAGACAAAGTCGCGGGTAACAGCTAGTAAAGAAATTTACATTTGAAAAGTTACATACTAATAAAAACAAAACTAGAATCTAAATTAACAGCAAGCTGTCGACGCCACCCTCCCGCGGCATGGTACCCAAAATACTGGCAGCGTTCCCGCGCTGGATAGCAAGGCTAATCCGCTGGGACAAGAAACCACCAGCCCTAGGATCACCCGAAGCCTCGACAAGACGCGCCGACAACTCCCTGAGAAAATTCCTACTACAAGGTCCCCAACATCCAACAGTCTCAAAGCCCAAAGGAGTGAACAAATAACAGCCAGGGATGTCCGCATACTTGCGAACCTTCAGGGCCTCGGCACTTGCCGCAGCCGCACACGGCGAAAAAGCAGTGGCCTGCAAATGAGAGGGAGCCAGCGTGTCTACGCAGGTGACGTCCCACACCACACATTTACCCCGCTCCCAAGGAACAAGCGTCACACCGTCAGGTCTCCTGCCGTCAGAACGAACAATACCGTTAGGTTCCAACATTGCCGGAATGTTCGCTGAGGCAAGAGCCCGACGAATGACGACGTTCAGGGAGTAATGGCGGGAAATACGGCCCGCACTCCTCTGACAAGAAAGCCCGTGATGGCCGCATTTGTTCACCATAGAACCACAAACACACTGGTGAGGCTGAACAATCCCAAGACCCAACCGAAGGCCAACCGCTAAAGCCAAGGTATGCCTGTCAAGAAGAGTCCCCAGGCTGGCACACGGGACCGCATTCAACCATAAACCGGACTCCCTTTCAAAACAAGCCAATAGACGGGCTCGATCCACGGAAGTTGGGCTGTCGGCCATCAGTCTGTCCTGCACAACCCGGCACAAAGGCTCATCCCACGACCTCAGGGAATGCAGCACCGAAGGCAACTCACACCCACTGATTGTCTTCCAACGCTCCACAGCCTCCGAGAGATGTAACACCTCGGCTGGCGGGGACAAAGAACCCAAGATCCTCTGAACTAGCCCACCACAACTGTACCCCGAAGCCAAAAAAGCAGGCAAGGCGACGGCAGCCACACTCCTAACGCCAAGACCCCCAAATCTAACCGGAAGCGAAGCCTGAGACCAAGGACCACACGACAAAGAGACGTTAAGGACCCTAGTCAAAACCCCAGCAATATGCCTGTCCACCTCTAACAGGAGACTGTCAAACTTCCATAAGGGACAACATCTGAGAGCATACATAAATTGAGGGACGAAAAGGCAAAACTTAATGATTGTCAGAGCTACATGCGGACTAACCTTTAAAAGGCGCTCAACAGTGTCGGTAAATTTATACGATTGCTCTAGTATAAAAGCCGGAAAGGAGTCATCCAGCACCGGAGCACCCAACAACCGCAGAGACGCATCGGAAACAGTCTGGATATTAGGAGCCACACTATCAAACAACTCCAGAATCTCGCGCCCACGATCAGGAGGCACCGAGGGATGGAGGTAAATCTCACACTTCGAAAAGTTCAGCTCTAACCCAATCCCAGAGAAGCCA
Organism: Idaea dimidiata; assembly: GCA_949358125.1. Lineage (NCBI taxonomy): Eukaryota > Metazoa > Arthropoda > Insecta > Lepidoptera > Geometridae > Idaea > Idaea dimidiata. The sequence goes on along the minus strand of OX442336.1, from coordinate 8,080,918 downwards.
GCTATGAGGCTTTTTAAGTCCTCCAGAACAACCTCAGGGTCTCCCCCCAATGTACCGTCGTCTAGGTACCACAAGTTCAACTTGGACTTAAGTGCAGAAATAATGGGATGGATCCCCAAACTAAACGCAGCTGGTCCGAGAGGATCGCCTTGCTGGCAACCCACAGAAGAAATTATTGGTTGCCCCTGGTACACCAAGTTGGACTGCTCCCCATAGCAATGACGGAGATACGGATAGAAGGCTGGAATATGCTCTCGAACCTGTGCTAGGAGATGACCGCGATCCAAGGAATTAAATGCATTTCTCACGTCAACCTTAATTAAAATCTGTCCCTCAGCGCGACCCAAAAAGGCCCGAGTTGCATGTACAGCCGCCTCACAACCCCCCCTACTTCCAAATCCTACCTGAACTGGCTGAAAAATGTCACGTAAAATAGGAGCCAAGCGGCCACAAGCCAACTTAGACACCAGTCTCCTGAAAGTGGTGCCCACCGCGATCGGTCGGATTCCCCCATCCCTCTTCTTCAAAGCGCAGAGTTTGGCTCCATACAGGATGCTCGCCATCTCATTATTCACCGCTCCTGTTAACATAAGGACTGCAAGCGAAGCCAAACTTGAAGCCAAACCCCTGCCCGCGTCTCCAGTAGAGAAACAAATCAAGTCCTTTAAATGCTGGGGGGACAACCCGTCCAACCCACCACTGGACCCGTTTCGGAAACTTGAAACAGCAGAAACGATATCATCCGCCGTAATGACCGGTGGCGTCCCCCCAACACGAGAATCATCAGGTAAAACAGTATTAGGAGACGTAGGGTGTTTATCTCGAAGACTTTGAAGAGTCTCGGCGCAAAAGGGAGCCACCGTGTCATTAGAAAATAAAAGGCGACTGGCACCACCAATGTCTCCGTCTCCGACCTTCTCGTCCACCTTCCTAAATAAGTTTCGCAACCCCCCTGGTAGCCTCCGCCCCGCGACTTGTGAAGAAGGTAATCCGGGATTGGTACAGTTATCCTTTAGTCTCTGAGTAAGGCTGACTTTCTTATCGTGGTTCCTGTCTACATTTAGATGCTTGTAAGCGAAAGTAAAAAGATCCTCCCACGCACAAACACTGTTCAATGAGACCACCTTGTCGATGTGCACCTTCAAAGCCAGAGCCACGGAAATACGAGCGCCCCGAGGAATACGCCTCACTAACGGAAAATTATCATTTAACTCGCTTAGCGTCCGCCAAAAGGGTACACCACCCAAACAGGAACTGAGACCAGGCGAGTGCGGAGAAGGTGGGCAAGACCCTCCAAGCCCGGGGGGATTGGGGAGGGGCGAGCCCGAAACTGACGCGCAAGCAGAAGGAGAAATACCGTGGGGACACGGCGACGGCGGAGGGTCCACAACTACCCGCGGAGAATTAGCCGGACTGGACTTATGAACTTTGGCCTTATGTATATTAAGAGCCCTTTGGGAACGAAAAAATTTTGGCAAAACAGTGCACAGTTCGCATTTAAAGAAAACACCCTGAGATAAACTACCCGCATGAACATCCCCGGCTGCACCTGGGCCATGTGACGGCTGTGACATTTTCATTAACAATTCACAAGAAATTATATCAAATTAAAACAAAATCAAATCAAAATTAAATTAAAATTAAATCAAAATCAAATCAAAATAAAATCAAAATTGAATTAAAATTAAATTAAATTAACATATAAAATTAAATAAATTAAAATAAAATACAAATGTTCACAAATTGATGAAAAAAAAAGATTTCTATTACAATATTCAAAACCGAGTCACAAAAAAAAAAAAAAAAAAAAAAAAACGAAATATCTCTACTATTACAAAACTTAACCTAAAATATTAATTATATTAAATCTAATTACAATTGAAAATTTAAAGAATATAAAATGTCAGATTAACAAATTCCAAACAAATAATAAAATAATTCAAACTTAATTCAATTAGGTAAAAATAAAAGGAATTTATCGCACTCCTTGCGCCCTCTGCATAAAGTTAAGTAATATAATTATATACGGCCCTCTGTTTCCACTTTTCACCCACGAAGTGCTGGCCCAAAAGCGACGCGACGCGTTTGTCATGCGCCGGCTCAAAAGACTCGATCCCGACGAAAGCGCTCTGCGGATCGCTATGCCACGAATCGATAAAATCAATATCCACAGCACCGGAACATCCATGACTTAGCGCCTAACGTGACAGTGACAGAACACGCATCATCATTGTTGACGCAGTTGCCAACAAACAAACACAAGTCAAGATGTTTCTCACCACTAGACGGTACTTTATGATGTTTTCTTCGTACTTTTTGGGATTTTAAATTATTCTAAATGTGTAACGACTTTTGTGATAACTTTTTAGTGTCTTACTTCTAAGGATGATATAGTTGGCGGCAATTTGGAATGTCGTGTCCCCTTCACGGATTTCGCACTTTTCAATCTTGCATAGATCCCGGTAAATAACCGTGTAAAAGTATTTTATCCGAAATAAAAACTATGACAGCACCAATAAATGAACTATTTAGTAAGGGCGTAGCTACCCTCCTCCTAACAGCTAGTTAGGTACCTATATTAGACAAAACGTAGGAATTTGTAATTACTCGTATGTCTTCATTAATAGATGAACCTAATGTAATGTAGGTGTAGGTACCTACCTAATTTGGATCAAAAAGAAACATTAATGTTGATGCAAAAAAGAAGCAACACTGAAAATAACCTAGCAAGGTGAGTTAGTAATTCTATTTTCCAGGAAATGCGACCATCTTTTGTTAGGAACGAGGTGGCATGAACAAAAATGTGAAAACTGTGTCACGTCCAATAAACAGCGCAGTTATCTAGTCCGTGTCGTATAGTTAATGCAACGACCCGGTCCGACCATGTTGCATTTTTGCAACAAGCTCTCTGCAATGTATGCACATAGTCGTTGTAATGCCGCGAAAGCCTGTCTCGTAAATATTTCCTGCACGCAATTTACAGCTTTGGGAATCCTCTTAACGGAATACACGGCAGTTAGTGAATACCATTGAATTTATGGATAATTTTAAATGCCATACCTACTGGGGCGCTCGATTGCCTATCTAGTTGTTTTATTTTTGTTAAGCGTATGGTGATAGGAACGTTGAAAGGCTGCTGTGACTTTTATTGTTTTTTAACATTTGGCGTCCATTTTCTGAGGAGCTTATTGGCCTAGCTGCACTGTATCGGTAACGACTGGAGCGCAAGCGATCATTACTTCAATTAAGAAGCATAATATCCACAACTATTGAACCGACTTTGATAAAACTAAAAACTGTTGAAACGATATAGGATTATTTTAAGATCTCCAATGTACCCAAATATGGCAATAAAAATATTCTTATTCTCATTGATAATTATGTCGATACATTGAATCCGTGCTGATAGAAACATGGGTAATAGGCAACAGTTATTATCCAGATATATCCACGGGATCAGAACTTATGCAGATGAAACCGTAGGTATGAATCACTGCGTAGCCTGTAGATATATCTACAGGCTACGCAGTGATTAAACGTATCCACCTATTTACCTAGTCGTAAACGTAACAAACAAATTCCCTTCCAATAAACAAACTACTTTCAACCCGTTCATTTCTCCCGACATCGCAAACTGTAAAGTCACTTTCGTATCAGCTTAAAACGGCAAGTAAGTTTGCCGCCAACAAAATGTTTCATATTATTGTCTTATAGTTTTCTACTTAGCGTTGCGAGTGGCAAGTGTCTGTGTCTGTAGGTACCTACTTTTGTTGTTCCACGAACTTTTAACGAGTTTGTTGGACACGGGAAGCAAGGCGGATTGCGTCCAACCCCAGACCAGCACACACGTGTTACATGCTATCTAATAGTCTAGGAGCCCGTGAACCCCAGACCTTCGTTATTTTGTAAAAGCTGAAAGTTTGTCAGCGCATGCTCCCAACACAGGTATGAACGTTGGACCATTATGAAGTTTGGGTTACATGGCTTGGGCAGATAAACGGTAATAAAGTAAACAATTCTACAAATTTTAAAGTGTGATTTTTAGGTAGGTTATAATGATCACGTAAAATCACATTATTCATTGCATCTTGCTAACCCCTTGTCAGACACACTCAATGTGGGATTAAGAAAACTAAACTTTTCCAAAATAACGAAAGTCTGGCGTTCACGGGCTCTTGTTCAATAACCCGTATAACTTACAAACATTTTTAAATCCATCCATACGTACTACGTATCTGAAACTTGGAATATTTCGATGGAGAAATGACACTAGGAGTTTTGTCTTATTCTTATTATACTTTGATAAAGGAAACCAGTCGACAATCTTACTAATATTATAAACGCGAAAGTTTGTATGGATGTATGTAAGTGAGTTTGTTTCTCTTTCACGCAAAAACTACTGAACCGATTGCGATAAAACTTGGAATATAGGTAGCTGGATACCGGGAATAACACAAAGGCTACTTTTTATCCCGATATTCCCGCGGAAACGGGACTTACTGTTATATTAAGAACTTGCTAGTTCTTAGTACTGGCTAATTCTTAATATACGTGAATATTTTATCCCGATATTCGTACGGGAACCACGGTGCGTAGCCACGCACCGTGGTTCCCGTACGAATATCGGGATAAAATTAGCCTATGTCCTTATCCAAGGTCCCATCTATAGAGACAGAAAATACTGAAATTCATCAAAATCTGTTGAGCCGTCTAGACGTGAAAGTGTAACAAACATACAGAATTACTTTCGCATTTATATATTAGTAAGAACAAGGCAGTATGGATTTGTTTAACGCTTCCATTCCTTAACTGTGTGCATGTATAACTCTTTAAAATCTTTCTAACAAATACCGTACTTACTTAATTCTATTTAATAAAAACTTGTCAAGTGCGAGTCGGACTCGCGCATGATGGGTTCCGTAGCATTTTCACAAAAAAATCACACGTTTATCACGTAAATTACACCCCGGTGACAGAAAAAATAGACAATGGAGTTTTAGTAACAGAGTCCCGTCGTTTTCCACCTTTTGAGTACAGAGCTCTGAAATAATTCAATGAATAATAGGTGTGTTCATGTGTTTATTATTTGATTGAAACATTTATAAATTATATCCCCAATCATAGCACACCAGTAAACGGAACATTTTCATTAGTTAAGAGAACGTTTACTCACCGAGTAGGTACTCCATGTTTGACCGGTAAACCTTTGACCGTATCAATAAATGAATAGTCTAGTGTAGATACTAAACGTAACATAGCGTTAAGTATACATATAAAGGTACCTAAGAGTGCCTGAACATCATAGAGAAGTAAGTGCCTATATTTGAAAATGAAAATATTTTATGATCTATACTTACGAGTATAACAAAATCGTAACTTAGCGGTGTCTGTTTTTGAAATATATTTTGAAAAAACTATTTTTAGGGGTATGTACTAACTTAACAGACCCCATTTCCGTGTTTAACTTTTTGTCTGTTTGTCCGTTTGTCTGTGTGTTTGTGCGCGCTAATCTCGGAAAATCTTTTTTTTGGTATGTTTTTCATCACTTTGGTATGCAGGTAGCTTAAAACTTCGATTAACATATAGGCTACTTTTTATCCCGATATTCCCGCGGGAACTATATGCCTATGCCGCCAATGCGTTATTCCCGGTATCCAGCTACCTATATTCCAAGATTCATCACAATCGGTTCAGTAGTTTTTGCGTGATTGAGTAACAAACATCCAAACATCTAAACATCCAAACACACACACTTTCACATTTATAATATTAGTAGGAAGAAGGATAAGTAAGATGGGCGTGTTACATGTTAGACCATATCATCACTTACCGTTATAGGCGAGATAGTGGTCAAACGCTCCTATCGTGTGTAGAAAATAACTGTAATTCGGCAAATCAATTTATTTTGTTTTTTTTAAACGTAGGTAAAACATTTACAATTACATGTACAATTACACAGTTAATTAGTCCCTATATACGGCCTATGAACCAAATAGTCAACGACAAATAGTAGACATCACTAAGTTATATGCTACGCCCCACGCCGATAAAAACTAACATACCTATAATCAGGTATTCCTGTCTGTGGGATGGGGTAGCGCTTAATAAAACAGCCGTTAAAAGGTGCCCGTTCAAAAGCCACGTATAAATAACGAAGCATTTACCCCAGACGATATTTTACGATATTCTTTCATTTCTATTTACGGCTTCTGAGTTCTGACTTAACTGCAGTTGGCTTGAGAGTTTGTCTCGCTTTCGGATAAGTTGGTGCCCACTTATATAGCTAACTGATACTAACGGGTGAATACAGAAACGTTATTCAAAGTTTAAGGTCTACTTAAACAAATAAGCAGCTCTCAAATTCATAAATTACAATGCTAATTTAAAATTTAGAATCCGTCCAATTATTATTATTTAAGTAACCCTTAAATTTTAAGTTGTTGTTGTATTCGGTAGTCAGTTATGTCATTTCAGATTCTTAGAGCTTTATAATTGAATGTTTATTCGAAAGCAAAGGGTGTGGGTTGAAAACACCGCGATTATTACATTTTAGAAAATCCATTTTTCAATTCTGTATACCCTTGAGGGTTTAACAATCTTTAGTATTATTCTTACTAGGGGGCGACATACACTACCCATGTAGTGTATGTCGCTAAAAAACTTTTACCGAGCTTCTCCGTGCTTTGGAAGGCACGTTAAGCAGTTGGTTATCAGTATCACTGATAATAGTAGTCGTTAGCCCCGTTAGGTCATGTTAGAGGCCTGAAAACTCTTAAAGGTACAGATACACATGCATACACCTAGTAGCACGAAAGCATGCCACTAGGTAGCAAATGCCACTTAAGGGTATGTGTGTCAAGTCGTTGCCAGTAGGTGGCATGCTTATTAGTGGCATGCTCGAAAATCGAACGCCGAGCGATCGACTCCCACGCAACCCGATGCGTAGGTGGAAGAGGGCGCAGTTTGGCTTGCTTATGAAAACGAAGGAAAACTAGCATGCTTATAACCAAATATACATATACAGGTAGTAAGCATGTCACTAAATAAACATGCTTAATAGTGGCATAAGTAACAGTACGTAAGCCACACCACTATAGGAAAAAATAAGAAAATAGAAAAAAAAAGAAAATAGAAAAATAGTTTATTTCATATACAAAAATGTTACATATCCATATTGAGGTAGGGTTCACCTTTTAGGTATATGTATACCTGTGCCAGGTAAACCCACTCTTCCTAACTAATTTTTATTATTCTTAAAATAAAATAAACTAAATACATAAAATATCTTACTTCTAAGCAGTTACAATTACTTATTTATAATAAAATCAGAAGAAAACGAGAACAAAAAATAAATGAATACAATCAATAACTCAAATATAATACCTAAGTACAATCTTGGATTTCAAACCTATTAGTAAATGAGTATTCTGAGTAATTGTAGGTACTAATCGTTACGCAAAATCTAATAAAAAGTCTGGATTTAAAAAATCACATTGGGCTACCTACACAGATAAATTTAATAAGGCTGTATAAAAATCTTTAAATTCTACTAGCAACGATCAGCCAAAATGAAAAATGGTTGTTGTAGGTACGAGATGTTAGTTCAAAAACGATTCGGTTTTATCCCGCGCTACCATTTCCACCACGTACGGGCCTCACTTAGGAATGCCAGATCGAACATACGTAGACAGTTTTCACCCCATGCCGAATTTTTACGACGACCTTTCGGTTCACCCTATTCGTAAACATGAACCTCGTGTAAATCATGCCCAATTTTGCATAATGCAAGAATTTAAAGCGAATCCTTTTTTCCTAGAAGATTGAGGAGGAAACAAAGGGTTTCGATAAGTACGGAGGACTATGCGTTAGGCTTTTCTAGATATTTTCTCTTTAAAAATGTCTGAACGGCGACTTATTCAGATTTTGGAGCAAACATTTTTTTAGTTACGTTGTATGTTGGGTTATCGGTGAAATCGATTAGACTGTCTGTCGTTGTAATGAAACTTTACTAATTATTCAAAGGTAAGTAGGTAATTATGGAAAATTGCAATTAGAAAAATAATTAGAAGTTTAGTAATTAGTAAACTCCTGAGAGAGGATGGGTTAAAATCCGACTTCCACGAATCAACGAATTTCCATTTCCAATTTATTGTTAAAAACCGGATAATTTTTAATATGGGGACTCATTTTATTATTGTCATCCAAATAAATTTAAACAGGTACTCACCGCGGACCATATTTCACTCATGTCTTAAAATTAGTTTGAAATATTTAAAATAAAAAATATCAACGAAATGCATCAGCCACGAATTCTTTTTTATTACATTCTATGAAATATTTACGAATTCGTGCCACCATGGTAAATATGGGTAAAATATCACGTTTAATTTAGGTACCTAAGAACAATGCAACTTTCTCTATTCAAATATATCTCATGTCATGTGAAAGGAACTATAATTAAATTCTGCTTCTAGCAGAAGGTGGCTTACAGTACATAAAATGAGGCAAATTTACAGCGTGTGATAAATAAATTCCATCGTAAGGGCGGGACCTTGGGAAGTCGCGTCAGCACCCGGGTCTGATTGCTCCATCCATCAGTACACGCCGGTACTTTGAGAAGCAAATAAAATAAGGAACGGATAAGGAAATTATCGAGTCATTTTGAATTCTGAATGCGAGATACGATCTCACGGTCTTTTATCACTAAACTGGGGCATTCTAGCTATATGATGTCACAACAATATAAGAGACAAAACCTCATAAGTCGGTCTTGTGGTTGATACCCCGACTTTCATGCCGAAGGTCGAGGTTTCAAATCCTGTCTGACCGTACATAAAAACCCATGTGCGCTATTAACATCGCTGTTACGATGAAGGAAAACATCGTGAGGAAATTCACGACTTAAGTCACGCAAAAAGGCCCAGTTAAAGACCTAGTTGCGGAAACATACAGTAAAAACTTTAACTTAAGTGAGAAAACCTAAATGGTGTAAAAGAAATTGTTTTGCCAACACCGAATAGAAATTGTATGTTCACAGTAGGTATTCGGGGCCACGACTATACTTAGAACTAGTTCAGTTATTCCAACTATACCCGCATTATTATGCATATTTTATTCGACCGTACCATTTCTGTGGTAAGAGCAGCTATAAAATTGCCTATTGTCGATGCACGTAAAGCCAGCATTAAACTGAAAGCGATTCTCAAATGCGTCGCGACGTAAAGTAACGGGATACAAGAGGAAACCAGCCGACTCGCCTTGTTTTGTTCGGCACTCCGTTTTACTTTACGGCCCTCCGTGAAAAAAACCTTTGCTGTTTCAATCCAAAAAGGAAACAGGGTACAGGTAATCTGCGGTCTGTTTCCTGTTTATACTTTTGTTGAACATTTGTCCTAATAATGTGACTTAAATGACGGTGAGCGTTCAGTGTAATGAGTCGGAAGGTAATGAATACCAGTTGATGGATATGAGTGGTTGAGAGCTCTAGGAGTATTTATTTAACAATGTATTCAAGCGTAGATAGTTACGGTAACTACACATTTTATTGTTAGCATAATTTAGTAGGTAACAAAGTACCTACTACTAAGTCGGGCGCCATAGTACAAACCTGGCGCTTATCTTGGAGCTAGATTGCGATGTGTGTAATGCAGTGCAATTTTTATTTATTTTTGAATACGTAGTTCAAAAATATTATGTAGGTACGATATTTTCTTGAAAATGTTCTCTATTAAGCAGTCAACATGCAATGTTCAAGCAGAACGCCTGACGAAATTTGAAAGCAACCCATCCACATAGATTTTGCACCCAACATCATTTCAATTAACCAGTGCGCTGCAAGCTGTCAACTAGAGAACATTAAGTGCCTAATTTTCACAATAAACAGTGTTAATCCAGTCTCAATAGTTGTCCATCATTTAAAATACATCAACCTACGGCCGGCGCGCTCACAAATTGGTGACCCCGACGTGATTAAAACAACCTTCTACCGGCGGAATCCGAAGAAATACGGAACCGGTACATGCGGTCAAGTTGGCGGTGCATCTTCACGAAGAAAAAACGCATCCAGCCTCATCATATCCGAGGGAAGTGCAAGCATTCCTTCTCTCCTTGACCCCTTTTCCTTATTCCCTGAACTCCTCTTGAATTTGCGTGGAATTATCTGTAAGTACTTACCTTTGTAAAAGTTTTCATAACCTCAAAGTCGCATCAAAGATACAACACTTATTTATTAACATTTTTACACAGTTATTCATACGTACCTACCCAATCCTTGGAGCTTTGGGTTAGCCATGGGTGAACTCAAAGATTTAATCCGGTTGAGAGGCCAAATAAGGGCTAGATTAACTCTATTTGAAAAATACTTATCACCACTGTTGGATTGCAAAGAAACTAGTGCAGTAATAATAAACGAGCTCCGTTTGCGATGCAACAAGATGCGTGACTTATCCAGCGAATTCGAAACCATACAATCACAAATTGAAATGTTGGATAGGGATCCCTCGGCTAAATCATCAAATGAAACAACGGATGATGTTTATATCACAAAACAGATAGAAGAACGTGAGATTACTGAAAACAATTTCTTTAGACTCATAGCTCAAGCTCAATCATTGTTAGATTTCTTTGAGCGCCAACAAAGGGTGGAATTTTCATCTAATATAAGTACAAAGTGTAATATCAAGCTACCACCTCTAAAAATACCTACTTTTAATGGTAATCCAAACAACTGGCTATGTTTTAGAGATACATTTTTATCATTAATACATGAAAACAACACAATAGATACCGTTAACAAGTTTCATTATTTAAAGTCATATTTAGAAGGTGCAGCTAGCTCCGTAGTAAGTTCTCTAACTGTTTCAGCCGACAACTATGATATCGCATGGCACTTGCTTTGTGAGCGGTTTGATAACAAGTGTCTATTAATAAATGAGCACATAAAGTGTCTGTTTTCAATTGAACCATTGGTGAAAGAGTCTTACAGTGGCATTCGTAACTTAATTGATACTTTAACTAAAAACCTAAGTGCACTAAAGACCTTAGGGGAACCCACGGACAAGTGGGACACGCTAGTAATATACATGGCCTCGGCGAAGTTAGATAGTGTAACTGGTCGTACATGGGAGGAATTTAGAAGTGCTAAGGTTTCTCCTACTTTAGAGGAATTTTATTCCTTTCTTCGTCAACGAGCCACAGTTTTGGAAACTGACAGCTAGTAAAATATCTAGTCATCATAATAGTAAACAGGAGAAACGTCACAGTCTTCCCAATATAAACTCCTTTCATAGCTCTTCAGTTGATGTGTCCTCATCCTCATCGACTATCAGGCCATGCCCCATCTGTAACCAAAATCATAAGATATATGAGTGTTCAGTTTTCAAATCAATGTCTATAACTGAGCGTATAGCTAAACTTACTTTATTAAAATTATGCAGCAATTGTCTTCGTGGTGGCCACCAGCCCTATCAGTGTAGGCTGGGCGGTTGCAGGATTTGCCATAAAAAACATAATACATTAATACATAAACAACTTTCAATACAATCTCAAGCAAACAATAATAACAATACAAATGAAAATAACTTACCTTCCCCTGTTGTTGACTCCACTCCATCCGGTTCTTCTACTTTGGTGACTATGTCTGCTACATGTTCTGGTCAAGCACTCCTCTCTACGGCATTAGTCAAAGTAACAAATAACAACAATACATACACACTCAGAGCTTTACTGGACTGTGGTAGTCAAACTTCTTTTATTAGCAATAGGGCCCAGAAGGAAATTAATATACAAACAAAAAATGATTCTTACCAGTGTGTGTCTGGTATAGGCAATACAATACTAAATGTAACAGAGCATTGTAACATACAACTTCATTCACTCTGTTACCCATTCAACATGCAAGTCAAGTGCTTTGTGTTACCTCATATTACTGATAACTTACCTCATGTTGCAGTGCGTATACAAGACTTAGGCATTCCTAGTTATGTCCAGCTTGCTGACCCAAAGTTTTACAAACCTTCTGACATTGACTTATTATTAGGAGCTGACATATTCTGGGACCTTTTAGGCCCAGGTAGGGTAAACCTGGGACCACAAAGACCCATCTTACAAGAAACAAAATTAGGGTGGATAGTAGCAGGTCCCTCGGCCGGACTCTACTGTAGCAACTCTAAACCTAAACTTCATTGCTATTTTTCAAAGAAAATTAGTCAGCAACTAACAAAATTTTGGGAAATCGAAGAGGTACCTTCTCTTAAGGAACATAAAAATAAAGATGACTATTGCGAACAATTATTTGTTTCTACCACTCATCGGCAGGATGATGGTAGATTTTGTGTAGAAATTCCACTTAGGGATTCTATAGACAAATTAGGTGACTCTTATAATATTGCAGAAAAAAGATTCCTACAATTAGAAAGAAAATTAAGGAATAATTTACAACTTAAGAGGCAATACCATGAATTTATACACGAATATGAGCGTTTAGGCCACATGTCAGAAATACCTAAACCACAGTTTGGTTGTTACCTTCCACATCATGGCGTAGTACGAGAGGCTAGTGAAACTACAAAGTTACGAGTGGTCTTTGATGCTTCGGCGAAAACCACCACTGGTGTGTCATTCAATGACATACAACATGTGGGACCAGTGGTGCAGGACGATTTATTGTCCATTCTGCTACGATATAGGCATCATAGTTTTGTGGTCTCAGCGGACATCGAAAAATGTTACCGTCAAATTTTGGTGGATCGTAGCCAGCGTAACTTACAACTCATTTTATGGCGCGATCAGCCCACTAATACTATCACTGCCGATGGATGTAACAATACCACTGACATTAAAATATTTCAATTGAATACAGTTACTTATGGTACGGCATCAGCACCGTTCCTTAGTACAAGATGTTTACTACAATTGTCCAAGGACTGTCAGGATAGTCACTTGGCCCAGGTACTTAGAGAAGACTTCTATGTGGACGACCTCCATTCAGGATCAGATTCTGAGGAATTGCGTACCACAATTCAGTCTATTACTTCTGTTCTTGATTCTGCATGTTTTCCATTACGCAAATGGCGAACAAATGTACCACACATTTTTAACGATCAATTAGAGATCTCTCAACCAAAAACCTTTGATTTGTCATCTCAATCAAGTGTACTAGGTCTAAAATGGGATCCGTCTAAGGACGTTCTTCAATTTTCTGTTGACATGGAACTAAATCAACCAGCAACCAAACGTACAATCTTATCTAAATCAGCTAAACTATTCGACCCATTGGGTCTGCTAAGTCCATGTACAATAATCCCAAAGATCATATTGCAAAAACTATGGTTATCTAAATTGGACTGGGATGAACCAGTAGATGATATATTACAGGGAGAATGGAAGGGCTTTGCTTCTAATTTAAACTTAATTTCAGACTTCCAAATTCCCAGATGTACTCTCATTCCCAAACCAATTCAAATTGATCTCCATTCATTTTCCGATGCGTCTCAAGTAGCCTATTCTGCAGCAATTTATTTGAGATCGATTAATTCTTCTGGTCAAGTTCTAGTCCGACTTCTCTGCGCAAAGACTAAAGTTGCTCCAGTGAAGGCAACAACTATACCTCGACTCGAACTTTGCGGTGCCTTGCTCTCAGCACGTCTAAGTGCTAAGATTGTAAAGGCTCTTCGCTGCAAAGTTGCCTCTGTCTTTTATTGGACTGATTCAACAGTGGTCTTGGGCTGGCTATCCTCTCATTCATGCGACCTAAAGCCATTTGTTTCAAATCGTGTGAGCGAGATCCAAGACTTGACTGCTTCCGGGGTATGGAGACATGTACCTGGAGACACAAATCCAGCAGATTTAGCATCTCGAGGAGTGAACCCTAAATCCATTAAATCTGCTAAGCTCTGGTGGAATGGTCCTTCCTTCCTAACCAAAGATCCATGTGCGTGGCCTCAAAATATAGGTGCACAGGGTACTCCAGAACTACCTGAAAGAAAAACAAGGGGTTAAAATCAGTACTACATTACAAAGCACTATTACATCAAACAATACACCAGCTAAAAATACTACTAAGCTAATAGAATTTAATAGGTACTCACAGTTCTCACGACTACACAGATCTATGGCGTATGTCATGAGGTTCATCTATAACTTAAAACATCTCAAGTCAAAATTAACTGGTCCATTTACTACGGAGGAACTAGATGTAGCTTTAAAGGCGCTTATAAAACAGCATCAAAATGAATGTTTTCCTAATGAAATCAAAATTTTAAAAACTAAACAAAACTTACCATCAGGGTCCCATATACTATCGCTCAGTCCATTTCTTAACGAAGATGAAATGCTATGTGTTGGTGGCCGCCTACAAAATTCTTTAGAACCATTCGAAAAGAAACATCCTTTTTTATTGGATTCTTCTCATATCTTTACCAAATTGCTTTTTGCACATTATCATTTAAAACTTCTTCATTGTGGTCCTCAACTTCTGCTTAGCAATTTAAGAAGTTGCTTCTGGCCTTTAAGAGGCAGAATATTAGCAAGAGGAACAGTAAACAACTGCAAACTTTGCAAAATTATGAAGGCAAAATCCTTCAACCCTATCATGGGAAACTTACCTTCTAATAGAGTAATCCCAAACCTTCCTTTCCATGTCAGCGGTGTCGACTTCGCCGGGCCATTTTATATTACAGACCGTAAGGGTCGTGGATGTAGAATATCAAAATGCTATCTCTGCTTATTCATTTGCTTTAGTACTAAGGCTTTGCATCTTGAATTGGCTAGTGATCTTACTACTGATATTTTCATTCTATGTCTGCGGCGGTTCATATCTCGCAGAGGTAAACCGTTGCAATTGTATTGTGATAACGGCACGAATTTTGTTGGCGCAAACAACGAAATTACACAATTTTTGAAATCGCACAATGGAGATATAACAAGCTTTGCATCAGATGAAGGTATTCAATTTAAATTTTCTCCGGCTTATTCTCCGCATTTTGGAGGGCTTTGGGAGGCAGGTGTGAAATCCGCGAAACATCATTTAATTCGAATTTTAGGCGACAAGCATCTAACATTTGAGGAATTGTCCACTTTATTCACGCAAATTGAAGCAATCCTCAACTCCAGACCATTAACTCCGCTTTCATCAGACCCTAATGACCTCGATCCTCTGACTCCTGCGCACTTCCTGATCGGCAAACCACTCACTTCTTTACCTGCTGAAAGTATGCTGAATGTCAACCCTAACAGACTAGATCGATACAAGCTTTTGGAGAAGATGCGACAACACTTCTGGGACCGCTGGAGAAACGAGTACCTGAACGAGCTCCAACAACGGACTAAATGGCAAATACAGCAACAGGGATTCCAAGAAGGCGATTTGGTGGCAGTCAAAGAACCCAACATGCCTCCCTTGAAATGGCGTATGGCACGCATCATCAAACTATACCCTGGAGCCGATGGCACGGCTCGCGTCGCCGACATCTCTACGGCCAAGGGCGTCTTCCGCAGAGCAGTGCACAACCTCTGCCCTTTGTACGCCGCCGACTCTAACTCAACTCGAAACCCCCAAGCTTTCGAGGGGGGGGAAGATGTTCAAGCAGAACGCCTGACGAAATTTGAAAGCAACCCATCCACATAGATTTTGCACCCAACATCATTTCAATTAACCAGTGCGCTGCAAGCTGTCAACTAGAGAACATTAAGTGCCTAATTTTCACAATAAACAGTGTTAATCCAGTCTCAATAGTTGTCCATCATTTAAAATACATCAACCTACGGCCGGCGCGCTCACATGCAATCTGTTCATATTTTATCACAAATTGCAAAATCCGGCCCGCAAAAGCAGCGTCTCATATAAAAGGAGTGTCAATTTCTCTTTTTAAAAATAAGGCACGATCAAAGCAGCAATGCAGCCACTCTGCGGGATGCCGGCGTCAATTGCCGGATCCCTTCCGCTTCCGGCTTCCAGCACTCAGCTACCGGTTTAGATTCATAACTCCGATGCTTAGAACATTGTCGGCGTTCAACTGAAAAATACGATCTCTTTCACCAAATATTTATGACGGTGCAATAAATATCCGTTAAGCACAGCGAATTATTAGCTCGATACAGAACTTTATTATTACTTCTTTTTTATTTAACCTTATTCTCCAATACAACTTTCGAGTTTATAGGGGTAGTTCATGGATAAAATTATAAAGGACGGCAGCTTTCAAGTATTTGTTTGAAGAAATACGAAGTCGGAGCGTTTCTTAAACTACTTAAAAGTTGTGTTGTAAATGAAGCGTTACAAAAATGAACGCCCCCCTTACGGGGAGCGAAAAGGTCGCCTTGTTGCGGTAGCTTTATCGGTTTCAACAACCTAATTACTTTGTACCAACCTAATGGTTGTAAAGAAAACTCAAACGATTACCTTCCTACTTATTATTACGTACAGTAACTGAAGCCCACAGTTCGTGGGTTTGTTAGGGCACAAGAAAAATGAATTGATTTATTTAATAAATTAACTTTCCTATGAAGTACCTACGAGTATTATTATTTGTATGAGTTATTTATTTTTACTACAATCGTCATTTTGATTGTAGGTATTTTGTTTTCATTTCGATCCAATTACCTAAAGAAGACCGTTCAAAATGAACCAGCTAAGTCCACAGATAAAAAATTTGGCGCTTCAAACAACTTTTAATACGAAATTGTTTCTTTCCAAAAAGAAGAAATATGGATTAGTCAATAGATTTACGTGATCTAAAGCCACTGAATTAATAGATATTGTTTGTTAAAGTTTCACAGTAGGGAGCACTACACTATTCTTCTAAGTTAGGAGAGATTGAGCCGCCATTTTTAGGTTTAGTGCTCCTGACCGAGAAACTATAGTATACAAAATCTTTTAATTTAGCGGAATTTAAACGAAAATACTAACACCGTGGCTTTAGATCACGTGAATCTCTTGAATAATCCATATCTTGTGTTTTAGCAATGCCTTTAAAATTTCATTAATGTACCTCTACCCCTTAGGTCTGAACTCTGAGGAAAAACGCCGATCTTCTTTAAAAAACGTATATCTTAGTTTTCGTTCCGAAGGTTATGCGTTCGAACCTCGGCCGAGCGAGAACCAACGTCTTTTTTACACGACTGCCAAAGGAAGTGTTATGTTTTTGCCGTGAGTGTATGTATGTATGTATGTATGTATGTGACCTATTTTTGTGACCTATTTTTGTGCCGTCGTAGGGCCTAAACGGCTGGGCCGATTTAGATAAACGATACGTCGTTAGATTCGTCATGACCGTGAGAGTGACATAGGGTACATTAAAATAATAAATAAATAAAAATAAAGATTTAAAACGCTATAAAGCAAGATTTGTCATGACCATAAAAACCGAGCAAAGACAACGGAACGTTACTTAAAAACTTTTCAGTTTGACTTTGACGCCGAGTTTCAACTTTTGAAGGAATTTGAATGTTTGATTTGTCAGTTTGTCAGAGATAACATAAATAACAATCACTATGTTTACAATAAGTAATTAACTATAAAATTGAAATGTCGCGCTATGGATAATGGAAAGCAAGGCTAATCCGCTAGGACAAGAAACCACCAGCCTTTGTATCAGCAGTCGCGACGAAGTTTTCGGATTTGGTAATTATATTTTAAGATGAATACCTGCCTACTTCATAGCCATCTCAGCAAAACTCAAAAAGAATAGCTATTACCTATAATATTGAAGGCTTTTAGATAGCCTATCTTTAAGCGATTTCGAGTCCTCGCTACTGGAGTGAGTTAATGAGTTTCTCTGGTATAATTGTATCTAATCTCTAATAACTAAAAAGCGTTAAATAAAAAAAATATTTAAAAAAAATAAAAGACCCGACTGCCGTTAAAATTGTGAATGCAGTCCATCCACAATTTTTTAAGGCTCCTAGATGCGTCGAACGATTTTTTAGGTTTCTTTACCTTTAGGTTTCTTCTTGTTTTTTACTTTTCAGTTTTAACGGCAGTCGGGTCTTTTATTTTTTTTAAATATTTTTTTTATTTCGAAAAATAAGGCGACTTAAAAACACTCACCGTAAAAACAGTTTTTTCTTCGCTAGGTCTTTGCCTGTATTATTGATTATGTACTTCATTTATTTTAATTTGTTTTACGATTTGGTGGCAAATTATTATTTTTTTGTGTTACGTCATCATAAATTTAACGCGAGAAATTTTTAATATTTTCTATTTCTTATCGGTTGTGAACCGATTATGGCCATTAGGAAATTAGCCAGTGTCATGTATTTTAATATATTATGCAAGTTATTTGCATCGAAACAGTCAAGTCGTCATAGTTAAAGTCAAGTCTAGGGAATCATTTGTAAACACGGCGGCCATTTACAAACAATCTTCACGGAGCCTTGGAGACAACACTAAGTCAATGTTTTGCACCGATTTTCACTTTCATTCCACTTGTACACCTTCACGAAACTAAATTGATTAATATGCCCCCGAAATTAAACAATTTGCAAGCATATGAACTAGGTTTCACAAAAATGAAAATTTAGCACCACATCTCCTCAACGAGTTCCCGCCAAGACTCCAATTTTTAATATACTAATAACTTCATTTATCAATAATAATTATTTTCTTAGTTATGGCTTTCTGTCAGTAATATAGGACAATTTAGCCAGTTTCACGTACTAATAGTGTACTACCACTATTATACTGTAATCGTTTGAAATAATTTTTAATGCGTGAAGGCTGCAGAAAAAATAGCGACGATTTTTCTCTAACCCCATGGAACATTTGTTTCCATGGGGTAAGAGAAAAAAATATTATTTATTTTATTATTTATTTATTTATTTAATGTCACGACCATTGACAGATCACTTCATATTTTGCTCTTAATCAAACGTAGATACTTTCAAATTTAACTCTTATTACAAATTGAAAGTTGAGCTCTATCAAAAACTCTACAATTTATGCCTCTCCACTTTTGCTGAATGAATGTAACAATGTTTTCCTTTTCTAATATATTCCTGTCGGATGTATAAATCTAATAATCATTATGCATATAAATGACGACTGTATTAGCGATGTTAGAAAATATAAAAGCAAAGAGAACAAGCGACCGTAACGTAGCAGAAAAAGTGATTACGAGGAAGCAGCGTGTAATCTGTGCGTTAAGACGACTTGCGTTGAACGAGCTTAGAATTTGACCCTCTTCTTAAGAAACCGGCGGTGGTTATAATAGTAGAATTGATTTAAAATGTAATCTATACTAATATTATATAAAAAGGTAACGGTGGTAACATGTATGCAAGTATGTAGGTATATTGGGTATACATACTTGCAATCTAATCTCCGCAAATGCAATGGAAATCTCCGAAACTACCTACTGGACCAATTTCGAAAATTCTTTCACCAAAAGAAAGCTACAATATCGAGGAGTAACATAGACTTTTTAAGTGGACCCTGGCTCCCGATAGAGATGCAGTACAACCGGGAACATCGTTCGGATGATGATGATGATGATGATCAATTAACGGTTAGTATTTTAGATAGTAATATATGAACAGTGAACACTATCTACTTTCGAACAAAACTGTCATGACTAAGTCGGAGAAATCGTATTTTTTTTTCATTTTTTACGTAGGCATGTGGGGAAAAGTCCAACTCCGCAATATAATTTAGCCGCGTCCGCCGGCTTCTTAACAGCGACCAGGGGTTGCAAACTTGCGACAACCCGAACTCACTTTTAAGTCATTACTTACCCGCTTGTTTTCGATTTGTTTTTTCTCTCGAACGGAAAAATTGAGCGCAAAATGACTGTGAGTTCGGTATTAACTTTTCGGCAATCAGCATGCACAACCCTGGGATGGGTTAAATCAAAGGGTTCCGGTTTTATGAAGACTTATTTTAGACTTACCTTCAAGTTGAAATTAGATTTAATCTGGCTGGAAGCTTTAGGATTGAATTTTGTAAACAATTTGAAATACCTCTACAACTTCCAGGCTTTGTTGAAATACCATTGGGAACTGGGGATCCGTTGTTTAGGAATTCCTTTCAAATGAATTTGTACTTATGAGGTTGAGTTTTGTAAATATGGTGTACCATTTTACGTTCAATGGGCGTCTATTGTGTGTCATATGGTTATTTAATTTGAATTGTTTTGTTTTGCCATTTTTGTATTGAAAGTTTTGTTATCCAAATATTTGAGGAACCTTTGTTTCGATAACGCATATTGTATCGATCACAATGAATGATGGAGGGGTTCGGATTGTGAAATTGTGTATTTATTTTTCGTCAAAAATTCGTAGCTAAACCAGAAAGTTTTGTTGGTTTTTATGATTTCAAAATAGCTATACAGCTCGCTCGATGTATGTTGTTATCAATATTTTACGGTTTTTGAAAATGGATAGGTTAGGTAAGGTTAGATGTACCAGTGCAAATACAAAAACAGAGCAACAGACGGATTATTCACTAACCATTTTATTCGATAAAAATCAGAAAAATTGTAACTGTACAGTTATTGAGGAGTTTGCTGATTATTATGGGACCACCTTGGAGCTTTCAACTTTCCATTAAAAAAAGAAACATCTCAATCGGTCGAGCCATATTCGAGTAATCGATGAACAATTTAATTGAATACAGCGTTTTGAGGAGCATTCCCGTTCATCACATCAAAAATCCTCATCAGATCTATTAGATCGGATCTTGTGAAGATGGTTTCAAGTGCTCTATCAATCAGTAGGTACCTAGTTCTTTAGGAGCCGACTCCTTTTGGTAGAATTTTAAAAATGAGCCATATTTTGCATTCTGGGATACTATCCTGTCCATCATTTCAAAGAAACTCATCAGATCCTCATTAAATTTTTATGGAACCATCTCGGGGCCTTTCCATTAAAAAAAGAACCATCTCAATCGGTCAAGCCATCTTCGAGTAACTGGTGAACAAACATAAAAAAATATATATAAGTATACATGCGCGACGAATTGAGAAACTTTTCATTTTTTTAAGTCGTTTAAAAAACCGCAATAAATGTAATAATACATTATTATTTAGGGGCAGATAAAATTTTGATTAAAAATAATTACCTACTACCATAATCAAATAATTAATCTGTTATGTAAGTTAATATATCTAGGTATTAGATATATCTACAGAGATACTTATTCCAGAAAAAGTAGGGTGGCAGAAAGTATGGGTAGGTTACGAGTACCTAAGTCTGTCTTGAAATAGTTTGAAATGTATGATGGCAATCATCTAATTCTGTATACCTTGACTGTAGAATTCTAGTCTACTGTAGGATAAATATAATCTTATTTTGCTAATATGTTAAAGCTGAAAGTTTGCGAGTATGAATGTATGCTTGTTACTTAATCACGTAAAAACTGCTGAACCGATTGTGAATAAACTTGGAATATAGATTTGGAGACCTGGAATAAACATAGACCCAATATTCCCGCGGGAACTTGCGAGGGTTAAACCGCGGTTCGCGTCTACTAAACCCATAATATAATTTTACACTAAACTTTTAAAATTACGTAATTTAAGATTGTAAATTAAATCCATTTAATTGGTAAAAGCATAACATTTTTAATGTAATACGATATCCATTTCATGTTGTGAATTCAGGCTCGTTTTTCAAGATGGAATCGTACTTATGCATAATAAGTCTCCATTTATGTTTGTACATTGAAAAGCTCATGCTAGAGCTAAAAGCTAATTATCCTACAGTCTTTCGATTCAAGTGAGCAGCCATCGAATCGCTTATGGAGACGAGGGAAAAACGATGTGGTAAATGAAGCCAACTTTTTTTTCCAAGTGGGCAGTAAAAGCACCTCTCATCCACATATATTGAAGTGTCCTATATTTTACGGTCCTTTCTACTATGAAGGGTTTTGGCCAGCCAATAGGGTGAACATCCGCTATTGAGTAGATAAATTACTTACCAAATGTTTATATAAGTAGGTAAGATTTTGATTGCTAAAACTTAATGAGTTATGTATGTTTCCAAAATTGATAACTTAAAACAATGTGTGATCTAATGGCTTTAGGTTTAAAGCATTTCACAGCTTTTACAGTTAAGATTTTTATTCATCGATGTGGAATACTAACATGCGGCCTAGTAGCCCCAACATAGGTAGGGCTATTCTATTTCTCTCCGTGGGTATTGTTAAAAATTACAAATTTGGGAAAGACCTAGAGTCCTCCCCGTGCGGTCGCGGGTAGACTGGCTGATGCCAACACATCCAAATCGATTTGCAATAGGTATGCTCAAAAATACTCACCTAGTGTTTATAGGGATGGCGGGAACATCTCTCAGATGAGAAGAATGTGGTAAACTAAAGAACTCACGGACAATCGAGTAAAGTTTCCAAGCAATTAACGTTTGATCAAACGGCATTAGGTTTCAACATGGTTTCAAGTAGGAAACCCCTTCTGAATCTCTGTTTTCGTCGACACAACACTGTTTTCCCACAGCTTCTTTTAAAAGAGTCGGTTTAAAACCATTAAAATAGGATGGATTACGCGAAAGTATGCACTTACCACGAGAGAAACAATGTTAATCTTTCTTTCGTGTTAAAATGCAACGGCTCGGTTCGTTAATTTAAATAATACAGGATGTATCCAGAAAATGGGACGTCTTCGGACATGCAAACAATTAATTACAAGGGTTATAAATGTGGGACATTAGTTACAACGTCCTGTGGTGGGTACCTATCTCGGACTCGCGGCTCGGTCGGTCTTATTTTCTCTTACATACGTATTTAAATTACTTTGAACAGTGCTTCTGTCTAGTCTGGGAAAGATTTTGTAGCATGTCTACAAGTGAATAGCTCCTGTTACTAGTAAGTTACATTACAAGTTATTTTTGTACCTACCTAAATATTTATGTCGTGGGATGATTTGATAATAATAAATTGTTTATTTCTCTCTCCACAAATTGTTACACTAATTTCTGACACTAAATATTTTGGTAAATGCTTATAAACTATTTGTGGAGACTAATATCTGAACTAGGATCCCCTGTGCTACAGGTACCAGGCTCCACCATCGGACTAATGTCTTATACAAGAATAGAAATGAGTAAAGAGAAAATGTACACATATTGAAGCTTGTTACTTGTTTAAAGTTTTGTTTGTGTGTATGTGTGTGCGTGTGTGTTAGGGTGTGTGTTGTGTGTTAGGTTGTGTGTGTGTGTAAGGGTGTGTGTGGATGGGTATGTTAGATGGATGATTATGTTTTAAGCACAGACGCTAGGAGTGCCTCCGTCTCACTGTAATCTGATTCCATCAGCCATTCCATTACCATGATAAACGAAGTTTACAGTTAATTATCTAGATAACGGTTGATATTTTTCAATGTTACTGAAAAAGCAGTTAAAGCAAGTTTAAGCAGTTGGTCCCGGTTGTTATCTGTGATAGCAGGCGTTAGGTCAAGTTAGAGGCCTTAGAGCGACCTGAAAACTCTAAGACTACCTAGATGTGTCACACCACTATACGAAAAGAAGAAGAAGAATGGTACTGAAAAAATGAGTATCTTGCAAAAACTCTTTAGGTTTTTCTAAATACGTTTGTTTTATCAAATCATACACAAAGTACAGGACAAGGTAGATATTACATTATGTATCTACTTACCACGGTATATACTTACCTTATAATTAATTATACGTTAACTAAAATATTACATGTATATAGTATAACAAAGGATGAAATATGGACAAATTCGCATGGTTCAACCGTCCAGACAGCTATGTAAACAATTTTCATTTTGTTTAATTTGAATTTGTTTTCTTTATTACACGACTGCCAAAGGAAGTGTTATGTTTTTGCCGTGAGTGTATGTATGTATGTATGTATGTATGTATGTGACCTATTTTTGTGCCGTCGTAGGGCCTAAACGGCTGGGCCGATTTAGATAAACGATACGTCGTTAGATTCGTCATGACCGTGAGAGTGACATAGGGTACATTAAAATCATAAATAAATAAAAAAAATGATGTAAAACGCTATTAACCAAGATTTGTAAAGACCATAAAAAACAGAGAAAACGCGTAACATTGTTCACTCAAACGATATGTTTTATTCTTTCGTAAATTTACATTTGAAAAGTATTGCTTGTAAAGTTTTACAATTAAGTTTTAAAATAATTAATTATAAAATTATCGGAAGTCGTTTTAGTAGGTTGTCTTCATTAATATGTCACTTGCCTTCGGCTCGGTTGTCTTGTCTTTAATGACGTTTATATATTCTTTTTACTTACCTACTTCAATTTATGGCTTGGCACTACCTCTGGATTGGGATTTTTGAATTCTCGCAAAGAAATTCAAAATTCGCATGCGAAAACAATCCGCGTGTAAATAATGTATTCTAATAGTAATTCTAATGGTTAACTTCGAAAGTTATGTTGCTACTACATGACATTATGATTACGCAGGTAATTTTCGCAAGAACAACGGAACGTTAATTAAAAACTTTTCGATTTGACTCGTATAAATATCTCATCTATGGATTTGACTTTGACGCCGAGTTTGAAGGAATTGGCAGAGATGACATGACATAAAATACTTAAGTATCTTCTTACTAGTCTGTGGACTTAAATAAGCACTTTGTTTTTCAAAGAAAACAATACCTAAGTAATAATCTAAAATTAGAAAGCTAAAATAAGTTGTCAGCAACAACAACCCGAGGCATTGCGCCCAAGATGCTGGCGGCGTTCCCGCGCTGGATAGAAAACCGCCAGCTCTTGTACTTATCACCCTGAGTAAGCAAAAACAAGCAATGCACGTCCTCGCTACTGGAGTATATACATCTAGAATTAATAAATTGTGTAATTAAATCTGATCTCTAAAAACTAAAAAGCGATAAAAAATATATATTTAAAAAAATAAAAAATCCGACTGCTGTTTTAACAGAAAAGTGAAAAACAAGATGCTTCTAGTAGCTTTAGGAATGGTGGATGCAGTCGGGTGGGACTCCAAATAAAAGGTGAATAAGTTTAATAACACCAAATACTTAGTGTTATTTAATTAGGTATACCTACTATCTTTATGTTATTTGGAGTCCCGCCCGACTGCATCCACCATTCCTAAAGCTACTAGAAGCATCTTGTTTTTCACTTTTCTGTTAAAACAGCAGTCGGGTTTTTTATTTTTTTAATTTGTTAAAGTAGTCAATCCGATGATTTTAAAACAATAAACATAAATTTGAAAGGTGAACATGGGCTGAACACAACTTTATTGAGTGTATATTACAACGGTTGAGTGAAGATATTATAAACATTGAAAACAAGAGTTGGGTGTATGTTTACGTCAGTTACGAAGACTTTTTGCCTTTACCCACCTGGTTACAGCCTGGTTATTACAAAACTTCTAGTTATTGTTTTATTTGCAGGCACTTTACAACTTCGTGAACATGGAACAATCGTTAAAACAGAATAACGGGATGTATCTGATATAACAATATCGTTTACCGTCAATAATATTGCTATTTACAAATTTTTGGATTGTCGTCTGCCAATCAAAAGCGGTACAAAGGTTCGTACAAAGCAATCGCCTGAGGAATGATAAGGTAGGGTTGTCATCATTGACATAGGTTACTATTTCTTTTTTCAAAACCTTTTATTGTAACAAAGAAGTTATATTATTAGAACTAGAATGCTCACGTAGAACTAAAAAGTGGTCCGTTTCAATGTAGCGTTCTGGCCCTTTCTAATAGTGTTGTCAGAAAGGGACGGCAAGGTCTATGTAGCGGAACATTTTTTAGTTCTACGTGAGAATTCTAGTTCTAGTTATATAACTTCTTTCCATTGCTATAGTTATGTGGGTAAACAAAAAGGATCAATTTATTCGTTTCGTTTACCTTTAGTTCCAATAGGCAATAAGTCTATTAAGAGAGGCGGGACTATCGATAAATAAAACAAATCTGCCTATTTGGGAAACTATAGGTACCACAATGACCACTTACGTGAGTGATTGAAATTCTTTATACCCCTCGAGATTCCTGTTAATCTGGTTTTTTAATAGATGCGGCATGCGGCTAACTGGTGCTGACACGCAGAACAGTTAGTTGATTCTCTATCATCCAGACGACAAGCCACAATTGCTAAAATTGCTCAATAACTGCTGTCAGTCATTGTGTTTTTTTTAATTTTACGGAATCAGCTTCTTGGTCTCAGAATATGGCCCTTACCATGATCTTCTTATTGCAAGACCTAATTGGTTTAGCTCATAAAAAATAAATAAATTAAAAAAAACACAAATAGGTAGGTATTAAAAAAAATTAAAACGAACTTAAACATTTTTTTTAAGTTAGCCGGGGATTTTTATTCTAATTTTTATTTTATTAGCAGGCCTTTTCTCGCTATATAACAGGACGATAACATAACGAGAAAAGATCGTAGTAAGGCAGCATATCTCCGATTTATTTCGTCGTGGAAATTGATCCCGAAATTTTCTGCATCGCACGCAGCTGAGTGTTGTACTGTAGCACGCGCCACTGCGGAACTGTTGCTAAACCCACCCACCGGCACCGTGACACAAAAGGTTGTAATATTGTGTCAACCCTAACTATGTATATTTCGTAAATCTTAAACGAAAGACGATAAATTGTTTACCTTCGAACTCAATTACGTATTCTTTGATATGTTTACTTATAAAATATCTGGAGTGTCTTGAGAGATCTCTTGACATTGAATTGCTATACTGATCGTATGTCTAGGTCTTATGTAATTTTGTCACTCGCTGCACACTTTCTCAACATAGTAAGGCTAACCTTATAGTTGTATTAATTGTAGTATCGCAACTTGCTTCCATGCTCAAAAACAAAAACAAAAAACACTACTTTTATAGTTAGTGTGAGATAGAGACATCTGTAAGTGAGGGGGTTATTCATTACAATTCTGTCACAGTTCCAAATTTGATAACCTATGTCAAGATTGATAATTAAAATGTCAGATATGAATAAATAAGTCCAAAATAATGCTGATGTTAATAAATTATAAAATCCCGATAATCCAGCGAGATCGGGACCTACGCGGGTAAGACCGCGGGGCGAAGCTAGTAATAAACAAACGTT
Organism: Idaea dimidiata; assembly: GCA_949358125.1. Classification (NCBI taxonomy): domain Eukaryota; kingdom Metazoa; phylum Arthropoda; class Insecta; order Lepidoptera; family Geometridae; genus Idaea; species Idaea dimidiata. The sequence continues at coordinate 8,053,881 of OX442336.1, read as the reverse complement.
TTAGGCAAGTTGCAATATCGATAAAAATAATGCGCAGCACTACATCCGCCCATGGGAACGAAGCATCGCAGCGCTCCAACCTTTTACGACTCGGTGTGTGCAGAGATTAAAAACTGTAGTGTCGTATTATTATCTTAAACGCATAGACTTCCAGCAAAAATACATCTTACTAGTTAGATACCTCAACTCAATAGGGTATTGGCTCATTTCTCTCTAAGCCCGGAAGTTTATCCAGACCAAGTATCTAATCATTACATAGTTGTTATGAGTATAACACCTACCTACACTGTTAATTAATCACAACATTCTTGAACGAGCGCGCATTGGCTTGCCCCAAACTTGATAAGGTACAGTCGACCACAACATCCCTGAAAGTTGAACAAAGTTACAAAATTCTTTGTTATTAAAATTGTTTGGGTTATTATTATTAATTATCTTTATATTAAAGATTAGAAACAGCTATTTGTGTTTAATAAAAACTGCTTATAAACAAATTTCTAAGGTGTAGTAGGGAAAGTCTGTTATATTTAATCAGGGTGTAATTCCGAATTTATTCCGCTATCGTTTTTATATGACTCTGATATTCCGCATTCAGCGAATCCTTCAGAATTACCCGAGTTCATACACCTTACTCGCTTCTCAAAATGATGGTAGAGTGACTGATATTAATGTTATATAATGTTGGTTTATTAATTATAGCTGCGCCCCGCGGTTTCACCCGCGCAAGTAGCGAACCCGCGTTGTTCGAACACCTACCTACCGCAATGCAATAATCCACACTTAAACGGTCGCCCATTGAACTACTGTTGAAGCCAGTTAAAGTTTGTAGGTGAAGTAAGTTAAAGTTTGTATTCCATTAGTAAGTGACGATGACGATGACGAAGGATGACGATGACGATGATGATGATGCCACTCTACATCACTTACCCTACCCCTGTGTCGATTTTCATTCATTGAATAGTTATCACCCGCGTAAGTCCCGATCCTGCGGGATTTTCGGGATCAAAAGTATTCTATGTTACTCTCCATCATTTAAACTATCCCTATGCAAATTTTCATCCAAATCGGTCGAGCCGTTTGACCGTGAAGAGGGAACAAACAAACAAACAAATAAACAAACAAACAAACAGACTTTCGGATTTAAAATATTAGTAGGATAGGAAGTAGGAAGTAGGATATAGTTTTGTTTGGGGCCTGGGGTTATACTCGCGTAAGGACCGATCCCTCGAGAATATCAGGATGATTTATACATTATATAAACATTTCAATAATTAATACACTAAACACTACACATAGCTCAAAATATAATTAAAAATAAAATAAAAATCAACAATAATTCAAAAATAAAATTAAATCAAATCTAATTAAAAAAAAAAAAAAAAAAATATTCAATTGAACATTTCAACATTTCAATTGAATCACTTTATCTACTAACAAAAATCGCATCAAAATCCGTAGCGTTCTTTTAAAGATTTAAGCATACATAGAAACAGAGAGACAGCGACAACCTGTTTTATACTATGTCATAAATCATAATGTAATAAAGATAATTCACATCATGTAGGTAGGTGAACTTGTACTTACTTTCTAGTAGCTTATTACTCGGTTTTCGCGTTATGCTTTAACATCTAGCGTTGTATTTTTTTTCCTTAAATAATAATAAACCGGTTATTTCAAGCTACATACGTCCAAAAATACATACCTACCTTATAGGCAAACATACAAATTTAACAATAAAATGAATAAAGTGATAGCTTCGAACTATGTTAGTAGCACTTCAAGTAGGGAACTTTTCTACTGGTATAGCTTGTGTTTTCGACTGTATGTGTAATCCGATAAAATATACCTATTGCTCGCCACCCCGCTCGTTATTTGTAATTACACCTCTAAACGTTTTCGTGGTACGCGTACGTGCATTTTCCTTCATAGCTTGAACGCAAATAAAAACTTATGAAGCTTTTCCTATGACGTCGAATCATGTTCCTAAAATATTGTATTTATATTTCGAATTTTTGCAATGGAATATGCTTTCTATGATTTTTTGCAACGGATTTTAAATAATATTTTAACATACCTTTTTTGCAACGGATTTAAAAAACATAATTGAACCGGTTTCTTATTGAATATCTTTGGTTGAATGTAGTTTTTTTAAGTCTTAGGTAAAAAGTAGTAATAAATTCAGACTTAAAACAAACATAATTGGCTGTTTTTACTTAGGTATACCATGAAGGTACCATTCAATAAATTAGGTAGGTACTGTTTTTACATTTGAACCTAAGGAGGTTCAATCTATTTTTTAAAGAAATGCTTTCCAATAATATCTATGCTAATTGGCTATAGGTGCTTCACCTGAGCACCTATGGCGAAATTGGAAAGCATTTATTTAAAAAATGTCATCCAAACATTTTAAAACAAATCAAAGAGGTTCATTAAGTTTAAATGGACCCCTAAATGCTCATTAGGATTGAACATTATTCCAAGATTTGTAACATGATTATGTTGTGATCTGTTGATCTAATATTAACATTAGAAACCTTGTACTAACCTACGGCTATTATCTCCAAATTATACTAATCGCTTAGTTCATCGTTATGTCATATCATAATATTTATTAGTTAATCTAGTCTGAATTTACGCGCAAAATTATAGCCAATCCAATTAATTCTGCATTTTCGGTTTATTATTTTATTGGTTCTTTCGTCAAAGAAGTTACATGTACCTATCTATAATTAGTATTATGTTGTACATGTTACCTTTATTTGCAAGAATGCCACTTTTTTCCTATTACCAATTACACAACTTTAAAAACATATAATATTTAGACTTAACATTTAAAACCAACAAGGTTAATACTTACGCTAAGACTTAAGTTTACGACTATGTTTACAACGGTTTTTAAACTTAAATCATAAATTTAAGTTGGACAAATTTTAATAATAGTTATTATGTACGTCCCATTTTCGGAAAACTAGCTATTTATGTGGAGAACAAATGTCTTGCAATACCATAATAATTATTGTTTCAGTAGTTTTTTTTAATTTTGAGTAGATATACCTAAAAGATATACATAAGATATACATAAAAGACGAGTAGGTACTTTTATTTGTACTTATAAGTAGGTACTTTTATTTGTACTTATAAGTACAATGACTGTACCCAAATGATTTTCTTTAATTTGCCTAAAGTATGAAAAGACGTTTGTGCTCGTTTCCTTAACTAATTTTAAGTACGAACAGTGTTGTGTTATTCTAACGTGTTATTATAATAAAATTAGTTAAATGTTTAGAATGAGTGTTGTACAAAGAGCTCGTTGGCTGAGCTAAAATCGAATGCTCCGTCTTTGACTTCCAGCTTCAATTCCAGATCGTTTGATGTGTTTAATTACTTTGTTTGTTCTTGTTAGAGGCAACGATGCTTGCTGCGTGCGGTCGCCTAAGTCGTGAACGTTTCCAAAACTGTTAGCATTTCCAAATTAGATGTAACCCACGTCAAACTAACCGAATAGTTTTATACACGCAACGAAATAATTAAAACGGAGTTCATACCGAGTTCAATAGATTCGGGCGATCGTCAATCACGTAAGTAGTTTTCAGAATATTCATTTGCTTGATGACTTGTGGACGGGTTCCAATGAGAGTATGTTGATCGACTTGACGCACTGTCTGAGACGATTCCTTGTGGATGTTTCCCAATAATTACTTAGATAAGATAGTGAACGTCATATTGAATGTTTGCTTTAGTTTGATGTGATTTACTTCTACCTATGAATAGTTACGAAATAATTGAACCTACACTTAGTAGTGTGGAACTGATAAGATAAATAAAAAAGTCGATGTTCTCGACAGGGTTCGAAACTACGCCTGCCTATAATTGGTGTCAAAAGAGGCACTAAAATTAAGATAAGGGTTTTTACTATTTTTTTTTTTTTTTTTTTTATTTATTTATTAGAAACAGAAAAATGATTACAATAATAATATAAAGCGTCGAGAAACCCAGTTAGGTTTGTGATGACTCCTTCATTCGTCACATCAATAGGTATTACAATACTTAAAAAATAATAATATAAAAACTGCTATCTAACATTAATCTATTTGCTATTTTACATTGCTATCTCTTGCTGTGAGCCTTACAAATGCATGTGTTGGAAAGAGACAAGTCAAATGGCCATAATATTATTCGGCAAAGCTTTCGTTCAACAGCTGTATGACACAATGGGAGCGAAGATAACAATTAGGTAGGTGGGTAGGTAGTACTGGTTACTTAGATGAGCAGTGGCGTAGTCACCGTGCAAGCAAATCCCGTTAACCTCTGGTAAAATAATTATATTAAATCGAGCAAGTCGAAAAGACTTGCATTTGCATTTTTAATGTCTAATTTATTTTTTATTTTCTTGGGTATATTATTTAAGAAGTTGGGTACTATGTACTGTGCCGTACGTCTGCCATATACGTTATTAGTTCTTGGTATTTTTAGTTCTTTATTGGTTTTTTTACGAGTTTGTATGTTGTGAGCAATAGGTATTTGTATGGTAAAATTATTATAGTGTTCTAGGATAAGGTTTATGTTAACATTATATTGGACTGGTAATATGTTACAATGTTTAAATAGCCCCGATATATTATTTTTATATTGTTCTTTTATTTTATATGGTACAATTAGTTTTAAAAATCGAGTCTGAATGTTACTTATTTTGTCTAGATATGTTTTATAGGTACGTCCGTAACTGGTCAGTCCATACAAAATTATAGATTCCGCTAGTGATACATACAGGTTTAGTAGGACTTTGAAGGGAATTTTATCTTTTATGCACACAAATTTTGCTAATATAGCTCGAAGTTTGTTGCATACAGAGCTGACATGAAGCGACCAGTTAAATTTATTATCAATGATAGCCCCTAAATATGTGTGACTTGTCACTTGTTCGATTTCCTCACAATGACAAGTCAGTAAATATCTATGCAAGCACTCATGAGAGTGTCCTATAATCCTAAATTTTGATTTAGGTTTTTTGTGGCTCGAGTGTACGTTTATGATTTTGGTCTTCTTTAAATTGATAACCAAACCTACGTCATGTGCCCACTTTGAGATTCTTGTAAAGTCTGTCTGTAAACGTTCCGCAGCTTTATTTTCGTCAAGGTCAGTTGATATGAGACACGTATCGTCCGCGTATTGGTAGACAGAAACATGTTGTACTACATTAGGCATTTCATTAACGTATGCTAGGTAATGCATTGGACCCAAAACTGATCCCTGAGCTGTTCCTTCTGTTACTTCTATTTTGGAACTGAATGTACTACCCACTTTGACCATGTAAGAACGATTTCTTAGATAATCTTTGCTCCAGTTGAGCAAAGGACCTCGTACTCCAGTGTTAGCCAGTTTTTTCAACAAGTCATCGTGCCTTAGGGTATCAAATGCCTTGCTAAAATCAATAAACAACAAGAGGACATAATGTTTAGCATCGAGTTTTCCATTAACTTCATCAGTGAATTTTGAAAGAAGAGTTTGTGTCGATTTCTTTGGTTGAAAGCCAAATTGTGTTGTTGAAATTATATCGTGTTTGGAGTAATAATCATGGATCGCCTTTTTAACATAGGATTCGATTATTTTATTAATTACCGGTAAAATTGTGATTGGCCTATAGTTCTCGTAATCATTGTAGGAACCTTTTTTGTGGATAGGTCTGACTATACCTTTCTTTAGATCATCTGGATAGCAGCCATGAATTATACTGCAATTAATTAGTTTGGCTATTACATATGAAATTTTGTCAGATAACATTTTTATGTTTTTATGGTAGGGTCTAATCGTTTGATAATACGTAGGACATCCGCTTGGGTAGCTTCTTTGAATCTTATTGATTTGTTTATAGGATTAATGTATTCGCTTTCACTTAAAATACGTCTGTGGCAATTAGGCATGATGTCTTTTACGTTTTTGTTAAAATTGGTTGCAAAGTTGTTACTAATATTTGTTTCGTTCGTACTACTATTTATTTTGTCGTCGCCGAATGCGTTGATGATTAAGTCGTCAATTGGTCGATCTATTTTACCTGATATTTGATTTAGAATTCTCCAAAGTTGCTTAGGATTATTTTTACATGCTTCTATTTGGTCGTTATAATATTGATTTTTTGATTTGTTAATTAATTTATTGGTTGAATCTCGGAATTTATTATAATTTAATCTATTTTCTAAGTTTGTAGGGTCTTTTAAATAAAAAGTGTACATTTGGTCTTTTTTCGTGCATTTTTTATATATCTCCGAAGTAAGCCACGGTTCTTTATTTCTTTTGCTATGTATGTTTATTTTTTTACAATAGGTTGAGTCAATATAGCTTTTTTCGAAGTTTATTTTAATGTAGTTATAAATTTCTTGTGGACAATCCGAACTGTATACTTCTTTCCAATCGATATTGTTTAAACTACCATGCAGTTTCTTTTTATCAAATAAATTAATCAGCTTGGGTTCATTTTGCACGGCAGCCACGCCACTGATCGCAAGTATAATTTATAACTAAGGATTGTGGAATTATCTACCTTTAAATTTGTACAACTTTCTTCGGACTGCAATAAATATAATATTAATAAATAATAATTAGACTATAATAAAATAACACTAACTATGATATCTAAAAACATCATTAACATTATAGTAGTTTGTGTTTAAATTTAATAAACTATGAAAGTGATTCAACAATCGGGTATCAAGTTTTTTATTCATTTGTACGTCCTATTTACTCATATTCTATTTCCTTTCATCTATATGTTGTGCAAATAAAGTTAATAGGCAAATATTGAACTGTATTTTCGAAAACACATGCGGTTAGATGATCTAGGTAACAGGAATAATTACCAAAATGGTTAATTTTAAAGTAACGCGGGATGGGCGTTCCACAAGGGCGATCCTCGGGTCCACAATATATCTTGTGGGCAGGCAACCGCGATTTGACTGACGGCGCTCTCTGAAAGGACATTTATCTATCTCACTACTCGGGTTACACTAAACCAAACAACAATGAATTCTCATTGACAAATTATCTTACAATTTGTTGTTGTACACTCTATTCTTTTGACTAATTGATCTTTTGACTGAAGTACATATTTTGCTTTAAAGGAGTATAAATCTGACGTAGCTTCGCAGCTTTGTTTTCAGAAGACATTGATGAGTGGCCCATTTCCAATACCTTTTTGAAACTATTGCTATTTTGCTACTTTCTCTTAAAGTTAATTACTTAATAACCTAGAACAATATTTCACTAAGCTTACTAATATTATAAACGCGAAAATTTGTGTGTCTGTATATGACTTTGTTACTCTTTCACGCTAAATCTTCTGAACCGATTGCGATAAAATTTAGAATGTAGGTAGGTAGCTGGAATACTGGAATAACACATAGGCAACTTTCTATCGCGTTATTTACTCGGGAACGGGACTTACGCGGGGTGCAGCTAGTAGGTATATATATAGGTACATAGATAAGGACTCAATAGTAAAAAGTCAGTTAAATAAAATACCTTGCCTAAAGTATAGTTTTTTCTTCTGTTTTTGCGACTTTGTCGCATGACCCTATGAGTTTCTTGTGGCTTCTTCTCATGTGCGGGCGCGTTCCGAAGTCATGGTAGTTTTTTTAAATTACATAGAGATTTAATAGAGTCCTTGTAATCAAAAGTGTCCGTACACAGGAACGTTTCGATACAAATACGAGTATTCGATTAGTTAGACGATAGTTCACGGTAGTTTACAGTAACTTTTGTAACCTACAATGCGAATGACAAATAACATCTCAGTCTACCTTGAAAAATAAGCCTGAAATAGGCTTCGAAAAATTACATCGGCATTTCAACTTATGAAATTAAAATAACGCGATAAAAACCTTAAAGTTTTATTTCATGCCTAAGGTATCCTACCTTAGGCATGAAATAAAACTCATTTCGTTAACTAACGTACCGTAAGATACCTATAAAAATAAACTTTTATAATTCACAGTAAATAGTTTACAAAATTAACTAAAAACTAATGTTTAATTTTATTATTAAATAAATAAAATACAAATCCATTCGAAAATTAACTATAAATAAATTAACTAGATACCTATTAACTTTTTAAACTAACACGTTTGGAACTCATATTTACATAATTTCCCAGTCCCCTCGAGTCCAAGATCAATGTAACATGATCGAAACGTCGAGGTTAGAAAAATTAAAAAGTTAAAATAACGCGATTAAGACCCTGGAAAATGCGTAAGATACCTACCTACTGTAGTTTATGCACCTTATGTTACGGGCATCTTTATTGTTTTCTTCAGATACTTATCTACCCCTTTACTTATAAACGCAGCAGCTGCATAACTATGTATCGTTTGTCTTTTACTGTGACATGAAGTTTCAAAGTTGACAGACAGAGACAAACGTTACATAACTTAGTCATCTGTTAATAATCGTTATAAGTAAGGGGTTAAAGTTGAACTATTGAGCAAAGCAAGGAAGTTATGAGAGTCCTAAGTAAAGCGTGGCATATTAGCTGCCTTCTTGAGTAGCTCTTAGCAACGACAAGCTTTATTACAGAGGTAAATACTGCGAAACAATAAAATGCTACAAAATTTTACAATACAATAATAAATCAGATTGTTGAGGAAACCTTAAAACCTTAAAACTAAAAATAAAGTTCTACTTAACCAGAATTGTAGTTTTAATAGTTTTTTCAAGTCAATTGCAAAGACGTCTTCATCTTTTTCGAATGCAGACATAATCCACACTTACAGAAAGTAAAGCCACTTATGAAAATGAATGTAAAACGTGGCTAAACTGAAGCCTATTTTCCGCGAGGCACACACCGGGCGGTTACAAATTGCTTTGGGCAAAGCGTAAATTTTAATTTTATCTCTAATACCCGAATGAGTCGACATAATAAATGTACTCTTACCACGTTAGCACTGAGGTTCACGTACCGTTTACGGACCTGCCTTAACACATGCACTTTACAATGTTTATGGCCTGTAGTAGCGGGTTTTTATTTCGAATAAATCGTTGGAAATTAGTAGGTTTTTATTCTGAATCGCTCGCAAACTCGGTCTTCTGAATAACATCGCTCATACGGTGAAGGAAAACATCGTGAGGAAACCCACGGCTTAGACGTATTGACCAGTTCTTTCCTCTGGGCATGGCTGACTAGGCTAGGCAGGCTAGGGTGGTATAGGTGCTGGGCAAGCCTACTCCACCTAACAATATCCCAGGCACTACAGCACCATAAAATAGCATGGATTAAAAGTGGCTTGCGATATATCATCTAAAAAATTAGATGAAAAAGGCCAATTATTATTATTATTGTTCTGAACGTGTTTAAAGGAAACGCATTAAACTATTAGAATCTACCTTTCTACAAAAATATGTGATTTTCTTGGTGTAATCCTAAATTATTTGGGATTGACACAGTCAGTAAGTTTTAATAATCACAGCTTAAATTGATTGCTCTATGAGTATTGTGTTTACCAAATGAGAATAGAAAACGCAACATAATATGATTTCACATAATCGCGATATAAAACGAAATCTTATCGAATAAATATATTTTTGAAATTTTTAATTTTTATTGAACACAAACTGCACATTTTTGTTACTATATTTTTACAGCCGGCTGCCAGCATGACACTAACCACAAATAACTAAGTAGTTTACTCGCCACCTTGCGGGATGATTTCCAAGTTAGTAGTCTCCCTCAGATCCTTAAGTTGCCTTTTACAACACCCACAGAAAGATTGTGGAAGAAAGAACCCCTTGATTGTTTGTTTACGTGAAAGCCAAGAAAACGAGACAAATCCCACACGCATGATTAGTAAAAGGTGTATTCATAAATATTATCAGTTACCACGGCTCGGTCCACCCGAAATCTTCCAACCTGTTTCCATCCTTTCTACGCTTCAGTGGTAACAATACAGGAAACTTATCCGGCTTACTCTACTGGCCTGTATCCTTTACGAGTTTTCATAGAATCAATAATAAAATAACCTACCATTATAAAATGAAATAGTTTTATCGAGACTATATTTTTTTGAAGCTACGGAGTTTCTGTGGGGACCGGATATTTAATAGAAGCTATTACGTATAAAATTAAAAGTCTAGATTGACTGACTGACTGAACTGTTTATTGACGCGACGTACAGTCTAAACCGCTGGTCTTATTGTTTAGGATAATATTTAAGTAGAATACGTGTCCAAACATGCACTATTAGTGGCAGAAAAATATACTCTACAATATTGTATGTCCGGGATGGAAAAACTGTTAATACTTCTAACACATTTTCAGTCATAAATGTTGACAGTTATTTAATAAATTAAGAATGAATGAATATGCTTTATTGGACCAGAAACATAAATTATCGTGATTCTTAAAAAAAAATGCATTTCAAAGGACACTTTTTTTTTCTTTCAAGGACTAGCTTCAAAGATTACTTTGGTGCTACCGGTTTAATAACGCCAAGATTACAGTTCTCTCTTGAAAATCCCCTAACGTACTGCAGTTATTCAACAAGTTACGAGGCAAACTGTCCTGCTACTTCGGTGTCTGTCTATTTACTGGAGTTGTTCCGCCTGAGCCAAATAAAACCAAAAACTGTTATTCACATTTGTAAGTTAACGTCAAAACCGAGGCTGAACGCCATGACTATTGGATGCGTACTACTCTGAAACTATCGGTTTACAGAACAAAACTTTAATTTTAAGTAAAGGACATCGAAATGAATTAATGTTTTTGGTAAGGTATTTGTTTTCAGAATCTTATGACTTCATATGCCGAACTGGCCAATATAGAGAAACTCATGTTACTGTAAACTCACCACCTGTACACCTATATTTATGAATAAATGATTGAATTGAAGTTAAAAAATAAAAAATAAACAAATAAACGACTTTAAGCGAACGACGGCATTTGAATGTGGAACGTGGAGTTCCAATACGGTGTGTCACTCGTTTAACTTTAAAAAAACTGCTAATTAGGTCCGTTTTTGAACTAACATGGTTGTTTTCACTACAAATATTATTTAACTATAGATCGTCCAAGTAACTGTCTTTCTAGAAGCTTTTCCGGAAGTACTTTGATAATACTGCTAGCAGGACTTCGTTTTGTATGAAGTTGTACGTACGTCCTGCTAGCAGGACAATGGATTCCGTAAAAAATCTGTCGGTAACTTCCAATGTCCTTACATTAGAAGTTACTGACAGATTTTTTACCCGACTACCAAAAGTTGAGGTATAATTAATAACTTGATACCACCGCCTCCCCTCTGTGGCGGCCCAAAGCCCAGAAGGTTGCGGGTTCGATTCCCGCCAGGTGCAAGTATTTAAAGTTAAAAATAAATATTGGTTTCGGGTCTGGGTGTTTTATGTACCATAAATATCATTATATAAGTAATATATGAATTTATAACAAAAAAGTGTACCTAGTAGTATATCAGTTCTCTAGTACCCATAGCACAAGTCTAGTTATTAATTTGGGGTAGATTGTGCTATGTATAACGGTGTGCAATTTTTATGACGACGCGAAAGAATCGCCAAAATGTTGGCGACTCCTTGCCTTATTTGTACCCGGCGTGTCATAATTGGTAGACAAAGAGCGGACGCTACCACCACGTCTATATGGTGCAGCCATTCGTCTTACACTAACCCAATCGCAGAGCGATGAAACAAACACCACCATAAAAAGAAAGAGATAGATTATGTTATTGCGTTTCCACAAATACTGCCCGCAGGCCGGTTTTGCTATAAAAACGAAAAGAAGTTGCGTCCTACCTGCAGTTCGAAAACTCCTGCTAGCAGGATTTGGACATTATAATTATAACTAAATTGTTTTCGAGTTAAGCTGGTCTTAGGAATGACCCAGCAGCAATTACTGGCGAAATTACAAATATTTATCATATAATACATATGATAAATATCCTGTTTTGAATAATAATATTTGTAGAATTGTTGAAGGTTTCAGTGTAGGACCCGGAATCAGCGTGCGAGTCACGACGGGACAGTTTATTTCAACTTCTCAACTTCTTGGAGCGTTCGAATGGGGCATAATTTTCATAAGGAGCGCTCCGCTGCGCAGTGCGCTTCGACACAAAAATTAGATTCATCAGCCTTCGAAGCACATTCACACGAAACATTCTCGCTGCCAATTCGATTCCACCCTTAACGAGCACATGAACAATAATACTAACTTTTGTTTCGACTTCTGCTTTGTACTTCATAGACAAATCTTTCGTGTTTCACACCCTTTGTTTAGAAATTACACAAAAGGACAATAAAAGTATATTATTCACTAGCTGCGCCCCGCAGTTTCACCCGCGGAAGAGAAAAAGCATTATTACGGGCGCGAGCGGTTCTCGAGCGGTTGTACATTTTCGTTATTACTCGGGTTCTACTAATTGGATTTCGATGCAAAGTATACCACGACCTTCATCGAAAATAGAATTATCCAATATTGAAACCAGATTTCAATCGGATTAGTGATTTTTAATTGTATAAAGAACAGACAGAGGAACAGACAAACAGACAGACAGACATGAATTTTAAAAACTATATAATTTTGTTCTACTACTTTTTCTCAGTCCCCTAGACCAATTTTTTTAAATCCAAGTTCAGACTTTTTGTCCTCTCTTCCTTTATTATAAGTATAGAGAATAGATACAAGATATCAAAAATGTTAAAGGATACTAGTGAATGGGTAGCTCTTACTTGAGCATTATACCGTTTAGTCAGTAGCTATCACGTTAAGATAGTGATCAAACGATTATAAATATTAAAATAAAAGCAACTTACTGAATTCATTTGTTACTTTTAAAATGATTTTGCCGTAGTTTAGGTATGCATGCCTAGGTATGCGAAGTATGTTAAATAGATAATTTCTCCCATATTTCGTTGAATGTAAATTAAACGGAAACGTTATCGTATCTCTACTAACGTTTAATATCGCTAATGTATGAGGATTGTTCGTTTATTTTTTATTGCTTTCGTTTGCGTGAGGAATTTTCATTTTCTCATCGCTTAAAATGTTTTATAAAAGAATTGGTAGAAGTTCTTTGTAAATAATTTTCATACGAAACGTTATTTATTCAACATCTTCCTCGTATTTACTATATGAATCGGTTCCGCTGTATGAATATTGCGGTACATTTATTTGAGGTATCGTATTCGGTCGAGGCGACACATTGAATACAAGGTGGCGTTCAGGACACCAATTCTCGCGCAGTGAGATTTATCTCGAGCTCGACACTATCTCGAATCACAAATGTCTAATAAAAATGTCACTAAAATCTCTACTGCAGTCAAAAAACCTATTCTCAACGATTTTCGACATGAGATTCGGATGACTTTGTAATCTCTACGATGAATACGTTCCATTTTTCTTGACTACGTGCAGAAGCTTAAGTCGATGAAAGATAATGAAATAGAGCGAGAAACGAAACGCATATTTTACGTTATTAGTTGTCAGTGTCATTAATGTTGTTGACATAACAGAAGAAAAAGTTTTGAATTTCTTCACATTATCTTTCTCAATTGTGTTGGTGCTTCACTACAATTACTAAATAATTTAGAAAATAAAAATATAATTGCATCAAGCGCGAAACAAAAAAAGCGTACCCTAGCAGAGCACAAAAAGCGCGGCGTTGTAGCGTTGCTGGAGGCGGATGAGGAGTTGCGCTCAGGCAAACTTTCTGCACCTCTTACCGAAAAAATTGCATAGTTGAGATGGAAGCGTATACAACAGGAATTGAATGCTATCCTTGGCACCAAGAAAGAGTGGACGGAGTGGCAAAAGTAAGTACCTACTTACACCGTAATAATGGAAACAGGAAAGACCACCGGCCTTCAGCTTCTCAGAAGATAAGTAGCTGATTTTCTGACAGCCTGGGATGGTTTTAGGTTCTAAGATTTAGGAGATAGAAAGTCTCAAACAATATTTTACACATCTTAAGGCTAAGTGCGCAATATTCTTACAGAAAAACCATAATACTGATCGAAACATGTTTCTAGCTGCGCCCCGCGGTTTTACCCGCGTAAGTTCCGTTTCCGTTTCGGGTTTTTAAGGATGAAAGTAGACTATGTGTTATTTCCGGTATCCAGCTACCTATATTCCAAGTTTCATCGCAATCGGTTCTGTAGTGTTTGCGTGATTGAGTAACAAAAATCCAAACACACACACTTTTACATTTATAATATTAGTAGGATTGGTATTAGTCTCTCAGATTTTATTGTATAACAATCCTACCTCTTGTATCTGGTAATGATTTGACATAGATCATGTTTTTATTGCAGTGTTGGCAAGATAAGCGGTTGAAAGCAAAGAAAAAAAACTGTGCTATAATAAGAAATGGTACAGGGGAAGGCCCTCCACCGCTAGCCTTGACGAAAGATGAGGAAGCAGTGTTGAGGGTTACTAATCCCAATAGTCTCATCGGACATGCAGACAGCAAGGAGTCCAGACTGATTAACTTTTATGCTAAGAAAAATTGTTAAACAATTATCTACCTAATTGTGATATTACTTACCATAATATTTTTGTATACTTACCTACCATAATTTTAGTTTTATTTATAGTTTCAGACTGATTTACTTTTATGCTAAGATTAATTTCAGACTGATTTGCTATTCTATTATGAAGAAAAAATCCCTATCCATAACTTAAATTATTAATAGGTACCATAAATCTGAAAATTCGTTTGCTTGTTTCCTCTTCACGTTCAAACGGTTTGACCGATTTAGATGAAAATTTACATTGTGATAGATTAAGCGATGGAGAGTAGGTAGCATCATATAGCATAGAATACTTTTAATACCGATAATCCTAACAGGATTGGGCTTATTAAATAAAATGTTTGTAAAACAAAATATTTCCTTTTAATATGTACTAAAATAAAACCTAAAAAATGCTAACTATTGATGTAGCCTGTAATGTCAAGGAATGTAATGGAATCAGTTCAAAGTCAGAGTCAATTTTTTTATTTCCTTAGGATATAATAATAGGTAAATAAAAAAGTAATCTCTTTAAACTTTTTTCACTTTTTTGGGGGGTCTTCAAGTCACAAGTGAACAGTTAGGTATCTTCTAGGTAAGCGAGCTACACCTTAGACCACATCGTCGCTTTCCATTACTTACTTTTGTACGCAGTTTATATTGCGTTTTGGGCTGCACATGAGGCTCTAATATTCTAATCAAATAGATCGTAAGCTCTTTTGAGAGGCGAATTTTTTTTATGAAAAGGTCGTCCCTCATTTCAAATGGGTCCCCTCTTGAAGCCACCGGCACTACTCGACGACGTTAGACGGAAGAACTCGCATAAGCTACTTCCTTGTGGACTGATATTGTTATCATTTAAAAACATGTTAACGAAATCGTCTCCCGACATGGTTCAATTTCTTAAATTGAATGACTAAAACGTAGTGATTTTATTAAAAATCAAGTTCTTTGCAGAAAGATTCAGTTAAAATCAGAAATTTACAAACTTTTTACAGACATAAACTCCATATAAACTCTGAAATTCCGCCATAACATTGACAATCAACGTTCATTGACGCATGCTTGCGGTCGACATATCCAATCTCTACTGCTATAGACCACTCGTTGCATGTCGAACGCTGCGTCTCGACATATCTCTACAGTGAGATTCTGAGAATAGCAAAATCTGTTTGCGTTCGACATCCGCCATGTTTTTTCGACCTATGTCTATTTCGACATAATCTCACGGCGCGAGAATTGCCCTCCAGGACGCGAACATAATTTAGTTATCTCACGCGAGACCAGAAAGTTTCCCCTCAACAAATAATATAGGTTTCCATGCGAGGAGCACCTGGGCGGCAGCGTTGCGATCGGTGTCTCCCTGGGGAAATAAAAACTTTGCTACACGTCGCTTGTCCTAAAGCCTTCTTACCGTTTGTACGACACGTTCCCCGATTTGATACCGACGTACACTTTATGGCTTTGATTCTCAACGATAGTACGTTTACGATATTGTTTCGCATTACTGCTGCGTAAAGAGCAAGTGTAAAACGCTGACGATGCGACGACAGAATGACCGGATTCTGAATGGGTTAACTACGAGAGGATCTACTTTAGGTGTACCATCATTTATATTTATCTAGGTTCTTTCACGTTTCCTTTACAACAGTCTTGATTTTAGCGTTGCTCTATTTACCTTATAAAATAACAGACCAATAACGATAGTGATTTTAAATATATAATTGTAGTTTCATTGTTAGATTAAAAGAGCCTCTCGCATACTACTGACGTTTACTCCTTCAAACTCTTTGCCTATAGTTTTTTATTCGGCTGCTACCAATTTGGTGTAGCGTGCGCCATTTCATATGTTTATACTTATTATAGGTAAAAGAGAGTTTGATCAAATGGAGGGTCTAACACCCATATGCAGAGTCGTTTCCTCCACTCGACTTGACCTCGACTCAACTTGAATGATACTCGTAGAATCGGTATGATATCGGTATCGATACATTCGAGGATACCTTTTAAGGTAGATCGCGACGTACCTTGAGTTTGACAATTAATTCCTCGACTCGACTGAGAAATTTCCTCAAGAATTCTATCCTTCAAGTTGAGTCAAGGTCGAGTCGAGTGGAGGAAACGTCTCTGCATATGGGTGTAAGCCTCAAAGGTAATAAAAAATATGAATTAGTCTAATTTAATAATATCGAGTTAGAAAATTTGATCAAATTACACAATCCACTTGCAGCTTTGCATTCCGATGTCAGAATTTCTCGAAATGACTTCTCTAATATAACTAGTGTTGAAAGTTCCGACGTCCCAAGTTCGATAACTGCCAGGATCTCAGCAGGAATTTTTAAATTAATTCAAACGAAAAATAAAATTAACGAAGTTGGTGAAGATTAAATTATACTCGATGTAATTTGTGTCAAGAAAGTTAGGTGTAGTCGTAGGTTGTGGAACTGTATGAAGTTCTGTGAGTCTTACACCGAGCGAGGCATGGTGTATGATTTCATTTGTTATTCTAGTGATTATACGACTTTAATTATACCTATGTCGTATACACTAACTTAACTGGAATGTGGTACTAAAAATAAGCTAATATATTCATAAAATATATTATGAAAATATATGCGTAGATTTCAACTTAAGTCTATTTATAACACGCCCACGTTCGGAGGGATTACTGAATGTAACTGAACGTGATCTTTGAATATTAGAAAAATCTCTAGACGTATGCCTTGAATTACCTCAGTAGCTATTTCCTTGCAAAGAAACCAAGTGAATATCTCAAAGCTTTCACTTTAACTAAGTTGGATCTACCTGATCTATGAACTTTCAACTCTTCTTTTTTCTATACAATCTATAAAATCTTTGAATAAACATTTGCCTTCTTTGCCCTTTTGCACTCGTAAAAGGGGTTTGAGAAACTCTCCCTAAACTTATTTAAAGTTTTACCCTAGAAAATCCTTTTCGCAAGCAGTTTAAATGTGGAATTGAATATGTATTAGAGAATAGGGAAGGTTATTTGGGATCGGTTTGGCAGGTAAACAAACGTTCGATATACATTAACTCATTTCTTAAATGAACAAAGTTTAGAGAGAATCGACTAAATTACCTATGTGTGTAGAAGCGAAATGTTTAGAAGAGTACACTGTTATATTACCACTGGCTTATTTCTAAACTATAAAGGAGTTTAATTATGAATCTTTTTACAGATGTTGGCGTGCTAAAATCAACTACCATTGGCACCAATTCCGGTCGACTGAACGACCGTCACCCAGTCAAGCATGAGCGTGAGCGCGACTAAGCGAAAGTTATATTATATGTCATTGATCAGAGTTCAAGCTTGATTGCCTATCCTCAAAGACAATAAAGTGATTTGATTGATCATACCGCAATTTTTCTACAAAACTAAACTTACTGTTGCGGACAGGGGGGAGGTAATAAGCAAACTTTGTGATTGGCCATTGCGTTACCTATCTATACTTAGACTCTTTGTGATTGATGCGTTACCTATCTATACCTAGATTCATTGTGATAGACCGTTCTTGCACGATAGTACTACTAAAAAGACGTACAATGTTCTTGAGAGGGGAATACTTATGAGCAGTCAACTGGTTTTAATGTCCTTGCCTACCCTCTATTGCGACTTCGTGCATAGGGTTACATGGCGTGTCAGAGTATTGTTTTTTTTAATCAGTCCGTGGTGTCCCATTGCTGAGCAAAGACCTCCTTTATTTCTTATAATGTGTCCCGATCTTTAGCCTTGGCCGATGTCTTTTGCGTTCAATGAAAACAACATCATACTGTCTTCGTTTCCTGGGGCTACATCGACGAACGGTGTCTTTAGAACTAAGTGGTTTATACCTTTAGTTGTATTGAGTGAGTAATGTATATCAACATTAATTACATAAAGTTTTTTGACTTAAATGCACTATTATAACCTCTGGTCTAGATCCCGTTTGAAGATTTTTTTAAATTATATTCATTTTATTTACCTCGGCGTTTAGGCAAACGGGTTACAAAGGCTGCGGTCCCGTAGTTGAATCTTCTCGGGACCACGGCCGCTGTTACCGGTTTGCCGAAACGTCGAGGTAATTAAAACTTAAAAATATCTTCAAACGCGATGTAGACCAGAAGTTCTAATAATAATAGAACAGAAATAGTGTGAGTTTAAAAAATGTGTTAAAGGCACTAGTTTCATAAAGAATTACTCATCCATCTTACCTTTATCTTTGAACTGTCTCTAACAAGAACACAACACTTTAAAAGATGTTTCGAAGGCGAGATAAAACTTTTAGTTAAACATGAAAACTCATTAATATTATTGACAAGGCAACCTACTTGAACTAAACATAAATACTGTTTTATAAAGTGTATCGGATAGATCAGTTTTAGAGTTTCAAAGGGAAGGGATTAATGTTGAAGTTCCCCTGAAGGTATTCCTTGGATCGTTACGGATTTCTAATTTCAACTTTAACTAAGGAATGGTAGCGATTTTCAAATTACCTTTTTTGGGCGATGCCTCATTTTGTATAATATTAATTAGTTTTAGTAGTTTCTGTACTTATTCAACTAGATTTTCTGGTTAAGATATAGGCAAATTGTTGAAATATATTTATTATTTATTAATATTTTTTTAAATTGTTATGAAACTAATTTCCCGGTTTAATCGTATTGAGTATTTGCATTGCGATTGAGTTTCATTTCAATTGAATTTATAAATATGGGGGTAAGTATTTAAATTTTGATTTTTTAATGTTCTTTTGTTGCTCTAGGTACAGGTGCTTCCTCACAAGGAGTATTCAATAGTAATGTAACAGATTCGACTTATAACGTTGTATATTTGTGCACTGCATGTCATTTTGAATCTAGAAGTCCATTACGAAATGACAAAATGTAAAGTTTCGGCCTAACATTCGTACGTTTCCTACAACGAACTGCAATCGGTCGGTTGGTAGGTTCGGTTTCTGACCGAACTTCATTTGAAGTTAGTTTTTTTTTTTTGCTCTACATTATCGTGTCAATATAAATAGTCTATGGCCCCGAATGAATTTGTCGGATCCGAACTTGTTTCGTATTAGGGCAATAATCAAAACGTCGGTCGGCTTTCGTTCGGAACCGAACATTCGGAAGTTACATTTCGTAATAGTCCTTGAACGTTACATTACATGCGAATGCTTGCGGTGAGGAGGTACCTTAACGAAAATATAACTTTAGGTTAGTTTTAAACAATAGCGCGGCGGAATACTCCTTCCATGAACATTATTTTCTTAGAATACATTAAGCGTGGGTCCCCACTACTCACCTACACATGCGTATCTACGTTACTTTGTGGAAACAGTGTAGGCTAATCGTGATAATGTTTCATTATTTACTCGCACACCTGTCTATTGGATCGTATTGATTTCCACAGTTCCATTAGATAGTACAACAATAATATCACTGCAGACTCAGTATAAGCATCTAGTTTTGTCTTATGTTTTCGCGATTCGACATTATACCTAATGAACCACAATATTTACCGGATTTTACTAGCGTTTTATTTATTAACAGCATTGTTACAATGTACCTACGGTTCACTAGCTTTACAGTTAGCTTTTTCAAGGTTGACAGCTTTGAAAATGGCTCAGGTTGGTTGGTTGGAGTCAACCGAGTAAAACCCGGTAAATATTGTGTTTAATTATAAGTCCCTAATTAACTTTATGGTTGACCGTTGGCACGGAGTTTGTGTGAAACAACTATTCGGTAAAGTAATCTTTCGGTGAATCGTCTTCGGCGAAAGGTGTTTCGATGGATAGTGTTTCGAAGTAGCGTAGGGAACCCGTAGGTACTCTCTTCGGTATATAGGACTTTGCACGCTATTAGTCCCCAAACTAAGCCACTGAGGTTGCTATTATCAAGCTGGGTAAGAAATTTAACGCTCAAGGCTTTTTGTAGGTAAAAAATGATAAAGTTTTTAAATGTCACTCAAACGACTTAAAACTACTTAAAACATGGGGGCGTATCTTGACGATTTACACTCAAACCCTATGATTATACGTGCATGCCAATAAAATCACCTAAGATGCGTCCCCACGTTTTAAGCGGCCCCTCGATTGGCCCCGCAGGTTTATTTTACTCTTTTTAGGACATTTTAAATAGAATAAATAAAATAGGTAAATAGATTTTTTAAATCTATGGATGTTTTTTTTAGCTCGATGTTGCTTTGTCATCTTGTTCTGAACTACCTATTCTCAAAGTTTCAGCCTCAAATTAAAGTTGTAAGATTCCGCCCGGACCGACAAACAAGGAAAGTAAGAGTATAAAAACGTGAAAAAACTTATTACACAGCGTATAATTGTATAAAATAATATTATTTTTATAGCATGGGTTAATTATCGGCCAACAAAAAAACATTAGTCTGCTTCCAGCTGTAGGTACCAACAACTGGAATCAGAAGCAGCAGGACTTGTTTAGGAATAATATATATCTAATGTAATTTTATTGTTAGCCATTAATTTAGAACGTATTGTAATGTTCATTGAATGTAGTTTGAATATTACAGATGAGGTTATATAGGTACTTACTTGGTGATTCCGTTGTTTCGGGAACATTTTCAATTATTCAGGATTTATTATAAGGACGAATTTTGCAAACCCAAATAAAGCAAGTTATCTTATTTAAATTATAAGGTTATGTTGATTTGTTTAAGTTCCTTCATCAGATCAGTTCCATGATAGCATTTAGTTGTCACAAAAGTTATCCTCTTTCGTTTCAAATATACCCCGCCAGGGTTTTGAAATCATTCTGTTTTTATTCTGACTTTCACCCCAAATATTTTGAATGGCTGTTCCGATTTCGATCAAACATACCTAGCATAAAATTATACTCTTTCATTTGAGTACCTACTTATACATGTTTGAAATCATTCGGTTTTTATTTCTGAGTTTGACTCCACATAGATATATTTTGAACGGCCGAGCCGATTTTCATTAACATACTTAAGAACACTCGCGCATAAGTCACCTATCAAAGAACAAAAGCTATAATAAAATCGCTTCATCCGTTTGTATGAGCTACGACGCCACAGACCGATACAAAGATACACAGACAGACATGTCAAACTTATAACTCCCTTCTTTTTTCGTCAGGGGTTAATACCTAAGATAAAAGGAGTGGTTAGGTGCTGGTGGCATTCCCGGACTATAATAACAATTGATTAAAGTAACGAAATACTTTTGACCTACAAAGTATTATGCGTTTATAAAGAAAGGTTTACGGTGTGGAGCGATGCTGGTCTAGTGTTCATTCCGAAGGTCTAGGGATCAAATCCAGACCGCGCACCAATGTCTATTTCTTTAAGAAAAAGTTAATTATGTGCGTTAAAAACACCGCTCTTACGGCGAAGGAAAACATCGTGAGGAAACCGACATGTCCTAAGACTCACCACGGTCCGAAGACATTGGTCATCCGCCAATCTAGGGTAGGCTCCCGTGACTTCTTAGTGCCTAACCCTTCTAAGAGGAGGCCCTTGCCCTGCAGTGGGACAAATTAACGATCTGATAAAAAAAAGAAATTCTTATTTTAATTGAATACGTCAAATTTAATAATATTTAGCAATATTTCTCAATTTGTTTTTATTGCTCAAGGCATATAAATCTACTAGAATTATTTTGAAGGAAAAAAATACACCTTCAAAAATTCACTCGCGCCGAGATTTGAAGTCGCGTCTCTGCGTCATTACCGCAGCGCTTCAACCAACTAGGCCACCTGAATTTTTGAAAAATATTTTTTCTTCTAAAATATTTCTAGTATAATTAGAATTACCATTAGATAAATATAACAACAAATAGAAAACTATGAAACCAAATTGATTTTATGAAGAACTAGCTGCGCCCCGCGGTTTCACCCGCGTAAGTCCCGTTCCCGTAGAAATATCGGGATAAAAATGAGCTTACGTGTTATTTCAGGTCTCCAGCTACCTATATTCTTAGTTTCATCGCAATCGGTTCAGTAGTTTTTACGTGGAAGAGTAACAAACTCACATACATACATTCAAACATTCGCGTTTATAATATTAGTAAGATTATCCTTATGATAAAAATATAAAGTGCGATAGAACTCGGTGCCGTGTGTCATTGTTTAGAGATCTCGGGACGTTCGCCGGAGTCAATATGCGGAACATTTCCTATTACACGCCCACTTCTTTCCGTGGGCTTCGGGAAATGTATAGATACGTTATTACCACAAAAAAGTTTAGGACTGTACATTACATTAGTTTCGTTTAGGATTTACATTTTCCTAGAAGTTTGCGATGTAAACAAACAAGTAGGTCGTACCTGTAATAATTATAAATGCTTTTTTTTTTCAGATACAATTACGGTTGCTTAATAAAGAAGCCGACACTCCCCTCATATCTGGATAAATCTATGTATGTGGGAGAAATCCTGCAGCACGCGCCGCTCTATCTGGGTTACCCAGATACAACTACTGTTCCTTATAAGGATACCGTGTTCTGCTGCAGTACCCCTCGTTGTATCTTAAATGTTAAATTCTAGTTAAGGTTTATCACCTTAACTAGAAGGTTCTATTCTAAAATAACGTCCCCCAATTTTCAGTTAAAAAAAAAAACAAAATAATTGCGATAACATGCTTTAATATTGTTTTTTTTAATTCGAAGAATGAGGTTCTCTGTTTGTCACAACGTATGTTTTTTAAAGTATGTACCTACGTCGATTACTCAAAGACGGCTTAACCCATTAAAATGGTTCTTCTTTTTAGGAGGTAGCTCAAAGTTAGTCCCATAAAAACCTAGTGATGATATGATGAGGATCTTGGAAATAATCAAAAGATACCGATTATGTTACCGTTACCTCCAATGCCGATCCTACATTTCAGTGGCTTTGCAGATACCGAAGAAAGGTGTCAGATGTTAAAAATAAAAACAACGCCATTAAAACTGGAAAATGAGTATTTAGAATGTTAAAATAGACGAATTACATCTCAGTCAACCTTGAAAAAGCTAACAGTAAAGTCAGAAAAAGCTCGATACTTTGCCGGTACTAAATAAAACGAGAGTAAAACCCGGTAAATATTGTGTTTTATTATGCAAAATTGCGATATTAAAAAAATGTGTTATATCAAAAACAGCATGATAACCAAAGAAAAATCTAAATTAAACACTTATAAAAATGAATTATATCGAGAGTTAGCTGGGCACCAGCTACGCACGTACCGCCGACGCAGCAGTAGCAGCCGGCGCATGCGACCTAGATTTAAGTGCTTACTAATATTTAGAATAGTTTTCCTTAGAAGTAATAATTAAAATTGTAATTAGTTTTAAGCTAGCATTTGACAAATAAATTGTCTTTTTTAATTCAAAATAAATATATTTTTTTAAACGTCTTCCGACCGCCTATACATAATTCGAGTCATGTATTATCATCTCCTTAGAATTGCTGGCCATATTTTTATTCCAACACAATTTGTAATGGAAGCGACACGCGGAGACAAGAGAGCAAGCCATGGCGGGAGGGACGAGACAGGGCGGGACGGGGGTGAAATTACTTGCAAATTCCATTTGCAAACTCCGTGGCCAGGCGTCAGAAGAAACTGGCTGTCTGTCTGCACCTCGTTACCTAGATTGTGGTCTAGTCTAGATACTTGCTAGGCACACCGTCTCAGTTTTCTGAAACTAACCAGGTTATCTGTAAAATTTAGTTGTTATCTATACTTCTGACTAATATTATAAACGCAAAAGTTTGTATGTATGTAGGTATGTAACTTTTTAAGTTTGATCGCATTCGGTTCAGTAGTTTTTGCGTGAAAGAGTAACTAAGTCACATACATACATACAAACTTTCGCGTTTGTAATTTTATTAAAAATTAAGATTATGGCTAATAGTCGTTTTACTTAAATACAAATTTTTACATTTATAACATAGTTACAGAATGATTTCAATAAATTCCAAAGCTGAAACACCTTATTAACAATTTCAAAAATCAATCAATCAAACAAAAAAATGATTCTGATAGGTAAATTGTTAAAAAATGACAGCAAACTGAAAATTAGAAACAATAAGTAAAATCCACGACTTGATCAAAAGTTTTCTCTTTTCAATGTTTGCGGTACGATTACCAATGTCTAGGAGACCGAGGGCCTAATTACGTATAAATGTTGCAAATGTCATTTCAATGAAATTTGTAATGTTTCATCACAGAGGTATGAATAGTAGCAGAGTAAACATTACCTAAAGTCTGATGACGCGCCTGAGAGGTCGTAAAACTATTTTTTTTTATTTTCAAAACATTTGAAACTGCAACCTTATTGTGGCCCCGAATTTTGTGTCTGTGTGAGTAACGTTTGTTTTTAGTGTAATTGTCACGCATTTGGATGGCGAATGTTTACTGTATCGACAATTCATACCTCTCCTCTCTCCTGTCTCAGTTTTTAACTTGGGGCCCAACCGCACAACTTCTGTCGTAATCGGCATCAAAATCCCACTGCGCAAAGGAATAACCTGCGCGGTGAAAATGACAGCGTCAATTTGCATGCATTTGAAGTCGGCACCGTCGAGGTCTCTTTAGCTGCCGGATTCAATGACAGTTGAATTTGGGCTTCCCTGATCTCTAACGGAGCTCTTTGAAGTATACTGCTGGGAACAGCAGACCCCGCATAATAAGCCTGTGGATGGCCGTCAGTGGGGACGCTATAACATACTCGTATATAAATAGTGTATCGTTATATAAATAGTGTATCGTAAATAATACAAATAGTTGAGGCTCCTGTTCAGAGCTCTGTGATGAAACACCACCAATTTAATTTTACTGGCATTTGCAACAAAGATACGTAATATGGCCCCGGGATGGTACAGCAACCGGTATTGGTATGTAAGCAGCGAGGCGTCACCGCGAACTTAGCTCATTACCAGTGTCACGCCGGATGAATGACAATGCCCGACATTTTTACTTCATTCCAACATTTTCTTAGCTTATTAGGGCGCTCGCATAGAGACCGGTAGCTTTTTCAAACAAGTATTTTTATCGATACTGTTTCAGTTGCAATAACATCAGTTGCAATAGCATCTTTAGGTAGAACAGACTGTCAAATTGTCGATACGAAATTGCAAATTTATGAACATCACCAATTTTTCTTGTTTTAATGAAATGAGATTTGCAACTTTTTTAAGTTTTAAAGTCACCCCGTGCCTTGCACTATAGACTTAACTTATACAGATATACTTATACTTATAGAGATAGTCAATTTCATAAAAGCAGTCTCGCAGAAGTTACTGAAACTAATTTTATCAAATAGATAAATGGTAAATTACTATGAATTGTATGCCACTACTTCTAGTTCACTAGTTTCGTTATGTAAATCCGGTTTAAGCCGATCATTGCACGACGCTTCCAAAGATAATATCATATTTAGATTGAAGTTCAGCTGTTTAAATACCTTTAAATAAATACCAAAAAACCGGTCAAATGCAAATCGTAATCGCACACGAAAAGTACCATTATCACAAAAACTCGTTTGTTGTGTAAGATTCCCGTTTAAATATTTATAACTAGCTGCGTCCCGCGGTTTCACCCGCGTAAGTCCCATTCCCGCGGGACTTACGCGGGATAAAATTAGCTTATGTGTTATTTCAGATCTCCAGCTATCTATATATTAAGTTTCATCGCAATCGCTTCCGCGGTTTTTACGTGATTGAGTAACAAACACACATACACACGTACTCACAAACTTTTAGCTTTATGATATTACATACTTACAAACTTTCGCGTTTATAATAATATTAGTGAGAGTTATTATCAATTTCATTTTAACATCATCGCAGCCAATATTCAATCTCAAATTTGACATTTTACGATAAACTTTTCTTTGGCGAATGCCGTTTTCCACACATTTTAAAGACAATTAAGTTTTGATTGCAGTCCAGTTGTACGTTATATTTTCATTTTGAGTGTATTGTTTGCAACAATATATATACTTCATAACCGATTTCGGCTACAGCGGAACAATAATTGTAGTGATGATGAAATGAAATTGTTGTTATTAAATACGGGAATACGGGCTGTGACAGACGGACAGCGGAGTATCAGAGGATATGAAACCCTACAAACTACCGTTTTTCTTTCAATTATGTCCTTAGAATTAGTTTTTTTTTAAAAGAGGCGGTTTAGTATCTAGAAAAAAATCATCTAAATAAATGAGCGATGTTAATAGCGCACATATTTTTTTCTTAAAGAAAACCACATTTTGATAAATTCCACCCCCAAGGGGTTAAACGGGATATACGCGGGTGAAACCGCGGGGCGCAGCTAGTTATAAATATATGGCATATTTATAAGGGGTAAATATAAAACACAATAACTCAATATGATAAATATTTGTTTATTGAAATAAACCGTTGATTTTTAACACAATTTGAGACAACATAGAATTTTTACATTCATTTCTCTTTGTTATATTATTCCAATTTGAAGTATTTATACAGAATTGAGTTTAAACGACGTCGTTTGTATGTTTCACAAGAAAACTTCTTTAGAGGTTAGACAAATAAACTTCATTATGAGATACCCACGATGCTTTGTTTTTCTTGGGGCAAAACGCTTTCAATTTAATAAGATTAAATTTATTTTAGCTTGTGTAAGTAGGTACATCATCTCATCATCATCTCATATGATGTGAAACTTATTTTCAAGCACTACACACAATCATGATTTTGAAAACTTCATTCGCGGAACCATAATCCGCAGAGCCTCTATTTCTGAATCACTCTTGCCACTTTGAGTGATTAAAATAGCTCAATTCCTAATGATTTTCAGTCACTATTACAATAACACGAGCTATTCAAAAATAACTGTCAAAGTCATCGGTTAAAAGTCAAAACCCTACTTGCATTTAATTTTAGAGCAGGATATTTTAATAACTTCTCATAACTATCTAATAACTAGCAGCGCTCTGCGGTTTCACCCGCGTCAGTCTCGTTCCCGCGGGAATGTCGGAATAAAAAGTAGCATATGTGATATTCCTAGTGTCCAGCTAACTATGTTCCAAGTTTTATCGCAATCGGTTCAGTAGTTTTTGCGTGACAGAGTAACAAAGTCACAGACAAATATTCAAACTTTCACGTTTAAAATATTACTAGCTGCGCTCCGCGGTTTCACTCGCGTAAGTTCCGTTCCCGGGGGAATGTGGGGATAAAAAGTAGCATTTGTAATATTCCCGGTATCCAGCTAACTATGTTCCAAGTTTAATCGCAATCGGTTTAGTAGTTTTTCCGTGAAAGAGTAACAAAGTCACATACATACATAGAAACTTTCGCGTTTATAATACTAGTAAAATATAATCAATCTATCGATATCTAGTGTATACGTTCTCAAAACCATTACTTACTAAAAGCATTATTGGCAGTATCTATTCCAAGACTTGTCACAAACCTCTGCCATGAATAATTTAGTCCTCGCCACGGCCGCAAAGTGTTTATTGTGATAGCACACCTGACTTCACCGCCACAACCTCATGTGAAAATAAAACACCTAGATTTTTCCTCACAATCTTCGAAGTACAGTCAGTGACAAAAGTGGTTACAGATACAGATAGATGGATAAGTTACAGCTTCTATTTTGGGATGTGGACATTTAAGGACATGGACATTTTGGGATTGATTGTTTGCACCCGGTAAACATTTTGGGATTTGGACATTATGTCCTATTTTGTCCAGAACTTTACCTATCTAATCTACCTCTGTAACGAGTTTCATCGTAATGGATTTAGTAATTTTTGCTTATAGGAGTAAAAATCACATACACGAACAAGTTGGATATATTCGATAGTCTTATATTTAGCATGTTTCAAGTCCTATTTTAAATTAAAATCATGACTTCAAAAATTCAAATAGTCGTGGTCTGAACTCCACTTAAAGTTCGTATTTTAACACAAACATACTACATTCAGCTTTATATGTAGCTTTTTCAGTTAACTAGAAATAATTTAAATTCTAAACTATTACAATAATTCTAAAGTCTGCGTCCACAGGAACGTTTTGTTACAAATAATAATGAAACGGTTGTTTACAGTAACTTTTTAGAACATTAAAAAAGACGAATTACATCTCAGTCAACCTTGAAAAATCTAACTGTAAAGTTAGTGAAAGCTCGATTCAAACAATGCCGTCAATAATTAAAAATCGAGTATAACTCGGTACATTTTTTGTTTCGTTATGCAAAATCGCGAAAACCTAAGACAGAACTAAACTTCATTCATACATTAATATAACTAATTGTGGACATTTACTTTTCTTGCCAACTGTACCTTTATCCTTGCTTCAGAAGACCGTAAGCGGGAGCGATCTTCCAGCTAAAAAGTATTATATTTCCAAGCTTTAAGTTCCAATGTGTTCGTTTTACCAAATTCCACCGGCTACAGTACATCTAAGTTCAAATCAAGAAAGTAAGAAGTTACACCGGTTTACATAGGTCAGACGAAAATAACCTTTATAAGATACGAGTTAAGGTTGGCTTTAACTAAATTGCGGTTCCGACGTTTACCGTGGAAGCCAGAATCGAGGGAAGGTGGTAGTAAATAACAGCGAGATCGGATTATTTCGATAAGATCGTAAAATGAAACAAGGCGCGCCTCCGTGGGACGTTTTCTTTTTGAATATGTTAGACGTTAGCCGGCACTTTGCCCACACGTACGAATGTAAAATGTGAAACTTTGACTTGGCTTATTTCTTTACGATTTACTAGAGAAATTCCCAATTTCATACAAGTTTCTAGAGTTCAGTTGTCCAGTTCTTTCTTTTTTAAGCAACTTCAAAAAAGGAAGAGGTTATACTTAAAGAAATGCTTTCCAAAAATTTCGCACCCGACAGGACTTGAACCTGCATCTCTGGGGATCCGTCCCAACGCCTTTCCAATTTGGCCACGGATGCATGTTCAATCGAGTCGAAATTAAGGATTGCATTTCTTATTGTTTTACGTTTTTTGGAGGCACGTAGCGCCATCTACTGACAATATTTGCAGACTGCCAGCTTGAACTATTCTATTTTCCATAGAATTAAATTCAACGTTGAGAAACATCTCAATCGGAAGCAACAGCTTCCGATTAACCGTTTTTGTTAAATTTTAAAGTGTTTCCTACACTTGGATAACTATACTTAAAGAAATGCTTCATATTGTGGTTCCATATTGTACTTACTTTAGCTGCCCGACTTCAGATGATAAAACAGATTAATTAGTCGGTGGCGCTGTATGAAGAGGTTATTTTGGTCTTTTTTATCAATACTTTTTTTTTTGGTGGTTTTTAAATTTTTAAATTATTTTTAGTTCTTTTTTTAAGTCGGGTTTAAATTTTTTTTTTGTTCAATGATTTTTGAAGTAAGTACTAATTACAGAGTTGAAATAATACTAATTTCAGGGTTTCAATCATGTTGTTTTTGCTATCAGCATTTGCAATGCTGTTTTGAGGCTTTGAAGCCTTTTCAGATTCCTTTTTCAAGGTAGTTTTATTTCAATACAAAGTCGCAAAAAAAGAAAAAAAAAACAATTTTGGAGTTAAAAAATTTAAAGGAAAAAAATCATCTACTAAAATTCACTCGAACGAGATTTGCACAGAGACGTAAGTTCAAATCTCGTCGCGAGTGATTTCTTATTTCTAGTAGATATGCCTTGAGCAATAATAACAAATTATGAAATTTTAGACTTTTTAATTTCCAACAACTTCTTTCAAATCAAATCAATCAAATCAAAATAGTTTATTTCCTTTAGATTCTTGTACAACATAAAATGCACTTGATCATTTGGCTACGTCTTTAAAACTAACTCCAGCTAACTCTGAGTCTAACCATTTATTTATATTCTTCTTATTTTCGTGTAGTCGTGAAGCTCACCTAATGTTCAGTTTTATAACACCTATTCGATACAAACAAACAAATAAATCTTTATAATATTAGTAAGATAAGGCTAGATATGTGAACCTAAATATACATTTACCTAGATATATTTAGAACATAGAACACACGGTAGCGTAAAACTAAAGTGCTACCGAAATAAGTATCTACGAAGCGCTACGACTTCGCTACGAAGTTTAAGGCAGTTTACATTTTGGCTGTTACTCGTAGACACGAACTTCTACAGTAGCTTGATAAACACTATTCCTTCTTTAATTTATTTTCGTAGTAGCTATTTAGAGAATTATTTAAAGATTAAATTGAAGAATTTGTAGAATTAGATGTCAATATACTATCTCAGTAGTTACAAATTATACGAAATTATTTTTTTTGAGTTCAACTTGATAGTTTTTACACGTTTAATTAACTTTAAAAACACAAGAAAAATCGTTAAAACAACTGTTTCAAAACCGATGTTAATTTATAACGAGATATAAATAACAAATTTTAACATAGTAAATACCCCGTTATTCAATAATGTTTGTAGTGAATACAATGTTCGTTTAAAACCAACAAATATTGTAGCTACAAATCTCTGCAGCAACTATTTCTCAACAACAACAAAAAATTGCAATCAGCGAATCCCAAAAGGATCCTAACTACTAACTGACAGCTTAACTAGTAGGTACCAGTTTTATTTACGAGCCGCGGCAATATCTGAAGACGGCAACGTACAGGGTGTGCTAATATCCGTGTGCGCGACTCCGATAGCCGTTCGATAGAATAATATGACGGGACCGGCCGAGCCGGCACGTAGGCAATAACCCGCGGTCCGCAGACCGACGGAATAAGATTGCACTCGAAGACATTTAAGGTGACCAACTATAGAGATTGAAGACTCGATGTTTTTACTAAAAATATTCTTCATATTCATTTAAGTCTTATTTTAGCTCGTAAGCATCTGCAATGTTATTTACACTGTTTCTAGTTCTGGATACCTATTATTGGATTTACTATTTCTATTCTATTGTTAGTATGTATTGATAGCTGATGGTTTCCCTAAACAGTAAAAAATATATAAAATAAAATAAATAAAAAATAACAAATACAAAACCCAGGAAATATTTACCGTCGAGTGGTACGGTTACGTATTATAATAACTATTTTCTTAAGAAAACTACGGCGATTCACCTACAATTTAACATGCCGTGAATCCCAAAGCGATCGTAACTACTGACTAACTGACCGCTTTTTATTTACGAGCCGCGACAATATCTAAAGACGGCAACGTACAGGGTGTGCTAATATCCGTGTGCGGGACTTCGATAGCCGTTCGATAGAATAATATGACGGGACCGACCGTAGGCATACGGCCTATGGAAAAATATTGCACTCGAAAATGTGTAAAACCCGAGTTCTAGAGATTGGAGACTTGAATCTACGTAT
The DNA here is from genome assembly GCA_949358125.1 of Idaea dimidiata. Classification (NCBI taxonomy): domain Eukaryota; kingdom Metazoa; phylum Arthropoda; class Insecta; order Lepidoptera; family Geometridae; genus Idaea; species Idaea dimidiata. The sequence goes on along the minus strand of OX442336.1, from coordinate 8,022,073 downwards.
TATCTAAAAAACTATGAGGTATTGTTTGCCGTCGAGCGGTACCTATTGTAGACTTAACAAGAAAGTCACGGACTGGCACGTATTACTGATTTAAATTAGACAGTCACGGGTCCAAGCTTCGTTGTCCATTGCTCGGGCGAGCAGTCGATCAGTCTGTTGCAACCGAGTGGCGGTCGATCAACCGACAACGAAGATCGGATCCGTCACGGTCTAGTATAAATCATCATTAATGTAACGTTACAGAGCATGACACACAGCGTGCACCTTGTGAATTGAATCTATAATGTTACATTCCAATACAAGTGAAAGCTCGCAGTGAAGAAACACCATAGCCACTGACGACGGTAAGTCTACAGCGAAACGCGAAGTATTAAAACTTTCTAATGCATTTTTCTTCAAATTCGAAGCAAGATGGCGCATGGCGCTATGATTTTGCATTAAGAAGTGTTTGAGAAGATTCAGAAGTTCTGTCTATTCTACTTTGTAAGAAATATCTTTGACAGCAGTCCGGTGGTCGTGTTCGCACGCGGACTGGGTTTGCCTGTTCGCTTCTGACTACTTATTGTGAATGTCACCAGTTATCACTGCGGTTATTGGGCTGATTGTGTCTGGAATGCTAGAGAATATGTAAAGGAAAATATTTTTATTTCTGTTTTTAAACATCGAAATATTGACATTTAAAAATATGTTGAAGGCCTCAAAATTACGAAGTACGGTTGTTTTGTTTTTAAAGATTTTACATATTATAAAAATTTCAACTAGTCGACATTGGGTCAGTGATAAAATTCAGCGTCTTAGAATTTTCTAAGTTAGTCAGCGCCTAAGTCAAATTTCTATGGCACTGTCGACTGTAAAATGAGCTCTTCTGAGCATTAGCTCAATCATACGATTTTCGTTTTTAATGTCATCTGTCAACATGTCACGGATGTTTTATGCATCCAAAAATAAGTCTCGTAACTGAGCCCCAGCAGTCGCATTTATGACAAAACTTGCTTATCACAATTACGCAAACAATAATGTAATAAGGGCGGCCGCAGCCGACTTTATTGTTGTCGCGAATGTCGCCTCGGAGAGTTGTCGGAAAAAGTGAAAGTTTTTATCTGTGCCGTTCCCCGGTCGGCCGTTCTCATTTCCAGAGCTCTCGATAGCAATCGCAGGGCTGCCTCGTGTTCGGTTAACCGCCGGATAATTGCTGATTAACCGGCACAGACCACCGACAACCATCGCCTTGTCAACCGCTACATTTGCTCCTACGTTTTATGTCGCTTTTATGAATCGTTTCGAATTTTTACGTGTTAAATTTTTTTTACAACTTGTGGAACAGACCAGTTTAGTTTATTGTACTGTCGAGTCAGGTTTTTATTTTAATGAAAGATTTTATTGTGTCTCCGTTGTGATTGAACGGCAAATATTCAAGGGCATTATGAACTGCTTATTTTAAGTTAGTTGTATACCTACCTACAATAAGTCTATTAAAGTTATAGAGACGCCATTGCAGAACAAATCATCATTGAAATGCGGCACAAACTATGCTTTACAACGAAACCATTGTTATCTCTTTCTAAAACATAAGACTCAATGCTACTTGCATTACGTAAGAAAATGATGTCATAATTTTATTACTAAAGCGATCGTGACTATGCTGGGGTGGAACTAAGACTTCTTTGGCTAGTTAGCTTAGATTTGTGTTGCCAAGAAATTTGCCCTATTACGTATCTAAAAGTTTTTACATATCTCTGCCTACCTACTTGCTTACCTAAACTACCTCAGTATATTCGAGTATTGGTAATTGGGTTTCAAAGCGAAATCTACACCTACGCTATTGTATTAAAAACCATCTAAACCCTTACGAAAACTGGAAATAAATACATGGCTACGTACACCGGTAACTAGATTCCCAACAATAGCTTAAATGTAATGGAATAGATAGAATCAGCCCTACTTTATAACTAGAGTAGAGGGAACGAGGAAAAAGGTAAACTCGGGAGAGCACTCTGTCAAAAAATTAGGTGTCTGCCTTGATGTGTGGGCGTCAGGCTTTGTCCCGCTCATATTGTATTACGTACGTTTATATGCCGGAAGATTATCATTTTCGGCAGTGTTATAATACTACCGTAATGCCGCCGAAAATGATAATCTTACTAATATTATGAACGCGAAAGTTTGTATGTAAGTATGTATGTATGTGAGGTTGTTACTCTTTCACGCAAAAACTACTGAACCGAATACAGGTAGCTGCGGACCTGGATTAACACATAGGCTACTTTTTATCCCGATATTCCCGCGGGAATGGGACTTACTCGGGTGAAACCGCGGGGCGCAGCTAGTCTCCTATGAACAACTAGCTGTGTCTTGTGGTTACATCCGTGTTCGATTTTGTTGGGATATTGGAATTTAAAGATCTCTATCAGCGTGGTGCTCTATAAAGTATCTAGTACACAGTTTTAAAAATTGTCTATTTATGATTGTTTCGATTATAGCAGAACTTTATTGAAGTGAAATAAGTTGCAGGACATTTTATATTTAAAAGTTCTAATAAAACGCAATATTTACCGGGTTTTACTAGCGTTTTTTTTAATGACGACATTATTACTAAAGACCGAGCTAACTTTACATTTAGCTTTTTCAAGGTTGACTGACCTAAAGTAATTCTGTTTCAGTTAAAACAATCTGATAAATTGATACTTTAAATAGTATTCACTGGAACTAGACAAACTTATACAGGGTTATGGGTTTCGAATCCAAAACCGTTCAGGGGGTGATTCTTCACATTAAAACGAATAAGTTTTGTTCTACGACTTTTTGAAATTAAAAGTAGTTTTCGAAAATTTTAAGTGTAAAGTTTACTTGAAAATCAGCTGTTTCATAGAGTTAGAGGTCATTGACCTTAAGATGTCCTTTCTTTTAGTTTGGTCTACTACAATAAAAACTTAAATTGAATTTATTTTCAAAAACAGTCGTCCTTTTTCAGTGAGATATAAACTTAAAATTTGCAAAAAAAAAAACGAATTTCCAAAAATCGTAGAACAAAAGTTATTCGTTTTGATGTGGAAAATCACCCCCTGAACGGTTTTGGATTCGAAACCCATAACCCTGTATATCAGCTGAGAATTTGGTTTTACATTCATGATTCGTTGCTATCATTATTATCGAACTGTGTAATAAAACTAAAATTAAAAACTTAAAATAAGTAGCTTTACACGGTGTAACGGGTATGCCCTTTTAAGCCGAAAAGGGGTGGTTCTCGACGTCTAGGCGAACAACTTTTGTTCTACGACTTTTGGAAATTCGAAGTCATTTTCGAAAATTGTAAGTGTAACGTTTACTCGAAAATCGGCTGTTTCTGAGAGGTCGAGGTTATTGACCGTATGTTGTCCTTTCATTTAGTTTGATCTACTACAATCAAAACTTCAATTACCTTTATTTTCAAAAGCAGCTGTTTTTTCAGTGAAACATAACCTCAAAAATTATCAAAAAAAGTTAGAATTTTCAAAAGTCGTAGAACCAAAGGTGTTCGCCTAGACGTCTAGAACAACCCTCTTTCGGCTTAAAAGGGCATACCCGTTACAAATTGTATTTCTAGAGAAGCTTCGAGGGCATTCCCACGCGGTTTCGTCCCTAATCGACTGTCGTAATTTCCACTCTGAACGACTAAGTTCGCTTCACGTATTGGAGGAAAAAGTTGTCAGTCATACACAGTTATAGGTACTAAAAATAAACTACTAGTGTAAATCGTAGAACCAAATGGACTACGAGTATTCTAATTTCTTCTATGGTTTTCGCGATTTCGCATAATATAACGCATTATTTATCGGGTTTAATCGCGTTTTATTCATGGTTCTAAACGAACCGAGCTTTCGCCAGCTTTACAGTTAGCTTTTTCAAGGTTAACTGAGATGTAATTTGTCTAACATTCTAAAAAGTTACAGTAACAGTAAACTACCGCCTCATAATGTTCGTATGTAGTTTATCAGAAACTCAGACACGAAAAAGACATTACTAGATCATTACCCTGTAAGCACACACCTCCATCGCATCTTAAAATCAGTTTTAAGCATAACCGAGTACCGTTCTTAAAGCAAGATCCTGGGCGTCCGTTCAGCCTGAGCTGAGGGTAGGTATATAATAAAATGAGCGGCGGTAACACGTTGTTTGCCATGACTCGGTCGAGATGACAGATAGGGCACGCCCTAGCGCCAACGTTCTTATAATAAACTGATGTACTGCGAACGAAAATTTGAAAATGTTTAGTTGGAAGGTGTTTTCTTATTGGATAAAGTATCTACGGTGCGATACTGTCTGTGTTAGTCTGTGTTAGAATCTTATCTAAAGTTGGTATTTTTTTGCATACAAGTTGTTATCAAGTGGCTATTAATTTATACTTAAAACTAGCAGCGGTCCGTGGTTTTCGCGTAAGTCCTGAACCCGAGGGAAAATCGGAATAAAAAGAAGTATATGTGGTAGACTAGGTCTTCAGCTATCTATATTCCAAGTTTCCTGAAAGAGTCATATACTCGTACAATACAGACATACACACTTGCAAACTGTCGCGTTTATAACCTTACTATCTTACTTTTTACTATAATATTAGAAACGCGAAAGTTTGTATGTATGTGAGGTTGTTACTCTTTCACGCAAAAACTACTTAACCGATTGCTATGAAACTTGGAATATAGGTAGCTGGATACCGGGAATAACACATAGGTTACTTTTTATCCCGATATTCCCGCAGGAACGGGACTTACGCGGGTGAAACTGCGGGGCACAGCTAGTCTTACTTATATTATAAACGCGAAAGTTTGTATGTATTAATGTGAGGTTGTTACTCTTTCACGCAAAAACTACTCAACCGATTGCGGTGAAACTTAGAATATAGGTAGCTGGGGACCTGGATTATCACATAGGCTAGTATTAATATAATTTCAAAATCAGCCTAGCCGTTTCTAAGAAAAATGGCATAACAGACACAGACATTGAGAGACATCTTTCATCCGAAAGGAATTTAGCGTTGCCGAGTAATAAAATAAGAGTGGACTAGAAGTTTGTAGCAAGCAGCAAAAGAGTTAATTCTCCTTAAAATTTATTAATTTTATATCTTTCCAATTTAAACTGATGTTAAGTTATAATAGTCTCCAGTGCAATGTCCTGTTGAAACCAGTACAATTACCATGCAAAGTCCGTAACTCATACCAGAGTTGTGTATAAATCAACAGTTTAATATAATAAGGGGTGCCTAAAGTGCGCTAAAAACTTTTCAAGTTTTAATTTGCCTGCTAGAGTATTAATTTAGCGAAGAAATGTTTTCTATAACCCTTACCAACTTTAGATTTCTATGTAAACTGGTGCAGTCATTATGGTCCGTCGTTTTCTCAATTCAATTAGTGACAATAGTTATAAGTGTTCAGGGCCTCTACTTTAATTGTGCAAACGAACGAACGAAAAAAGAACTGTCATCCATTGTCACTTATTATTTATATACCCTTTTACAGAAACTTAGATCAAAAATGTAAACATAGAACTGTCAATTATCTAAAGAAAAAGTAAACAACGAGCCGTCACTTTCAATCAAATATGTGAGTTTTTTGTTTACCTTCTGATCTAAGTTTCTGTAAAAGGGTTATACCTAGTAAGATAGTGGCCAAACAATTACTTAGGTATGTATGTATTTTATTTATAAAATAAATATCGCTTTAGTTTCTTTTCACAATAAAAATAAGTAGTAAAATATCTTACGTCTACACTTTACCAGCTCTATTTATAAAAGGATGAGTAATAAAAGTTATGTCCATTTTCGTCGGAACCAAAACCATTACTTACTTAGTACTGCAGTGTCATTTCTCTTTATAAACTCTCGTCCTGTTTTTATTAATTTCTACTCCCTCATGGCTAAAAATAAAAGTTAAAGAGGAAATATTTTCATACTTTGAATGTGGTTTTCAAAGTAAGAATCCCCCGCTTATCTGTATTCTCGTATTATACTGAAATTTCTTATAAAGTTTTTATTTTAATATAGAAATAAAAGCACTTATTTTAATACACAACACGTGAGTATTCAAGCACACGTTCCTACTTAAACAAGCAGCTTATGTTCTAAAAACTGCAAAAAAATAAAAGTTAAGTGCAACTTCAAAATGTCAACGGCTTAGCAATTACAGAGAATATCATGCTCTCGCATGGTATTTACTTGCTGTTTTGTTCGTAGCACAGCATGCATGGAAATTACTAAGCAATACTCATATTAATTAATTAATTTTATACTTGATATTCCTGCCCTATGAATTTAAAATATCTTAAAATTTCTGTAGATTTATTTTTCCCAAAGAGTTTCGTACCGTCTGTTTGTGAACGGCATTCATTTATGCCGTTTATTTTTAATGTTCAAGCGAATGGGGCCTAGAGGTGACTGCCGTAACTTAAATTTCTTTATGAACATAATGTGTTTACTCTTTTAATTAAAACTTTCAAGCTCATAGATGAATACAAATGAGTCTTTCATGTTTGATTAAAAGTTACATCTCACATTCAATGAAATTAAATTTAAGATTGAAATTTTGATTTATTAATTTTAACTTTAATCAATATTCTCTTAGCTTTTAAACTTATTTTGAGGTGTGTGCAGATTGTGACGTAGAAGCTGGTGAGGATTTCTACAGTAAAACTAAAATATTTTGTTTTATTTTCGTTTCTAGTCTGTATATACTTTGAGGTATTTGCCTAGATGTTTATTTTTGTATAGGTGCTGTGTTCATTATTGTCAAATAAGGTTTATTTATTAAACTGTAAAAAAATTATTAAATCTAAAATTGTAGATACTTAAATAAAATTAACTAATGGGTATAAATTTTTACAAGATTTTCATTCCGTAGGTCGTGGTTTCGAATTCCGGCTGACCAATGTTGCTTTTGCTTTAAGAATAATTCAAGTTCGCTATTAACATCCATCTTACAGTGAAGAAAAACATCGTGAGGACACCCAAGGTCTACTAGCGGAAACACAGAGTAAAAACTATGACATTAACTAGGTATCAATTATATCGATAGGTTCGATTCACGGAAAAATGTGTTTTTTCTAATTGACGGTTATTTTTAAGAACCATGTTTGTATGCCCACGTAGTAAGACTAGAGATTCTTTAATTATGTATCCATCTCTTTATACCTAGACCCACAAACAATAAATTCATTCTTTTCATTTCACAACGGGTAAAAGTATTTATGTTTACAAAAGTTCCTGCTCTGAGTGTTTTCTATGTATCATTTATGTATGTATTTACAAAAAAAAAGTAAACTATAGTCTATTCGTCGTTTAGTTCCCATAGTACAAGCCTAGTGCTTAGTTTGGGGCTAGACTGTGTCGTGTATAATGAATGTCATGCAATATTTATTAATATTAATATAGCGCCAAAAATTTATGTACCCAAAAAGTTACGACCTCCAAAAACCAATAAAAATCAACAAAGGAGATCGTCGGTTTAACTTTATTTTATAGTGATGTTTAAGTACTGTGTGTTTGAAATTATTTTTGGGGGTGAAGACGAATTGATTCGACAAGTTAATGAGTCATTCGAGAAGTCATAAAGTTGTCGGCGTCTCTCACTGCTTAATATAGCTGCGTTGCAAGAAACAATTAGACAAGCGGCACAATCATCCTAGATTGTGCCACAGAGGGAATAAATCCGACTTTTGATATGGTATACTGAATTTAGTACCAATATAAATCTTTACTAAAATTATAATACAAAGAGGTAACGTTGGGAACAAACTTAGTATTTTGGGGGTAGTAACCGAAACTACTTGACCGATTTAAAAAAGTATTTAATTAATATATGGCTACATTATCGAGGAGTAATATAGGCTACTTTTGTTTATATACTAAGTTTATAATACATGCACGTTGTCATAGTTGAGAGGAAAATGCAGCAACACGACAATCTAAGACGACAGGGCTTCAACTCTATTTCTGCGAACGAACGAACGAAAAATAAACTGTCATCCAGAAGAAAGAACAATTTAAGTTATCTGGTTAGTTAAGCCTTTTGACGTTTTTACATCTTAGTCTTAGTTCTATGACGACTGAGAAGCATAGTTTGAAGGCAAAGATTGTTTGGTTTGACGTCTTCTTTCGATTGGTAAACAAATCAAACAAGGACATGACGTTACATAGAACCTTTAAACAGTTTCCTTTTAAACTTCATAGGCATAATATTGTGATGGAATGTTTTTAGTTTATTTAGACCTTCTTTATTCAAATATATAGGTTTCATCGAGCGACAAGAGATTGAAAAAAAATTAAAATGGCGGACGGCGACTATGCCGAGACTTAATAGGTTCTTTGTTATTATAGTGGGCATTATGATAAATTATTCGTTAAGTTAATAATTAGAAAGTATAATTAGAGTACAAGCCCAGGTACCTAAGTACCTATTAAACGAATTTTAGTAAAACTCCAGAACCTTTTTTACTTTTTGCTTGCATTTTATTATCCTATAAGAAACAGCTTATTTGATACACCCACTGCATGTAGTAAACGCTCTAACAAGTCAAAATGTAAATACAGAATGAGCCGACCAATGATAAGTATTAACAGTTTTGCCTTAAAATGTTATTAATTAAAGAATATGTACAAAAATCCGTTTATTTTTTAAATAAATAAATAAATCCTGTGACGAACACACAGCGCCATCTAGCCCCGTGGTAAGCTGCTAAGCTTGTGTGACTAGACAACGGATATACTACTTATATTTATTTTTCTTTTGTAAATACATACATATTATACATATAAATACGCCCAGACCAGATACAAATATTTATTTTTAAACATAAATATTTGCACCCAGCGAGAATCGAACCCGCAACCTTCTGCATTGCAGCCAAGCGTTCGCCCGATGCGCCACAGAGGTCGTCAATATTTGTGTACAATAAAATAACTGTACACAAATCAGTAAATAGGTACTATAATACGGTTTATAAAGAAGGTATGTTTAAACTAATTTATATCTAGTTTAAAGATGGCTAGATTTAACGACTATACCGAGAATTAAATGAGACTAAAAACAAAATTATTCCAAATATTATCTTCGTAGATGCACGTGAAAGATGGCAACGTGTCGAATAGCGTGTAATACGGCGGGTATAAATCGCGGAGGAACCGTGACGAGCGCGCACTTACACGCGGAATGAGAATCTACCCCGCGATCTTCGCCGAGAACACCCTAAAATTCCCTTTTAATTGTCGCCTCGACGAACGACTACCTTATTACATATCTAAGATTAAACATTAAAAACACAGACGAATTTCATCCTTTATTTAAAGCGCACCACTACGATAACAGTACACTTGCACAATATTCAAATGATATTGCATCTTTGCCAAAAGTAGCGAGAGAATGGTGTCTCTTACATTAATATACAATAGCGTTTTCTGACCCTCCTTGTGTCGTGGCCTGCTCTTTGTTTTTATAGGTTGTTGAATAAGCATTAACTAAGTAATTTCCGAGCAGATAGGTACGAATTGAGGTGCGTTTAGCGGACCTTTTATGTGTCTTTAGGTATGGAAACGACACACGTGTGCGCCTGCCTGATTACAACTACATACGTTTAACATTGGGGAGATATTTAATTTAGGGGATAATAATTAAATTTCCCATCACTTGAACATGTTACATTTGTAAAGTAATTTGGTAAAGCTCTTATGCTTGGGTATTCATTTGGGTAGCTAGTACCTACTATATTTTCATTAAGGTTCTAGTTTATTGTAAAAATGACCGAATTGAAAAGCGATACGTTATTTATTACGTTTTTCACACGATTTTTTCAGGTGCTTAATTGTTATTTAGGTTTCTTACCCTTACATTTGATTGGAACTGTATTCTACAAATCATTCCATAACAAGCTGCGTCCCGCGGTTTTACCTGCGGAAGTCCCTATCCCGCGGGATTATCAAAATGTGATACATATTGAATCACTCTACCAAAAATACCGCATCAAATTCCGTTGCGATATTTTAGAGATATAAACATACAAACAAACAGAAAGCGATAAGCGACTTTGTTTTATACTATGTAAAAAAGCTCAGTTGTATTTTACACCTGCATTCAAATTAAGACTCAAATTCAAATTTAAACAGCCAGGAAAAATGATCTAGTTCATAATATAATTACATTTCGTTTTACAACTTTGTTATTTTTGTAAACACATTGAAGAAAATAAACAAATTTTGCTTTGCTTCGACCTTAAGTTCTGCAGGAACATCAAACAAGATTCAATCTAACTACCTAGAAAAAATGTAAAAACTGTTTCACTTTATAGTTTGGAAAGAAAAAGTTTAAAAGCGAGTTGTAACTTCGAACTTTCGAGCTATACTTGCCTTGATAGTAAGCGAAGTAACCTGCGTTGTTTGTTGCGTTTTAAGGTAAAGATATAAAAAGTGTTTAATTTTTACAAGGCGTAGGTTTAAGCTCTTTTTGGCGTAAAGTTAAAATATAATGCACTATTTTTAACAATTTTGCAATTAGAAACTAGCAGACTTGCCGACTAGTTGGCAGTGCAAACAATTATAACTCCGAGATATTTGGGTTAGTCGTCATCAAAACTTCCAAAACATGCACTGAAAAAAATAATGGCCAAACAAGTAACAATCTTGCTTGTTTAAAAAAAAAGTCATTAATTCATTCAAAAAAATATCAAAAACAACAATTTGCGGTTTGTTGCCCCAATAAAGCTAAAATGATTGAACATCTATTAAGACGAATGTTTTGATTTAAATATGTTCACTTTATCAATGTAGTATCCCATCATCAATTTATTCAGATTTATCAAGTTGCTTTATTATTACCACACATTTACAATGGTTACTCTAAAAAAGATTTTTATTGATTTAAATTAAAACATATCTAAATCAAATATTATAAAACTTTTGATGTCATAGTTTCTTAATTTCATTAAACCACTCAACCTATTAAGAACGAACAAGTGCCTATTTGAAAGAAATAGCTAAGTAGTTAATTCTAATAACTTTTTTAATCGATTACGAACGTGTTGCATTTCGGTCGTCCCTAAATGCCAGTAACGGTTATACATTGATTGCAGTCAGTCGATGTCGGTGTCCTAACGTTAAGTTTCGTTGTTTGCCAATTTCACTTTTTTGTGTGTTAGAACGAATAATAATATAATAAAAACATCTAGGTAGTTACCTAGTGCAGTGAGTAGTAAGTTCGTAAGTAGGTAGCTACTGTGAAAATGGATCTACTTAGAGCCTGGGGGTTCCCAGAGCTAGTGCAAATGGATAAAAACTATAAAAGTGTTGTTTCCGGAAGAAAGAATTACTCCTTATTATATTCCGCCGTTGTCACACTTCAAGCAAGAGGCAAATTTCTCAACCCATTGACACGGCGTAAATACCTAAAATTAGGTGTTCTGGATTCCAAAGAAATAAAACTTCAAAGCACAGGGTCTCCTTCATCACCCTCCCATTTCATACAATTAAGACTACCAATAACACTGTAGAAGACAACTTGGCTAAAAAGCAGTTTAAACATTGTAGAATCTAAGTGAACGGCTACTTTGTCACAACATCTAATAAACTGAAGAAAGCCAGAATATTCCATAGAACTATACTTTGAGAAATACCCCTCATTACAAAAGCCTCAGGGACATAAAAATGGTAAGTGCATATTATATAGTACCTATCAGAAAATCCTATCTTGCTAACTAATATTATAAATTCAAAAGTAACTCTGCAACTCTTCATCATAAAAAGATGTTCAAGAATTTGTAAATCTAATTTAAAAAAGTAAATCTAATTATTACATACATGAAAGTTGTTGTCGATGATTAAATGAAAAAATATGATTTTGTGTACCTACTTACTTTGTTTTCTTTTTGTTTCAGTTTGTATATGACTTTAATCACAGATCACATATTACTAACTTTAATCAAAGCTACCCTGAACATGTAATCAATTTTTATTATTCAAATGTTCCTATCACAACAATAGACTCATAGAGTTAATGTCAAAGAAAACAACAAAAAGTGACTATACTCAAGCGGTGCAAAAAGTGATCCAACTGATCTCAATAATTTGCAAAAGGTAAGTGTTACTTACTTATATAGGTACTTTGTTATGAAAACATTAAAACAATAATTAGATTTGAATCAGAGGTCATATACCTAACTTTTTTAATTGTATCGAATTCAGAATAACAGTCAGTGAGCATAGTAATTCATTAAAGTGAGCGCATTTAACTTTGGTATTTTAAAAGGACAAGACATTTATGTTAAACTAGTTGCACCCCGCGGTTTCACCTGCGCTATTTTAAAATCGGTATAAAAGGTAGGTTTACTTCTCCAAGTTCCCATTTATCTAATAGCTAAAGCCTCCAAAGACACTTTCCCTGTTTTTTTTTGTCCCAGTTAAAAAACACACTATGGGTATAGTAAGTTTGTTTTCTGATAACGATATTTTTTATTTCAGACACGAATGAAGAAAATATAAATCTTGTGGGTGTATTAAATTTGTCTGAACTTATCAGCCTAGGCATGGTAGTACTGCCCGGTCAGTCTAGTACAAGCCCTAGCGACCCACCATCATCTCAAAGAGTCGCCTACAAAAGCCGAAAGCCGGGAAAGGTTTATCGTCAACGTTCACGATGACAGCTACATAAAATTATTGATAAATAAAAGACATGAGAAAATTATAGAAAAAAGCTTTACTTTCGCTTACGACTCTTAGAAATGGCGCAAAATCTGGGAGCAGCGCGGTAGCTTAGCTGTGTCGCAATGCTTCTGTGCTGCTCCCACATCACAATCGTATTAAGTCATAAATATTCATTATTTATTTATTATTTTCGTTTCGTGATAAAAATAAATCGTTGAAATATCATTTAATGTGTTTTTATTTAATTTGCACTGGGTATCTCAGAAATACCACATCAGAGTTACATAATATGTGATCAGTCAGTGAAACTTTACTTCCAGAGTTTCACTGACTGATCATATTCTGTAGCTTTGATGTGGTATTTCTGGGATATCCTGCATACTAGATCTAACAAAGTACAATATTGGCATATATCATTATCTTAGTTGATTCTAATAAGAGCACTTGATAACATTGAAAGAGATAACATTTATTTTTATATTATGGTATGTTAAAAACTAAAAACTATACATATAGAACACAATAATAAACTTTATAAACCAAAACATTTATATATATTAGATCTAATATGCATCTGTATAGGCATAACTAGGTTTCATTATGAAAACAATTAATTTGTTCATTTGATTTTACATTCAAACAAGTGACTTGTTTACACTATTACTGTACTTAATTGAAGTAAATATATGACAGTATTTAGGACTATCAAGTCTTGGTAACAAGCACAAAGAAGAGTTGATAAAAATAATGATTATTCTTGATTAGGCCGAACATAACTTGTTTGAATGTGCTACGTCTGCTTGTTACATTTCTCAATCAAGCAAACTTCATATCCGGAATCACAATGCTTTATGCGCTCGTATATAAACAAGTGACTTGATAGCAATAAACATTTTTTTGATGAATGATAACAATTTTTTTTTTCAGATGGTTGAACAGTTTTCGGAAAAAATAAGTATAGAGCTGATACATTTAAGGCCCCATTCTCACCTAATGACTTGACTGGAAATTTGAAAATGAAATACCAAAATAGTATTTCCGAATGTTTTGTAATTACTATTTTGAGATACCTGCCGCCGATATCGTGACTATGTCACCTTAAGATGTACCCTGGTTGTGAGGTGTTTATGTTTTTCTGACTTCTTACTAATTTAATGAAATATATTGGTTTTATTGCATAATTGTTAGTTGACGACTAATCGGTAAATTTGCCGATTAGTCAGCTTTCCCAATTAGTCAGCTCATCACTAGTATATATGTATGTTCAAGTAAGCATTGACCTGCCCTGCCTTTGGTGAATGTACACGGTATCAATAGCAGATGCAATTAGTTTGAGTGCATCGTTTTTGATGTAGTGCCATGTCACAGAGTACTGTCCGAAAGCAATCCAAACAAATAAATCCAATACTTTAAAATCGTGTTTAAGAGCATATAAATATATATTTTATTTCGGTATTAGATATGTATATAAATCAGTTGTGGTATATACTGATGTATACTCGATTTGGTTATCCACTAAAAATAAAACCATCAAGAGGCTTTTAATTAACCTATGTTTATGGACAATAAATGAATATGAATATGAATATGATTTTTTTCTAATAAAAGTTACAGCTTCTTAGTAAGTACTAACCGTCTCTAAGCTAAGCTACGGACGGACGGACAGACAAGACGAAACTATAAGGATTTCTTGTTGACTACGGAGAAACCCGTAACACACATAAAAATACTATTATAGTGGATTTTTTAATATAAAATAAAATAATGAGTTACATTTAATTATTATATCCTATTATTTCTCTTCTGTTGACTATGTTTATTCAGATTAATATTAATGATTGTCAATAAATGTAATTTTGTAATTTAATTCGATGCGTTTCAAAATAACATTTGCATACCAAGTTTAGTCCTGGTGAAATATGTTGGAATTATATTTATGTGACATCTCTGGAACCATAATTATTTCGAGCAAATAAATGACATTCATGCCATGCCACATTATGCTTTTTCAGTGCTACTTCTAAGCTGAGGATAGACGGATGGAAATGAGGTCACTATAAGGGTTCTTTATTGACTATACGGACCCTTTAAAGACGGAAGGTAAAATAAGCGAAAAATTATAGCTAAAATATTGCAACGACTTTCCTTACACCTTGTTCTAGGTCACAGTTCTAGGTGAACGACATAATATAAGCTACAACGCGACGTGAAAATATCAAATCTGTGAGTCATAATATGTAGTCCATGTGTTCTAGGCCACAGTTCTAGGTGAACGACATAATATAAGCTACAACGCGACGTGAAAATATCAAATCTGTGATCTGTGGGTCGTAATATGTAGTCCATGTGTTCTAGGTCACCGTTCTTGGTGAACGACATAATATAAGCTACAACGCGATGTGAAAATATCAAATCCGTGATTTGTGAGTCGTAATATGTAGTCCATGTAGCCTGTAGTCCATAATATGTGATTGTGGTATACGTCTTTGCGTGAATCTGTCTGCTAATCTTTGAATTAAAAGAATGGCCGCAATTATGACGCGTTGCGTCGCGTCGCGTCGCTAATGCCGCGTTCCGTCGTAGGTACACTTTTTAATAATTATACCATATTACTTCTTACGCTTATCTCATCTTACTTCTAATAATATGAATGCGAAAGTTTGTTTGCATGTATATATGTCTGTGATTTAGTTACTCAATCAGGGAAAATTTATTGAACCGATTGCTATGAAACTTGGAATAGGTATAGGTAGCTGAAAACCTGGAATACACATAGGCCCCGCGGTTTTACCCGCGTAGTTCCCAATTCCGCGGAAATATCGGAATAAAAAGTAGGTCCCCAGCTACAGTTTCATCGCAATCGGTTCAGTAGTTTTTGCGTGAAAGAGTAACAAAGTCACATGCATACATACAAACTGTCGCGTTCATATTAATGGTAAGATTTACTTTTTGTATATTATATGTGTTTGTTGCGGCTCAAACTCTGAAAAATCCATTTAAAAAAGTTTGATACCTACTTATAATTGACATAAGTAAGTATGTACATGCCTACTGTTAAACCGTTCATCAAGTCTGGTTTTAATTCTATTAATTAACAAGGCACCCGTCGGGTTGAGAGTAATGTTGAAATTCAAAATATTTGTGCGCTGAAAATCTGTCGATTGTACGTTGAACGTTGTTGATTTACGATTTCATTAGTTGCGAGTGGACCGACCGACGGAAACAATGTGTACCGCGACTGATTGCTGCAACGCTACGAGTCACGACCAATTTAAATATACATAGTTTTATTAGATTAGATTTAGTAATAGTTACATTTTACGGGGTCTTAAATCCTCGACCTCGACGTTTCGATCATTGTTACATGACCGAAACGTGCGTCGAGGTAAAATGTAACTCTGTTAACAAATCTTATCTTAATAATATATTTTTTTATTTATTTAAAACAATAGTAGGTGATTTCGCGATTTTGCATAATAAAACACTTTATTTATCGTGTTTAATCGCGTTTTATTCATGGTTTTAAACGAACCGAGCTTTCGCCAACTTTACAGTTGGATTTTTCAAGGTTGACTTAAAAAAGTCAACTGAAAAGTAGATGAACTTAAAAAAACTTAATGCAGACCAAAAATTACTATGATTGGTCTGGTGTGCTAAGGGCAAGTACAAGTCTATGAACTGATTTGGATCGATATTAAACAGAAATCACACAAAAAATAAGTACCAGTACTAGTAGTAGTAAGTAATTTAGGTATTAGTTATATAGAAGAAGGTAACCTACTTCATATTACTATATGTTTATGTATTATTCTGTTTTCTTTGAAAGAGTTATAATAAAGTTCCTGAAATTGTTGTAATAGTCTTGTGTAAATGTTTATCTCGCAAAAGAGTAGACTTATAACAGATTATCACACATTGTTTAAGAAAGTCACCGTTTATGTTACCTTTTTTGGATGGCATCCAAGGAAGTAATAAGTTTTCGCGAGGCTTGGCAACAAAAAGTGTTTTGTTATTCTGTTAAGTAAATAATGTCGGCTATATTTTACATAAAACTTAGAACAAAGCGAGGGAATCACATCGTAATTGAACCGTTTAATAAACATAATTCTTAAATTAATGTAATTTTGCATAAACCACATTTTTTATAACTTATTAGTTCATTATTATACAACGTTTTTAATATTTCTACGCACACTATGATACCCACATCAAGTTGTTTACAATTTGAACTAGACTATACAACTAAAATTATACCTACGTAACTTTACTTACCTACGGTATTTATAACCAATACTGATTGTCGATAATTAAATACGACTCGATAACTATTTATAGACGAAAAGAACAGCGGTCCTAGCCAAAATTCTTATCTAATAACGAAAACGCCAAACGACAGATTTTTTTTGTATGAAATTGACATAAGCTTGCGAAAAATCAACCGTGACCTTTATGTCAATTTCATACAAAAAAATCTGTCGATTGGCGTTTTAGTTATTCGATAAGAATTTTGGCTAGGGCTGCAGAAGGACAAGAGAAAGGCGATGAACCCAAGTTTCTGGGTATGACTTATTGACTGATTATATGACTTATGACTTACATAACTATTGACTTATTTTAGATTTCTTGGTTTTTAGGTATACAAAAATATTTATATACCTAAAAACAAAGTTTTTGGTAAATAAATACTGCACGACATTACACACAGCAGTATCTAGGTTAAAACTAAGCACTAGGCTTGTACTATGGGTATTAGATAACGGAAATGCAACATTTTTTTTTTTTTTGGAAATACACACCCTATGATACAAAGAAAACACCCAGAACCAGAAACAAAAATGTATGGTCAGTAGAAATATTTGTCCAAGGCGGGAATCGCACTCGCACCTTCTGCGTTGCAGTACGGGCTTCGCCCGCCGCGCCACTAAGAGCGTCAAATCATATCACTGTAAAAAGAAGACAAGGTAAATATTTTCCAAAATATCTAGTCACGTACCCGAGCATGTCCATGTAAATTGATTGGTTTCCCGCAAGCGTTATCGTATAGAAAATATTGTGAGTGTATAATTGGATACGATTGGCGTAGTACATACGCGTCATTCGCGTCGCTTGCAAGCCCCGCGTGCCGATGACGGCAGCTTGACAAATAATATGACGGACGATGAATACTTGCTATTGGCTAAATGCAATTTCATATCGGTTGTTTTCGTTATACATTCTGTATTGTACCCACCCAATTTAACTTGGCTTACTGCCTTTTAATGGATCAAATCATTGTGGTTCATATTATTCTGGGTATTGTTTAAGATATAATCACTTTGTAGGACTTCAACTTTGGCTTGTTTCTATCACAAGCCCCAAGTCACGCAGAGGACTCGTCACTATTTCAATGTTGGTGTTGTAGATTATAGCTCAATAGCATATAGACGCAAGTAGGTAAATGAGTAATAGAACTTTCGATAATTGGTTTAAATTTACTATCGCTTATAAATCTTACCTAATTATATGTGTCAAAATAGATCGGACCAAAGATATACTTACAAGGAGGATGCGTGTTTGGAAATGACATTTGTTACGTAAAACGAGCCTTCGGTACTGCGTGCTTCGGTCAAACTATTTTCGG
Organism: Idaea dimidiata; assembly: GCA_949358125.1. NCBI lineage: Eukaryota > Metazoa > Arthropoda > Insecta > Lepidoptera > Geometridae > Idaea > Idaea dimidiata. The sequence continues at coordinate 8,003,801 of OX442336.1, read as the reverse complement.
TGAAACGAACCATAGGGGAAACGAACAATCGGTGAAACAACTATTCGGTAAAGTAATCTTTCGGTCAATCGTCTTCGGCGAAAGGTGTTTCGATGGATAGTGTTTCGAAGTAGCGTAGGGAACCCTACCTAAGCACCTACCTACCTACCTAAGCACCTACCTACCTACCTAAGCATATACTTTGAATAGTGTTCGTGGCACGTGGATCTAACTCTACTTACTGTGAAGCTTTTGACTTCAACTCAATTTCAAATGTATCTATCACTGTTCCCTTCACTACATCTCACAGAAAAATATTGCATTCGAAACAAAAACGAATACCCGTATCACATCCGTATGTAAGAATCGAAAACGGTAACCACATTTGCGAATAGCATATTCGTATAAATGGTTATGCGTTCCTCTAAACTGTTCTAGTTTCGCGATGAAGGTTTTTGTATCACCCTCTATCGTAGACACTTTCCACGACCACGCAGTAGGTAGTTGAATAGTGCGGCGCAGTTTTATTTTTCGAGCTCCCGCAGTAAAATGTTTTGAAAGGACCGATTTCACTTTGCGTCTGTGGCGTCCCCGCCCGCATGTCTCTGCCATTGTGGAAGCAACTACAATCGTACCTACATTATTGTTTCGACGGCGAACCTGGCTCCTTTTTATTCGAGTTTCCATGAAATACCGTATCTTTACACGGCTGAGTTATGGTGATGAAATTAAAACGGGGCTTTTAGTCGAACGTTTTGTTTCCATCGTCCGCAACGATACCACTACATCCGTACTTTTATGGAGATTATTATTTTTATGATCCTTTTCATCTTGAGAATGGATGGGAGTAATTTTGCGCTTGTCAGATAAAATGTTTCGAGATCGTGTTTGGACTAATGTATTATTCAATTTTTACTGCACTCGTGCTAAATGTGGGTGGGAATGTCAGTTTTATTTTATTATCATGTAGGTTTGCCCTAAAAGTTTAGATTCTTGAGTTTATACTAAAATATAGTAAACTAGCTGCGCTCCGCGGTTTCACCCGCATTAGTCCCGTTCCCGCGGGAATTTCGAGATAAATAGTAACCTATGTGTAATTCCAGGTATCCCGCTACCTATATTCTAAGTTTCATCGCAATCAGTTTAGTAGTTTTTGCGTGAAAGAGTAACAAAGTCACATACATACATACATACAAACTTTCACGTGTGGTCATGTGTGGTCCGCCCTAAAAATTTGGAATCTTAAGTTGATACTAAAATATAGTAAATAATAAGCACCACGTACATAACCACACGTTTGCATGTTGATAGGTATGTGTTAGTGGTTCTTATGCATCACTAATACGCAAGTTACAAGCTAAAACGTGTATTGGAAAGCCTGATATCGATAGATGAATCTGTGCGAGGTTGTTTGCGTAAAGCCAGGGCTACACTGCAAATCATTAGCAGGATAGAGACGGCTGCGGCGGACCACACTCGCTGTTTGCATTTGTAATTAATACACTGTTTGCACTTCTGATTTACGATAGCGTCGGTTGCGCAATAGTAATGTGTTAATAGTTTAGGAAATTAACAATTTCAAAGTGAATTTCTAGGTAATAAGCACCTATTACAGATTATAATTATTACCATATAGGAGTAGGTATGACAATAAGACAGCACTGACTTTGAGTTTGCAATGCAAAAATGTAATGTACTTATTTCGGCTTTAGGGATCCTAATCTGAAAGTCTTTTAGGCTGAAATCTTTAGTGCGTATCTACTTTGTCTTTGCTCAGACTGAGCTTAGCAAAAACTAAGCATAAACTTTGAAACGAAATTTATAGCTGAAATTATTTTTGTAATATACAAATGAAATAAAAAAATTTTTTTTAGTCATAACAGAGAATCAAAGTTTAGGTCATTATTTTTGATTAGTTTACATTCTCCATTAAAAAAACTTCGACTTTACTAAGCAAAAGCTTTGGATGGTTGCGGGGATCGCTTATAAATATTAAAAATTGTCTTAAGTCAAAGTTTTTGCTAAGCAAAGTGAAAGAATGGACTATAGATTTCAGCCTCAGATTTCTAAAAGTAGTGTAAAAATGTATTGTTTTGTTATTTTAAGTGCTAATAAGAGCTTTTAAGAGTAAGTATTTTTGTAATAATTATTTTGTCAAGCGTTTAATAGAAAATGTGATGACAATTTTATTTTACGGTTGTATATGTAGGTAGGTAGAGGTAGGCATGCCTCAGTTATCCTCGTATCACGCAAGCACTCTCTCGACAAACATTCTGAACGTCTCACACTCATTTCGGAAATCGCGTCGTGTAATGAAATACTGACAAAGGGACTCTGTTAACGTACTTCACGGCTCCGAGGGGTGTGTCTTGCTCATTTTGGTTTTGTGAAAAATTGTGCCCCCCACTCTTGTAGGTCCCTAAGTCAGCTCGGGCCGAGGGCGTGGTGTTCTGAGGAGAAATTTGCATTTTTAGCGAAAGTACGAACGCACGTCTTGAGCAGACGGATTGCTGGGTGACAGATGATCTCCCGACTGGATCGACACCCAACCTTCTTTCAAAGGTTTTTTTAACGATTCGTTCCATTGATTTATAATTATAATATTTCTGAATATTCTTGTCTTATTGCTCTGAAAAAAAAAACTTGGTTTTAATTACGTTTGCACAAAGTTGGATACGAGTGTGATTTAAAGTTCGTTATAAACGCTCTCGAGAATTAGTTATTACTTACCTACGTCAGTCAGTAGCATTTAGAAATTTCGTTGAAAATATTTTGTTATGTATAAAATAAGTAAAACAAGTTTAGAAGTAAATATTTAAACAAAAAATGATTATACTTAAAAAAAAAATGAAAATGAAAAATGAAATACTATAAACTAACAAAAACTCCAAAAGCAATTACTAAATAAAACATGAAATAAATTCTCAAAAACTCAAAAATACCAAAGAGTAAAAGCGCGAGTGGTGCGGCGCATAGCGAAAAGTTACCGTTCATAAAACAGCTGTAAATACTACTGGTCTCAACTAAAATTTTAATATTATTGCGTCTCACGTTGTTTAAAAGCAATAAAAATCTAAAAACTTTAGTTTTCAACGAAAAGTTTAGCTTTCGAGGTTCGAGCGCTCGACTTGCTCCGCAGCTCGAGAACGAACGCACCCGCTTCGGCCCTACAAGGAATAGGCGTGTACGGAATGCATAATCAAGTAGAAGATTAAAAACTACAAAACCTTGTCAATACCAGATACGGCGGTTTCTGACGGTGTTTGATTGAATTTGCGTTAGGGATTTCGCCGGAGGAACAGCACCGTTTTGTTGTTAAAAGAATAAAATAATTTAAGCAGCCGGTAACTTCACTGTAAAATAGTAAATTAAATTGTCTTATTTCATTCAAACTACAACGTTGAATAACATGTACCTTAACCAGGGCCATTTTATAATGTAATTCCTTTCTAATCTTAGCAATTAATAATATTATTATAAACACTCAAAAACGTATTTAAAATAGCAAGCCCAAAATGCTGGCCACATTGTCACGCTGAATGGCAATGTTTATTTTTTGTGCCAAGTAAATTCCAGCATTGTGGTCTCGCTTTGTCGGCGTTTTGTAACCAGGCGTTCGGACAAATACTTTTATATTGCCTGTGCCTTTATTATTTTTATAATGGCATCTTTAAGACGTTAAGTCTAAGCAGAAGAAAAATATTGTTTGTTGCGAAGCATATTCTGCATCAGCCACAAGTTTGGCGAATGTGAAATTCAAATACATGTTTTATTGAACCTTCTTCTAAGGTCTGCAAATAACAGAATCACGATTCATTAAGTTTTGTTCGATACTTTTTTACTTTGAAAATTGTGCTGTATTTTCTATATTTTACTCTTTTCTCCTCTATTATACTATACATCGAAACAATTTTTTATTTAATACAAAGGAAATAATCAATACTTTTAATTGCTTATGTGATGATTTTTAATATTGCTTAATTTCCGTAAAATTATCGAAAAATGATTTGAGACTTACGCCTTTTTAGTTTCGTGTTAAAAGCATGAAAACCTTCAATCTAAAATCAACTGTATTACAACGCATCTAAGTAGACGTTGCGCCAACCTCAGTCCGCCGTCTGGCGCCGTCGAAGGTGGACCTATGTCAGTTTTCGCTCCCAAATAATTACGTAATCTATTTTAAATTATATTTCGTATAGATTCGAACTTTTTACATTTTTTCCGGCCAATATGAAAATAATTGTTATGTTATGACAGTCATGTCAAATCATACCTACTGTCATAAAACTGTCTAACATTGTTGTGATTGTTGGTAAAACGTAGTGATTATTTATCTTTGATATTTGATTGTTGTTGTACTAAAAAAAGAAAGACTAAATAATTACACAAGAAATAAATACTACAAAGATAATAAATAATCTAAGGTGAATGACCATTGAGTCCAAAAATGCCCATCACACTGGTGGCATTACCCCGTTGAATCGCCAACGATACTATTTGTACTTAGTGTTGCAATCAGAGTAACTGTATTTACTAGCAATTTGCAATAAAAAAAGCTTTTTCCAAACGAAAGCTTGCTAAAACATCAAAAAGAAATCTAAATATCGTAAGAGAGGCGAAAAAATAAATCTATTTACCTTTTCCATTGTCAAAATGAAAATTGAGATAGGTACTTACCTACAAGGATTTTGCGGAATTAATATAATAAGTATCTACACTTCATCAAGGTAATGCAAGCTAATAATCGACCATTACAAATGAGAAAGTAACTCTACCAGGCTGTGTCATTTTCTCGCCCAAGCCGCTAAACCGATTTTGATAAATTTCGATTCAAAGATAGATGGTACTTTGGCAAAGGTTACTTTTGAAATTGATATTCCCGCGGGTTCGGGACTTACACGTGTGGAACCGAAGGGCGCAGCTAGTACTTACATACCTACTAATCTATATAATAATATATTATCTATACTTCTGTAATCTATCTATATCTATAAAACTCTTTGTCCTGGCTGACTTACTCACTGACTGAACCGCTGGTAGTAGAGAGATGAAATTTGGAAGGTGTGTTCTTTGTGATCTAGGCATCTGATAATAATATTATTACAAGTGATTCAACGAACAGTGGACCTCGTGGGAACTAATTATTGAAAGGGCTCTTTATATCATCATAATAGAGCAGAAAAATCGGATCACATAATGTTTAGATATCTAGTACATCCTTTTGTGGGGGAACTACCCCAAAAATTAAAATCCCCCACAACAAATAAAATCTATTTACTCATAGAACTTGTATACCTTTCATTAAAATCGGATCTCATAGTGCGGAGATAGCTGTTACCGCTTTTAGTGGGAGAATCACCCCACCAATCAAAAAACCCCCACGACAAAAATAGTAAGTTTACACATCTACGGCTCAACAAAGTAATTTTACACACCTACTGCTCTACAAAGTAATTTTATTTGACCACTAGCTGCGCCCCGCGGTTTCACCCGCGGAAGTGAACGCGTTATCACGGGCGCGGGCGGCCAAGCGGTTGCACTTTTTCGTTCATACTCGGATTCTACTAATTGGATGTCGATGCAAAGTATACCACGACCTTCCTCGAAAATTGAACTATCCAATATTGAAAACCAGATTTCAATCGGATCAGTAGTTTTTAATTGTATAAGAAACAAAGAAACAAACAGACAGACATGAATTTTAAAAATTATATAATTTTGTTCTATTATTTTTCCTAAGTCCACTAGACCACTTTTTTTTTTAAATTACTTCCAAGTACAGACTTTTAGTTCTCTCTTTCTTTATTATAAGTATAGATAGATATAGATATGAAAAGGTCAACGTAAAGCGAGCCTTTATTCCCTAGGTGCATAAAGTGCCATTATACACCTAAGTAGGGCATAATAGTAGTATATGCACCGAGGTACTAAAGCCCTGTCTTATATAGCGGGCGTCATGTTGAATCCAAAGCGTACGTATCTTGAGCGAAGCGAAGAAGTTATGTACCTAGAGTCCTGAGTGAAGCGTGGGATTCAAGCGCCCAAGATAAAGACAGGCTTTATTACCGAGGTGAATATTCTACTTTACACATCTACTGCGAGACAATAAATAGGCTACAAAAATAAGAATTTAATTAACAACAAAATAATAGATTAATGCTACGTATATGAAATATATTTACAGCTCTATTTTAGCAATATTTTAAAGGACAAATTTATCTTCAAAAATTTACTCGCGACGAGATTTGAACTCGCGTCTCTACGTGAGTGAATTTTTGAAGATAAATTTTCCCTTTAAAATATTTCTAGTAGATATGCCTTGTGCAATAAAAACAAATTATGAAATAGCTCTATATTAATTAAATTTAACAATGATACATCAAAATGACAAAACCAAGCATCGGCTTTAGTCGATGAAATAAGTTGGGGCTTTATATTAACTAAAACTTTTTGCCTTACCCTTCCGTCGAAATAAAAATAGAAGAATAATAGCCCAGTTTTTATTTTTTTATGTGTTATGTCTAGGTGGTCAGTTCCAAGTGGACGTATGCTACCTGAACCTTAGTTCTAAATTTAAATTATTTTATGCCCTAGGTGTATAATATCGCTTTACGCTGACCTTTTTGGTCAAATAAAGTAACTTTGTTGAGCAGTTATAGGTGTGTAAAGTAATTTAAATTTGGAACTAAGGTTCTGGTAGCATACGGCCATTTTGAACTGGCCACCTAGACAAAACACATAAAAAAATAAAAACTGGGCTATTTTTCTTCTATTTTATTTCGACGGAAGGGTAAGGCAAAAGTTTTAGTTAATATAAAATAAAGTAGAGTATTCACCTCGGTAATTAAGCCTTTATCCTGAAAAAGATAAAGACAGGCTTAATTAATTAATAAGTGCGCTTGATTCCCACGCTTCACTCAGGACTCTAGGTACATAACTCCTTCGCTTCGCTCTGAAGTAAGTTTTTAAAACCCTCGCTGCGCTTGGGAGTTAACTCTAGAGTCTTTCGTATGCTTTGGATTCAATATGACGCCCGGTATATAAGACAGGGCTTTAGTACCTCGGTGCATAAACTAATATTATTTGACCAAAGAGGTCAACGTAAAACGAGTAATGACTCGCTAAATAACTAATGTGATATCTGGGAGTAAAATGCGCGTTTAAGCCCTAGGGAATAAAGTAATTTAAATTTGGAACATTAACATTTGCTTGTATTACAGGTATTTAATAATAAAAATCAGACTGGTACATTCAGGCTCTGGGCCAAATGCACATTGCAAACAAAAATAATTGTCTTTTGGCCGCATGGTAAGGTGATAATAAAATGAAAATAGAAATACCGGAAAAAGACGATCAATTTTGGAAAAAAGAGATGGAACCGAAGTTAACAAGTTTTTACATGGAATGCTTACTGCCTGAGTTGATAGATCCACGCCATCCCAGAAAAAGAACAATTCTCGATCCAGATTACATAATCGTCAAAAAGAGTGTTTGTCAAACCTCTTAATCTGAAATTCCATCGAGAAGACGACTACTTCCGCCTATTGAAAACCATTCAATAATTGTTACACCACCAGTTCAACGTAGGAAATTGGAATTTCATGAAATGTAAATACTTAATTATTTGTAAATAAAAAGCAGTCAGTTTTGTTTACAAATGAAACTTTTAATGCAAGAGTAAATAGTAATAATATTAAAAACCTATTTGTGAAAACTGTAAAATGAAAAAAATAAGAATAACTCCATAGTTTTTCTGTTCGTTGCGCTGATATTTTTGTATCACAACATTTTTGATGAAGTTGCAACAAAACCAATTTTTCATCTCTCCCGTTTGGAAAGTTTAATTTTCATGGGTAGATATCCGGGTTGAAAGTAGCTCATTTCATCCCTAGGGTGGAAATTTAAAAATATTTTTTAATTATTGCAACTATTTGACAAATTTTAAGGGGTATTTAAATAATTAAGTAGCTCTCAAATTTTGAAAGGCCTCAAATTTAAAGTAGATTTAAAATTGATTAAAATTTGAGGCCACTTAAAATTTGAGGGAAACTTAAATTATTAAGTAGCTTTTAAATTTTGAATGGCCTCAAATTTGAATTGGATTAAAAATTGATTAAAATTTGAGGCCACTTAAAATTTGAGGGAAACTTAAATAATTAAGTAGCTTTTAAATTATGAATGGCCTCAAATTTGAATTGGATTTAATACTGATTAAAATTTGAGGCCACTTAAGACTTGAGGGCTACTTAAATAATAAAGTAGCTCTCAAATTATAAATATGAGGCGCCTTCTATTTTCTCATAGAGGGTAATAAAAAGTAGAGTGTATCACACTACTCTAGAATCCCTCACTTTGCTCTGGATTCAAAAAACCACCCTCACCGTAAAAATATTATTTTGCTTCATTGTAATACAATCTACTAACTATTCTCATAGTGGGCGATGAATATTTTTCATTCGAAAATATGAGAGAATATGAAATATAAGAGGTATGAATCGCGTTTGTTGCCTCAGATGAGGGAGGCCGGAAGGGCTCCGAAACGTCGGGCTTGTATTATAAAGACAACAAAACAAACGCGATTCAAACCGAAACACAGTTTCAGCACGCTAGCTAATTGGAAAGTGTATCAAATTGAATTTGCAAGATTCCACCCGGACTCCGGACAGACAAACTAACAAGAAAAGTGAGAATGGCACGACAATGGTCAAGTCTGTAATAAGTCAAATAGGTAATTGGTCAAGTCCACTATCGACAAGTTATGAATTTTTCCAAACATGCCATTAGCCTGGTCCACACTGTACGATCCACATGCTCCAGAATCTTTTATCCTATTTTCTCCCTCTCCGCTGCTTGAGCGCGAATAAGATAAAATATTCTTTAGCGCGGGGATCGTCCGGTGTGGATGCGGCCGATTATTCCCAGCTGTCCCCTCTAGCCCTGTCCCCGGGGTGACAATTCGTGGCGACTGTCTCCTTTGAAAGCTGGCTAAAGGGGACAAATGGAATTAAGTTTCTCAGTTGTCACAGTGGGGGGGGGGGACAGATGGGAATCTGTTCTCCCATTTCTACCCCGCATGTGTGTGTTATAATAAAACTAGCTGCGCCCCGCGGTTTCACCCGTGTTCGTAATAAATACCCTAATGTACCATTATTATTTTAATGAACTTTATAAACGCATACCACTTGCATTCATAGTACAAAATATTACTATGAATGCAAGTCGTAAGGGGTTCGTCGGTTAGGGGTGAAGTTTGTAATGAAGATCTCGAGAAGCTCTATCACTTATGCTAAGAAACTAGTGGTCTAGTACCAATAGTTTCCGAGATATTGACGGCTCAAGTTTGACAGCTGTCAACCAAACTGATGATCTCGAGGAGCTATATAACTTAGGCTGAGAAACTAGTGGTCTAGTGTCAATAGTTTCGGAGTTAGGTTAGACGTTTTTTGTTTTTACTTCGATCGTCTTTTGTTTTCCACTAATCTCTTCTATTAACTTTTTTTTCCCAAAAATTTACAAAGTCTTTTTAGTATCTTCTTAGTGGGACTACTTCACCTCTAGAGTATATTAATATGTATGTAGTCGACTCGTCCCAATGTCTAAACTACCGTCCCTGGTCCCAGTTTCGAAGGGGACGACTTCACCCCTAATCCAAAATATTGCTATAAATGCAAGTCGTATGCGTTTATAAAGTTCATTAAAATAATAATGGTACATTAGGGTACTTATTACGAACACGGATGAAACCGCTGGGCGCAGCTAGTTCTATTATAACACCAACATGCGGGGTAGAAATGGGAGAACAGATTCCCATCTGTCCCCCCCGCCCGCCGTGACAACTGAGAAACATAATTCCCATTTGTCCCCTTTAGCCAGCTTTCAAAGGGACAGTCGCCACGAATTGTCGCCCCGGGGACAACTGGAGAAAAATTCCTAGTTGTCCCTCCGGGGAACAGGGCTAGAGGGGACAACTAGGAATAATCGGACGATACAAGTTTTGAAGATACAAAACAAACAACTTGCAAATTATTAAATAAATATTATTGCACGACATATACAGACAGCGCAATCTAGCTCCAAACTAAGCACTGGGCTTGTACTAGGGGTATTAGACCACGAATATAATACATATTATACCTCTTTTTTTTTGTAAATACATACATATTATACATAGAAAGACACCCAGATCAGATACAAATATTTATTTTTAAGCATAAATATTTGCACCCGACGGGAATCGAATCCGCAGCCTTCCGTATTGCAGCCAGGCCCGCTAGGAGTAATAGTGTTCCGTGAGCCAGGCGGTCGCCCGACGCACCAATGAGGTCGTATTATAAAATACTTGACACTGGCTACTTTCCAAACGACCATAATCGGTTTACAACCTATGAAAAAATATATAACAGTTTTGATTTCGCGCGCTTGGGTGCTAGATCAAAAAAGTTGCGATGTTCGAAAGTGCATACGTGTGCGTGTGACTCGTGGATGTAGGTGTAAGTGGGCGGGCCGTTCATGACATATTTTTTATTGGAGCTTCGTCTTAACTATAGTATTCAGACATTGTTTTTGTTATGTTATCAATATGTATAACTGTTGGTGTACCAAATTAATAAATAAATATGTATAGGTAAAAGTGCTCTATGATCGCGAGCTTATACTTATTATGTAACATTATACAATTTACATTACATTACAATACTACTGCCTGACTGACGATCATTTCAGGTAAATGTAACATTTTAAAGTGAAGCATTGATGTTACAAGTAGTATCAAGATATTAGTATATTGTATCATTATAAGGTGTGCGCAGAATGTAATGGTCGAATCTGTAAATTTACATTTAAATTACACGCGGAAGCTTGCGGTGAGGGTGCACCTTTACTGTACTTTAGCAATATTGTACTGTACTTACTGATAATCAGTCACACTAAATAATCCGTTTTTTTTTCATATTTGAACTAAATCAGGATCAAATTATCTCCAGTTACACACATTATCTACATCAAGACAAAACTGTTAAAATCCGTAATCGATCGATAAACCGGTTATTAAATTTCGGATAATCTAACAATCAGTTTTACTAATTTCACCAACGCATAGTTTTAGACACTTTTATTTATAATGTATTTTCGTATTCTACATAATATATTTACACAATATTTTATAAAGTCTGAACTATAAAGAACTTTAGTCGGCAAATCTATAGGAAGTTTAGTAGAGAACAAATTGAAACTGACCCGACATCTCATACAGCAACAAATTAGGTTTGGGACAGAACCACACAAAGTCGCGCGGTACGTTTCGATCTCGTGAATGAATAATGTGCCTTGCCAAAAAATAGAACGTTGTATATTTGGATAAGGAACTACTACACTAAGTTTGTCTTTATTTAGGTTCCATCTAGATTGATTTATCTATGTTTTTAGGGTTCTATGCTTTGGGAACCCTTTTATCCTCTCCATTTGTCCTATAGGGTTTTTATAAAAATTGGCTTTCTCCGCTAGTTCCAAAATAACAAACAAACTAATATGATAAGTCCAGGACATCTACAGCTCTTCAAGTTTGTTAGTGGTTGTGTACCGCATTGGGTACACGGACTCGGCTGTACCGCTTGGCGTGTATCCCATGGGTGCACTGGACTGTTATCGTGTTAAGATCACTCGCTTGTCCGTTTGTTTTGAAAATTGTGATTATTTTAGTATTATAAAATACTGCTGAGCGTATAGATACTAAGTAATACAAAAGCAGGAACCGGGTGATAACAATCAAGTTATAAACTAAAATATCTAAGAAACGGTTTGATTTTTTGCTAGAGTTGCTGTTAGATCGATCCTCCTTCTAGCTTGTTCATTTCTTAGCTTAGTCCAATAAGCGTATTGCTGGAGTAAGATTCTCCCTTTAGGCTACGTTCGCACAGCACAGGCGACTAGTATAACGCCCTAAGTGTAGCGACTCTAACGAGTACGTAACTAAAGCGAAAGGTCTAGAATGGTCGCGACCGGCGGCACTGAGCGCATGGCGCCTAGCTAGTCAGTCGCTTGGCGTGCGAACATTTTAAAGGATCTTTCAATAATTACGAAATGATGTTGAAGTTGAATAAAACAAGCTGTGCGTGAGATATTTTTTTCTTAATAACAAAACCATTCATCCGAAAATGCGCCTCGCCGCTAAGGAATATTTTTAGCAGATCTATGCAGCAGAGTCATTAAAAATTAGACCTTTCAGATTCGTGCTACCATTCAAAGCTGCGGCGGACATTTGAACGATGTTATATTCCATTCATAATGGCATAAATGGGTCTTTAAATGGAATAAAAAAATCGTCAATATCTCACACACAGCTTGTTTCATTCTATTTCAACATCATTCCGTCTTTATTGAAAGACGCTTTTGAACGTTCGTTTTAATCAAGTCCTTGCTAGGATATACAAGAATATACTAAGCTTTAGGCGCTAAGCCAGTCTCCGGTCTGTGCGACCGTAGCCTTAGTCGATTGCTTACCTTACTCCAATTAGTTAATTGATTGAGTATCAATAACAATAATTCAACTCGTGAAACGCCAATGATAAATAAAGAGAATCGAAAACGTTATTAAAAATGTTTCAATTTTATGAGTAACATTCACCAATACTGCGTAAATATATTTCATATTCTTCCAAATAAAGTACGGTTATTTACGAGAAGGCAATTTAATAAGCATTTTGAAGCAGAACTCGATGTCTCAGGTGCTGGCCCGCATCTGAATATGTGGAACTTGTGATCAGAATCCCAGATGCAGTTTTATTGTCACTCTGCTCCACACTCAACCTATGAAATTTTATTGCTTTAAAAATTTCCTAGAAAATTCTCAATCGTTACAACTGTGTGTTCACATGGCATAATGGCAAGCTCTCTATTGAACAAAATGATTTTCATGCGGTCTGGTATAAAGTTGTCTTTAGGTTATATTTGCGGTTAGGTTTCCAAATAAATACATAAATGTAGAAACTTTATAACTTAGAAGTTTATTTTATATTTTACACATCTACGGTTCCACAAAGTTACTATACCTAATATGTTCGACCAAAAAGATCAACGTAAAGCGAGTCATTAGTAAATTAGTCCCTAGGTGCATAAATTGCGCATTATAGCCCTATGGGTTATAGTAATCTAAATTTGGTACGTCGAAATTCAAGAAGACTGTGGTTAAAAAAGATATTATCACTGAGGTTCTAATAGCATATTGCCATTTCAAAAGAACCATCTAGACATAACACATAAAAAAGAAAAACTGGGTTTTTTTGCTTCTATTTTTATTTTGACGGAAGGGTAAGGTTAAATGTGTAATAGCATAGTTTTAATTGGTAAATAAATATTTTTCTTTTTTTTCATTTTCAAAAGTATTATTTAATATAAAGACCCAACTTTTTTTATCGGTTAAGGTGGTTTTGTTATTTTGATTTTGATCATTGTTGATTCATTTTGATTAATCATTGTTCTGTCGTAAACGACTTGAACTTTTCACTTAACACCTTAATACTACAATTTACTTATTAATTTATTTTGTTATTTTGCTAATTAAATGTTTTTTTATAGCATTTTTTGTTGTCTCGCTGTAATTAATGTGTATCGCTTCGCTACGCTCAGGAGTTAAGTTTTTAACACCCGCGCTACGCTCGGGAGTTAACACTAGAGTCCTTCGTTAGAATTGGATTCAATATGACGCCCGCTATATAAGACAGGGCTTTAGTACCTCGGTGCATAAACTACTATTTCACTTCCGTTCGTTTTCAAAGTTTTTTAGTTGTATACATCGCAATCTAGCCCTAAACTACGACTATACAAAATATGTTTATTTCTGTTCTGTTTCAAAAATTCTTTTAACGGCGGGAATAAATCCGCGAACTTCTAACTCAGAGCCGGGTGTTCGCGTATTCACCATATAAGTCATCAAATTAATAACCAAACATAAACGTGAAGCGGTTCAGTTGAAATGTCAATATTATTAGAATATCGTGTTTCGTAGTGTTTAACCCGAGGGAATAAAGGAAATGAGCGCCTGTATCTTAGGATTCACACGCGACTGAGTCCTTCTGCAGATTGTTACGAAATGTGCCGTCACTAATGGAGCTAATGTCGTATGAAAGGGGCGCTATTGCTTTATCACAGATACGACTCGTGTGAGTCGTGTGTCACACCCGAATATGATTTGTTTTTCCAGATTCAATGTTTAGGAAAAGTGATATGATTTTAGAATAGAATAGAATAGCGATATATTTATTAGGACAAGCACACAGCAATGTCAGCAACGTCAATTATGTGACCATAATTGACGACCGCTGTGGCGCGTCGCGCGAAGGCTTGGCTGCAATGCAGAAGGTTGCGGGTTCAATTCCTGCTGGGTGCAAATATTTATGCTTAAAAATAAATATTTATATCTGGTCTGGGCGTATTTCTATGTATAATATGTATGTATTTACAAAAGAAAAATAAATATAAGTAGTATATAGTTTTGTCTAGTCACCGTAACACAAGCTTAGTAGCTTACCATGGGGCTAGATGGCGCTGTATGTTCGTCGCAGGATTTATTTATTTATTTATAATACCATCAACTAAGTTAGGAAGCCATGTGCGAACCCTAAATGGGCCGGTTTCAGCAAAAAAAGCTGTAGCCGGTAAACATACTCAGCCACAGCACTGGTCTTTCGGCCGGACCAAGGACTAATTTTCATTTTGACTTGTCGAACGCGACACCGGGATAGCTCCTTTAATTTTACAAACGAATGATCAAAAAACTGTCATCCAGAAGAAAATCTGTGATTAACTCATTATATTATAAGCTCGTATATATACTCGTATTAGACATAATTCCTCAGAAAATAAAATTTTCGTAAACAAAAGTAAACCTGTGGATTTAGAGATCTTGATCCCACTAATATAACAATTGCCAAAGTTTAAGTGCTTTGTTTATTTGTTTGAATGTTTGTGTGTCAATCATTTAAAGCGACGGAACGGATTTGGCTCACAGCTAGTTTATAACTTGGATCACATTTTATCCTGTTAGTCCCACATATACGGAAACTACATAGGTTCAGCTTGATTCCCCTTCTGATATAACATAGCGTCATGTCTTAAAATATATAATATAAAAATATATATATATATAATGATATTTTATGAAATTAAGAGGCCCGACAAAGTTTCTGTAATAAATATAGATTTATTTCACAAAACGTACCTATTTAACAATTATATTAGTCTATTATAACTAAACCTACACATACCTGTAATAAATATAGAAATTACATTCAGAGCCTTTTAATCGTCTCTTTAAAAGAATAACTAGTAAAATAACTATTATTTCCTAAACATTTGTTTACTACGTATTTATTTTTGAATGACAATGAAATGTCTCTATGACATCAGACAATGCGAATTATAAAAAGGTTGGTAGGAAAACAAAGTAGAAAGAAAGCTGAACTAGGTTTCTTTACATCTCCCCCCCTTCAGAGAGAACAATCGAAGAATTGTTCAACCATCATCAACTGGATGTAGCTTCGTAATATGATAAAAATTCGATTCCGTCTTCTTGTGGCCGGTATCAACTTCATAAATTGAATTGGAAACCTTTTTCACAATAATGTATGGTCCAATCCTCAATTCATCCATCTTTTTCCTGTTTAACTTATTTCCATTTTCGACATAGACTTTATCTCCCACTTCCAATTTACTTTCTTTTCTGTGGTGGTCAAATATTTTTTTATTGTAATTGTGTGATTTCATTGTGTTTTCTAAAGCTAATTTTCTGTCTCTTTTTAAATCTTCTTTTGTATATCGTGTTTTTAATTCGAATGGCAAAATATTGACATCTTCGCCTACTAATAAATATTTTGGAGCAAATTTTGTGACTGTGTGTTCAGTTTCATTATATTTTTGTACACATTCTTTTGCCACAGTACTCCATGCTGTTTTCTTGCCACTTTCATTCAATTTACACCTTATCTTATTTACAAGTGTTTGATTTAACCTTTCATTAAGTCCATTCGAAAAAGGTGTATCCACAGCTGTGAAAATCATTCTGATATCTTCCTTCTTAAGAAATTCTTTAAATTCATAGGAGTTAATACCTGGATATTGGTCTGATAAAACGGTTTCAATTTTATAGTTTTCTTGAACATTCATTATAAGTTTAATAAAATCATTAGAATTCTGAGTTTTCGATGTGGAAATATAAGCATATCGTGTAAAATGATCGACTAAAAGATGTAAGTATTTTTTTGTGGACCGTGATCCTCCAAACCCGCCAATGGTATCAATTGACACTATTTCAAATGGCCGTGTCGCTGGACCTAAATGTGACATTAAACCATATTCTGGTTTTCTCCTTGTTTTATTTTTTATACATATTTCACATTTATCACATATTTGTTTGATATTTCTTATAATATTCTTTGCAGTGTAAAATGGCGTTATCTTATTTATCATTTGAGTTCCTATTGTCACATTGGGATTGAGCACATCCCAATGTGACAATAGTGATGGTGCACATCTTTTATTAACTTTTGGCTTAACTGCTCTGTTAATATTATTTTTTTTCTTGTTTTATTCTTTTTGTAGTATATTTCATTTTCCAATATATGTTTTTCTTTTTCTATGTCCTTGTTAATATGCTGATCTTTTATTATATCTTGTAGGCTTATTAGATTTACAATTTTTAAAAAATCATCTCTATTTTCATTTGCTTCTAAAACTGGGTGTCTGCTCAAACAGTCAGCTTCTTGATTTAACTTTCCTGGGTTATATTTTATCTTGAAATTATATTGTGATAAATAGTACATTAAATCGCCTAATTCTTCATCAGTTCTTGATTTAATGTTCATGTTTTCTAATGGCTTATGATCTGAGTATACTATAAATTCTTTACCCATTAGCCAGTGTTGCCAATATTTTAGAGCTTCTTTTATTGCTAGACATTCTAAGTATATTGCCTTTTTCTTTTTTTGTGATTCTGATAGTTTCTTCGAAAAATAAGCTACTGTTTTATTATTCCCATTTATATCCATTTGTTTCAGCACAGCACCCACTCCACTGATACTAGCATCTGTGTAAATATTAATTTGTAATTGTGGATCATAGATATTCAATATCGGTCTTGAACATAATAGTTCTTTTATTTTATCAAACGATTTCTGACATTCTGTTGTCCATTTAAATTTCACGTCTTTTCTCAATAAATTATGTAATGGATCCAGAATAATTGCACTTTGCGGTATAAATTTATGATGAAAATTTACTTTTCCCAGAAATTGTCTTACATTTTTTCTTGTTTCTGGAACCGGGAAGTCTTTTACTGCGGTTAAGTAATCTTTTAGAGGTCTTATTGTATTGTTTTCTATTATATGCCCTAAGTATTTAGCATATCTTTGTGCAAATGAGCATTTTGTAAATTTTAATCTAAAACCTTCGGCCAAAATTGCTTCTAGTAGTTTTGATATGTGTCTAACATGTTCCGTAAAAGATCTTGAATAAACCAAAATATCATCTATAAAATTTACTGTAAAGTCAGAAAGGCCATGTTTTCTTATGATATTTCCAAGTATTCTTTGAAAAATGGCTGGAGCCGTCTTTAAACCGAATGGTAGACATGTCCATTGGAAATGTCCTTCTTGAGTTACAAAAGCAGTTTTGTATCTGTCTTGTATTTTCAATGGAATAGACCAAAAAGCCGAATTTATATCAAAAGTAGAAAAATATTCACAATTTACAGTTTTTATCATCAAATCCTCAATTAAAGGAAAAGGTTGTGACTGTGGAACTATTATTTTATTTTATTCTCTGAAATCTATACATAGTCTTGTTTTCTTTTCATCTTCTTTTTTATAAGCTAAAGTTACAGGCGCAGCAAATGGACTATATGATTCTTCTATTAGATTCTTATCTAATAGGTTTGATACTTGATTCTCTATTTCTTTTCTGTCCTCTGCTGTGCATCTATATGGACGTTTGTAACAGTATTTATCAAACATTAAGTCAATATGAGCTTCATAATCGCGTACAGTTCCGATATCATATTTATCTTTAGCAAAAACCTGCTTGTATTTTTCTATTAATTTATCAATTTCAGATTGTTGGTGTAAATCAAGATGATTTACAGATATTTCGAATTCTTCTAAATTAATATGTTCATTAAAATTTACTTTACATTCTTTTATGAGTTTATTTTCTTTTTTTAAACTCTTTCTATTTTTCTTGTCGCCTAGTACATCAGGAAAACCGACATCTTTTATATCATTTCTATCTATATTTTGATACTCTTTGCTTGTAAAGTCATTTTTATCATTTATTTCTTCATTATCTTTTTGTTTTGTACATTGTATTATTTTCAACTCTTCATTTTGCATTAAGTTGAATTTTTTAATACAATCTAATCCTATTAGAAAATCATAATGAAAGTTTTCATTGTCAATTACAAATATATCCATTAAATGTTCAATTCTAAATATTTTTATTTTCAATTTTACCATACCTTTTGTTCTTTTATCACCATTAATAGTTTTCAAGTTAACTATTTGTTCATCTTTTATTTCTCTTGGCTTTATTTTCAATAACTTGGCATTTATTAACGACACATTCGATCCTGAATCATAAATTCCAGAGATATTCAATATGTCATTCAATAGTAACCTTACTTTTATTAATGGTGATACTTCTAGTTTTTTGGATTATCCTCGTTTAACTCTACTTCTAGTTCCGAGTTATTTACAGTTTTCACTATTGCTGTTCTTCCTTTAAACCAGCAACTGTCTTCAGAATGAAAACGTTTCCCTTTTTTCTCTTTTAAGCATGTTGGACATGGTTGTTTATCTTCTATTTTCTTTAGTTTGGTGTTTGTATAAACCATGCCTTTTCTTTCATATTTATTATTTCCAGCACAATATTCCAATTTTCCAATTTCATTGTAAAGATCTTCTGTTCCTTGTAATGTTTCCCTGTTAATCTTATTCATGACATAATTTGGTAAACCATATGCTATGAGGTCTATTAGTGTTTCGGTATCTATAGTTTTCCTTACTTCTAGTAAAAGTTTTTCTTTTTTTAATGCATACTCAAGTAAAGAACCCGCTTGATATTTAAATGACAGGGCATATCTAATCGGAGACCATCCCTTGTTTCCAAATGTCTCACAAAAACTTTTTTCCCATTTATCCCAAGCAGATTCTATTGTGAGTTTCATCATCACACAGCTATACCAATCGACAGCAGAATTGTCCATGAAATTTTTTAAAATTTCAATTTTATATTTATTTTCAGTTATATTGAACCGTTCACACTCTTTATTAAAATCTTGAATCCATTGGTGAGCGTTTGAATTCTTACCATTGAACTTTTCTATTACAAAGTCTTTTGAAATTTGTGCCAAATTCTGTTTTTCCGGTTTTGATTGTTTATCCTCTATTAATTTTTCTAACAGTTGTTCTAACATTTTATTTGAGCTACTAGGTATAGGTTCTGTCTTATGTTCTTCTTCTAAAATCTCTTCCAAATAAATTTCATTAAACTGCAAGTTTTGTTCATCATCTAGATATATTTCCGACATATCTTTTGTCAAGGTGATCCATATTTTCCTTGTTTGATGTCTCTTAGTCAATGATTTTTTTACCTTCTGGTAATTGGAAGTATCGCAAACTGCTTCATGGTGAAATACAGGTTGTTTATCCGGTGGTATTCCGAAAACCTTCCCTTCAGGTGTAGCTATCGAAGTTATACATAAAATGTTTGTTTTTCCATCTGTTGCTGTTTTGACAGCGAAATCAAATCTCAATTTTTCCATCTTCTATAGAATTAGCAAGAATGTAATTTTATAATGATATTTTATGAAATTAAGAGGCCCGACAAAGTTTCTGTAATAAATATAGATTTATTTCACAAAACGTACCTATTTAACAATTATATTAGTCTATTATAACTAAACCTACACATACCTGTAATAAATATAGAAATTACATTCAGAGCCTTTTAATCCTCTCTTTAAAAGAATAACTAGTAAAATAACTATTATTTCCTAAACATTTGTTTACTACGCATTTATTTTTGAATGACAATGAAATGTCTCTATGACATCAGACAATGCGAATTATAAAAAGGTTGGTAGGAAAACAAAGTAGAAAGAAAGCTGAACTAGGTTTCTTTACATATATATTGTCGAAAAAACACTACACAAAAGCACCACGCCACGTGTACTCTCAAAATTGTATCCTTCTAAGTTGCCGAAGAGGGTTTAGATTTTTATTGAAACAATAAATTATGCCTAATATGAATATCTGCATAGCCATGCATCAATTACGTAATCTTTGACCGTCAAACCGGCGGCAAGGGCCATACATCAATCAGGTCGAAGCCTGACGGGCTCGCAATCAAATAAAATTTAACTCTAAAGCTTAATGCTTTCGCATGTTGTTCAACTATTTATTGTATTCGTTAAATAGAGTTTTTATTAAGTCTATTCTGTAGTTTTTAGATAAATATATGTAAATAATTTAAAGTATTTAGTTCACTAAATAAAAATAGCTTACATTTTGGATTTTAAATCTAATTAAAGACTAAATGAAGAAAATCCAATAAAAATACATATATAGAACTGCCTGCAGCCGTCGCTCAGTTATGTTATAGAAAAAATGTGTGGGTTGGGTTCGAAGGATTTTTTCCGAAGGCACAACGATCCCTTTTTCCATCCTGTAGCCCGGGTCAAAAATAATGTGGCTACGATATTCTCTGCCTCTTTAGGGGGCACACAAAAGGCATGTTTTGGTGGGAGGCTTCGGTCGCGTCTTTATTTAGCACCCACCGCGGCCTAAGTCGTAGCGCAAACCGACTCGTCCGGTTTCCGACCGTCGGTCTACGTATCGAAACACGAACGAATCCATTTAGACTTTGCTTGGTCCTGCTTTTAAGAGTCGAATTTTGTTCCATGGCCGTGTTGACTCCTAGAGGAGCATTTCTACATTTTAGACCATATTATCACTTATCCAGCAAGACAGTGACAAACCACAAAGTGGCAAATGCTCATCTATCGCTTATATTTGATAAGAAAAGACACTCTGACGGTGAATAACAGCATCATCAGCAAACAGACACGTGTTATGTTGGGCCTCTACTTTAATTCTACGAATGAACGAAAAAAAACTGTCATCCGTTGTCACCGTTTTTTATTAATTCGTTCGTAGAATTAAAGTAGTAGTACTCACCACGTCCCGAAGCCATGGGAAATACGTCAACTCTAAAAGGAGTAGGATACTGTTTCGTCTAATTGTCTAGTGTAACCCTTTAATTTTATAATCACACCCATGTCACCATGTGTGAAATGGATTATGAAATAAATTACCTGAAATGGAGAAGAAAATAGTTTCTTAAATCTTATTGATTAAAATTGTTCTTAGAAATTATTTATATTTGCAAAAGCTTATGAATGACGTATTGTTTTAATTTTTGTTACTCAAATAGATAATAATCCACGGAAATAAAAACTATTAATCATAATTACATACC
The DNA here is from genome assembly GCA_949358125.1 of Idaea dimidiata. Lineage (NCBI taxonomy): Eukaryota > Metazoa > Arthropoda > Insecta > Lepidoptera > Geometridae > Idaea > Idaea dimidiata. The sequence goes on along the minus strand of OX442336.1, from coordinate 7,982,300 downwards.
AAATGCTTATCTATCGCAATGGTTAATTCTGTAACGATAGAATGGAAAAATAAATAAATAAAATGGTATAATTGTAATATTTCACTGTCTGCTTTCCGAACAAAATAAAATAAACAGGTTTTAGCTGGAACTGAGCAGATACATGTATATAGGTAGGTATACACCTGTTTTCAATTTGTTTGAAACAATATTCGCCAAAGTCGCCGCGAGCGAGGATCGGACGTCGTAATCATGAACTCATCTCCAACTAGCATAATTATAATAAGCAAGCATATTTACAGTCAGGTAACAAAAGTAGGTATCAATCTATACTAATTATTTCAAAGACGTAACATTCGTAACATGTAGGTATGTATGTATATTGGGGTAATCTCCGAAACTACTAAACCGATTTCAAAAATTGTTCCACTTATATAAAGCTGCATTATCGAGGACCTGCACCCCACGGTTTCACCCGCGTAAGTCCCGAAACCATGGGAATATCGGGATCAAAAGTAGCCTATGTTCTCTTCTTCTTCTTCTTCTTCTTCTTCAGCAGCATGTATTTGCCCACTGCAGGGCATATGCCTCTCCAATATCTCCCCACGCCCTTCTATCGCCAGTTTTCCTGGACCACGCTGCACCGGCATGAGTTTTTAAATCGTCGGACCATCTGGCAGGTGGTCTGCCCACGCTTCACTTTCCTACTCTCGGTCTCCACTCCTATGCCCATGTTACTTCTCGATAATTGTGCTTTATATTCGAGTTTTTTTAATCGGCCCAGTAGTTTCAAAGCCTATTCATTACAAACAAACAAATAAGTCTTCGTTTTTTATAAAAACTTTATTATATGGTGGCTGTACTAAGTTGCCCAGCATTAAGATCTTAATAACTATATTTTTATTAAATTACAATTACAACTAACACTTACCTTTCCTAGTACAAGTATAGTATATTTGACAACGGAATTTGTTCGAAATTTTGCTCTTTATCTTTAGTATAGTACAAGTACTCGTAAATTTGAAAAGACAGCTCAGCTGTTATAATTTACACAGCTAGCGCCCCCGCTAGCTGTGTAAATTATAACATAACTCTATATAAAAATTGAAACTCTAAAACACTTTAAATCTCAATATTTCGACAACGGAACCCTAAAATTAAAAATTGTTTTTGAAAACTCATAATAATTTTAAAAGAGCTAATCTGACGATACCCTACACGATGGGGTATGCAAGAAAAAAAAAATCATCCCCCTTGTTACATGTGGGGGAGGTACACTAAAAAGAGGTTTTTTATTTTATTGTAGCGCCTTTTTGGCGTGAACACTATGTATACTCATGCAACATTTCAGCTTCTTAGTGCTAACCGTCTCTGAGCTAAGCCGCGGACGGACGGACATGACGAAACTGCAAGTGTTTCTTGTTGACTACGAAACCCACACAGAAGCATTGAATGTTGCACGGCCATTAAGCACCGTCGATCAACACTGTAATCGACAAAGTCGCGAGATTCGCATGGTTGGTTTTAAATGTATTGGCATTATCGTCATGTCAGACTGTCTGTCGCATGGCCGCGGTAGCGAGCCTGGCGAGGACTTTGATGATGGTTTCACGACTGACATTAATGGGTAATACCGACCCGTTAATAGGACTACCTAGGCTGATAGGTAATTGAGTACTGCTTAGCCAATGTCAGGTGCAATTTGACAAGGAAAGTGCTGCAGCAGGTATGTTTACTTACACAGCTGTCTATGTAATTCAAATGTCCCTATAGTAGTTGTAACTCAGTATTTTTAATACCGCGTTTGCGTTTTTTAACGAGCATTTGAAAATTATCCCTTGTCCTAGATGTAGCTTAGAAAATGTGATCTTTCTATTATGTTATCGGAATTAATGGTTTTTATTAAGATAGTTTTTAGTCTAAACAACAAACTATATTTTTGTTCCAAAAAAAAGTTTAATTCCATTAGTTTCTTCAACTAATGAGAATAATTTGAAAAAACGGTACTATCCTTTTGACTTCGCTTCCATTTATTCTGAAAAATTATTATTTAATAATTTATTAGGGTTCCGTACCTTAAAATGAACAGGGAATTAATGTATTATTGTAGTACAACGCATCGCCTAAAAAAAGTAGTTTCTAGACTCTACCAACAGATGGCGCTTTTTAAGATATGAACTTCAAGCTAGATCGCGCTATCGTTGCGTCTCCTCGATGTATTGACCTTGGACGTGAACTTTGTCCCAGCATGATCCTCAACCCTCAGTTAAAGTTCCCCCACCCATCGCACTACACCCCGCGCCGAAACTCTGTAACAGAGCATCCGCCTGTGCATCCTACTTGGAACACAGTGTGGGACCTGTCCGCGTTAAGGCTCTTCTCCTGAAAGACCTGAATCTGTAATCAACGACCTGAAAACTCCTGAAATTTACTTGTATGACTTGAAACTCGCTGCATTCTCATTTCTTCCGACTCCGCTCACCTACATTATTTATTTATTTTTATTATAATAAGCTTGTTTGTCTGTACGTCCGTCTGTCACCACCTCTTCTTCTTCTTATTCCACTCCTATCGGAGGTTGGATAACATCAAGGCTACTTTTACTCTTGACACCGCAGCTCTGAACAATATGGTGGTACTGCAACCGAACCAGTCCCTGAGGTTCTTCAGCCATGAAGAACCTCAGGGCGTTCCCAGCGTTTTTCCCCTGGATGATAAGCTGGAGCAATTTGTACTTTTCATGACGTGACCGAGGTACGACAATTTCCTGTGCTTCATGGTATTGACAAGCTCAATCTTTGTTTTGCATCTGTTGAGAACTTCTACATCGGTTACTCGGTCACGCCATGAAATTTTCAAGATACGGCGGTATATCCACATCTCAAAAGCTGTCACCACCGATTCCTTTTAAAATCGTACTAAGTAGGTGTACGTATTATTTAAGGATTGTGAAAAATTATTACTCTTACTTCAATCTTTCCAGTAATCCATCTGAAATTTCTGCGTTGACATTATAAATCAGGACTCTGGCATCTTTCGTTATGAAAATTCCATTGTCATATATTTTACCCTTTGTTTACAGCCCATAACTGAAAAAATATTGTTAAAAACAAAGTAATGTTGTTTAACATTATTTTTCGACGTTCGACTATTCCATTATACTGAAAAAATATGTTTTAATTTTACGGCAGCAATAATAAGCATACCTTTAATAACTATAAGCCCATGTTTCCATCGGAAAAGAGTAATGAGGAATGAAAAAATATTCAACAATTGTTTTTATAGCGTAGATTCAGTCGTATGACTATGAAAATAATAGTTGTATGTTATTTCGTTTTTCATTCCTCTTTTGCAGTGGGAATTCGGCTTAAGTAGGTAGATACCAGCTGTCTTGGTAACTTTTTTGTATACATTAAAAAATATCAATGTCGTGCCCTCACTACACTGGATGCTGAATATTGTGCGAAGTTGAGACGTAAGAGCAGAACGAGCGGACCCCAGGCTCAAGGGATACAACCCGGAACATCGCTCGGATGATGATCAGGATGATGACGTTATCATCAGTGTCGTATTTGATCAAATCCTATTATAGCAAGAAATTCAATTTAGTCTTTCAAATTCTAGTACTATATTCATCGAATCTGTAAGCTGATTTGATTAAAAAATAAAAGAATGCACATGACTAAAACCGCAACATTGGAACGCAATCACAAACATTCTATGGCGAGACCCAAATTCAATTGGGCAATACCTGGAATTAATGTATTATTGTAGTACAACGCATCGCCTAAAAAAAGTAGTTTCTAGACTCTACCAACAGATGGCGCTTTTTAAGATATGAACTTCAAGCTAGATCGCGCTATCGTTGCGTCTCCTCGATGTATTGACCTTGGACGTGAACTTTGTCCCAGCATGATCCTCAACCCTCAGTTAAAGTTCCCCCACCCATCGCACTACACCCCGCGCCGAAACTCTGTAACAGAGCATCCGCCTGTGCATCCTACTTGGAACACAGTGTGGGACCTGTCCGCGTTAAGGCTCTTCTCCTGAAAGACCTGAATCTGTAATCAACGACCTGAAAACTCCTGAAATTTACTTGTATGACTTGAAACTCGCTGCATTCTCATTTCTTCCGACTCCGCTCACCTACATTATTTATTTATTTTTATTATAATAAGCTTGTTTGTCTGTACGTCCGTCTGTCACCACCTCTTCTTCTTCTTATTCCACTCCTATCGGAGGTTGGATAACATCAAGGCTACTTTTACTCTTGACACCGCAGCTCTGAACAATATGGTGGTACTGCAACCGAACCAGTCCCTGAGGTTCTTCAGCCATGAAGAACCTCAGGGCGTTCCCAGCGTTTTTCCCCTGGATGATAAGCTGGAGCAATTTGTACTTTTCATGACGTGACCGAGGTACGACAATTTCCTGTGCTTCATGGTATTGACAAGCTCAATCTTTGTTTTGCATCTGTTGAGAACTTCTACATCGGTTACTCGGTCACGCCATGAAATTTTCAAGATACGGCGGTATATCCACATCTCAAAAGCTGTCACCACCGATTCCTTTTAAAATCGTACTAAGTAGGTGTACGTATTATTTAAGGATTGTGAAAAATTATTACTCTTACTTCAATCTTTCCAGTAATCCATCTGAAATTTCTGCGTTGACATTATAAATCAGGACTCTGGCATCTTTCGTTATGAAAATTCCATTGTCATATATTTTACCCTTTGTTTACAGCCCATAACTGAAAAAATATTGTTAAAAACAAAGTAATGTTGTTTAACATTATTTTTCGACGTTCGACTATTCCATTATACTGAAAAAATATGTTTTAATTTTACGGCAGCAATAATAAGCATACCTTTAATAACTATAAGCCCATGTTTCCATCGGAAAAGAGTAATGAGGAATGAAAAAATATTCAACAATTGTTTTTATAGCGTAGATTCAGTCGTATGACTATGAAAATAATAGTTGTATGTTATTTCGTTTTTCATTCCTCTTTTGCAGTGGGAATTCGGCTTAAGTAGGTAGATACCAGCTGTCTTGGTAACTTTTTTGTATACATTAAAAAATATCAATGTCGTGCCCTCACTACACTGGATGCTGAATATTGTGCGAAGTTGAGACGTAAGAGCAGAACGAGCGGACCCCAGGCTCAAGGGATACAACCCGGAACATCGCTCGGATGATGATCAGGATGATGACGTTATCATCAGTGTCGTATTTGATCAAATCCTATTATAGCAAGAAATTCAATTTAGTCTTTCAAATTCTAGTACTATATTCATCGAATCTGTAAGCTGATTTGATTAAAAAATAAAAGAATGCACATGACTAAAACCGCAACATTGGAACGCAATCACAAACATTCTATGGCGAGACCCAAATTCAATTGGGCAATACCTGGTTCCGGACGATCGCGCTCCCAGATACCGGTATCAGGGATATCAGTTATTTTTTCCGTGATCGAAGTGGCGGGCGCGGGCCGACCGCTTGCCCGCCTCACTTGGTCCTTCCTACACGATTATTTGAATCTCCTTTCTGAGAGACTTCCTTTTCTGTGAGTGTCAGGTAATTATCTGTACGGCGTTCCAATTTTACGATCGAACGGTTAATTCAGTTTAAATCTCTTCGTGTAATACGTACTCGGGCTGTAGGCATCAGAGCCTAATCCTAGTCCCTCGAAACCTGTTCTCGAGTAGGCCACTCGGCTCATTTACGTGGAGAGATATTCTTTTGCGATAACGTACAACTCTTATTTTTTAATGAAGGCTCCATAAATGTTTTTGTTTTTGATAAAACTTATTGGGACCCAATTGTTTGTAACTTATTGAATGCTTCATATTAATTTGATTTTGAATACTTTTTTGATTTTCATAATTTGGTCACACAATTGTAAACACAAATAAGTAAGTATAGTACACTATTCCCAGATGATTAAATGTTCTAGGTATTATTTATTCACCAATTATTTGATTCAGTAAAATCCCTGTAGCGCATTAGCGAAATGGCACACACATAATAACATCTGCAAAATAAATTTAAATTTTCTGAAGGTGTTGAGAATTTATTTTTTGTTTATGTTGTAAACTTTCACTCAAAGCTTTGTGCTAGTGCAAGACCAAGTCGAAAAAAGAAACAAACAAAACGTGCTTATCTTCTTCTTGTAGTAAAACTAAATGTAATTTATTTTTGTTTGCGTTTGTTGTTTGTAATAAACTAATGGGAGATTTAATTTTCATATATTAGAGTCCATTTCCATGAAAGGCTATCATCGTTTCAGTAAATAAAGTTCTGTGCCAACTCATCAGCCGCAGCGAACTGGGATCAGATAAAAGTTGTCGAGAACTTTCTTTTGCGATATCGCCACCTCCGTCATGTAAATTGGACAAGTTGCGGTCGAGGATGATGCTTGTTTCATTGGTAAATATAGATTAGCTCTTAATCTTACCGATTCTCATACGAAATTGTTTCCACATGAACGGGAAAGGGTCTGACCGGGTCGGGTACCTCGCTTGGGTCAAGTAGCTTTTATAATACTTTATGTATGCAAATACATTTATTTAAATGGTATAATTAATTACACGCTCGCTCGGTCTGAACTGATTTACTCATGCAGGCTAGGCTGTTAACAAGTATTTTTCAAATCTAAAAACGTAGTTCGTATTAAATTGAAAACCTTAACAAGTACTACACAGAGATTCCATTTATAAGTTGACACAATAGCTAGGGCCCACCATTCATCTCACTTAAAAGTTAGCAAACGATCTGAAAATAATAAAGCTCTCGTCTAAATTGCGATTGACTTTACAGGTTTGAAACTTTTTATTGAACCGAGTTAGATGCAAAAAGTAAACGAGTGAGAATACTTTTATCCTTTGGAATCGGGTTAACCCGTAAACCATCTCAGTTTAAGGAGGCATTAAATCGCAACTCAAACAAGAACCGTTACACTGAAGTTAACTCACATATTGCTTTGTGTCACGAACGTTAAAGCGAATCGAGTATAGCTGGAAGTGCGGGGTTGGAGTGGGATGGCGAATGTATAGGCGAACGGGTGTGGAGGGCGTAAAAGGAGAAAAACTACATCGCTAAAAGTGAATGCGGTCGAAAGCCGTGCTTATTTTCAACGCTAAGTGCATGGATTTTTTCAAGTGATGCTATGAGTGCATACAATGAAAGGTACAGACGATAATGTCGCGTCTGTGGTTGCTGTGTCTGCTATTTAAGCTACGCAGCGGGAAATCGATGTTTCAATATAATAAAACGATCGAAAGATAGATATTCACCAAACCTACTCGAGATTTTAGATTGTCCGATGTCATCGGAATGTGGAATATGTCCTAGTCATTCACATGCCACTCATACCTTTTCCCACGATGTTTTTCTTCATTTTAAGACCGATGTTACTAGCTCACGTACATTTCCTAAAGAAGTAGACAAGTGCGTGGTCAGTAAAGTCTTTATGAAATTTGGGTTTATCTATCACTAGACCAACACCGTCCTAGACAATAATTATTGATCAATAAATACAACCAAACAAATCTTAAGCTTATTGACATAATATGGTGTATTCACGGATCATATACAAAAAGGACATGCCTTTATATGTTAGGCCTCATGTCACTTTTAGACGTAAGGGCCTACTTACGAAACAAGAGTTTGGGGTAGTTAAACTACGGAATTCGACTACTTTTTTTATTTTACCACGTAGTAAATAAGCCATACATAAGCCGAAGCAAGAAGTTTTGCTGTTGACCTGTAGATGAAAAATAAAACGCGTTATTTCATTGAAAAATCTGAAAACAAACATCTCTACTCTATATCTGCTCTGTGGGTCCATTATAATCAATTTTACGTAGAACGAGATTCCATCAAAGTGCAGGCTTTTAATATTTCGTGGTTTATTCGGGTTTTATGCACTATACGGTCAAAGGGAGTACAAAGGATAAATTAATTATCGATACCCATGAGGTTTGTTATAGGCTAAAACGATTTTAGTAGGTAGGGAATAGTATGGCATAATAGTAGGTGGTTTACTATATTTAGTCAACTATTTTCTAGGGACCGACACAGAAAATACCTGCTTATGGGAGTTTGTAATGCCGTTGTGTGAAATTTAGTCCATATCTGACCTTCACGTGGTACCATGGGCTTCAGTTGTCATCATCTCACAGTGGCAAAACAAAAGGTTGCATGTTTGTTTCTCACCGGGAGTTCTGATTGTTTTATTTGTGTATTATATATGTACAACCAGGCCCAGGACAAAGGAGCTTGGAAGAGTGTAAGGGAGACCTTTGTCCAGCAGTGGGACACTATAAGTTAATAAAAGATATATATGATAAAGATGTATATGTATTTGCAAAAATAATGTACGTAGTTGTATATCAGTTGTCTAGTACTCATCCATAGTACAAGCCTAACTGCCTAATTTGGGGCTAGATTGCTTTGTTTGTATAGGCCTGTAATATTTATTTATCATTTTTTAACCGCAGAATAGGCGATAGCCACAGGAAGCCCAATAAGTTTTTTGTGATTTCTTCTCATTGAAGGTCGCGTTCCGGAGACACGGTATTTTGCTGACGTTTTTAAACGATAACGATAATCGGTTGTGAACCGATTTCGGCCATTTGGAAAGTAGCCAGTGTCAAATATTATGAATTTTGCAAGTTATTTGAAATTTCCTTAAAACAGTCATGTCGTCGTAGTAAAAGTCAAGTCAAGAAAGTCATTTTAAATGGTGGCTCTTTAAAATTACGTTCCATAAAATATATTGACTTTGACTTTGGGAGACTCATCAGTGCTCGACTCACAGTCTAAAACTGTGAATTTCGCACAATATTCTTTGCGATTCAATAAAAATAACATGAAAGTTTGAGTACATTGGATCACGTTCCTCGTAACAATACATTTAACGATAAATAACAATAACGTGTTTTTGACATTCATAACGTTATTGTAAGTTGTAAGTGTATGTGTAAGAACTCAGCACCTGGGTCCCTACAATGGTTCCCCACTGTATACAATGGAACGGAGTAAACTGAATAACTTTATTTACGAACACAATAAACCACTTTTTACTGGAAAGGTTCTCAATTGTGTAATACTGTTTCTGTTCCAATAGGCGGAAGTGAAAATATTTTGATATTTTTTTATTTGTAAATTCCTTTTCTTCTATGGGTACACGGAATATCTATAACACAAAATATTTATAAATAAATAATAATTATATAATAAATAGAGCACGAAATTACACACAGCGCAATCTAGCCCCAAACTAAGCACTAGGCTTGTACTATGGATATTAGACAACGGAAATACTACACATTATACTTTTTATTTTTTAATACCTACATACATATTATACATAGAATGACACCCAGACCAGATACAAATATTTATTTTTAAGCATAAATATTTGCACTCGGCGGGAATCGAACCCGAAGCTTTCTGCGTTGCAGTCAGGTGTTCGCCCGACGCGCCACAGAGGCCGTCACATAAATCTTATATATACATTTAATTTGATTTAAAACTGTTTATCACCGATCGCATTCATATTATGTATTGATATTTTGACCGGCGCTGCGCAACCACTAAGAATTTAAATTTACAGCCGTCTTCTTTCTTCTAAATGAGCGTGTTACATCTTAGACCAAACCACTTACCATTCGTTCATCTATCGTGTGTAAAAAAAAACTTCCTCGACACTTATTAGTAGTTCCGTGCAGCCACTGAGGAAGATGAGTCAACAAGCATTTCACTGTCGTCTTTTTGCTTCAGGCCACGTGGTTCGACCGTAAAGTTCGATCAATCGAACTACGCGAACTTGTTTTCTAGTTGGTTCGATTAATCGAACCACGAATTTTTAAAACTCCTGGTAGTTCGATCGATCGAACTATAGAGTTTCGTATTTACCTACTTCAAAAATGATTTTGTAAGAATACTGTAATATACACACACATAATGCTTTGTTGCTGCTACAGAGTGCTACGCATACGGAGTATGTTCGTAGAATGCTACGATGCTACATAATACATACGCGTAGTAAAGTTTACATGTAACTTGATCCTAGAATGGGTGCTCGAAGCAATTACGTGCTACCAATATACTTCAGTATATATATATATATACGCTAGCTTCGCCCCGCGGTTTCGCGATGAAAATCGCGATAAAAAGTGGCCTTTGTGTTAGTCCCGGTATCCAGCTACCTATATTCCAAGTTTCATCGCAATCGGTCCAGCGGTTTTTATGTAATTGAGTAACAAACACACAAATTCACATACACACATATTCACTTTCAGCTTTATAATTTTAGTAGGGTATTTATTGAAAATAAACTTTTAAAATAGTATCTCATTATAAAGTTTGTTAATGTTAGGGATATTAGAAAAGGGATTTCCAAACCCCTAAAACCACGTGAGTCAAGTCAGTGTTTTACCAAATTTTTGTCCTTGGATCGACTCAAGAAGAATGAAATGATCATGTGCAGAATACAATCAAGCACAAATACTTTATTTAGTAACTAGCTGTGCCCTGCGGTTTTACCCGCGTAAGTCCCGTAAATAGTAATCTATGTGTTTTATACGTCTCTAGCTATCTATATTCCAAGTTTCATCGCAATTGGTCAAGTGGTTTTTGCGTAAAAGTGTCACATACATACGTCCTTACAAACTTTCTACTTTATAACATTAGTTGGATGATATTTTCTATTGATAACCCAAACAAATGCATTTGATTACAACAAACTAGAAGACTTACAAAAATTAAGTTCTATTCATCACCATCATCATCATCATCAGCATGTTGCAGTCCACTGCTGGACATAGGCCTCTCCAATTGCACGCCACCTAGATCTATTTTCGGCTTCTCGCATCCAGTTTCGTAAGTTCAGTAAGTTAAGTTAAGTTCGTTAAGTTCTATTAATGGAAGAAGAAGACAGCGTTTCCATCCACCTACAAGTCTACAACTTATTGGTTTAAATAGCAAACCCTTCATAAGCCCCACAACCAAAATCCTGAACCCACCGCTGTTAAATACTCCGTCCAGCAATTACAAACCGCAACATTGTGCGGACTTGTCCGCATCCAGTTATTTTAGTCCTTTCCGTGTCCGTGATGACACTTTTGATGCCGATATTCCCACGGGACCGGGACTTATGCGGATAAAGCTGCCGAACTTAGCCATATAAGTATATTAATCTTCTTCTTAAGGACGCGACTGATGAGAATCGAGGTGAAATCCTTTCCGATTGAATACTTTTCTTCATAACCGGTATCAAATACATCTTTAAACAACATAATATTATGTTATTGTACATGATAATAGAAGTGCCCCTTCATTTCAAAAGTTTAAAACAAAATAAAACAAGTTTTCTTGTAAATCCTTAAAAGCTATATTTTCTTATGGGCATCATAATATTAGAAAATACAATACCTAAAACCTCCTCATCGCATTTTAGAAAAATACTATTTTAATCATCGTTAATGAATGATTTTATGAGAAATTATAGATTTTTTCATCTCGCTCATTTCTATGCAATCAGACTAGGACCGATTATTATCATCAATCGCAGTCTGTAACGTTGCAGATTGATAATGATCATGCGCTGTACGTAATGACGTACAGCGCTTAATGCTCGAATTACAAGGTATAATGAATTGATACAATGCGTAATATCTTGAGACATCTTGTAACATCACAGGATATCTTAATATTTATAAATACGTGTATTTTGTGAACTTGTTAGTAGTAATAATACAATAATTTTGTCAAGTTGTGTACGCATAGTTTGGGATATAGTCCAGTTTTAAAATGTATATTTACTTTTATTGATAATTGTGTAATTGACTGTGTTCTGTTTTGTGTGCCAATAAAATAAAAAAATATTTAAAAAAATAAAAAACCCGACTGCTGTTTTAACAGAAAAGTGAAAAACAAGATGCTTCTAGTAGCTTTAGGAATGGTGGATGCAGTCGGGCGGGATATTATATGTACCCTATGTCACTCTCACGGTCATGACGAATCTAACGACGTATCGTTTATCTAAATCGGCCCAGCCGTTTAGGCCCTACGACGGCACAAAAATAGGTCACATACATACATACATATAATACATACATACATACATACACTCACGGCAAAAACATAACACTTCCTTTGGCAGTCGTGTAATAAACATCAACGCACTTCACTTGATATAAAATGTTACATTGCACGTGAAAGCTCGTCAGTCAGGCTGGTAGTATTGTAATGTACCTAATGCTCAAAGTAGAATCTATTATGTCGGATTACAAATGAACATCTTAGATGAATAAATAAGAAGACAAGTATAATGCGTCACGAATGTGTGACGCTATTCGTATTTTTTCTGTCTTTTCGCAACTTTGTGTCTTGAGCTCACTTTACGCAGTTGTTTTGCGCGCCCGGCTAGAAAGTGGCAGGCAGTAAACGGATATAATCATTTAAGAACCCTTCCCAAACGAACTTACCTCAAATAATAGCCACGCAAAGCTACTAGCAAAGCAATTGGACCTTTGTTTATATTTTCACCAATTGTATCTTGACAAAGAGGACGGCCCGGCTGTACGCAATACGGCAATACGCTGTTCTCTAACGTGATTGGTTCTTTGAATGACCCGGTCCGAGTACAACCGAAGTGACAGATTCGTGTCGCAGCACACTATTTAATCAGATTCTGATTCTTCTTTGTGGCCTTCTGCTAGCAGCTTAGAGCAATTTGGCCAGTTTGATCGCGGCTTATTTTACGTGGTGTCATTTTTAAGCGTATGGAAGGAATACTTCCATGCTTATATATCCGTTCACTGGTGGCAGGACTCCAGGCTCTAGTTTGAAACAGTTCCCATTTTCAGCTTCCCAAAACAGACAAAGACCTTGTATAGTTAAATGTAATCTAATAGACAACATTTAGAGAATAGCCGCATGCACCATCTGCATAAGTATTTACAGCAAATTTACCCATACCGCGCCGCACTAACAAAGTCAGTTGGTTTGACAATTAGAACGCTTATACGCATTTTGAAATTGGCAAATCTGATTAAAGTATACCGCGTTGCACGACGTCCAGACAAAGGATGGGGATATCTTATAGCTGAACCGTTCGTCCACTTCATTAAGACATGAATTATGAATGGAGAAGGCATTAGCATCCATCTGGAGAGCAACTATGGAACACCATTGTTATGCAGATTGTTACCGGACGTCGCGCACGACGGATTTCGTACTAGATATTCCCCCGATTAATAGATGCTTGTAAACAACCGTCTACCTATCTACACCGGCTTTATTGGTAAATTAGTTTGTCTTTAACTTTACAGCGAATTTCACAAATTCTAAAATTTACTTTAGGCGTTTTCGGACAGAATCGTAAAGTTGTAATATTTCGGCATCTGATTCTGTTGTGTACATGAAGGCTCTGGGGTAATCCAAAATTCAAATTCTTTAATATAAAAATAGTCTGGTACATTTTGTAATGTAAAATATAAGCAAGTTATATTTTATTTATTTAAGAAATTATTTCCAAAACTTCGCACTCCGAACCTGCATCTCTAACATTCCGAGTTAACAACACATTAGCTGAGGAAGTCGCAGGTATACAAGCAGCTAAAATTAAACTACAATATTTAGTAATCCTTACTTTTTATTGAGCTTCGTTTGTGAAAGCAATCATTCGAATGCAGTATGTTTGATCAGTTAAGATGCAAACAGCGTCATACGAGCGGCCAATTCCTCCGAGAGTCACAGACATGCCTCAGTATTAAGTTATCGTTGTGTTTGTGACAAAATAGCCAACAAATACAGTGTTTGTGAAGCACTGAAAAGTAATTGTTTTCGAAAGGTTGTCTGAAAATAAATATTTTCTTTAAGTAAATTTATACTTTTGCAATATTAGATGAATCTTAGCATACTTTTGTTATTAGTTTAAGGGTCTCTATTTATTATTCGAATGATGAGGAGGAAATCATTGGCCTAGCTGCACCTGCCGATCTTTAATGGTCATGCCGGGTAACGCAACAACGGCCTGTACCATAATTCTATGTACAGACAATGTTACATAATGCCAACTATAATGACAGATTTTCTTTCTGGATGACAGTTTCTTTTTCGTTCGTTCGTAGAATTAAAGTAGAGACCCAGCTCTTGACTTAACAGTGGTTCATAAATATTTTACATTATATCGATAACAATAAAAATCATTTGTTCTGACTGACTGATGGATTTAGGCGCGGCCTAAACCGTTAATGGTATAGATAGGATGGAAAGTGGAACTGACTTAAAAGTTATTGTAACTGCTTTATATAAATAAGTTTTTGTAGTAATGTTGTGTGTTTGTTACAATTTTAAAACTAATGAATCAATATACAGGTTACAATTATTATTTCAGCCTAAAGTGGGTTGCTCTAGAAATCTAGGCAAACATTGTTCTACGAATTAATTTAAAATTTAAGTCACGTAAATTTAAAATTTTTGAAAACTACTTCTAATTCTCTAATGTGGAAGAACAAAAGGTTTCGCCTAGAAGTCTAGAACAACCCCCTTTCGGTTTAAATGGTCATCATCAGAACACCCTGTAGAACTATGTACTAAACTTGATCCCAAACTGGAAAATAATAACTATAGTCTACTATAATACATAATCAAAATCCCAAAAAAAAATAACGACAAATTAATAAACATTTCAAAATAACGATTTAATTAAATCCTAAATTGTTATAATTAAATATCCGTCGCCTACATTAAGTTGCGCCTATCATAATTCTAGCGTTCCCATTTTGCACCCGAACTACTACGAGTATACCCACGGAGGGTGTCGCAATGAAAATAACAAAGCCTCAGGTAATTTCGCTAATGCAAGCGGTTACACGGTATATCTACATCGCACTTACAGATGCTCAGCTCGAAGGTACGAGCACCTATTAAGAGGGTCGACACACGTGATATTGTCGGTCCCTCCGCGAAATTGTCTATTTTGACTAAGTGTTAAATTAAGGCCGGATCGTTAGAGGATAGTTTGGGTATATGAATTTTCCTGAATATAAGTAAGGCATTCATTAGTTATGTTGCCTTGTCTGTCTTGCTTATGAATATGGGGTGAAATTTTCGAGGGCGTTTTTGTTGTGTAGCTTGTATTAGTTGAATAAATGAATTCTGTGAACAACACACAGCGCCATCTAACCCCATGGCAAACTAAGTAAAGCTTGAGTTTAGGTGACTAGACAACGGATATAATACTTATATTTATTTTTGTTTTTCTATTGTAAATATATACATATTAAACAAAGAAAGACACCCAGACTGGATACTAATATTTAAATTTGCGCATAAATATTTTTATCTCCCTGAAAGCCCATCGAATTGGTTCATCCTGTAAATCTATTTAATTTAATTTTATACTCTTAACAGCTATGGCATTTTTCTATACCAATACCGTGTAAAGGATCCACTGGTGGTACTATTTACTATCTATAACTTCATCTCTCTTATCTACTTATCTCTGAAAAGAGATTAAGGCTATATTGTAATATGTACTCGTAGACTGGTGCAAATCTAGGGCTGCGTTCGCACAGGCCAGTGACTTTATTAGCGCCTAGAGCCTAGCGAGTCACTTATCTAAGACGAACGGTTTAGAAAGTTCGCGAGCCCCGCGACTTAACTATGACGACTTGACTGTTTTAATGAAAATAACTTGCAAATATTAATAATACCTGACACTGGCTAATGTCCAAATAGAATATAGCCATATAAAAGAAGAAAAAGAAGACTATTCACGAGTGAAAATGATTTTTTCATCATTTTCACTTGTGAAATTTTGCAACAGCATGCGTTACCGCACCAGCCGTATTAGAATCCTAGCAGATAGGTACGTTTTACTTACGTTCTGAGGTGGGAAATATTGTAATAATTGAGTTACTATACTCCATGTTGTGCCACAGATACACTAAAACTGGTAGCCATCTCTGGTCCGCTGCCGGATCGCTTCCCGGTAGTGTCAGTTCGAATCGGGTCGATAGAGAAATAAAAATACGTTGCCTATTTACTTCGTTTATATTTCTTTTGCAGGCATTATTATAATACATTCATACAAGGCCGTAAGTAAACTTGCAGTAACAATCATACACATTTGAATATGTAATACCACATAGAAAAAAAACTTTAAAATACCCAATTTTAACAGCTAATTTTTAACGTAAAATATTTTCTACACAAGTTTACACTTATTTATCGTTTAGTTTACAAATGATTTCATAAAATTTAACAATCTTAAAAACTTTAACAATTTACATTTTTATTTTCTATCGTTTTACATGTAGCCATGAATTTACATTGGTAGTCTCATACCCGAAAACAGAAAAGCTGCTTAAAATTTAAGGGCAACTTAAACAAGTAAGTAGGTCTAATACTCAAAAATTCATATTACTAATTTTAAATTTAGAAGCTGCTTAATTATTTGAGTACACCTCAAATTTTAAGTGGCGGTTCTATTTTCGGCTGTCAGCCACATAAATTATATACTATGAATGCTAATGAGTAGTATAGGTTTGTTTTCATTTAAATTATATTGACTGCTTGGCTGTTATTTGTTGTAAAACTTATTTTATATACACGTTTCTGATAATATTTTTTGATAAATTACGTTATGAAAAATGTAATCGTATTGATTATGATACTTTGACAGTCGGACAAATTTGTGAATTATCCAATGTAGAGTTTTAAAAGGTGGTTATTTATTGATTATTTTTTAATTGAATCAATCTATCAATCAAATCTAACATAGATATCTAAAAAAAACTAGGTGGAACATTAATATGTTAAACGATCTGGCTTAAAACGATCTCTTCCAGACAGCCTTTGTCAACCTTGAAAAAGTCAACTGTAAAGATGGCGACAGCACGGTCGTTTAAAAATCATGAATAAAGCGCGATTAAACCCGGTAAATAAAGTGTTTTATTAACCTTTGTAAGGATAAGAAATCAAGGAAGATGAAGGGTAGGGTATAGATATATAATAATGTAATATGTAAATAAAAGGTGCATTTTATATGACAAAGAAAGCAACTTAAACTATAACTCTTCAAACTTTAAAGTCATGAGTAAAATAATTGGATATATTGACAATTCAAAACTCAACGCTGGCTTTTCACTTTTGTTTATAAGTACTTATCTATATTATGAAGTTAAACTTGCAATTTAATGATTTTCGCCTAAACATAAAAACATTATTAAATACCCTTATACAAGCATTTACACAAGTAAGCCATTAAGTCCTTACGTTAAATATAATATTTATTGATTATTCTTAGATTTTAGGCTAAATTTTGCTCGTGTGAAATTAGTTTCACTTGAATATCTAATACAAATTCATTAAACCCTTTATAGTCTCATTAGAATGAGAATGGTCAGTAATTTTCATAGTTACAAAACCTAAGAGGCCTAAAACAGTAGCTAAAGGGATCCGTCGGCAATCAAAATCTTATGTACATTCGGTAACTTTTGAGATTTCGGCTATATGTGTAGAATATCATATGTAAGTTACGTCGGGGCCACAACTTTGTACATGAGTTTGACGGTAAAGTTTAGCACAGGACGAGGGCGAAGGTCGATATTAAAAACAAAGTGGATTTTGTGCGGGAGGATGTGGAAGGGGATGGTCCACCCCCGCCGAGGAAGCCGGCGTCTTCAGCTCGCGGGCCACCTTCCCGCAGTGGACCTTGGAGACTAGAACGTACATCGTTAGTTTCCTCAAGAGCATACTCCCGATCGTCTTCGTCTTTAGGTTTCCGATTTGGTAGCTCCATTTCTGTTGAGAAAAATAAAAGTTCTAGATTGGTGCAAAGAATAAAGCATTATAAAAGCGAGTTTTACTCTACGAAACTAGTGGCATGTTGTTTATAGTCATTTTCACAAAATAATTGCGTGGACACAGAGGAAATATTTGTCTATTTGATAAAATTGCTTCCACTAACTGAATACACGAACTGATAACATTCATTTTGATGCCTACCTAGTTTTAGTTAAATCTAATTTATGTGATTAAAAAAATCTTTTCAATAATTATTTGTAATTATGGTAAAATGGCTTTCAGACGTTTTGGTGTTTAAATGATGTAAGTCTAAAAGTGTTTGTTATATAAATAAATAAATAAATAAACTGCTGCAAGACTGCTTTTGTGAAATTGACTCTATTATGTTCGACACGTTCGTAATGTAAATTAGTCAAGTTAAAAAAAGGTTAAATAAAAACTTTCAACAAATCACAGACGGAAGGTGTAAAGTGTCATATTATCTGTAATCGAGTTGTGATTTAAAGTTAAAAATTAGTTCAAATTTTCAAAAGTTATTCGCACTGAAATCCAGAACAACCCACTTTCGGTTTACATTACCATAGTAATGTAAGCCAAAAAGGTGGAACCGCGGTGTCATTAAAGTCAATATTATGAATAAGAAAGATTACATTTTAGGTCACTAACCAACAAAAAAGCGTTGCAAGTAAAGTGTTATTTAGCTTACCATACAACCTAATGTTGCCCTCAGCATCTCCAATGGAATTCTTCGAAATGCACTTGTATCCGCCGAGGTCACTCTTCTGAATGTTCCTTATGATTAACTTCATCTGTACACTGTACGCAGAACTATTGATCTCACTCATTTGATACTTATCGTTCGTAATTATCATCTCACCTAGAACAAAAAGAAAACTTTATTACGCTTTGTTGTTGTTAGAACTGGATGTCTGATTTTCAATATGTAATTTCGACTTTGTTTTGAAATAAAACTCATTTTATGGTTTTAATTGCATTGTTTTTATAACCAGCATTGCTGCCATGCCAATTTTTTTCTACGTTTTGGAGCCTATTGCCGACTCCCTTTTCAAAGTAAACTAAGATCTTAGTCTATTATCAACAAGGAATCAGCAGCATACCTATCTATTTAGTTACCTTGAAAAGGGAGTCTAAAATAGGCTTCAAACGTCAGTTCGATATTGCAACAATGTTGATAATAATAAAAACAACGTGATTGAAACCAATGAGTATTATTTCAAGGCGATGAAAATCGTAGAATTAGGTTTACTTAAGGTATTTAATATTATTTTTTTAATGAGGCGATACGAAGTGCACCCAGTATCTTTATCGTACATATAACACGATGGTACAACAAAAAGTCGAAAGTTAAAATAATATGTTATATTCTCTGTGCTCTATTCGAATGCATAAACCTTTCCGTCCATTTATATTCGGCTACTTCCGACCTTTGTCCGACCGATATCGAATTGAAATATTGTTTCGGCATGTCGTGTGGAACAATACCCCGTAATATAATGTATCAACTTTGCACCGAGCCTACATTAATGCCAAACTAAACGACGATTAAAACAATATTTCAAACAAAATGTTTTAAAGTCAATAGGACATTTAGAGAGGAAATACTGATTATAATTTGTATTAGTTAACCAGACCTAGGACTTTTGGAGCTGATTATATTAGTAGAAGTTCAAGAATGAGTAAATTACAGCATTCTGGGATGCTATTCTGCCCATCATTTCGAAGGTCCTCATCAGATCTTCACCAACTTTAAATGGGACCAACTAGAAGCTTATACCTGTCTAATACAAAATAGAATAATTACGATCGGACATTTCTGCTGAGAAATCCGGTAACATAGGTACTCACAAAAAAATAAAAACGATACAGAAAAACAGAACGAACAGACGAGAAAGATAGATAACCTCCTTTGGGGGAAGTCGGTTAAAAATGTGACAGTTATTGCGAGATTTAGATTTAATGGTACGAGATAAACTTCCTCAAGAGTAAACAGCGATTAAATTAGTGTTGGACATTATTTATTATGTAGCTATGCCGTAGTTTCAGAGCAGTGGAACTTTACACGTTAAAGATGAATAAGCATTGCTCTGTGGTACGTATGTGGACTAAGAATTAAACCATTTTGCTACTACTACTAAAATTACAGCACAGAATGATGTAGTAGCGTAATGGTACATAAATGTTTAGAAGTGACGATAAAGTTTTAGTCTCAAAAATAAGATGTAAATTGTTTACGTCAAAATGTCCTTAAGGCAGTGGTCCCACCGCCGACGAGAAAACGACTAACGTAATTGTCGATTTGTCGCTCACAAGAAACGCACAATTAATACACATCATTACATATAAACGAAATATATGTATATCGCATATATTAAAAGTTATTCTCTGTCTATGTTCACACTAACAGCGACGACACACTTTACAAGTTTTGTCGCTGAGCGACAAGAGTTTTCAGAAATGTACTCGTTGAGCGATGATCGCTAGCTTGATAATTCCTGAAATTGAAAGTAGAAGTATGGATCAACGCAACGAACCATAGGGGAAACGAACAATTGGTGAAACAACTATTCGGTAAAGTAATCTTTCGGTCAATCGTCTTCGGCAAAAGGTGTTTCGATGGATAGTGTTTCGAAGTAGCGTAGGGAACCCCAAGTAATAGCTCGTCGCACTTGCACACTAGCTTATAGCCCGGCGACAAAACTATCGAAACTATACACTCGCTTCTCGCTAATCGGCTACTCGTTTACAGTTTCTAGTTATATTCGTTTCTCGTTTATCGCCGGCGGTCAAACCACTGCCTAAGCCCTATTGTTTGTGAAAGAGTACATTCAAGGTGTAATGTCACAAAGCTATAAGATACAAACACGTTACAAATGAAAATTTCATTAGGTATATCTAGTCACTTGCCTGAATATGTTCTTGTTGCTGAAATATTGCCATTTCAATAACGACGTAACTGTCAATTATATATCCGGATGTTGGCAACAACAATTTCATTAATTTCTATCAAGATTTATTACCAGTGAAATTACATAAAGTAAAATTAGCTAGGTGTATTTGCTTAAAAATGATCCTCCTAAAAAAGTTTTTAAGTTGTTTTAATAGCTGTGCGCAATGCTGTTTTTAAAACTGCCTTGATATAATTAAAGTATGTGATATGACTGTCATGTAATTTAGGTATAAGCAAAACATCATTGAACATGTATTTTTAATTCTGTCTTGTTAAATTTTATTTAAAATTATCGATAAATAAAATAGAAAAGATTTCACAAAAATTCGTCAGTACATTATAAACGACGGAGTTTGCATTGCTTTACTTGTACTACATTAAAAATAGCTTGCATTCTTCGCTTCGCTTTATTCAAAGATTTTTATTTTTATTCCTATAGCCGTTACCTACGATGGTATTAAATTACCCACTATTCTGCCCGTTAAAGCTTAAAAAGCAATTGGAGACTAATAGTTGTTACAAAACCTTAAGGCTTAAACTTAAAACATATTATTATAACAGAAAACTAATGCCTAGGAGGACACAAGGGATTTATAATCTTTCGTACATTAAATTCTTAAAATGCTATGATTTGGTGCAAATAGAAGTTTTATTACTGGAGATACATAAGTAACACAACGCTTACCTGTAAACTTAAAAGAAACAGAAAACAGTTTTTTTTTTTTAAGTGACTAAAGTCGACCCAAACTATAATATTACGTAGTTCTCAAAACATTTCTCAAAAGCTACTGTTATTCAGGGAATTTTGTAGATTCTATTCCTTGCCCTGTCGCTTGCCGTCTCAGACGTATTTTCTTTAAGAATTTATTTAGGTTGAAGCACGTGGCTATCAGAAGATAGCTAGCTCTACTTTCGAGTATTGATCGTTAACAAATGACTTGGATCACAATCAAAGTTCATTAATAACTGTGGTCAAGCTGAAGACACGGCTGCGTTGCTTGGCTCTCAACCCGACATTCGACCACAAATCTGTGGTTAGGTTGAGACTGCAACTGACACCTCGCCGTGGCCGCCCGCTGTTGGAGCCACGCCCACTTTTGTTTATCGTTTGACAAGTTCGTTAATTAATTATTTATCGACGTATATTAGAAATTGAATCTAATCAATTTAAGTTAAGTCTGAAAAAAATCTTTTTAAATTATGATGAAACATGTCCTTATTAATATTAATTTTCTTAAAAAATACAAAGACTACAGTTCGGATTTCTTTTAACTATCGTTCGTACCTCTATGACAAACAAGTCACCAGAGGACCTCGTGTTTTCTCACGTTAAACATATTTATTACATATCTAATATTTTTACCGCCCGACTAATCAGCAATTTCCTGTTTAAGCATAGAAGCTCTAAAGCAGTCTTCTATCTAACAATTGATTCGATTATCAGTATAAAAAGCGTATGTTTGTCATGGTCGTCGGACGCGGGCAGTCACACCCATTCCATGTCCGTCTCGTCCAGCCGGGTTGTCCCATCTCGTCACAGCCGTGTATTACCTAATTTAATTTGTACTCTCCGCAATTTATGGCTGCAGAAGTGCCGTCCTCCCTCTATTTGTTAGTAATGTACGCCAGACAGACGAATTTTATGTCCTTTATTATTACTGTACTGACTGATTTCTTTTAAAACGTTTTGCGAAGAGTTCGGAAAATGATTTATTAGTTTTTTTTTGATAAATACTTTAGTAGGTAATGAATTAATGGACTTTTTTTTATTTACTGGCTCCAATAATTAATATTTTCGGGTGTTCCTTGTCGAAATTCACAGAAGCGGTCTATAGGTTGATTGAAAGTCAAAGTAGCTAGGTAGGCAATTATTAATTTTAGTTCATTACCATACCTACTAGATACTTAGAATACATGTTTTTGATAATGTTTATTATAGCATCATATTGGTTGTAACTGTAAAGATGTTATAATTAGTTTCAATAAATAAATAATATTAATAAAATAAATAAATTTGGTGAAATTTAGGCTATAAAAAATAAAGCACAAAGTATTCAACTTGAGTATTCAACTTGAAAAGTGTAGGTAGGTTACAATAGTTTTATAAATATGTCAGCTAAACTGCGTAGTAATTTCACTGCAAATTTCCGCTACAAGTTAAAAGCTATGCATGTAATTAAACATTAAACACATTCCCTCAAAGTAATCATAATGAACTTCATTCCACTACCTCTCTAACTGCACTACTTTGCGAAAACTAAACCAAATAGCGCCAAACAGAAACAGTAAAGTTAAAATTAGTATGCCAATTGTATTTATATTTGCAAGTAATATGTGATAGGTAGAGTCAAAGTAAATATTGTGACTGTAGCCTAAAGCAATTTGAAGCGGGTGGGTCAACAGTCTTTGTTGCATATCGGATGGTAATAGAATTTGGTCCGCTTTTTGTGCGGCTCGGTCGGTCGGTCGGGCCGCGTAATAGCGCGTGTGGTTCGGTGCCTTTGTAACTGCATCTAAATCTGCCCCACTATGTGCCGCTTGGTTATGGTATAACCAATTATCTTTGAGCTATGTGTTTGTATATCTGTTTTAGATTATATACGTAGATAGTAGTTACCAATGCACCGACATTTTCGAAGCAAAGTTTTGAATTTACGTTAAAATTTACGTTTGCGTATTTATCCACATTATGCAATTATATGCATATAATAACGTAGGCCGGTCTTATTTTGTGTATTCAATTGCACCAACTGATCGATTAGACCGAAAAACGTTTAAAGACCGCATTGCGATAAAGTTTTGTTCGTTTTGTTGGTGTTCGGGCGGCGGCGGCGCGAGGAACACACATGTCGCGGCCGATGCGGTCAGAGATCCCTCCCAGTTCATTTCAGTTCGGGGATGAAAACCGAAACGACATTTAATGCGAAAAGTGACAACATAAGTTTTAGGTCGACTTACAATCCCAATAAATTGGATATCGGTTAGAACGAGTGCTGATAACATTTTCAATGAGAAACAATAACTTATTTTGATTATTAGCTCTGCATATTCTGTGTGTGTCAAAAATAAAAAATACAAGTAAAAGACTTACTTCGACACATTTATTCGGTTTTGATTTATCGAAGTAAACGTGCAATGCGGGTTCGTACTCAGGTGTGACGTCATTTCACACTCGTCCAGTCCGCTTTTTTTCAGCGACAAGCAACAGCTTTTGCAGCAACGATACGATTTTTGGAAAGCATTTCTTTAATAGTCATTCAAGTTTGGGAAACACTTTAAAATTTATCAACAAAATAGCTTTTGTTCTACGACTTTTGGAAATTCCAACTTTTTTGTGAGGTTTGTGAGGTTATGGTTCTTTGAAAAATAAAAACAGCTGTTATTGAAAATAAAGGCATTGTTTTACGTTTTAACTGTATTAGACTAAACTAAATGAAAGGACTATTCAAGATCATTGACCTCTAACTGAAACAAACAGCTGATTTTCAAGTAAAGTTTAAACTTAAGATTTTCGTAAACTATGAATTTTCAAAAGTTGTAGAACAAAAGTTGTTTGCCTAGACGTATAGAAAAACCCCCTATCGGTTTAAATGGGCATCCTCGTTACACCTTTGGTAAAAAAAGCTAAGCTATCTAAGCTCTTGAATATCACTATTATTAACTATACCTGGTATTAACTTAAGCCAGTATTGGCTAGTCTGCTAAGCAGTTCACGAGCCAACGATCTACCTAGATGACCCCACGACAACGACGACAACGGACCAAAAGCATATAAATCCCCTTCTAACTTGACTTTAGTGTTTAACTACGGTTGAATGCAGCTCTAGGTGAATGCTTTGAGTTTAATGTTGGTTCGTCATCCCCTCGCACACATAATAAACCTATCTTTCCTCGAAGGTAAATTTCCAGAACAACTACAGATGGCAATAGTTAAACCGCTATTTAAAAAAGGAAGTAAAACAGATCCAAACAACTATCGACCTATAACTTTAGTCCCTATACTATCAAAAATCTTTGAAAAAGCGATGCTTGTCAGGCTTAATAGTTTTATTGCTAAATACAATATTTTGGGAACTGAGCAGTTTGGATTTCGGAAGGGCCATTCAACGACGCTTGCTTGCTTTAATCTTGTAAAACAGATTACGGATTCGTTAAATCAAAAGTGTCCTATCTTGGCAATTTGTCTTGATATGACCAAGGCTTTCGACTTCGTAAATCACCACAAATTATTATAAACTGGAGAACTATGGCGTTAGGGGCCGGGCCAATAATTGGATAGCAAGCTATTTGAAAAATAGAAAGCAGTGCACTGAAATTTCAAGAGTTGAGACTGTTAACCAGAATAAGATTGTGAAAAATAGGTACCGTTCAGAACCATTTATAAACAATACAGGAGTCCCCCAAGGCAGTATTTTGGGTCCTCTGCTTTTTCTGTTGTATATTAATGATCTTCCAAAAGCCACTAACCATCAATGCATTTTGTATGCCGATGACACCACGGTTTTGGTGAAGTGTAAAGATAAACACAGTGCGGAAAAAGTGGTGACTGATGCGCAGAGCGACGTAAACAATTGGATGACAAACAATAATCTAATCATTAATGCTAATAAAACGAAAATCATTCAATTCATTTCTTATAATTCTAATCCATTACCTATTGACATTTATTTTAATAACGAAATCATAGAGCAAGTTGACAATTTTAAATTCCTGGGATTAATTCTGGACAAAAATCTTAACTGGAAAACGCATATTGATAAGCTTTGCCAAAACCTTGAGCGTTTTGTGTTTGCATTAAAGCAGATAAGGCAGACTGTATCGAGGGAGGCGGCATTGATGGCCTACCACGGGCACGTGTCATCGCTCCTGAACTATGGTTTGCTGATGTGGGGCAACTCTGTCGACGCAATCAGGGTGTTCAAATTGCAAAAGCGATGCATAAGAGTTATCAATAAAGCATGGTTCCTGGATAGTTGTGTACCACTCTTCAAATCCTGTAAAATCTTGTCATTACCTTGCATGTACATTAGGGAAGTGTGCCTTTTTGTAAAAAATAACATGAACTATTTCAACAACTACATAGACGTCCGCTCTCGGCAGAAAAGAGGCATATTCTCAGATCTGATCTTCCAACCTCGCTGCCAGAAAGACATTTATAAAAGGAATGTCTATAATTTGTGTATTTCTTTTTACAATATTTTACCCCGCGACCTTAAATCATTAGAAGGCAATAATTTTAAGAGAGAATTATTTGACTGGCTTCTCCATCATTGTTTTTATAATGAAAAAGAATATAAGGATTACTGTGCTAAATCTAGATATAAGTGACATTTTGATCATATTATAATTAATTTTTATACCGTAGTTGACTTAACATTTGCACGTCTGCTTGCAGACTGAATACATGTTCTATTATTATCTTAACATCTTTATGTATTGTATTCTGGCAAATAAATGATTTTATCTTTATCTTTATCTTTAGAAAGCAAAGTTATTGAAATATGCAACAATAATTCAAAATAATGGAATTATAGTTTTATTTACATTATTTTAGTAATTTAAATATTTTTTTGCAATACTTAAGGTTTTTGCGATATAATTACAAACAAGAGCTTAGCTATAACCCTGCTTATTCACAATCTGAGTCTATTCATATAAAATTCAAACACCTGACTGACTGGACTATACAATGCATAGGCCTTAACGCTGATCCCAAGGTCTCATTCAATGTTAGGTGTAGGGCTCCACTAAGAAAGGTCTTTTTTTAATCCCACGGGATCGATACCTACGCGAGCGACTGCGAGACACAGCTAGTAGACAGCTGAGACACAGCATATAAAAATCATCAAACATTATAAGAACAACTACAAAAAGGTTTTTTTATATGTTTGTGGATTTTAAAGCAGTCGGAGTATGTTTTATTCACAATTTTTTTTTTTTGAGCGACAAAATTACTCAAAAAAGGGCATGGTTCGGCTTTATAACCTCAATCTGCCTACGACTGTGGCCCTGTAGAGTTCATGAAGCTGTTTTATTTAATTAAACAGTAATGCACTTAGCTGGAAACAGTCTCAGCTAAAGTATTTTCGTTCATCTGTCACAGGGTCACTAAATAAGCAACTTTTACTCAGAGCGCGCCATTTTAATGAGAAATAATGAAGTTCCCGACCCTACCGATGTTTTGTTAGGTTAAGAGCCTTATTTGTATTAGTTAGTACCTATGTGTTTTATATATTTTACTGGTTATTTTTTACTTCTAATTTACTTTGTTTCTCAAATGTTGTAAAACTGGTAACTTCGATATCGTCCGCTAGGGGCGCTTTTTGAGTTTCCATACAAAATACGCGTTAACTTAACCATCACGTTAGCGTTTTTTTTAGGAAAAACCTCACACTAAGAGTATAGTATTGGAGCGGTGTTAGTCTAGTTGTGGATAGCCCGACTTTCATTCAAAGGGTCCTGGGTTCCAATTCAATGTCTTTATTTTTTAATAAAAAGTTATGTGTGCTAATAATATCGCTCTTACGATGAAGGAAAACTGACATGTCATTTTTTGAAAGATCATTTTTTTAAAGTTGTTTTTATTTTTTTTTATTAATAGGCCAGGTATTTGATCTGTTTCTAATTTTATTTTTTTCTAGCTGAACGACAACGCGGCGACTTCGCGACGACTTATAAGACATCATGGTAGGGAGGAATGTCTAACGCTAATATGTTTAATCTCAACCATTAATTTGTATATTATCTAGCGCTGTAATATTTTATCCTGTCATCTATCGGTATAATTACGCGATCGTTAATAAGCCGTAACATTGGGGCCATATAATCAATGTAAATATAAATCTTTGCGAAATGAAAAATGGACATGAAATAACCGCATATTTTTGCCTTTAAATACACCATAAAAACGCCATAACTTGTAAGCAAGCACTAGCCCCACGGCCTGTCAAAGAAGATAGTAGAAATATGAATAACGAGCTATTTAATGAGTGCTTTAACGCTTTCAATGTGCTTTATGAATAATGAAATTTGTTACTTATTCCGTTCTTATGTTCCGGGCTTAGAACTTAATAATCTTTATGAGTCGCGCGTTAACATTTTTGAAATGTGGTCGTATTCTTTTCATGCGCAGTTGTATTGTTTTGACCATATTACTGTTGCATCGATATTTGTCGAGATTTAAATAATTCTTACCATTTTCTCTCGTCCAGTAATTGATGGCTTTCGGTGAAGCCTCAACATGGCACTGCAACGTAACGTCAGTGCCGGTCGGAGCCCCGACTAACTGATTTGGCACTTGAACTAGTGGATGAACTGGAACAAACGAAACACTGTTATTATATTAAGCTAATGAGTTGGTAGTTTTAAGTTGAATTTTCTGTGAGCATTTGACACTAAAGTACCAAATGGTAAGTGACGATGTGGTGTAGAATAACTTATCAGGTTTATTGGTCATGAGCACAGATGAGTACATATATGTTAAATGTCATTGGAATGGATTAGGTATGACCCCAAAGACAATAAAGATTTTTATTTGTTTAATTGACTGTTCATAAGTTTTTCCCCCTTACGAAACGGCAAGAACTAAAACATCTCAAAATATCTAAGTTAAATAAGTAGGTAAACATCGGCCAATCACAAAGAGTCTTAAGTATAGCTGATAGGTAATGCAATGACTAATCACAAAGTTTGATTACTACCTCACATCCCGCCCGCAACGATGAGTTATGTTTTGTAGAATCGCTGAGCGGTATGAGTGGTTTGACCCATACAACATATAGATGCACCAAAATGTGTGTGTGGAACAAGGCGAATACAACTGTACCTGTATATCTATGTATATTATTTGTAAATAAATGCCTACATAATATAGACAAAGCCAGAGATAAACAATAATGGACAGCTTAACATAAATACTTGATTCCAGCGGGATCCGAATCTGCAACCATCTATGTCGCAGTTGGTTATTCGCCACAGCGATCGAAAGTTTTTATTTGAAATTAACTATAACCCTGATTAGTAAAAAAGTATCAGGTTTCCAAAGTACTTCAACAAACAACAAAAAATAACTTTCTCCGGCAATATCAGCGTGAAAGCGGTAAAACCACTGGCCCAGTTCACGAAGTCTTTTAATAACAAATAATTTAAACATTGCGAACTGGAAGATTGTCCAAAACTGCATATTTACACAGTTCATTTCCACTTGCGAGCAGGAAGCTGTAACTTGAAATAGGAATCCTGTTTTAATGTACCTACATACCTGGAATATTTATTTTAGACGGAAATTCCGTTTCTGCGTTTGCTACGTGCATTTCTCAATTATATTTTGTAATTATTTATGTTCTATGTTATACTGAAATGTAAAATTTATGCAAAATGAAATAATGAGCTTAGACGACAACATCATTATTATGTGGAATTTTTAACTGACAAGATTATCTCCACAACTAAATTGGGTATTGTTGTTGCCATGTTTAGGTTTATTTATTGTTCGAGAGAATTAAAAAAGTCGAATTTTATTTAAATTATTCTAGGAGACACAAAATATTTGTTCGTAAGTGTAGACGAATTTTACTTGCATAACATTATATTTATGCCTGCATTCGTCCAATTCTATGGGCATGCTGAGCCTTTTGTATCTTGGCTTGAAATGCTTTTATTTAAATATTTCTCTATCTTGTTTTTAGCAAAGTGTTTTCGTAAATATAGTGTTTTTAAGATAAACTCTGTTATAATAAAAGTTAAAATTAAAACGAAGTCACACAAATAGCGAGTGATCTTAAAGGGGTTATTGTTTTACTTTTTGAGGCTCAGATTCTAAATAATAATTCTATAAATTTCTAAATGTAAGCAGAGCTTAGTTTTAGGAACTTTATATTACAAATTTTTACTTATTACTTTTTTTTCAATATCGAAAACCGTGCCTTATGTGTGTATTACATATACCTCGGATTTTACAATACAATTTTTATAGGAATTTAAAACTAATTAATCAATATGATAATTATTATTCGAGATAATTAAACAGTAATTTAACCGAAAGCCTATTACAACGTGGTATGTAAAACAGAACGCTCAGATAAAGTGGTTTTCAACCTGAATTCAGATCTCCGATCATGAATTAATAGCTCTGTTGAATTATTAGCGTCTATACTTTAGTATCAGATTCACCGTTCAATGAGAGTCTATTTAATTAAGAGGAGTTAACAAACTTTGTGTTAATTTTCCTCACAACTACCTGAGTAGGTGCTCGTAGTTGGACTCGAACTAGTGCATATGGTTGTCAAATATTGATGCGGCGGGCGGTATCTACATACACATTGGCACACTTTTGTTTGATCTAGTTGCGCCTCACGCAGATACCTGCAGTTGCAAATTACATTTTATTAAAAATCCCTTGCAACAATGTTATAAAGTTATAAGGAATTTAAAGGTAAGGACTCTTTCGACCCTGTTTTAAGCGAATGTCAATTTACGTAGTTTTTACCCTAGTTTACCTAATGAACTCTCTATGTTTCATAGTCCTGCCTATGTCTTATCCTAGTATTAGAACTGTAGGGTAACCTGTTGTACTGTTAACCCACTTCCACTAAGGCTCTTTTTAAAAGAAATCATACTTTGCGCTTTCTTTTTCCAAAACTAGTAATACAGTTTCATGGGTCATGTAAGTATTGTTACATACAACTAAGTTTCAAAAATGATGTCGCGCGCGTTTGACCAGTGGAAGACTAAAATGATTTTTGAGGTGAAAAGTATTTTTTTTAGTTTAAATCTTTAGTAAATAACTTGTTACTCTTTTTAAAAAGTGAAGTAACTTTTAGCGTGTGCGTTTAAGAACTTATTTGGCCTTGCAATTCAGCATTAAACTGTTTTTCATTCAATAACCTTTCAATAAATTCAAATTCAAAATTCAAGTTTTTTTTTTTCAAATTTCACTAGGTTTCACAGATCAGCCAAATAAGACTAAGCCAAGCCGTAGGCGAGGAACGGTGTTTCCCCCTGCACTTAGGGAACCGCGTGTCACGGCTATTATTTTAAGGATGAAACTGACTGAATTAGCTGCGGTTGACTTCTGCAAGAAATTAAACCTGGGTTCTGTCGAACGCCCGCTCTGTGTATGACTTGCATTTCTTCACTCGTAATTTGGGATGTTTTACTTTGTCTATTGAAAAACAAAAAAGATAACACTTCCTTGGGCAGTCGTGTACAAACAATATACCTATACAATCTATATGATTATAATAAAGGAAGTGAGAACAAAAAGTCTATACTTAAAAATGAACCCGAGCAATTAACGAAAAAGTCGGCTATGCACTATTTCTACGCAGACGAAGTAGCGAGTAACAGCTAGTTTCAAAAATAAACAATGAGATAATTAGAAAACGGAGGTGCCTCTCGTTTCGGATCGTTTCTAGTACAAAAGTATTGCATCGCCATTTAGCGTAACAATGCGACTAGTAATAATGCGGTTTATTTTAATAAATGTAGTTATAATTTATCTCACACTTTCAGCATTTTTTCTTTTTTAACAATCTTCTCGTGATATAAGCAAACTCAATAAAAAAAAACAACAAAATCTAGCCGTTCAGGCGTGATGCTGTGACCACGCGAAATATTTATTTTATTTATAATAGGGATTTATTTTTATATTTATGTTATAACTTACTTTCTCCGTCCGCCGTTTCACCCGCATAAGTCCCGATTTCCACAGAAATAATATTAGGATGTGTTTATACATAAAATATCAACTTTCCTATTGAATCACTATAACCTACTAAAAAAACCGCATCAAAACCCGTTGCAAATGTTTAAAGATCTAAACATACATACAAACAAACAGCAGGAAGTAAATTTGTTTTATACTATGTAAGATGAATTATATTATTTTGTTCTGTAAGAAGATAATATAGTTTTATTTTTTATTAAAATTTATTTTGTTTCCTACAATAAAATTGTATTTTTCTAATGTAAAAAAAATAGTAACACTAAAACAAAAACTAAATCATTCACGGCCAAAAATACAATACGTTAGATTTATGATAGATTTATTCCCGAATGCAGCTTATGAAGTGAAATATGTGATATGACCGTTTTAATCTTCAAAATTGTGCACGCTTCACGTTTATAAAGTTACGTTTATAAAACTAAGTAGAACTTGAATATTATATCCTTTGGTATCCAAAGATAAGAATAATTCAATTCGTTATCTACTGCGATACGAGAAAAGAAACGGCAAAATTAAAGCGACAGGTTGTTTCTTTTAACACGGATTATATTTCAAAGTAAACAATCGCACCGGCATCGGCATCCCAAAAGCCTATTCAGGGTGAATTAAGGAAAAAGGAATTTTCTCCCACGACCTAAGATCGGAGCTTATTTGCGGTTATTCTCTTTGACCGTCGTTAAGTTCCTTCGGACGGCTTTTACGAGTTAGAGTGGCCAATTTACCCAACAAAATCTGAACGATCAGAATTTTTGTACTAATTAATAACTCTAAGGAGCAACATAGGTTTGCCTTTTGATCTTATGATGTTAAATTGTTAAAAGCCACTTGTCATGCTAAAGTAAAATTACATTAATTCAAAGACTAATAAATAGCTAATATTCGATTGATTCAATCCTCAGTTCATAATTTAAAAGACGTGATTAAGCAATCCCTAACTCTATAAGTAGATAGGGATTCTCAACAGCAATCAAAAGTTACGGCGAGTTTTCTCGGGAAGGATTCCGCGCGGAATTCTTGAACTGACAGTTTGATTAACCGAGCGGCGCACACGCTTTCGGATTTCTTGGCGTTTTGTAGCTATTACCTGATGGTAGTTGACTTTGGTATTTTGTTTTACAAAACTAGCTTTATAGGTACCGCCACCAGTGTTTACATTTGAAAAATAAAACTTCGTTACACAACAAAATACACATTAGCAAATACGAAATTAATCAGCGAGTATAAATGCTCTGTAAAACACATCTTGTTGAGTAATTACAAAGCTCTCGGAATCTCTTTCGAATTTATCGGAATTTATTCAACTTTCAGTGTCGTTTTTTTTTTCAAAACGTAATTTACTGACTTTTATCTGAGATCAACAAAAAGAAATACGTCGCATTACGAAGCAGTTGCGGGTGCAAATGAATTACTTCACTTCAGTCGAGTCGTTGTAAAAAGTATTTTTATGTTCTCAGAGACCGCGTCGCGACGTGGTTCGGCCGCCGTCCGCCCTGCCCGCCGTGTTATCATTCGTTTTCGGGGGGTGGAAATTTAAATTAAATATTTGAGAGCGTTAATTTTGTCTCCTCATCGAGCGAACGCGACGCATTCTTTGTGAAGTAATTAAACTGAGTGGAAGGGTTTCAGACGGCAGTAGTTTGTTTGTTCGCTTGAAATTGCGTTTCCTATGAAGAGAATTTCTCTTCGCCGTTGTCAAGAGAGATGTCGACTCGCATTTGTTTTACTGTTATAAGACGAACATTATGTGGATCATTGTCAGCGTTGTTTTAATTGTGGGTACGTAATGGATCAATGTAAGCTTGATGCTTAAATGTGTTTGTCGCCCTAATTTTGTATGCAAATTGGTTTCAAAGAGTTGTTGCTGGGATTTTGTACCGATATAAATATATAGTGTCCAATCAGACTAGTGTTTGCATTCGAACTGCCAATAACAGAATGCAAATACCTACCTAGGGCAGTCTGAACACTCTGCGAAACTAACAAAAACAAACTTTGAAAACTTTTTACTATAAAAAGTACAGGTTTGCTCCGTTTAAAATGAAAAATACATACCTGTGTATGTATGCTAAAACATCCTATTAATATTATAAATGCGAAATTATAGATGTTTGTTTATGTTACAGTCACGCTAAAACTACTGAACCGATTGCGATGAAACTTGGTATGCAGATAGCTGAAGATCTGGATCAAAACATAAGCATTTTTATAACGGGATCGGGATTTACGCGGCTAAAACCGCGGGGCGCAGCTAGTATTTAAAAATTTATATTTGGCCCTACGTGTCTGTCTATTTAAAAAATCTTAACATTTTTGACGTTTTATATGATGGAAGGGCTTTTTAAATTTATTTCTGTTTGCAAATTCGCTTGTGTAAAAATTGATGGATTACCTTTATAAATATTTTATACTTGAGTTGAGTATACCTACCGTGTTAACATACCGTGAAACGATGGAATAGAAAAGATGTCAGTTGGTAAAAGTAAATCAAACTTTCAGACTGTCGGTCGTCGTTGATAAAATATTAAATTGAAAGTATACATATTATTGGGTAAACGAAGCGTGTATAAGACGTCCACCGACGCGATGATCTGGTTAATCAGGGTGATCTGGTTAAGACTGCGGGCCAGCGATGGATGCAGGTTGCTTCCAACCGCCTTGGCTGGGAATCGATGAGGGAGCCCCATGTTCAACAGTGATGTGATGATAACAATATGATTTAAAAAAAACAGAGCTAATGGCCCTTTTAAAATAGTTAAAACAAAACATCAAATAATAAAATAAAAAAAAACAACTTAAAAAAAAACCTTTTTTGATTGTTTATGGTTTCTTAAAATAGTCGGGGTATTTTTCATACAAAATTTTATGTAATTTTTTGAGCGACAAAAGGGCAATAAAACAATGAGAAACGGTCATAGTCAGGGCCTTCATTTCGACATTTTACCGTGTGTGTGTAGGTACATGATTTTCGTAGTAATTATATTAACTATAAGTGCATCGCAACGCAACGCAATGTTGAATTTTTTAATAAGTAGTTTTCATTGTAGGTACAAAATCATTGCCTCATTTTCCAATCACCAAAATGAATAGACTGCCCGACTTCATCAACAAAAGGTAGGTAAGTAAACAAGAACATAGGTACCTAACAAAAAGCGTTTCCGATCAAATTTTGGAATTCATGGACTGATTTGTAGTATCCCCAAATGCATAACACTATCCATGCAAATGGAAATTCTCCGCACCTGTGTATCTACGGCGTACTATAATTTCGGAACACTGATTTCGCGATCTGCGTGCGAATACGGCCGCATCGCGTCAGATACATATCGGATTAATTTTTCAGAGTGCTTCGGTGCTTCTACAAAGTATTTCATGTCTGTTACAAAATATGTTAATTGGATATTTTCGATTGATTTTTTGTTACTTAATTAGTGAGTTCGATAACGTTTTTATGGGACATCGAACATTCATTTTTATATAGACAGTGCTATTAAATTATTAAGTGCTTATCTATTGTGTTATTAAATACATTTTGCAAGACTTAGGATACTCGATCGGTTCTATAACCACGGTTTTACTATCCACAAACCAAAATATTGCGAAAACAGAAGAGAAATCTGAACTATTCACAAGATGGACCGTCAAGCGGAACTGCTCTTGTTCCGATGCGTAGGCTAGTGCAGCTTCTAAGAAAGACAGGTTGTACCTACTCGATTAAGTGACGTGTTTCTATTTGAATCTTGCCCAACAAGTCACGAGTCTCTCATCCTCTAAGAGAGTGTGTTACACCTTAGACCACATGATCTCTTAAGTATAGTACTAAAGTACTAGTTAAAATCAAAATAGTTTATTTTGTTTAGATTCTTGTACAACAATAAAGGCACATGATCATTTGGCTACGTCTAGTGAAATAGCCATTTTATCCTCCTAATATTATAAAGCTGAAAGTTTGTAAGTATCTTTGTATGTTTGTTACTCAATCACGAAGCTGCTAAACCGATTCCTATGAAACTTTGAATATAGACAGTTGGAGACCTGAAGTAACGCATAAGGTACTCATTACCCCGATATTCCAACGGGAACGGGACTTAAGGCGGGCAAAATCGTGGGGCGCAGCTAGTGCTATACAATCATTAACAAACGTTTTTATTTCAGATTTTACTAAACCGCAATTTCCGTAATGAAATACTTAGTATGTACAGCACGTTGTCACCAACACTCCATAACAAGCCTCTACATCCGAAAAGCTCGGAAATAGAAAATAAACCACACCCTAAACTAAATTCCTTAGTAACTTTTACTAAACGCTTTCGCCGAAACCTAGTTGAGATGCAAGTCACGCGTCTGAGATGATACGTGATAACACGAAAATCTTCCAATTGCTTACGTGTTCGAGTCATGTCTGTCCCGCCGGTTCCCTTAGTTACTCGACTAACCAACTGAGTAAGTAACTCCTGGTTATAAATTAGCCCCACGATCTTCTGATAAGTGAACTCGGTAATGCTTTTTGCCGGTGCTTTAGGCAGGTGAGTATACTTTATCGATGATTGAATTTGAAACGTGATCTGGATGCGTAATCGGTCTTTTGTTTCGACGCCGGTTTCATTTAAGAGCTAGATAATGTTGCTGATTTGCTTGTAATATTTGATATTAAGGTTGAATATTTTCTTGGAAATTGATCACAGCTTTGAGGAAAATATCAAACATTCTTATCAAAAAAAATCTTTTTAACCGACTTTTAAAAATACGGAGTAGCTTCTCAATTCGGTTGCTTATCGTGGTTGATTTTATGAATAGTGACTAGCTGGAAGAAAAACAGATGATATTATATAAGTTTCGTGTTGACTACGAAAACGAATTTATACCAGGTTTTCGAAATTGATATGCGAGTTTGACCGCCCCAAGTTGTGATCATTTTGTAAGAGGCGCAGTAGTGTAAGACACAGAACATACCAAATTGACAGGAAGACGGGAGTAATACGAATTCCGATCTATCGACCTTAGAAGCTGCATCAACCCCAGCCGTCTTCCATAGAAACTGGGCCTCTATTTTAATTCTACGAGCGAACGAGAAAAAAATAAAAACAGAAAAACAAACAATCATCTATTTTTTAAACCACTTACGCCACTTCGTGCGATTTAATTACCTCGATTTCTACCGATTTTCGTTCGTATTGTAAAAAAAATATGTTAATCGCACGACCATAACGAGTGATATCAACCACTCGTCGCAGGAGACCGTTATCGTAGAAATCAGCAGATATCGAATTATTTAAAATAGCCTTAAGTGGAACGAGCGATTCAAAAATAAGGCTCCAGGCTGCCTTCAACCGAATCCTATGGGCATCAATGAAGGAGGCCAATGCCAAGCAGTGAACATCATACGGTTAATATGATGATGATGATGATAATTGCCGTTTCTTTTTTCTGGATGACAGTTTTTTTTTTTCGTTCATTCGTTGGTAGAATTAAAGCTTCGGAAGAGTCACTTTGGCGAAACCATTTAGACTGGGTGGTAGATTAAATAACATAAAGTTACTTACAATGGACATGAAGCATAATTCTTTTGCTCACTGAAGGTGGTACTCCATTCGCTGCGATGCAGAGGTAAGCCCCCATTTCCGATCGCGTTACTTTAGTTAAATTCACCACTTCTCCCTCTAGTGAAATCACTGAAACAAACAAAAATGTTAATGTAAATAAGAAGTTATTAACTTTAGTATTAAACCGTTTATGTTGCGGCTTTATGTTTCTCGGAGATACTATTGTTTTCAAATAAAAAAAAACATTGAAAAAAAAAAGAATATTGAATTGCATATCACACATCGCCATCTAGTTTTCAAACTAATCAACTAGGCTTGCAATATGATTGGATTGGAAATACATTATAATACTAGACCCCTAACTAGGAAAAATAAATAAAAACAACATTTTTGTTTTCTATAGTCTTAAGTAAAAAAAATCTATTTTTTTATTTTAAGTGCTTAAGCCTGCACTGAGCGTTCATAGAAATATTTTAGAGGAAAAATACATCTACAAAAACACAACGCACGTTCGACGCTGAGCGGGATTCGAACCAACAACAATAACAAAAGGTTTTACCTTTTGTTGTTGGTTTGAATTCCGTAAAGGTTTAGGTACAAATAAATATTTGTATTATGTCAAAAGCCACTTTTTTAATTAATTATTTAACTTTCTAACTAATTAATATTTCGTAAATTTGTTTTTATTGCTCAAGGCATTCGCCGCAAGTGAATTTTTGAAGATGAATTTTTCCTTTAAAAATATTTCTAACTAATGACTAACATGGCCTTAACTTTGAACCGCTCAATAGTTAACGCAATAAGACCAAAATCTACCGTGTTATTTGAAATTGACTAACGAGAACAGTTTGCGTTCACTTAGTCTAGTGCTTACTTTGGCATCAGCAATAACTGTTAGAAGGTGAAAAGTTGACGGTTTGGTAAACAAGTACCGAGTGGTTCCAAACCACCCTGACACCTCAAATGGCACCTGAGTACGTTTACAGCCATTATTCAAACAAGAGGATAAAAAGCTGGGGCAATATTTTCCGAAGGAACTGTAGGGTGATGGTTTAAAGTGTAGAGCTCTCGGCCGGGACGACGACGACAACGCTTCGTTAGCAAACAACGATGCAACAGGGAAATCCGTAGAGTCGAAGTTTTGTTTTGAGTTTTTAAGATGACGAATTAAAGGTGTGTGTTCGCGCAGCGGAATGTTGTTGAATTTAAAGATTTGAATTATGCAGATATTTAGTGTATGACGTCGTATAATTGTGTGTGGTAGAAAAAAATTTGTGCACGCAGCCATTGTGGAGAAATTCACCAAAAACTGTTTCCGCTGGGCGAACGTTGTCCTGGCGGAACTTTTTTTAATCCATTAACTTTAGAAGAAAAGAGATGTGTCCAAAAATTAGTGTGTATTTGTGTGTAATTGTGTATGTATGAATAAAATTAGTGCATGCATAAACTTCGGAGAAATTCAAGTTTCCGCTACGCGAACGTTTGGCCATTTCCTAGTTTTCATATAAAGCGCTTACATAGAGAGCTGTAGATTTTTACATACGTTGTTTTGAATTTGTTTAGAAAACAGATTTTAAAAAAATCGTAGGGCTTAAAAGATAAAAATATAAACGTAATATATATAAATAAATAGGCCGCTTTTTTGTAGCCATCCGAACTTGGTCGGGTTATATAGGTTTTCGATGCTTCGTCAGTATTATAATTGTTTTTCTTTAATTACTGAATTTCATGACATGAAATTTTGCATGTGAATAGTTGAATGAATACACTAATTATTGGCATACATTTTACCATGCAATTCCTTTAGAACGACGTGATATTTGACTGCTTTGTAAACAGTGATCTATTCATGGTAATTTGTCCTATAACTCTTTAAGTACTAACGGAGCATTATTGATACTTGGCAACATGTTGCGGACTCTTATAAGGTTTGTATAAACGTGAAAATCTAGACCCCAAAGTGCATACTTTAAGAACTAAGGCCTAATAAGCGTATTTACGTTTATATTTTTATCTTTTAAGCCCTACGATTTTTTTAAAATCTGTTTTCTAAACAAATTCAAAACAACGTATGTAAAAATCTACAGCTCTCTATGTAAGCGCTTTATATGAAAACTAGGAAATGGCCAAACGTTCGCGTAGCGGAAACTTGAATTTCTCCGAAGTTTATGCATGCACTAATTTTATTCATACATACACAATTACACACAAATACACACTAATTTTTGGACACATCTCTTTCCTTCTAAAGTTAATGGATTAAAAAAAGTTCCGCCAGGACAACGTTCGCCCAGCGGAAACAGTTTTTGGTGAATTTCTCCACAATGGCTGCGTGCACAAATTTTTTTCTACCACACACAATTATACGACGTCATACACAAAATATCTGCATAATTCAAATTTTTAAATTCAACAACATTCCGCTGCGCGAACACACACGAATTAAAGAAAGTGTATATTTGGATGTCAATATATCTAAGTAGTAATTACCAACCCTACATAAACCATATTTCAGTATTTAATTTATCATTCGTTTTCCTTCATTTTGGTAGTTTTGTTTAAAAGTAAATACCTATTCGTTACTTTAGGTATAACAAAAAAAAAACAAGTAAGAACATAGATTTTCATTTATCAAAGAAACGGCATATATTTGAATATTGGTTTATCTTGAATTGATTAGTAGTAATTTGCACTTTCTATTGGTAATATAGTTTTACTTTGCAAATTTGCAATTAAATTTACTAGCTGCGCCCCCCGGTTTTACCAGCGTAAGTCCCGTTCCCGCGGGAATATCGTCATAAAGCCTATGTGTTGTTCCCGGTATTCAGCTACCTATATTCTAAGTTTCATCGTAATCGGTTTAGTAGTTTTTGCGTGAAAGAGTAATAAAGTCACATCCAAACTTTCGCGTTTATAATATTAGTAAGATATTTAACTGAGAAATACGGTTTTGGCGTTTAGGATGTCGCACCTCGAGATAGCTAGCTTTATAGTTTTTCAATGCTCAACCTTAAGACATTAATACTCATGGTATGTTTCTCACCTATATTTTTAAAGACCGTTAACTTAAACGGTGATTAAACCAAGGGTAAAGTCTCACTTTATTATGAATTAGTCTAAATAAAATAAACATCTTCAGACAGGTGTTGATACCAGTTTAACATTGGATTATACAAACTTTTGTTTCCGTCCAGTATGGACAAAGCAGTAAGGCAGTATGGGTATTTAGCAAGGGCAAATAAAAACATGTCGCGCCTAAACTAGTAGAGTAGTTTGATTTTAAGTTTGACGGTGAATGTGGTGTACCAGAATTAGTGCAAAGCGTGACACCCTAAGAAAGTTTCGTAGCACAACTGACATAAAACCGAAACATTTTAATACAAATTTAGATTTTGTAAAATCACAGCTCCATAACTTGTTGTTCCTTCTTCAAAGAGGGCTGTTGAATAAACTTGGCCTGTCGATGTGTCATAAGCCAAGTGACACTTGAACTCTACGGACTCTCCATAGATATCTATACCAATGAAATATTGGAAACTACTTCAAAGTACTTGCACATTTCTGTTGTAAACAATATTAGGTAGGTAGTATTTTTAAGAAAATATTTAAATCGGTTTGGTATTTATTTTACAAGTTCACCTCTTCAATGAACGTCCTTCTCAAAATAAACTATGAATGAATGACTGAATAAATTCTTTATTATACACCAAATATAATTACAATAAGTAGATACAAAAAAAAACATACACAACTTAGACAAGGGTGGCTCAAGCGGCCTTATCGCTCAAAGTGATCTCTTCCAGGCAACCTTTTGATGGACAAGAAGTCAAGATAGGTGAAAAGTAGGCGAACTATGTTAGTTTAGCTTAGCTTGGCGTAGTTAACCCAGCTTCATTCTCTTAGAAGCGATCGATCGCTATAGAGCTTTTTAGTATGAAAGTTGGCGAGCTAACCTGAACTAACTTAATTTAACTGGCAGTGGACGTTCCGCTTTATTTCTAGTTGTATTTAAAAGTGATTGACTGCTTGGTGGCTTTTCAAAAGTAATATAATAGTAACAGAACATCACAGAACATTCTGTTGTTTTAAACGTTATTTCTTATTAATAATCACTTAATTTATTCTATGGTTTTGGCGATTTTGCATAATAAAACACTATAAGCGGTAGTTTACTGCAACTTTTTAGAATGTTAAAATAGACAAATTACATCTCAGTCAACCTTGAAAAGCGAACTGCAAAGTTGGCGAAAGCTCGGTTCGTTTAAAACCATAAATAAAAACGCGATTCAACCGGATAAATAAAGTGTTTTAATAATCACTTGACAAATAAAGGAACACAACTTTGGTTTTTGAACTAATCCATAAGTTATAAAACATTTATTGAGGGGTAATTCCCGATGGACACACATAGCGTCTTAGGTACTTGACAAGGTAAAAGAATTTCTTTGAGATTTTATAAAACAAGTATTTCGGATTGGACGCAAAACCAAACAAACAAACTTAGTAAGTTTTTGTTGTGTTTGTGCGATTATGATCGTGTATGATTTACAATATTCTAACTTTGTATCTATTTTATAATTGCTAAATGAGTGTTTGACCACTTTGTTACATGATGCGCTAGCCTACTTATCGGATCATTGACGATAGATGGCAAAAACGACAAATGGTAACTCGATTTAAAATCAAGTTTATATTAAACTATTTTTTTAGTTTAAATCCTGTCCCTTTTTTTGCAACACCCTACGACATTTCAAGGTCTTTCTAGACTTTATGCTCACGGATAGACGGGTAGTTGTACTTTATATTATTTTGAGGGTTTGCAATGCTAACGTCTGTAGGATTTAGCCCTAGAACTAATTTTGGAGAGTATGCTATTGAATTGTACAACCTAGTAACCCATCCCATAGTAGTCCATTTTAACGCCGGACATCCAGGCATAGAAAATGCGACATCGTGATATGGTGGAAGTCCCCGAGACCCGCACTAAGCGTATCGTTTCGACATTTCTCATTTCTCAACAAGAGAAAATGGAATCAGCTCGCTGAGAGTGTATTTCCAAGCGAGTACAATTTAGAAGGGTCTCCAAAACACGTGGTACCTTCAGCGTGCTTCAACTTAGAATGCATCTACATTTACGATCAGATATGTGATACTCAAACGCTAAATTATACGGAATAATAATTTTCATTATTGAAAGTTTGCTGAATGAGAAAGTGATTTCAAGTGCTCCATCAATCAGTTAGTACAGTCTTTACAGGCCGATTATTTTTGGTAGAAGTCCAAAAATGAGTAATTTATTGCATTCTGGGATACAATCCTCAAGATCTTCACCAATTTTTTATGGAATTATCTGGGGGCTCCCACAATTCCATTAAAAAAAGAACCATTTCAATCGGTCAAGCCATCTTCGAGTAATCGGTGGACAAACATAAAAAAATAATATACGCGCCGAATTGAGAATCTCCTTCTTTTTTGAAGTTGGTTAAAAATAAGAATATATTATCAACATCGCCAAAACCGAAAATAAATCCGTTTAAAAATTCTAATTTAAGCAACCAGATTTATTCAATGATGAACCTATTAAATATAATCTGTTCTTACAAAACGCGATATCAAGCCTTATTTAAAGTAAATACTTTTCTAATCATCTTAACTTCTGTAAATTAATTTCACGGAAATGACTTTCCTGAAAGTAAAATTTAACCAAAGTTTATGAAAAGACAACTAAGTCTATGGACCCGTACTTCAGTAAAGTATCATCAAGTATAATGGAAAGGCAACATTTTCTCATCGTTTCTTGTTCAATGTTTTTAATTAAGAGTTCGGGACGTGTCGTTTGAACTTACAATTCGTATAGGTGATGGGTCTGGAAAGAACGTTCTTGTTGTATGAACAGATGAATTATAGATAGATAGATATATAGATTAACTCCTTATTGTACCAAATAATTACAAACCAAGAATTTACTGGTGTTAAAATCGACAAAATAAAAACAATTAAAAGTAACCATAAAAAATACAAATAAATAAACATATTTTTACCAAAAATTCAAAAATTAAATGAAACTTAAAACTGATCCAAATATAGGTAGGTACAAGGGTCGGCGTTATCGCTAAAAGCGATTTCCTCCAGTTAACCTTTGCTGCTGTTTATGTATGCTTGAGCTCAGTTCGTCCCACCATTGGATGCCGAGCTCACGCAGCCAAATACAACATACATATTTAATCTACCTACTCATACATACACCCAAGATCGAGCGGTCATCGTGAGCAAACACCTACATACTTTTAAAAAGTTAGGCTAGTCTAAATCCACAAAAATAGACAAAATCTAGTAGGTCCTTTGTATTTTTGTAAATCGTTTTTTTAAATAATAAGAATTTTATTACCTTTCTAAACAATGTGCACCTTAAATTTCCATTTATTTATTAAATTAACGAATTATATAAAACAGCTTTTACAATTGATTAATTACTTAGATCAGGCCATTATTCAATATATCCGAAGCCGATCCGATGGGGTGACTTACCGATGGTTATTAACAAGTTCACGATAAAGTAGTTAGGATATTCAACTCGTATCTATTTCAAACTTAGTCGAGTTGATGAAAAGCTTCGAATTGAAGTTAATTTGCATCAGTCTACGGCTAAGTTTCAGCCATTCACTCGCTTATCTGCATAATTTGCTGTAGAACATGAAACAAATAGGTGCCCGACGACGCGACGTTGTCACAGCTCACATGTTTTATGCGCAACAATAAAGGGCAGATTTTGAATAATGCCCCTTTGTTGTTACCACTGTTTTCTGTCGTCATTGTAATTATCATTGTTTGCGTCAACCCGCCCCGCTCTCGAATTAACTCAGAATTATTCTAAATCTCTTTTGTCATGATCCTTTTACTTAACAAGCATTATCCACAATCGGGTTGTAATACCCATCACTATCAATTAATTTGCTTGATATATTTAACATCATATTATATTATGCCTTATTGGCTAATATATTCATCGACATTGGCTATTACGGAAAGCTTCTGTTACGAGTATGTTGATAATCGAACCAAATTGCTGTTTGGGATGTACGTATATCGTCTAACGTATTAACACTCAAGTATCTCAGACCAACGCAGAACAATGGCGAAATTAATAACTTGAGATAAGTACCTACTGCTAATAATGTAGAGCTTGAATGATGAATACAGTCTTAAGTTACCTAGTAGTAAGTTTAAAGTATCTCTGAACATTATTAAAAACTATAAGTATTTGTGGAGTACGTCAAGAACTTTGCTCATTGGAATATTTCCGAAGAAACATTGGCCTACGTAATGAATACCTTGTATTGTTTCCTGCTCAGATTTATGGAGGTAACTTGTAACGGCTTCTTTAATTAGACTTCTTCACTTAAATTGATGATTGTTATTGATGTTAGTTAATTTAAAATTGGTTCAAGCGGGGTGACTTGATATCTACTTCATTAACTTAATTTGTAGAACGAGTACTGCGGTGTTGCTTTATATTCTTCGAAATAAACTAGCTTTTCTAGAGA
The DNA here is from genome assembly GCA_949358125.1 of Idaea dimidiata. Classification (NCBI taxonomy): domain Eukaryota; kingdom Metazoa; phylum Arthropoda; class Insecta; order Lepidoptera; family Geometridae; genus Idaea; species Idaea dimidiata. The sequence continues at coordinate 7,937,714 of OX442336.1, read as the reverse complement.
GTCGTCGCATCATTTTAATTAAGCACACTAGAGTTTCGTTTTATCACATCCATGTGATTAAACATCTGAGTTCAAGTAAAACGAATAATATAGTGTAGTGAATTTGAAACTGCGCTCCAATCTTGGCCTGTATTGAAGTGCTTGGTTCGTTGTGAAAGTCATTACCGGTAGTACTTTGTTAGCTTAATGAATTGACTGATGGCTAGAGGAGGTCTGAACAGTGGTAGGGTTAAGTGGGACCTGCTGATTAATCACCCTGTCAGTACAGTTTCCAATTGCCACTCGTCACGAATTCCCTTTGCTTGTATAATTTTTGTGTTCAGTTAGAGCATGTCTAGTTTTATATAGTGTTAGGTGACCCGAAATACAATTACATTTACAGTTTGATAAATGGGATTGAGCCTGACATATATTTCAAATCGTGACCAACGAAATCAATATGGCTACGTGATGCTTGATACCAAAACAAAACAAACAGAAAATACGCCGATATATTTATAAATTGTAGATGTTAAATGCATTGTAATTTGAGATTTGGTTGAGTATAACCCTTTATCATCGTCTTTATTTGGGTGGGTACAGAGATGAGTAAGTAATTATTCCCGGACCGTCTCGAGATTGTAATCCCGTGGGATTAGGAAGGGCGGTGTGAATGGTAATAGGAGTTCCCGAGGTGCTGCGGTGTGATTTACTGCTAAGATTCAATAGTGAATATTTTACACTGTGATTTATTTGCAACGTCGTTGTTTCTTCGAGTTCTTCACCGAGTTTCACCTTTATCTCATTTTGCAGTGAGAGTAATGGTTTAACTAATGCAAAGGTAGTTGAAATGCTTTAAGGAAAACATGCTATTTTGATATATGCTTTTCGTAGGTATATAATAAGCTGGTCCCGTAGATTCATTACACTACAGTCTATGTAACTTTAGCAGTAGTAGTCTACTAATCAGAGCAATAGGCCATAATATAATTTCCATAGTATATCATCTAATCATAGTATCTATCATCATCTAATTTTAGATTATTTATACAGCGCAAGCAACATTGGATTCATGGAAGTTATGGTGCTGTAGTGCCCGGGACATTGTTAGGTGGAGAAGGCTTGCCCAGCACCCATACCACCCTGCCAGCCTAGTCAGCCATGCCCAGAGGATAGAACTGTATAATATCAACATAATAGTAAAAACAGATACTATAATAAGTCTTAATGCAACACTTTCAGAAACCTGTTTTAATGAAACCTCTCGTTAAACCAAAACAACAACGATCAAAACAGCATAGCTAAGTAAAATAAGCACGCTATTATACCGACGTTTTAATCTGGAATAGTTGTTTAAAATAGTTAGAATGAGTAGAATCTGGGTTAACGAAAGCCTGGCTGTTTCAACGCTCTGCAGTTTGAGAAGGGTCCGACTCGCATAACTTATATACGAGCTTTAGTACTTGAAAAGCATGCATTTTCACGCGTTTGTTTTGTGCTGAGGTTTTGTTATTACGATAATAGCTGTTATTTATTAGGGAAATAACTAACACTAGGTTATTTAGAACACTGTAAGAACAATTCAGTTCATTGAATAAAATTATGTATTACTCGCCTTACAAAACATTATCTTAAATCACGACACATGCATACGTTTTATAAAAAGGAAGGAACTTCTTGCACCATAAATATGCCGGTATTTATTTCTCACGCGGTAACCCTTTACTTTTATCTGATACAGAAATATCCGCGACTAACTCGAGGTAATAGTGCACTTCATTTGTGTAAATAATTCACAATTTGCACGCAACGGTCAACGACCTTTCACTTACAGTTACATCTATTCAGTTTGCACTGAAAGTTACAGTATCGATGAAATGTAATAAAGAGCGCTCTATATCCACTTTCGCTCCGATAAACCTGTGAATAATTCGACATTCATGGTTCCTATATAGTAAATATTTGGGAAAGCTGAAATTAGAATTTAAATGCTATTATGTCCTTAGCGCGAAAACACGATTAGGTATTAACAAAAATACGATAGAAAATAATTACTAAAAACACATGTTTCATAGAGGTTTTGTTAAATATCTTGGAAACCGGCCATTATTTAGTTCTTGAATATGCTTACCATATTCTTTTAATAAACTATCTAGTTGACTTGTGATTAGCAAAAATTTGATTTTTGCTCTAAAATTTCACATTGTCGCATCTTACGTCCTTCTTGCATACATCTGAAAATCGCTGGCGCTAACCATGTCACAATTTAATTTAATTTGACGTTATGATACGCCTTTAAACTTGTTACTTGCTGACTACAATATTGTGTACACGTCAAATGGTCCTTACAATATTAATTGGCGAACTACATCTGTTGTTTTATTGGCAGAACATAAAATCATTCCAATTCATAATTTAATTATTCAAACAACTGAACTTTCATGTATTGTAAATAGTAATTGCCGAACAAAACATTACCTTCAGTTTGTTTATTATATTGTTCGTTGTTGGACACTATTGACCAACAAATTAATATTTTATTTATTAAAATTATTAAGTAAATAAATAAATTACATATATCTAAATGAAATACCACAGGTAAAAAGTTGTGGATGATAATATCAATAAATGAACTATATTATACTCAATGAACTATATTATACTAAATAAAATAATAAAATGTAATAAATAATTTAATAGTCGTGGTTATTAAAATATTTAAATAGGTTATTAAATAGTTTATTAATAAAGTTCATTGTGATTTTCTGATGACGATACCAAAAGCTACGAATGTAGGTGCCAAGACAAATCCAGGTTTATTAGGTTTATTAGCACTTTTTAACTTTGACCTTAGATTAGGACTTTTATACGAACTTTTATTAAAAAATATTTAGCATTGAAATATTTAAGTCAGAATCGAGACGAGACTCTCGGGATGTTCACCCGACTCTTTCTAAATAAAGTTTCTTAAGAAGTGATAATCTCTTTTAAATATTTTGTTCACTTTTAATAGGGACCACAAATTTTGTTTTAACTGCCCTTTGGGATTGTGCAGAGAATTTAAATTATACGTCTATTTACATTTATAAAATGGTAGCGTAAGAGAGATGCCATGACATCCTTTTAGCAGGATATAGCTTCCGAGAGATAGGTAAGTAACTTGTACGTGTTTTTTCATACAATTTCCTTCGTAAAAATATGTTTCAGACGTGTAAGGTAGAGCGCAGAATAGTTAATTAGTTACGTTTAAAACCATAAATAAAAACGCGATTTAACCGAATAAATAAAGTGTTTTATTAATTAGTTACTGTTACAGAAATCATTGTGAAGTTAGTAAAAAGGCACAAATAAGATAAGTCTGCCATGAAAAGGGTCTCCGAAATATCGAATCGGCATTGCAACAAAGCTGATGATAAAAACAATGCGATTAAAAATAAAATGGGTTATATTTCAATACAAAGTCGCGGATTAAGTTATCGCCGGGAAAATCTAATAAGATAAAAGTAAGCTCACCTTTAGTCTTCCCTTGAGGACCTCCTCTTGATATGATATCTCCGCCATCTTCCCTGCGCCAAAGGATCTTCGGCGGAGGAAATCCCCTTGCCTTACAGACAAGTTTGGCAGAACCACCTTCAGGTACCATCATATCACCAGACGTTTCTTCGTAGATTATATCTGGTGGTATCACCACTTCTAAAAATGCTGTCTGAAAAATTATGATTGTTTTAGGATACATTTTATAAAGCGGCGCCAATCCGCCACAGCGTTCTTGGAGGTCCGGCTCCACTGCGACGGCGCCCGCCGTTTTGAGGAAGCGGGCCAAATATGCGCCTGGCGGAATATTTGTTTGTGCCATTTGCGGTCGAGACTGCGGGCAGCTGGGCTATAGAGTCGATCGATTTTGTCAAGTTGATCGGCCGCCGTCTTAGGGATAGGAGTCTTGACTACCGCTCGGGGTCGTACTTGGTGCAAAGGTTGGCCATTGCCATACAGAGAGGCAATGCTGCTAGCATCCTCGGATCCTTTGCGCCAGGTGCGATCAAGGGTTTATTTAATTGATTTCATGTTATTTAGTTATATAATTTATTTTAACATGTTTGACTTTTTGTATTGTAATTTTAAGAATTGTACATTAAATATTTTCCAAATATAAAACTTTTTTTTATGGAGAAAACTAAAACCTTGGTTTTTTTTTCAATCTCTTGTCCCATTGAATATCTCCGAAGCGAGTCACTTTAGGATACACAATGTTTTTTGTTTATTTAGACCTCCTCTATCCAAATATATAGGTTTCATCGAGTGACAAGAGATTGAAAAAAAATCAATCTGGTAGACATCGACTATGCCAAGGCTCATACATGGATTTACAGAATACATGGTTCTTTTTTCGAAATGAATTAATGAAAATAAGAAACACAATAAGATAAATAAGGAATTAATTAAGGTTTTCTCGGGTAATTCTGAAAGTGGGCTAAATTCGAAATAAATCTTTAGTCACAGGCATATAAAACCGATTTTTGAATAAATTCGGAATTACCCAATTGAATAAATAAACTGTATCAGATTTACCCTACTACACCGCACGTAAAATGAGAGTTTTTTTTATATTTAAAATGCTAAATTAAACATGAAGCTATCTGCATTTAAGTGATAAAAACATGTGAAAAGGATGAAACAAGATATTTTATAATATCAAATGATTAATCCGAAACTTGACTCATAAAACCTGTAGTAGGAAATATATTATCTTTTTTGTTACGAGTACACAAGTGTAGTAAAATAAATTACTATGAAAGTCACGTCGTCGTCGCCAGTGTAAACAAACCTGCATTTTCATAGGGTCGGTGTTAACTTGGCACATGTATTGTCCCCTGTCTTCTCTCTTTACACCCCTAATATTAAGCGTCCACGTGTTGTAGTCGTTGTGTGTGACACTCAGGCGGGCATTGTTTGTGATGACGTGTTCGTGGATCGCCAGGATGGCCTTTGTGTCCGCCTTGATCCATGCGACCTGCTCCACGATCGGCGACATTTCCGAACAAAGTCAAAACATTAACACTGCGCTCTTTAACATTCAACACCATATTTCTGCTATTATCTCCTATCACGTATGTTTCGTATTGCTATGAAGACTTTCAACGAGCAAGTACTATAGGTAATAACAAGTGAACGCTCCCCGAGGAGCAGTCGACAACGGTCCTCGAGCTCGCAACACTATCTTGTTGCGAACGCCGCGCAAAATGCTCTCGGAATTTTTAATTACATTTTCGTCTGGTCGTCGGTATGAGGCTCACTGCGGGCACACTGAAACGCCCTCGTTTCACCCGCTTTACCAAAAGCGTCGACATCGCAATAGGAGCTAATTTCCTGCATAGCGCGTAACAAAAAAAACGGTCAGAAATATGGCGTTTATACTTTTCCACAAGCTTGGTGTCGGTATTAAAACTTTATGATTAGACATATTTATTCCGCTGTTGAGTAAAGAGGGATTTCTGGAATTGATCATTTTAATTTTTGGGGATTTCAACACAAGTTGCAAGTTTAGGAAGTATTATATAATTAATAACTGCGTCCCGCGGTTTCATCCCTTTCAGTACTGATTCTGTGGTCATATCGTTATCAAACAAAAATTGCCTGTGTTACTCTTCGATTAGCTTTTTAGTGATGAAAGAATTTCTGAATTCGTTTCAGTAGTTTCGAAGCTTATTCACTACAAACAATCATGTTTCCTTATTATAATTTTAGTATAAATATGTAGATTAAATAACAGTTAAATGGGTTCTTTGTGCAAGATTGTGCAATTTACTGATAGAGTTGCAGTTTCATAAATAATAGGAAGTAGGATAATTTCTACTGTTAATTATTGTGCTTGTGCAAGAACACTAGATTATAGTGATACCACTAATAGGTGCTTAGTTTAGTACGCCAATACATATATCTGGTTTAAAGTCACGTTAAAAATACTTAACAGCCCGTACCGTTCAGTACCATTTACAGTTGTGTTGTGACCATTTAAAAATATAAGAAACGACACACTGTCTACTTTTTATGCTAATACGGCGATTGTGTTAAAATTGTAGGCACTGAGATAGCTACCACAACATCACAAAGTAAAAAAATGTATACTCCAGCTATATGTAAGTGGCGCTTAAAATCTACAATAGTGTATAAAGAGGGGAACTCCTGAAATATACAGCTTTACATTTCAGAGTTCCGAATAGAAGGCAGTACAATCGTTTCTTCTTTTCCGCTTCCCCATTGCTTATTCTGTATCTGTTTTATTCAAATGAAAAGAAACGATTGCACTAGTGTAAAAAGCGATGCAACGTCAAGAATCAAGACTGGATAATTTCAAAGTAGTTCTTATCTCAAATTGTATCGCTTTGTACAATATCAAAAGAAAATAAAATCATATTTACCGACTTTAAAACCCATCCATACCAGCGGTGCATATCGTGGATAAATATTTATATTCATTGTGTATTTTGTACCTTTATGTTGTGAGTAAATAGTGTAACAAGTTTTTAGCTACCTATCAGAAAGTATTCAGGTTGTTTTTACGTGAATCCATTTACGATCTAACCCCCGAGGGAACAGTCAAACACATCCTACGCAAAGTTATTAAAGTCTTGTATCTATGGTTTAGTTACTTACGGTAGATCGATTGAGATGAGCAAATACTATCATACATGTGTCTACGATACAGGGAGTCCACGGAGTATCGTGAGGAAATAGAGTGACCGCCCCAAACGGCCCCAGAGAGACTATTATCGAATCTCGCTTCTTGTACTCGAATCGATAGATTCGCGAACAGAATCAGTATTTATCTCTCCTATACAGCGTAGTATCATCTTGTTTTGTGTTAAGCTCAAGGGAGCACATAAGATTACCACCAATAACTACGTTTACGCGATCAAAATACAATGGCTTACATGCTACAAAAAGCAATGAAAGCAGCAGATAAAATTCACTCGGGACGGAGCTATTTGTTTAACTAAACGACTCCCCTGATTCCGTTTATACCTACCTACCTGCCTGAATGGCGTAATGAACAAACGGCCCGCGAATTCGAGGTAAAAATTTAAAATCAACACACAATACACTTTAAAGCTGATGTCGTGTGCGATAAAATATCGTAGGTACATCTAGACGATAGTGAGGTCGGTAGGGTTAACTCTTCGGCCAGTTTGAACTTCTTGAAATGATTGAACGGGGACTAAGGGGATTTTGTCCCGGATTTATTTTAATTTCGTAAAGTGCCTTATCTGTTTTGCAACGTCTTTGGTCACCATTCGATCACAGTGGTTTCTGTTTTATATTGACATCGGCTTGACATAAATTAATTAGTGTGCAAAGTGCTTCAAAATAAAAAGTGCTTTCCAATATTTTATCATGCTAAGATATTATATAATAGTGTTGTTAAAGAATATTACATTTAACTAGAAGATTGTGCAACCTAAAACCCAAGATTTAGACATGTTTGATTATATTTACCGGTTAACAGTTCTTGCAGTGTTCTTGGGTCTTAGTTAGTGCAAGTGTAGAAGTGTCTAGTGCAAGTGGTGCTCCGAAATCTAAGAGCTACAACTATTGTGGACAAACTTACAGTTTATTGTGCATACATAAGTACATTTGTGTTGTCTACACTAGATAGGTAGAAGGTCTATCAGTGCGGAGTCGGAAGAGTGCTGAAGAAGTGCAGTTGAAAATTGTGTGCAAGGAAGTGTGAAAGTCAGTGCATAGGTCTATTGCTTGAGATCTATAATATAAAATTTTCAAAATGTTTCTAAAGTTAAAACAACAAGTTTTACTAATTGAACAAATTGATGTTTTATTAATGATACTTATTTTAAATTTTATACCTATAAAGGAGCCTAAAACAATATCTTCTTCAAAGAACGATGAAAGCTGTAGCTGTAGCCTAACAAAACATTCATAATTAGATGAAGAAAAATATTGGCTGTTTATTTAAGATAGATATCATATTAACAAACAAAATTCTCCAAACGTACTCGTACCTGCTAAAAAAGATAAGAGATTCAAATGAAACATTTGATAATATATATGTTGTAGGTATTTCACAGAGTATTATGAACGTAGGTATGATCCAGGCATATTTACCAACATTAGATCAACATTTTATTTTATTCACTGGGGCCTTTGATATTTTGGTAAAAACTCAACAATTTGAAAATGAATTATAGATCTCAAAGCTGTGCTGTGAAAGTGCTCCTCTAGGGCTATCTGTAGTAATCGAGTTAGATACACACCCTGGCTGTGGCGGAGTCGCCACTCACCCTATAACCACCAAGGTTATTGACAACGCATGTGAACATCGCATCCCGACCCTGGGCTATGGTCACGTTCTCCAATGGGTACAGGAAATCTGGCTCCAAACCTAGAGCTGAAACAAAAAATTAAGACAAAATTAATCAACATCATAAAACTTACAGCTTTATCTTACTTATGGCGGCGATAGATGATAATCATCGGTCTTTGTCCGATTGCATATAAATGAGCGAGATGGAATTACGTGAAAAAATCTACAATTTCTCGTAAAATCAATCATTAACGAAGATTAAAATAATATTTTTATAAAATACGATGAAGGGGTTCTAGGTATTGTATTTTCTAATATTATGATGCCTATAAGAAAATATAGCGGTTAAGGATTTAGAAGAAAAATTGATTTATTTTGTAAAACAGGGGTAACTTTGCCTGTATAACAGTGGTATTTAAAGTTATTTTTATTGTTTTTGAAATGAAGGGGACACTTCTTGTCCATGTTCTTGTCATGTACAGTAACATAAAACATTGTTTAAAGATCTATTTGATACCGGTTATGAAGAAAACTATTCAATCGGAAGGGATTTCACATGAGTCGCGTCCTTAATATTATAAACGCTAAAGTTTGTACGTCTGTGACTTTGTTACTCAGTCACGCAAAAACTACCGAACCGATTGCGATAAAACTTAGAATACAGGTAGCTGGAGCACTGAAATTGTTATTTCAGTGCTCCAGCATAGGCTTTTAAGCGGGATCGGGACTTACGCGGGTGAAACCGCGTGCAGCTAGTGAAAAATAAAATTAGAAAGTTACAGTTACATTATAAAATAGGCGCCTTTCACGACACGATAGACAGAAATGATTTATCCACTACGAAATTAGATTTTATTCAAGACCTATTCATATTTATGCGTCGCATGGGAATCAGAGATAACATTTTCTGTTAAAGAAATTGGTGTCCTAAAACATTTTAGCTTTCCTCTCGACATCTCGGACGATTTGCATAAACAGCGACAGTGTTATTCCGATTCAATATCTGGAAATAGACTGGTTAAAAATGTTTTATGAAATATGTGGGATGATACAGTGTTTGGTATAAAAATGTGTCCCTTGGCAGCGAATAGGCATTGTCCCCAGCGAATGGCTGGAGGCGTCAATATTCTACGTGACCGGTTGTGTCCCGTCCACGGAAACATGTGTCGGAAGTGAGGACTATCTATTTGCTGTTGGAATGGCGATCGCACTGTGAATTATTCGCGTATGTGTAGTCATCGTAAACTATGCGATTACATCTCAAACGTCTTGCTTCATACTGTGTACTAGATTGATGTTTGTTTCATTCATTGCCTTAGATGTAAGAGTTTCACTTACATATTCTTATATTTTCATTATTTTCTTGCATTTTCTTTTATATTTTGTCTTTTTTTTAATGTGGCCTATTTGAACAACGTTTTACTTTAAGCTTTCCGAGTATTTGTCTTAATTTTATGTCGATAGGTCCAGCATAGGCTATATACATTAATCTCGATTTCAGCAGGTCCGAAACTTAAAAAAAAAACTTGAGTTACATCACATTACAACTTTTCTTGGGACTTCCCGCTAAGTAATGTAATACTTGTGTTGGGAATGTCCCGCAACTTCCCCAATGGACTTCCGTGGGTGAAATCGCGGGGCGTTTCTAGGTATATTATGGACTAATTTTATTTTACCTATTTAAAAATAGATAAATGGACTTGAATATAATCAAAGGCTAAACAATTAACTAACACGAATCCGTACTTTCGGCTAAATTCAAAGTTAAGCTAACAACTCTTGACCAGAAGTCCTACGTTTGGTCTAACAAATAGATTGGCCTGCTTCGTAAAACTTTGGACGTTTACTATTTACCAACTTTGTGTAAACTTCTCAATAATATTTCAGTTAACCATAATTAATAATGTTTAGTCTACTTTTATTTTAAGTGCTTAACCCTAAAGCGAGCATTTCAATTTTTGTAGATGAATTTCCTTTATAAAATATCAATATGTCTATTGTTTCAATATTGAGTTTTTACACAATAGAAAGGCAATACTGAATTTTGTTATTATTTTTGGAGTTTTAATTTTGAGGGAGGCTTAAACTATGAATCGTGGTGGTGGAGGTACTTATAGGAAGCCGAAATTTTCTCCATTCGCAATCCAACATCGCTTGTTTATGTTTGGACAAGCCACAGCGAATTCAGATCGACCATCTCGCCTACCGTATTTATCACCTATCCCAGTATTACATTTCGGGATCTTCATTTGCAATTTGGTTCAGTGATTCCCGTTCAGCCTCTCGACCGTGCCAGCGACGGTCACCACTGAATTACGAGGGCTTGGATCTATTGTTGTTTTAGTAGTACGGGATGCGTCAATGTGCATTGTTTTCGTGATTTATCTGCGTTTCGTGTAAACAAATGGAACACTATGTGTATAACGCCTCGCGCTACAAGATGGCGCTACTAAAAATTATGCATCATGTTGAATCGCTCTATTAATCGCTTTACTATCGATGGGTCATAGCAAATTGTATGGGCACGCCATCGATGTATGTTTTTCGCTTGAGATTTCAAATAACATATTTTGTAGTTACATTACATGTGTCACAAGACTGTGTACTGGTGGTTTGTTGTGAATTTTATTTTAAGAGTCCACTATGTGTTTAACGCCTCGCGCCACTAGATGGCGCTACTAAAAATGATGCATCCTGTTGAATCGCGCTATCGATGCGTCATGGCAAATTATATGGGCAAGCCGTCGATGTAGCCTGTGTTTGGTTAAGATATCAAATATCATATTTTATAGTTACATGTGTCACAAGACTGTGTACTAGTTAGTGAGTTAGTTGTGAATTTTATTTTAAGAGTCCGCTCGACGCCCTCTAGCGAGGATACACTATGTTCAGTTTTTCACTCGCTGCATACACTGGGTCGTGAAACGTGAGAGCGGTGTAGACTGTACACCGTAGTCTCTACACCGCTCGAGCGGGACGTGCAGATATTGAAACCGCCCTAACCGTAGGTACTATGATTTACGATCAGTGTGCAACGAGTGAGAAATCGTATTATGATTAATTAAATTTAAACGATTTTTCACTGTCGTCGAAAGGTTTATTATCTTTACTAATGTTATAAAGAGGAAATATTTATTTGTATCTTTGTATGTAATGTATAGGCTTCAAAACTACTTTACCGATTTTAAAACAAATTACCAATAGTAGAAAGCTGCAATATCAGTAACGTTTATCTCGATATTCCCACGGGATCGGCACTAACGCGGGTGAAACCGTGCTACACAGCTAGTATTGCACGACATTACACACAATGCAATCTAGCCCCAAACTAAGCACTGGGCTTGTACTATAGGTAGTAAATTTTAGGTATCAGATGTTAATAAATAAATTATAATAATAAAAGACATTAATAAATAAATAAAATAAATAAATTCTGAAACCAACACAATGCGCCGTCTAGCCCATGGTAAGCTGTTAAACTTGTGTTACGGTGATTAGACAACGGATATAATACTTATTAATATTTTTCTTTTGTAAATACATACATATTATACATAAAAGTACACCTAGACCAGATACAAACATTTCTTTTTAATCATAATATTTGCACCCAGCGGGAATCGAACCTGTAACCTTTTGCATTGCAGTCAGGCATTCACCCGACGACGCGCCACAGAAGTCGTCATTAATCGAATTTCATTAGATATTTTTCCATTTATTTAGTAAGTACCTCTCTAGAATTTGATGTGCTAATGTACTTTTATAAATTACCTAATAACATAAAAAATACATAACCTATTTGCAAAATGGCGTAACTCTAGACTCTAGAATACTTGTAGCTGTATTATGTTACGATGAATAACAATGCGGGGCCTTTATGCAATTGCGAGAAGCCGAAAATAGATCCATGATGGTGATGATCATTAGAATTTATTCATCATCATTTTGGATTTTTTAAAGAAATGTTTTCGTAATTTCATAATCTGCAAAGTGAACCGGTAGATGGCGCTACGTGCATCAGGCGTAATAAAACGAATAAATGGAATCCATAATTTTGACTCGACGAAACGAGCACTGGAAAAACTTGAAGATGAAACTTGAAGTGCAAAGCTATGGATTTAAAACGAGTATCATCCATCCAATCAATAAATGGACCCCGGGCTCCTAAAAGGGATGCAACCGGGAACATTGCTCAACATCAACAATGGAACATCATCATCAGATGATCCATCAAATCAATGAACATTTATGTAAAAAAGATCTTGTTTTGGAACCAAATATTTTGATATACATTTTTGAAGTTACCAACAAGTTAAGGTCCAAGCCGGTTACAGTTCACACTGGCGCACTCCGAACTTATCTGCTACAACGTACAACTAGTTAAATGTTGGCCAAAACTTTATTTTGAACCGACTTGCGAGACGTTCTCTCGTTATTGTTGTTCGAGTATATTTTAGAGTCAGTATAACTACTCCTACATCGCTTTAGAGACAAACGCTTGGCTCATTTAATAATCTAACTAATAACTATCTGCGTCCCGCGGTTTCACTTGCGTAAGTCCCGATTTCGTAGGAATTTGGGGATCAAAAGCAGCATTTGTTACTCCTCAATAATGTAACTTTGTATAGCTGAAAGAATTTTTGAAATCGGTTTTGTAGTTTCGGAGATTACCCCCAATATACATACATACATTTTAATTCGCAATATTGACGAAAGTGTTTAAAGTTTTTTTTCACGATTTTCACCTCATCTCACCAGATGGGACGCAAAGGTGAGGTCGATGCTTGCCTAAAAGAAAGCGATTCACTCTAGACTAGAAGATTGTTTGTTTCTTAGGAATGTAGGTAACGTCGTATTTTCGCATTGTTTTTTGCAGATCATCATCATCATCAGCCTATTGCATTCCACTGCTGGACATAGAACTCTCCAACTGCACGCCACCTGGATCTATTTTCAGCTTCTCGTATCCGGTTAGTGCCAGCCACTTTTTCTCGGATATTAAGTAAAAATAGTTTATACCGCAAAAATAAATAAATTACAAGATCGAAAACCAAGCAATAACCGAGAAACAATGTTGAACGAAACCAAGAATTCTGGTTTGGGATTTCGAGCGCCTCACTCCACTGTACAATACTCTACAGTAAGGAAATTCTTCAACAACATTGTTCCTAAATTAAAACAATCTCATAATTGCACATTCCCTAACTTCTTTGATGCAGTGGTAGGTATCTTTTAAGAAGGGAGTCCCGAGTGTTCTGAGACTCGGGACTCGGGAGGGGATCTCCAGGGTAAGTTTGAGGCGAAGTTAAGCCGATTAGGTGTCATTTCCGCCGCGGAACTAGCTCAGTTCATTAAATATTTCGTGTCACTTAATTGGTGAGGTCGGTCCGCTTCGGAGTTTGATGCGACCAGTTCCGTTTTACCCTTTCTTTGTTACTTAACTTCACTTAACTCGGTGTTAAGAGTTTAGCTTAGTTTTATTTTACAAATGTTCAAAAAAAATTGAATGCGATATTCAAGTGCTAAGTCTATGTTATAATATACAAGCTGCGCCTCGCGGTTTAACCTGCGTAAGTCCCGATCCCGAGGGATTATCGGGATAAAAAGTAGCCTATGTGTTATTCCAGGTTGCCAGCTACCTATATTCCAGGTTCATGGCAATCGGTTCATTGGTTTTAACGTGATTGAGTAACATACACACATACTCACAACCTTTCAGCTTTATAATATTAGTAGGATTGATAGTTTTATTAATTGTGGTAATTTTGTGGGTTTATTAGTTTTAAGTCCGTTTGTGTTTTTGTAGAGTTCTCCATATCGAGTCGCAATTGCAGGCCCTATAAAATCATTTCTTTAAAGTAACACGTAGGTAATTACTGCAAAAGCAAACATGGTCATTAAACATCAAATACGATAAACAAAACCCAGTTTTTATTCCATTAACCGAGTACCAATCAATCAAAATACTCACAATATAATATGTATACAAGCGATACAATTATATCATCACTGCCGCGTACGATCAAATAAGCACACGCCGAACGATACGGCGATTTTCGTACAAAAAATAAATCCATTTTCATGTTCACTTCAGCCAATAAATATTTCAGGGTTTGTGTAAACATGGGGAAACGACGCGACGGGAAGCATTCGTCCCGTAAAGTCCATTACGGTCAATTCGTCGAGACGAAGGCACGTGTTGAAACTATTCTCACGAGTAAACGAATTACCTTCGCTATATAAATAAAAGGAACCGCCGAGCACAAGGATAAACAGTATAACAATTAAGGTGAGAAAGGATAAAAATTATAGCACTCTAAATGTGGATGCTCTCAGCGTTGTGTTCACTATCTACTTTCCGTACTCTTAAATGTATAATTATCCGGTCTGTTGTTAATTTGGTCTGTAAATAAATTCAAAGAAAAAACAATTCTAACTACGAGTGGTATATCTGTTACAGGAAATGCTTGAAACTTAGCAATTGTATACAATTTCTGGGAAATGTGTACAATGTCCGAGTCTATTGGGCCTTTTCAATCAATTTTGCGATAATTTATGCTGCTCAAGCAACTGTTAATCAATGCTTTTTGTGTCCCGGGGACATTATTAAGTGAAAAATAAAACACTTCATTTACCGGGTTTAATCGCGTTTTATTCATAATTTTAACCAACCGAGCTTTCGGCAACTTAATAGTTGACTTTTTCAAGGTTGACTGAGATATAATTCGTCTATTGTAACATTCTAAACAGCTACTGTAAACTATCGCCTCATAATTATTTGTAACAAAACGTTCCAGTGTACGTAGACTATGGAGTTATTGTAATAATTTTGAATTTAAATTATAATTATTATTATCCCTAGCTAGCCCAAATAACTACCATGGCTACCATGGTAAATGAAGTGTTTTATTATAAAAAATCGCAAAAACCATAGAATAAATTATTATAAATTGAATATTAGGAAATGTGTGAAACATTGTTTCTAATGGATATGTTTACATTTGAATAGTAGGTAGGTAGGTATACAATTCATAGAAGTGTTTTTACCACCCTGAAAGATTACATTTTCGATCACTGCTTAGGAAATGTATAGAATTCCTACGAAATGTGTGTAATATAATCCATTCTACACATTGCGAATCGATTTAAGGAATTGTACACATTTCCTAGGAATTATATACAACGACGGATGACATACATTTCATGTAACATATCTCGATACCAAAACTCAACATGTCAAATAAAGGCTGTTCAAAATAAAGAAGTAGATTAGATATAAATGTGTTAGGAGATACGATATATCCGAAACGTCTGACTATTTGTACTTATGGCGATCGGTGTGGCTCACTTTTTCAATATCCCGGCACCTAATGGCCGCCAGATGGCAAGTTGGGCAAAGTGATGCTATCAAAAAGCGATAGGCTGCGGTTTCGCCGGTTATCGGGCCACTTTACGCATCGTGACGTGGGTCAACACATACAGAGTGTCGTACAAGGGTTTACAAAATTCTCTCTGAATGAAACTTGTTACTGAATATATTGGAAGCGATCTATTCAATAGACGTATGAATTGGTTTATGGTGGAAAGTTATTTTCAAAGTTACATTCGGGAAATTGATTTTTGGTTACCTTTTTATAATGTCTACATTTATTTAGTTCTGCACTAGGGAGACAGTACTTTTTTGTTTAGTAAATGCTTTGAAACTCCAAAACCGATTTTATTGAAACTAAGTTGCAAATGGAAGTACAGGTACCTGACGTGCGATTTAACCGACTTCGAGCAAAAGTAGGCGGAAGTTCGTCTGAATATTATTTTGTTTATTTTTAGACATCATTCTGCATAATATAAAGCTTATCTGCAGTGCTTAATTTTATACTTGAAAGGTAGTTACTAAATATTTTGTAGGTTCCTATTTATTATTTTTTTGACTTCTTCCACTATAATCGGCTTTATTATAGAGATAAATTAACCACCTGAAAGCATCTGCAAAAATAAAACACTTTATTTATCGGGTTTAATCGCGTTTTATTCATGATTTTTAAACGAACCGAGCTTTCGCCAACTTTACAGTTAGCGACAACAAAAGGCGATTAATCCCGATAAATAAAGTGTTATATTATGCAAAATCGCGACAACCATAGAAGAAATTATCTACAAAAATCTTTATTGTGATTAATGAAACGATTACAATTTTGATACTAGGTATAATACATGCTTGTCGTCTAATCTTTAGAACCATTTAAAGATGTTTTTATTTCATTTAAATCCCATGGGATGCAAGACCTACGTGGACCTAAGAAGCTGAAAGGCACTACTAAATTGAACATAAAAAAACAACAACCGTCATTCATAGTTTTGATTAACCGTGAATAAGTCAAATAAATATTATTTCAGTTAATCAAAAGATAAAAGTAATCATTTCAAAGATTTTCAAATCTTGTTCCTTTATTCTATTGTGTTCTAAATTAACAATAAAATGCCACTTCTGTTTTTGAACAAAGGCTCTTTTAATTTGAGGTAATTGTATTTGTTACGGTACATGATTAGGATTACCAACTGTGGGTTAAGCTCGTATATTTTTACTTTTATTTAATCGTTCTACTCACTCAAACGCACCAAATAAAATTACGATAAAAAGAATTACATAATCATTTAAATCTAATTTTATCGGTCGGAGTGCCACAAAGTTTTGCTTCGGTAAACTAGCGAATAATTTGGTATTTATGTTATAACTATTATAGTAAAAAAAAATAGAACATCTCAAGTTAGTAGACAACAGCTAATCTCCTCAGCGTGAAAACACGATTATTAAAAATAAATACGAAAGGAAATAATTGTTAAAAACACGTGTTTATGAAATGTTTTGTTAAATATTTTTGAACTCGGTGAATATTTTATAAAAAAATTATATTGTGTAGGTATTAACTATTTTTTTAATAGGCTGTTTAATTTAATAGACGTTATGAAACGTCATGCAACATTGTTGCAATGCCAAACCGACGTTGCGGATCCTATATCAAACTCCTTTTTCCAAGCTTCATTTTCATTTTTTACTTGGTAAGATTATAATACAGTTTTGGTGGGACCGAACGCGGTCAGATATGTTGCTAAATTTCCATTTTTGTGAAACCTAAGTAGTTTAAATGCGTGTAAATAGTTTAATTTCGTAGGCATCTTAATCAATTTAGTTTCGTGAAGGTGTACAAGTGTAGTCAAAGTGAAAATCGGTGCTAAACATGGACTTTAGCGTTGTCTCCAAAACTTCGTGAATAATCATTGTAAATGGTCGCCGTTTTACAATGACTCCCTCGAGTTGACTTTAACTATGACGTCTTGACAGTTTCGATGCAAATAACGTACAAATATTAATAATACATGACACTGGCTAATGTCCAAAGGGAATATATACATACAGTCATATAAAAGAAAAGGTTAAATAATATCTATTTTATTTTTATCACCCGTTCCTGCTTTGCACTGTACATCAGTGCAAAGCAGGAACGGGAACGAAAATTTGTAGATAAATTGCAAGTAAGAGCCGGAAGATTGTGATCATTGAACTTTTTAACTTCTCAACCTTATAATTCAAAAACTTTTGGTAGCAATCCACTGTAACAAGCAAAGTAACCCACTTTGCTTTTTTTTATATAATCGGTGTAATATGAATCAAATTGAATTATTTAGCACATATTATTTTAGCGTTTTGTTAAGTGAACCAAAATTACGTGTTAAAAGTATAGACCGGTGCAGTCAAGTGCAAGAAAACAGGTCAAAATTCGTTCCACTTCTGTTCTATTCGTCTAGGTACTCGTGGCCTGTTATAAAATGTTAGACCACATTGTCACTTATCATAATATGGTCCTATATTTGAAGAGCTTCTTGGTTTGGCTGCAGCAGCTGATCATTAATGGTCGTGCGGGTTAAGCAACCCTTGACGCGGTTAATACTTGGAAGGCGGCCGATAATTTGAGTGGCAAAGAAATCACTTTCTCGAGCGCCCCCGTGCTTGGGAAGGCATTTTAAGCAGTTGGCCCTGATTGTTTTCTCTAGTAGCAGTCGTTAGGTCAAGTAAGAGGCCTTAGGGTTCCTTGAAAACTCTAACACTAGGTAAGCCAAACTATTAAACGAAGAGAAAAAGAAGAAGGTATAATGAGACGATAAAACGCAATTAAAAAATGTATAAAAAAGGAACATTCAAAGTACTCTTTTTTCAGTTCGCCGACATCAAACAACTAATACTATTTTCTTCGTTTAGCATAATACAGAAGCAGCATTTTAGACAACAGTTTGCATTGTTATTCAGTAGACGACGCCGAGCCCGCGCACGCCCCACGGCTTATCGGCGGCCCCCAGCCGTTGTAAATTAAATAAATATACACCTAATGAGCGGAAATACAATGCATGACTAAGCTAAATAATTGCTTCATCTACTTATTCGCAAATTTTCGCCGTTTCGGTGGAAAGTGTTGGTGATATTTCTGCTTCTTATGCTAAGATGTTTTTGAGTTACGATGCTGCTTAAGTTTTAGGGCGTAGGTAACCTGTTTCTTGCTTTGTTTTAGCCCCCGACGCAAAAAGAGAGGTGTTATAAGTTTGACGTGTCTGTGTGGGTCTGTATCTGTCTATGGCATCGTAGCTTTTGATGAACGGATAAAGCGGTCTTGTAGTTTCTTTTGGTTGAATGGTGAGGATAAATCAGCGTGTTCTAAGCTGTGTTTGAAGAAAATCGGTTCAGCCGTTTAAAAGTTAAGGGGGTAAAAGTGGGGGTGACTGAATGTTTCCAAACATACGCGAGTGGGGTATCAAATTATAGCGTATTAAATTATTATTATATTATTTTGTATTATTAATTAACTTTTTGTGACAACAATATGCTATGTTTGATCGAAATCGGATCAACCATTCGAAACATTTGGGGTGAAAGTCAGACACAAAAACTGTATCTTACTAATATTAAAGCTCGCTTTCTCATATTCATTATTCTTTTGCATGTTTACCCCAACTGCCCAGATATTTTATATTCAGAATCATAAAATTAATTACTTACCTATATTATAAATTCAAAATGTCCCATAAATTTAAAATTATGTATTGAGTAAGGAAACGATATTTATTTATTACTTCTGGTTAAGTTGGTTGCATTAATTTTTATTCAAAACAGTGAGTAGAAAATGAAAAATGTTGGGTTGTCTAGCCAGTCGAGCAGACCCGAGTTCGGTCGGAAGTTATGGATGTTATGATAGAGAGTGCCTTTGTACGATTTGACTATCTGAAGCTCTTAGACAGATTACTTTATAATACTTTGCACAACAATCATTCGTTTTTTGTGTATTCAGTTTAGACGTACCTACTACTAACAGAACAATAGAATACCTATAAATGACCTAAATTAATCCAAGAGTTATATATGTCATTTTCGTTATGTTTAATATTATGTTTTGTGTAAAAGTTTGTACCTATGTATGAAAGTTACGATTTTACCCTATCAAAATTTATCTGTCGGTCGCCTAGATACGTACCTAACAAGTAACCCGTGGCTAGCGTTAAGTAAACTGAGCTAGAGTGGTCAAAAGCAAATATAACCGGACGATCAGTTTGTCCAATCCAAACAGAAATACGGATTTACAAATTGGATGAATTACGTCACGACTTGTGGGGGTGATATTATGCAAAATTCATCCTTAAAACTTCAAAATTCCATGGAATTTCTAAAACTTAGCTCTGTTTTGAATAAAACCATTAGGTCTTATATTTACAGCTACACCTACAAGGTTTTGTGTACAACTTCAGCGACAAACCTAGATGCAGATAGTGAGATGAGCATCTAACTTTTACCGAACTTCAGTAAAACAGTATAAAATAAGCTTCCTTCCGTAAACTGAAAAGGTTATAAAAACTTGATGCTTATTTTAACCCTGTTTTAATCTAATATAAAAGTAATGGACGACTATGAAAATAAACATTCTGATGAGATAAATAAATGTGAGCGAGGAAAACTCACGGCTACTTTTAGATTTGACGTTAATAAAAACAAAAAAACAAACAACAATTTTAATAGTATTCACCTTCAGTTTGTGAACTTAGAACATAGTAGTTTAATTTTACGTTTTACGTTGTCTATGTAAAGTAACAAAACCAGTGTCGAAGTTCCGTCCAATGAACGTTCGATAACATTCCACACAAAGGAAAGAATAAGTTTTTCTACGAAATGCTCATGTAGGTACGGGAAATAGGAGCCTCTAAACCCTTGTACATTGATCTGAGTGGGAAAGTACAGCTTGTTTCATTCTAATAAAGCTGGGGTCCCACGGAGCGATGTACCACGCGCAGCGCCACTCCTATCGAGAACATAAGTTGGTAGTCAAATTGTTTATTTTGTTTCTAATAAATAGCTTTTCCCTGTTTTTACCCCTTTAGAGATGAAATTTCCGAAATTTCGTTCTTAGTGCTCACTTTCAATCTCTATACAAATTTATTAATATCACCAGCGTCGGTGGCCAGTCGTGGCGCGGCGTGAAGCGGCCTGTGGTAACGGGTCAGCGCGAGGCGAAATCAGGTACAAATCATGACAGAAGCGACGCGCGACGCGGCGCTCGATATAGCGCTCCGTGTGACCCCTGCTTAACACATCCTTTGAAGCGGTATCCGTACTCTTTGAGATCGAAACTAGCGGGTGCATTTTGATAGCGGTATCGATTTTAATACTGAATAGAATTTACTTACAGTTCGCTCGTGTGCAAATGGCAAAGCTATTTTAGTAGGAGAATATTATTATATCTACAAAGGTGTGGTTTGTGATTAAACATTTATGTTGCTACATTTTTCAAAAGCGAAAATCTTCATAATATTAGACGATGTTTTTTTTCAGCATGTCTACATCAGTACTTGTACCATACTTTAAGCTCAAATATTCGTAATAACATCAAAAACAAGATAAGTAAATACCAAAAACAAAATTATCTTTATTTAATAAAAACATCCGTCCTCAAATATTAAATTGTTACGAACCATAAATAAAAATAATATTTGATCGTATTAATCGAACATTCAAAGTATTTGTCTTTTGGCTCTGACCCGCCGCTTGCGAAGGGAGAACGTTCGAGAATTTCAATTTAGGAGAAGAATGTGCCGACATAACATGTGGCCCGAGATATTTTGATAGGACATGTTCTCCGTGAATAAATTTCTTTCAACATATTAAAAAGTTTTTAAATGGTTTTATTTATTGTCGTAATTTGCGGTTTCGTTGTTAAATTGTAAAACCAAGTGTAAGATTTATTTAAAAGTATTATATTCGAGTGAACTTTAAGTATATAGGTACATAAAATTATACATGGTCATAATAAAATCTTCGTATTGATTATTGGACAAGCTCGGTAGGTACTTTGTAGAATGCCGTTACTAAATAAAACACAAGTAAAACTCGGATACCTGAATTGTGTTTTATTATGCAAAATCGCGAATATCTAAAACAAAATTTTGATTATTGGGTTAAAATTTTAATCAAAATTTAAAAAAAACTACATGATTTAAAAAAATAATAATTTTTAAAAATCGTGTAGTTTTTATATTAAAGCCTAATTTATAATGCTAAGAATAATTATTTAATTTCGCAGAGGTGGTCGCCCAGCAGTTACTGGAAGCGATTTTAACAAATATATAAATAATACTGCTATTTCTACGCAATTCTTTTGTGAAATAAATTGTATGCCACTAGTTTCGTGATATAAATTCCACTTAAGCATTTGGTCATCGCCCAAACACATACGCTACATTGCTCGCTGGCAGACCCTGAGTCTAGATTTTCGCAGATAAGTCGAAGACCACAGATTTCTGTTTGGAGTAAACAAATACAACAGTTTATTTGTTCCTTAAATTAATACAACGTATTCCCCGAGGAATAGCGGCGAGATAAGATTACTTTTACAAGACTATCTCTGTTACTAATAAATATAAATAGAAACGACAGAACTCAAGTGCTTTACCTGAGATGTGATAAACAAAAACGGGAATGCTTTGGTTTTCTTACACGATTTAATTTAAAATAATTATAAAAAACAACTGTAAACAACAGATATCGCCATCTAGCCCCATGGTAAGCTGCTAAGCTTGTGTGACCGTGACTAGACAGCGGAAATATATTTTTTTTTATTTATTTATTTATAATAATTTTTGTGTTGTAATACATAATATATAATAATATTATACAAAGAAAGACATAGCCCTGATACAAATGTTTATTTTTAAGTATAAAATATTAAAACCTGGCGGAAATCGAACCCGCAACCTTCTGCATTGCATTCGATGAGCCACAGAGGCCGTCAAATATTACTATATAAACCAGTTGCCCTCCGGAATCAGAAAATCCGGTATATACCTACTATTTATTGTAACAGCCTCTTTGTCTGACGATCCCAGCTGCGACGCAGATGGTTGCGGGTTCGATTCCCGCCGGTGACAAGTCTTTAGGATAACCAGAAAGTTTGTTTCTGGTTCTAGGTGTTTCCGTATGCAGGTATGTATTTACAAAAAAAACATTAGGTATATGTAGTATATACAAATACATTTTCCTAAAACCCTTAGTACCTACGGCCTAGTTGCTTAGTTTAACACTAGAATGTGATATGTGTGCAACATCCTGCCTACCAATAGATTAAGGAGTTGTTACTTGTCATGGTAATAAATAAAAAATATAGGTCATGCCTTTAAAACCAATAACAAAATAAGAATCATCATCAGCATCATCAGCCCGAGTTATTGAGATATTAAATGTACCGCTGGCGCAAATAGTATTTCAATATCATTGAAATATTAAGTTTTTATTAAACACGCTTCAGCAAAACACACCTTATAAATAACCCAATGGAATTTTCAATTGGTTCAAAGAATGCAGCCGCACGGAATGAAAAGTCAAGATCTGCATGTCTCATCGCTTTCTCAACTGTCTTCACGATTTATTGGATCAATTCTATATTGGAATATAATAAAATTCCCATTTATTTTCATACTAGAATTTATAATACTTAGGTATTTCTTTACAGATATTTGAAGTCAGGATTAATCAGTATGCTTTACACGTAAGTAAAATTTTACAGAAACAAGTTGAACTTGTTTTTGGGGGTTGTTCTAGACGTCTAGGCGAATAACTTTTGTTCTACGAATTTTGGAAATTCATAGTTTTTTTTAGTTGATGAGGTTATATTTTACTAAAAAAATAACTGTTTATTTTTAAATAAATTCAATTAAAGTTTTAATTGTAGTAGACCAAATTATATAATGTAAGGACAACTTAAGATCAATGACCTTGTGACTTCTAAGAAACAGCTGATTTTTAGGTATACTTTAAACTTTTTTTTTTAAATTTTTTCGAACAGTACGAATTCGAATTTCCAAAAGTTGTAGAACAAAAGTTGTTCGCTTAGACATCTAGAACAACCCCCTTTCGGCTTAAATGAGTGTCCTCATTACACCTTGTATTAAGCATTATTAATAATTAACCCAACGTTCGGTTCTTATAGACTTCACGGGAAAATTAAAGGTGCAACCTCACTGCGAGCACGATGTATGTCATTTTGAATCTGGAACGTTGAGACAATCCAACATCGCGAAAATAAAAGAAAAATCTAAAAATAAGTTGCCGAATTCACATTATGATAGCGCGACGTGCAATGTCTCGATTATCCATTAATTTATTTAATATAAGTCTATCAACAGTAGGCATGAACAAATAGAGCAAGATAAGCGTGTTTCCATAAGCCATATCAAATTCATTATGACAATAAACTCCCAAATGTATTTACGAGGGATCGCGTCATGAATAAATTTCGTCAACACAAACTTTGACGCGTAAAATAGCCGCGAAAACTTAGACAATGCGCTTTTAATAAACGGTTTAGAATATTACGAACTTTAAACTATAGTAACATTTTGCAAATCAGGCTGGTCTATAGCCTTTAAAACTAAAAACTATAAGGGAGAAATATTTATTTGTTTGTAAATAGCTAAATAGACTCCGAAACCACTAGACCTATTTCAAAAATTCTTTCACCAATTATCAAGGAGTAACATAAGCTACTTTTGATCTCGATATTCATACATATTCGGGACTTACATGGGAGAAATCGCGGGACACAGCTAGTATAAAATAAAAATAAAATATTGTCGTTACATTTATAACTAAATCCAGTTACCCTAAGCATCGATATAAACAGTTAATAAAATGTCGAAACATGGACAGTTTAGCCATCCTGACCCTTCATAACACTTTTACATCGCATATAAATATTCTTGTCATATTTTGCAGTTTACTGACATTATAAAAGTTATGGACGCAATAAAATAGTACCAACGTATAAGTGTAAACGTAAATAACTTGAGACTGTGATGTTGTGTGGATCAAGATAATATTATTGTACTGGTCCCTTACATCTATTTTCATATTTTTGTATTGTATTTATTTAGTTGCATTGACATCAGCTCTAAAATACCATTTCTCCGTCAAAAATTTGTATTTGAATAGAGTACTTAACTCTTAAAGATGGATTGGAATTTATGCTTCTACTGTTTTCCTTTCCTACGTTAGAACTGAGGAAGATAGATGTTACATGTACCACATTGTCATTACCATTGAGATCGCAACTCTAAGACGATCTAAAAAAATTTTTTTTAATGTTTCCTACACCTAAAAATAGTCATTCAAGACTATATTAATAACGTATTAATAATACTATGATGTCTTATAAGTCGTCGCGAAATCGTCGCGTTGTCGTTCAGCTAAAAAAAAAAATTAAAATCACATTAAATTATTTAAAAAACAAAGAAAAACAAACTTAAAAAAATAAAAAGTTTTTTTTAAATAGTCTGTGGTTTTTAAAAGTAGTCGGGGTATTTTTTATTTAAAATTTACTTTATTTTATTGAACGACAAAACGACATAGCAACGACAAACGAGCATGGTAGGGTCCAATATTTATTAAAAAAATGCTTTTCAAAAATTTGCACCCGATAGGACTTGAACCTGCATCTCACACCTTAAGTGTCAACGCCTTTACCAATTTGTCCACAGGTAGGTACTTCTCTTACCCAGTTGAAATTAAGGACTGCATCTATTCGTTTCTTTGCGACAGATACAAGTGGTGAAAAAAAATGCAAAGCATTCCTTAAGAAAATGATATTTAGACAATGTTGTGCAAAACTATACCCGCCAACTTGTGTCCCTATCAGAGTGATAAAAAGGATTCCTTTAATAGACTAACTGCACCAACAAATTAATTAGCAAGCAATATCCCACGTTTTTAACAAACAAACACACCGAAGTGGGTGGCGGTAAGTAGATAAAACCTTCGTCGGACAAGTGACGACGGTCACGTTTTTAATTACCCCGGTCTCATCCGTAACGTGTCACACTGGAGTTCGTGTCACAGTGAGTTTTAGTTGGCCTTCATCGGGAATTAAGCTTACGTAGTGTGTGGAGACCCTAAAGTTAAATGAGCGCCGACTCTCGTTTACGCTACTTGAATTAGTTCCGGTGATTCAGTGCAATTGATTCGTAATTTGTGAACCGTAGGTGTTAAGACGGCGATAGATGATATGTAATTATTGGTCCTTGTCCAGCTGTATAGAAATAAGCGAGATGGAATTGCAAGACATATGATTTATCAAAAGTCATACATTTATTTGAAAGTGACAGATCTTTGTTTACTTTTTGCTTTGATAATTGACAGTCCTATATTTACATTTTTCGTCTATAGTAAAATAAGATTACAATATTGTAGGAATGTCGCGGTAAAAAGTAGTACTTGCCTACGAGTATGTTCTCAAGCACATAACGGATAGGTTAAATGGTCGAAATGACTTTTTGTTAAGGTTTGATAATGGTAATGAACAAAAGAAATCAACAACAAAAATCTTATTCCTTATTTTTAGCATAATAATTGATATATATATATATATGTTTAGTAATTCATTGTATTACTGATAGACTGATGCTTCCATGAACAACAAAGGCTACAAGTACACAAATCACAAAACTACAATTTCAATACAAATAAAAAAAAACTACTACTATCGAAATGTAACGAATGGTTTTCCCATACATTTTTAACATCTTAAGTGTTTTCGATTTTCCTGCCGCTTACCTATTTTGTGAGCGGTTTTAAAATATTTGTTATTTATTACAGTTATTGCCACCTTTCAGATTTTTAACTTTATTTTTTGACCGAAAGGGGGAACTTGTTGTTTAAAGGTGTGATTCTCAATAATGATCAAATATGTCTGTCAGTCAATTATTAAATTTAATGCAATTAAAAAAGCTAGAGTTTATTGGTTTAAACAAATAAAAAACTATGTATCATACCAACAAAGCAACTAGGCTTGATTCGCCCTCTAAGTAAGACGAGTCCAAAATCATTTTAGGCCTAACTTACCAACAACTATATTTATTTACTCTCTTCACTGATGAGATTCAAAACTACTGTCTCAAGGCATTTATTAATTGTTGGGGGTTGTTTTAATGCAAACCAGACATCAGTTACATATGTCTGTTAATCATATAAAAATTGTTACCACTTTCTTATATAAGTATTCGAAATGGTCAGCTTATTTCAATGTTTTTTAAAGTTCGTTAAAAACACCAAGAGCCCGTGAACCCTAGATCTTATATACTGTAAAAAAAAACATCAGATAGTAAAGTGTGACTTTTAGGTAAATACCTCCAGAATATTATTGAAAATCACCTCATTCAGTGCCAGACACCTATCTCATGCTCATCTCATGCCCAGTGCTCGTAGTAGCGCCCTCTTGCCAGACAAACTTAATTTTCATGATTCTACTGATGTCTGACAAGGGATGGCCACGTTGGTAATTGTCTGGCAATGATTGATGTGATTTTTCTTAATATTCTGAAGGTAACTTAAATCACACTTTATTATTTAATGATTTTTAACACTCCTTGTGACTTTGTGAGTGACTTTTACAGTGAATTGGGCAGATATAAATGGTATACCATTTATATCTGCCAAAGTCACTGTAGCCCAAATTTCATAATGGTCAATCGCTCTTACCTGTGTTTGGAGCATGCGCTGACGAATTTTCATCTTTGCCAAAATAAAATAAAATTGGCGTTCTCGGGCTCTTGGTCTCTATATATACTTATTTAAGTAAATTGTTTATTTCTTTTTACTGACTTATGATATGAATTAGGTAGTTCATTATTCATATCTTGAGCGTGCCACCTAAGACAGTGACGTATAAGTCAAGAGGGTAATAAATATAAAGTCCCCTTTAGCAATTTAACATAAAAACGCGTCTCTTCCGCAATCTACATGTTTATGAGGGTAGATTCTGTAAACAAGCCAGTGGGCACGACCATACGGGGACACCAATCCATACGATTGCATGCAAATAAGATAATACCAATAAATATAAACATACAGTAGCTTTCTTCCTCTGTTATTGTTCTACACAATTTCCTTATGGTTTAAGTTTATGGATTCTTTGACCCCTCTTTTGTTCCATTGAGGTTAAATTTGGCCTATTATTATGTATTATGTATATGAAAGTGCAGTGCATATTATAATACTTAACTTTTATTGTCGTTTGGTTCGAAAAAAAGCTGTCCCTATCTTTAAAACTTAACCCCCTTACTTATAAACGATGATTACCAGATGACTAAGTTATGTAACGTTTATTTCTGTCTGTCAACTTTGAAACCTAATGTCACAGTAAAAGACCCACGATACACAGTTTACGCAGCTATTAATCATCGTATACTCATGTAAGAACTGTTTTATGGTGGTTATATGGTAATTATCCTATCCAATAAGTCGTATGTACGAATTAACGCTAAACTTTTGGAATATTTTCAAGAGGAAATGACTTTTTTTAATACAGTTTTGTGACATATTTTTGTATTGAGTGGACAATAATGTACGTAATACTGGAAAATTCTTAAACATGTAACAAACGTTGTTGATATTGTTTAGCTAAAGCTGCGTCTTCACGTGCTGTTCGTGTGTAATGTAACGTTACAGGTTTAAGCATTACATACAGCGCGCACCTTGTGAGTCGTATCCATAATGCTACTTTACAAGTGAATGCTCACGGTGAAGGTGCACCGCGAGCATTCAAGCAAAAAAGGAGAAAATGATAGACTTTTTATTTAACTAGTTGAAATTTTTAGTTTTGTTATTCATCTGTAAGGAAATCTTGGTTTCCTCACTTCAAAGTTATGACTTACCTTTTCCCTTTTATCATTGAGTGCTAAGTATCTGATTAGAAGCATCCATTCCATAAATAAAACACTAAAATATCCTACAAAATTTCTAAGCTTTATGCTTTTATTTTAACAACCAATAAAAACTGCTTAAAATTTAAATTTTGTTTGCATAATTTAAGGGTAGGTATCTACTTGTAAAAAGCATAACTTTTAGGGTATTTTTGCGGCTGTCAGGAAATCGCGAGGGAAGGATTATTCATTGGCGACGTCCGAACAGGATGGCTCATTGACTCTGTGATTAATTAGTGGGAAAACGACGGCGACATTTTATGACGACATTGTATAGCTAAATAAATAACTGCGGACGATAATTAACATGATTTACAAACTGTTTTCTTTTTATTAGCTGCGCCTCGGTTTCAGACGTGCAAATCCCGATGCCGTTAGGATGTCGAGATTCCAAGTTTCGAATTTCATAGAAATCTGTTTAGCGGTTTTTAAGTGATTGAGTAACAAATATGCATACTCACAAACTTTCAGCTTTATAATATTAGTAGGATCTTTTTATTTATGTTAGATCTGAAATTATTTTGAAAACAATTCGACTTCAAAATATAATTCCCTGATGCATCGTTGATGGTGTGTCCGGCTGCAACGCTGAAGGTGTTTGATTCGCGCTGGGAACAATAATTTTCATTATGGTGACCAGACCATTGATGTTACTGGGTCCGGGTGTTTTCTATAATGTGTACACTCTTTGAAGTCACGGATCGCACCCATTTATTATATGTTTTTATGTGAAAAAAAGGGCTATGGGTAGTCAAAAGTCCTACCATGATCTCCTTGTTGGCCTTTTTCATCAAATTTTAGATGATTTATACAGCGCGTTTAGTTCGCTCGCGTTAGCGAGACTCAATATTTATCGTAAGTTTAAATGTCTGTAAAATCAAAACTAATAGGTATTTTTGAAAACAACAAAAACTAATGTTCTTGTGTACATACAGGCTTTAATGTTACATTAACCAATTTGGCATACCTATTAATATTCTTCGTATATTATGTAGCGTTTGTCTGATGTGGGTAGGTTATCTGAAGTGGGTGGGATATTTTACTCTTACTAATATTATAAACGCGAAAGTTTGTATGTATGTGAGGTTGTTACTCTTTCACGCAAAAACTACTGAACCGATTGCAATGAAACTTGGAATATAGGTAGCTGGGGACCTGGATTAACACATAGGCTGCTTTTTATCCCGATATTCCCGCGGGAACGGGACTTACGCCGGTTAAACCGCGGGGCGCAGCTAGTACTTAAATATTTTTACTTACGAGTACAATAGCAAAACGGTGTTGGTCTAGTGGTTAATATTCCGACGGTCACCCTGGTTTCCCGGTTTAATGCGTCTGATTTGCTTACAAAACACTTTCTTACCGTAAAACAAAAAAAAAAAACCAACTTACTTTACAGGTATACTATATGTGGTATAAATAGGTGCTGGCTGGGCAAGTCCACTCCACCCAGTAATGTCTCAGCCTCTACAGCGCCATAATAATCATGGATCAAAGTTGTTTGGGCTCTTTGTAAATCATCAAGATGAAGATGAGAAAGTAGTGGTTCAAACAGGGTATTCGCAAAAATGAATAATATGAAACAGCATAAAGTATCATGTTAACTTGTATACTTGTAATTCCATGTTGCGTCCGTGGAGGTGTCGTGTTTCATATAAGTAGGGATTTCGCAAAAAGGTGGTAATAAGGTATGCAAGCCCTCTTTCCTTTGTCGGCCACTCGCCGCCAACGTGACGTGAATCACTGCGTGAGATTCTCAAACACTATATGAAGCACGAATTCTTCATGTGAAATGTAGACGACACAATTCGTAAAAGTGTTTACCATTCAAAGCTGGGTACATTCGGAGACGCGTCGAATTCAGAGCCACTTTTCTCGAATGTGAATACGGTTTTGTGGTTCAAATACATACTATCCATTTCGTAAATGATGCTATGGTCTCCTACATTTATTATAGAAACTGGAATTTGTATGATAGCGTAAAGGTAAAAGCTGGGTGTAGAGTGGTGGGGTCGAACGGTCGCATCATTGTGCCAGCGGCCGCGGGCGCGCGATTACAATGCCCTCGCTGTGACATTTTCGCTAATGGTTTCAGGGGTAGGCACAATAAAACGACAATACGACGGGAGATAAGGTGGCAAGTGAAAATTTTACAACAGGATTAATTCAATTCCGCCTTGCGTTGTCTAGATCCCGCCGACCTAGGTGGGACTCGAGCTAATAAACTTTTGAATTGCTTGTTCCGCCTTGTATGTTTGAATTTCTACCTTAATGAATCTGATAAATCTTTGTTCCAAAATATAATGAGGTCGATTTTTTCAATTCAATCAGGTACTTAATTACAAGTTCTACCTAGTTAAATTTAAGTAAACTTGGTAGTGTAATTAAAAAGTATTTTTATTGAATTTTATGGCTTTATATCTCTTATAGGTAAAATATTTATTAAGTACTAGTTAGAACGGTTTTGGTCTAGTGCTAGATACCCCGACTTTTATTCCGATGGTGGTGGGTTCGAAACCAGGCCGACCGCGCACTAATGTCACTCTTACGGTAAAGGAAAACATAGTGACGAAACCGACATGTCCTGTGTCACCATGGTCCAAAGAACTGGGATATTCGCCAACCTGGAGTAGGCTCCCGTGGCGTCTTAATACCTAACCCGCCTAAGAGGAAGTCCTTGCCCTGCAGTGGGACAAATTAACGTCCAGATTATTAATTACTATAACACCTAATTACTAAAATTTTCATTTTTAAAATTATTTCTGAACGACATAATTTACCATGTACCTACCACATAGATTTTTTGCTGAACTCGAATTTTTCATCTAAGTTTTAAAAATCCATATATAGTAATACTTTTCAATAAAATATGTTTACTTATTTATACAGGTATCTAACAACATAGGTAATATTTATATTATGTAATATACAACATGGACACGCATGTTTTACTCCACACTCTGACATTTTGACCCGCGGGGTTGTTTTTCAATGAGGATTCCGAGCTGCCATTGCTTTGACTCCTGAAAGGGTTGTTCACGAAACGCTACGGTGCTTTTGTATTTTTATCAACGTTTTAAATTGTAGAACCTTTACAAACAATCTATATGGTTATATTAATACTAGCTGCACCCCGCGGTTTCACCCGCGTAAGTCCTGTTCCCGCGGAAATATCGGGATAAAATGTAGCCTTTGTCTTAATCTAGGTCCCCAGCTACCTATATTTCAAGTTTCATTGCAATCGGTTCAGTAGTTTTTGTGCGAAAGAGTTACAACCTCACATACATACATACATACAAACTTTCACGTTTATAATATTAGTAAGATTTTGCGGTATACTCGTAGATACCTACTCACTCATGGCGGGCTTTTTAAAGTTTTAAATAGATAAGATTTGAGATTGTAAATTAATATTAGTGCTTTCGTCGAGATATTGAGATTCTTTTTCTTTCTTTAAGTTCACGATGGCCCTTGAATTTTAATTGGCAAACATATTCGGTTTTCAGGGAATGAAAAATATTAAGGTACTTTCATAAAAAATGCGACCAACCAACCAACCAACCTTGAAAAAGCCAACTGTAAAGTTGGCGAAAGCTCGGTTCGTTTAAAACCATGAATTAAACGCGATTAAACCCGATAAATAAAGTGTTTTACTACTTTAATAATTCAACAAATAATTATAATTTTCGAAAAAAAAATCCAGAGCACCCCAAACTCTAGATTAAAAATGACAACTAAGTATTCCTACTGCAAAAAGTGGTAATTAAAAACTTAGGTGAGTGTAATAGTAGATATTTTAGAAGATAGAAAGACGCGATTTTCGAACTCAAAAAACTGTCCTTGCTGCTTTAATACTTATATTGAAACCGTTTATAGATGCTCTGCAATGAACGTAGGTCCAGTTTTTTAAACTCAAAGTATTTGTAAACAATGACATTTTTGTATTCGGACATTTTATTTTAATTACATTTAAACTTATTAACATTTTACCATTTGAATAAAAAATGCTCAAAGTATTAAAAGCAATGCGATTTAAAACGAAAATTTGAGTTTCATTTCAATGATTAATTGAGTTTAATACATATTACGTTACCTTTGTCAATGGTAAATTACTCGTTGAATTTAATATCTATATTAATTGTTTGTAGATATCGAATAGCTATAAACTAATAATAATGGCACGTAGCTTCATTAAACGCGTATGTATCAATGGTATTGTTTCGGGCTTTGTGCCAAATTAAAGTTTATTTACTTATTTATTTACCACGAGCTAACACTTTGCATCACCAGCAACACGAGCCGGCAACACTTTGTATCACCATCAATTAAAATTTAACATCAATAAAATGCCCATGTTACTTTACTTAAGAGAAAAAAAAATCTTGGGGCCCGCTTGTCATGGTACCTATTATCACCTTATCTTATCTTATCTTACTAATATTATAAACGCGAAAGTTTGTATGTATGTATGTGAGGTTGTTACTCTTTCACACAAAAACTACTGAACCGATTGCGATGAAACTTGGAATATAGGTAGCTGGGGACCTGGATTAACACATAGGCTACTTTTTATCCCGACATTCCCGTGGGAACGGGGCTCACGCGGGTGAAACCGCGGGGCGCAGCTAGTACATATTATATACTTGAAAACTGAACTTCGTTCGTTTGTATGTTGGTAACATGGACAATGTTATAAAATGTGTCTGGCAAGGGTTTGCCACGGTGCCAAGTGACTGCCAATGAGTAACTTAATTTTTCAAATAATATTTTAAAGGTACTTTGTTACCTAACCGTAGGAAACGGTGGTAGTTTATAATAAATATTTCGTAAGTCAAGGTTTAATATCGAGAAGATGCCAACTTCCAATTTATTTGTGAGGTATTTCTCCGACAAGGGGGTAGGTACTCGATATTTGCCACTTTTAGATCCGTTTTAATATTTTTTAATTCGGTAGTAACCTCTAAAGTCTCATAAAATTTGGCAAAGATCTGATGAGAATCTTCGAAGTAGTGACCAGGAAACCTCATAGATTTTAGATTAATTAAATCCTTATTTTTCGACTTTTACCTATAGTTTCTTTTTTTCTGTTTTCAAGATTTTGCATTGTAATAAAACACAATTATTAAGTTGTAATGTAAAACTACCTATTTATTTTTCTTGTAAATAAAAAAAAAAAAAAATTTGCAGGTTTAACTCGCGTTTTATATTTATTAACAGCATTGTTGCAATGCTGTACCGACGTTTTACCGCTTTTACCGACGGTTTCTTCGGAGTAGACTGAAGAAATTGTCTGTAGTTGGTTCTACCTATAGCATAAGCCCCTTGTTTACATTGATGGTGGTCTCTTGTAACCACCTTTTCATCTCAGCTCCTCAAATGAACATCTCCTAACTTTTTTGAATGTGGGTAAATATCTATGTACTTAGTCCCTATGTCCTTTCAATAACGTGCTCGCGAAGTTCGCAGAATTACTCACTCCCTTACTTATAAAATATTATATACACTTGACAATGGACTTAGGAACTATACAGGACTGATTAGTTGAACATTTTGCCTTACAATAGACAGAGGCTAATCCGAGCCGAATGAGATAGCAATCGACGATGTAGTGTGTCTCGTTCTTTCATCTTGCCAGCCTACAAAAAATATTATATAAAAAAAAAAACATTAAAAGAGGTTGCAGTTATTGTACGGCCAGATAAAGCACGACCCGATAATGTCCCTATAATACACGACCTGTTAATTGGACGCCAGGGCCTCGTTTTAACACTTCGTACAAATTGTATGGGATGTTAGACGAATATCCTGGCTTCCATTTAACAGGTCGTATATTATCGGGTCGTGTAATACGTGGTCGTAAAGTACATTATTGGCTCCCATTTCCTTTTAATTATTTTAATGGTAACCCATGCCAGTGTCATGGCGGCATCATGGCAGTAAAATATTAGTTTTTAATTTATAAAATCGCTGCGTCAAATTCTATAAAATGGTGAAAACGTGTTGCGTTTTCACTTGTACAAGTGAATCATATGGTGGTTGCAATATATCATTTCATAGGTAAGCCAAAATATGTTTATTATTGTATTCTACAACTGTTTTGTTCTATTACAAGAATTTACGGTAACTATGATTTTTGAATTTTTGTATTGAGTTCGGGTAAGATTTTTTTTCTGTAATTTTATTATTTCAGCTTTCCGAAAAATGAACAAATACGACAAAAATGGCTCAGCGGTATGGATGTGAAGTAGAAAATTACAAAAAAGTCAGTCGTATGCAGTCGTCACTTCGATCTTTCCTGCTTTTACTCCCGTCGATTATTGAAAGCCGATGCAATACCAACAATTCCGCCGGTGGTACGAAAACTGTTAGATATTTTACTACTAACCTGCTGAACATGAGTGATAATAAGTAATTAGTCAAAAAGTTTTATTTTTGAAATTTCCTCTAGCTTTACATTTGATGAATTTTGAGGGAAGTACTATATTATATTTAACGTAATTGGCCGTCTGTTAAAATTTGCTTTCGTCAGTCAGTATGTAGTATGTGTCTTTGTGTGTATGTATTTTGCTGCTTCTTCTGCTGCTGCTTCACACCAAAGAAAATTAATTTAATTTTCTTCTTCTTTCTTCGAACCTGTGCCTCTCGCATGACGGGCGAGAGCGCTAATCTTTGCCTCACGGAAACCCGTCGTGATACGGTGATTTTTGATGATACATTTCTTTTTGTAAAATATTTATACTTATTAATCAAAGTGTTCAAAAATTAATAAGCATATTATAACAATTAATAAAACTTTTTTATACCGTGTCCTTTTGTATTATTTCATTAATCCTTAAAGAGCGTCTATTGCTCATGGAAATCTTCAATTTGCCAACAGTTATATCTCAGTAATATTATAAACGCAAAAGTTTGTATGACTTTGTTACTCAATCACGCAAAAACTACTAAACCAATTGCAATGTAACTTGGAATATAGGTAGCTGAAAACCTATAATAATAACACATAGGCTATCCCGATAATCTCGCGGTAACGGTACTTACGTGGGTGAAACCGCGGGGCGCAGCTAGTAAATAATATTATTGCACTTGCATTATTAAATCTAACATCAGTCACATAAAAAAAATCTTATCGTCACCCTATTAGAAAGTGACACAAGTCCTTTGCTACAACCATCTCGCTCAGCTCGTTTTTATTCTGACAGTTTTCCCTCCAGTTATTTAATCTACCTCCATGCACTTGACTAAGTTACATGACGTTTGTCTCTGTCTGTCAACTTTGAAACTTCATGTGACAGTAAAAGACAAACGATGCATAGTTTAGCGTTTATAAGTAAGGGGGTAAATTGATAACTTGATTTGAGACTTGAGGTATTTTAGTCAACGTGAGAACAACAGCGTTAAGTTACACTAAATACTAGATAAGTCTTTCTATCTATCTAGTAACTCGAACCAATGTCTACCGTCTCAGTTAATAAAATTTAATTCAAAATACGAACAGAAATTCATTAAAAACAGCTGAACGAGAAAACCGTTTCAAAAGTCCAGTCAGTAGTTGTATTTCGAGTACAAAGTAGACTGGTCGTAGGTACATGTAATAGTTTAGTGTCATGAAAAGCGATTCACGCAAACGTTGTGAAAGCTTGCACTTTGTGAAATGAGAGCTAGTGCAAAACAACGACGGACAGACCACGCTGTAATGTTTCCCGGTTTAGGCACGCAACCTATTTGCCGAGTTTAGCCTTTATAGGCGTCCACGGTCCATGTGGGTTCCTGCCTTGTATAGCGTTTCGAGTTGTTAGACAGGACATCTGTAAATTTAATTTGTAACGATTTTAGGCCTATGCAGACAAGCTTTACAACATTAGAGTGTGACTCTACACGACAATAAATTCTAACACTAGGTGATCCAGATGTTAATGTTTTCAAATTATTTTTTTTAATGTTTTTTTAACGCCCTAATTCTTCTAACTTGACCTAACGACTACTATCAGAGATAACATCCTAGTAGGTAAAAGATAATTAAAAAATACATACGCGACGAATTGAGAAAAAGGAGACCTCCTCCTTTTTTTGAAGTCGTTTAAAAATTCAAAACCAACAAAAAATAGATTGTCGAAGAATTGAAGATTGTCGATTGTGAGAAGAAGTCGGGCAGCCAAACTAAAATATGAAACCAGCCAGTAAAACTGCCCGACTTCAGATGATAAAACAGATAAATAAGTCGGTGGCCCTGTATGTAGAGGTTATTTTGGTCTTTTTATCAATCCTTTTTTTTGGTTGGTTTTAAATTTTTAAATTATTTTTTGTTCTTTGTTAAGTCGGTTTTTTTATTTTTTTTATTTCACTCTTTTTAGTGTACCTACCTACCTACTTTCGACTGCCAAAAACACGGTATCAACAATATTGTTACCGTAATTTAAATTATTGAAAAGTTTTTTGATGAAAAGGCGGTTTCAGGTGCCCCTTCAATCTGTACTTAGTTCTTTAGGGGTCTATTCTTTTTGGTACAAGTCCAAAAATTAGTAATTTATTGCATTCTGGGATGCTATCTTGTCCATCATTCCGAAGATACTCATCAGATCCTCACCAAACGATGGAACCACGTTGGAGCTCCCACCTTTCCATTAAAGTCAAGCCATCTTCGTGTAATCGATGAACAATTGAATTGAATACAGCGTTTTGAGGAGCATTCCCGGTTTTTACTTTGAAGATCCTCATCAGATCCTTACCAAATTTTTATGGGACCACCTGGGGACTCCCATTTTTCCATTAAAATAAGAAACATCTCAATCGGTCAAGCCACCTCCGAGTAATCGATGAACAAACATTAAAAAAAACATACGCGACGAATTGAGAACTTCCTCCTTTTTTGAAGTCGGTTAATAATACTGCAATAAAATTATCTCTAACCGCTGAGTAGAACATTATCCATTGTTCTTGGTTTTTAGCTATCTACCGACATGCTGTATTTCATCGCAATCAGTTCAATTTTTTGCTTGAATGAGCAACAAACAAACACACAGGGCTCAGGAAGCGATACGCTTCAAAGTTTTTTGGCCAAATTGGATTTTAAATATTAAAGTATGACTTTTGACATCGTCTTTTGAGTCGTCAAGTATGACTACATAAAATTCAATTCGGATTCCAATATAACTCGAAATCGTACTATATTCAGTGAAATCTAAATTGGGTTGGACAGATGGACAGGTCCGTATGCTGTCGACAATACGAGTAGAGTATTTTTTGCAATAATCAATAAATTTAAAAGTAAGTACATTTTTAAATTTATCTTTTTACAGCTCAAAATATCTTTTTTCAATCATCAAGTTGAGAAGTACTTACATAATGATATGTTTACCAATTGCCTTTGGCTATGTTTAGCAACTGCCATTTATATTATGTAATTGAGCCGAATAGTTTCTAAGCCAAAAGATATTTAGAAAGAACCAAAAAAAAAACAGAAAAAAGCAAAAGCAAAAGAACTTAGGTAGAAATTAAGAACATAAAAAACTTAGAAATTCATAAATAATAAATAAATGAATAAACCATGGTCTAGCTTGATAAACAATCGTTCATAAACCCAATGTTAAAACTATTCCCAACCAGAGGGCTAATTCCAGGACGAGAGAAGCAGGACTGCATAATTTATTTCTATACAGTGGTCAGCAAGTATACCTACCTACCAGCTAAGGTAACTCTAATTGTAAATGGAAATGTATAGTTAATAGGTTAACTACTTCATTAATATACATTGGAATTTGCTTTTCGTTCACTTTCTATTTGAATCGACTTACAGAGAATAGTGTTTTTTTAATAATTGATTGACAAACGTTCACCATTATCTTACAAGATGATGAACTTTAGTGACTTATGTCGGATTTAACACAGCAGTGTCGCGAATTCCTTTGTGACTATCGCCTATTTTTACACAACTGCCAAAGGAAGTGTTATTGGAAATACGCAACACTGCGAAGACGCAACGCAATATGGCTTCAGAAATGTCATGGCAGAGTCTTCCACGAAGACGGAAGGTATGAGATTACCATCTCCTTCCTTGAAGGTAATGCCTATAAAAGGTTTTTCTCCAAAAATGAGTTTTTCTTCACTTGGTTTATAATTAGTACTACTTGTTCATTATTAATGTGAAAAAAGTCAGGATAAACTTTTAAGGTAATTATTTTTGTAGTAAAATGAGTAAAATTAAACTTACCAACAAAATTGACATGTAAGACAGCGAGGACAAGAAGGCGCGCGAGTGACCCTCCCGCGCCCTGCGCCGCCGCCATGTTATTTCAGCGCGTCACGCACCGGTGCTGCCATCTACTGCCGCTTTTCAGCCTCCACGTTGACTGCCTTCTTCTCATCTTGTTGGGTTTTCATGCAGGTAGCCTGTGATTTGTGAAAAGTTTTAAGTACTCATCTCCTTTATGTAAACGATGATTGATTATATATCTTTATAAAACTCCTGACAAGTGTTATTTATATGATGTAGGCATCCGATCAGAAAGGTTTTTGATCACTTGACTTTAAAAAAATCTTTCTTATTTATCAACCCTCTATAAAAGGAAGGCTTTCACTGCGGTTTGTCAACCCAAACCGAGTTTGTCCGTGTTCCGATACGTAGGCAGTTGCAGCCAAACCTAGATATTAGGCAAGTAGGAGTTTCTACTTTTCTGATTTCCGGTTAGGTATCTTCAAAAGAGGCGTATAAATTCAACTTCCTTACATAGTCAAACTTGTCGATTAATACCTTTCTAATAAAAAAATATCTTAGCAATCGAACACCAGACGGCGGAGGTAATAATACCCTGTGTGTTATCATCATAAAATAAACACATAATAAGATACCCTTCATCTTTTTCGGAAGTCGGTTAAACAAAACGCACTGGTATAATTGATAAGTGGAACTATACAATACCCATGAAAAGAACATAAAAAGGTTAACTCAAATTTGAACCGCAAACCTAACTTCATATTTTCTGAACGTGAAAAGAGCACTACCACTTAATACCTAACACAATAAATTTCAGTATCTTTGTACGAACCCGGGAAAATGGTAAAATATACGTATTTTTATTCACATTCCGACCCCGGGTTCACAGCAACAGTCGAATGGTTTACGGTATCTACAATATGAGTGAACTAGATAAATAGATTGAGAAACGCTTTGTGTGTTTTGTGACGGTTTTCTATAATGTTTTGCTGTGACAGAAGGCTTAGTTTAGGTCATCTTTGTGTGTGTAACCTAGCCTCCATAGAACTGGACTGGTCTAGACTCTACTAGAGACTGGAAGGAGAAATTCCATCTAATAGTGGAGCTGTTTTGTGTCGGCCTAAACTGCCGAGTTTTATACGTTCCACAGTTATTTGTGATTATTATTTATTTATTTTCCATTACTTAAATCTATCATTACAGAGTTACTCATTGCGATAGATAAGCGTTAGGTAGGTAATTGTTTTTACAAATTGTACATCCTTTAGTGTATTATTGTTTTTAGATTATCTATTTGAGTAGCTGATAACGAAAAGAGAACATTTCGCGAATACGTTACTTGAACTGTCTTAAAAAGAAATTTTACTCACACGCCTAAAAAAGTTGGCTCGAAATTCGAACGTCGTTCTATTATTACCCAACATCGATAAAACATATAAATTGATTGATTTCATTGTTAGCGTTCACGTGCCTTTTATCGAATTCTGGGTTAAAAACCATAAAAGTTGACTTTCCATATATATGGATTTTTATATCCAAACATAACTTTTTTTGCCATCATTTGGTTAGCCTAAAAAATAGCCTGCCTATTTACATACACACTACGAATCTGGCTTTTTAACCTCAAATTTACTTCAACGAAATAGAAAATATGCATTACATTCAGCTTAGCCAACGCGGTATTTTTACTTGCTGCATACAAAATGCGGTTGCTGAATGAAAATAGGAAATACTGGACTTTGATTCGACTTTAGCGTTAAGGTATATTTTATTAAAAGTATAGGATTTTATCCATTGCTAGATCGATCGCGGTAACCATCACGAGACTCGAGCTTTTAAACGTTTAATGTTTTCTGCTATTTAAAAGCCGTATAATAAACATGGAGTAAGGTCGGAGTACTAAGAACATGCTTTGTCTATTTTCGTGACAATAACTTTCATTCAGAGATAGAAACAAAAAGCGGAATAACTACTCCGACCTTGCTCCCCTTCAATAATCCTACTCATATTACAAATGTGAACGGGTGTGTTTGGATGTGTAGATGTTTGTTACTGAATCACGCAAAAACTACTGAACCGATTGCGATAGAACTTGGAATATAAGTAGTTGGATACCGGAAAAAAAACATCGGGTACATTTTATCCCGATATTCCCACGAGAATGAGACTTACGCGGGTAGAA
The DNA here is from genome assembly GCA_949358125.1 of Idaea dimidiata. Taxonomy (NCBI): domain Eukaryota; kingdom Metazoa; phylum Arthropoda; class Insecta; order Lepidoptera; family Geometridae; genus Idaea; species Idaea dimidiata. Next base: position 7,896,737 of record OX442336.1, on the reverse strand, counting down.
CCGCGAGCAGCTGGTATTAAGGCTATAAAGGTACTAGATTTGAAAATATGTTAATTTAAGAGTCACGTCCAAACTCAATATTGGGTACGATCTTCTTTCGTCTAAGTTTGATAATAATAATATGTATGTCTAGTTAGTACCTATCTGTCAAGAGGGTATCCTCGAGTTTACGTGTTATTCCTTTGGAATTAATGTGAATTAGTGAACTTCACAAAATTGTTTTTGGGAATGATTAAAAGACACATTGAGATGATTCGCTTTGAACGACAACGTATCGTCGGCTAAGACACGCTGGGTACATTTGCAAAGTGTTTTGTAGATTAAATTCGATTATAAACTTTTATAATTATCGCTTAATTCCATGAGTAAAATTCTATAAGAGCCCATCATAATAATAAAGGAAGCCGCACATGCAATAAATCGATAGCATTAACCGCAGGGTGGCGATGAAAAATCGTCGAACGCAACGTACACACGAGCCGCGATAACGATGTGATTGCTAACGGAACTTGTAATTAATGCTGCTACCACATTATGCGTTTCCTTTCCGGTTGCGTGCATATCGTGGCGTTAAACGTCGTTTTATATCTACCTAAATTGTAATGATAATCTTTCTACTGATATTGTTAATGCGAAAATTTAACTGTTGGTATGATTTTGAACTTTTTTCTGTCGAAAAGTTAATCGATTAGGGTTTAGGTGGTCCCTTATCGCGAGAATTCACGTAAAATGTAATGGTATAGATCGAGTATTCGCGCATCTTGTGATTTGAGTCTATAATGTTACATTACAAGCGAGTGCTCGCGGTGATATACTGTTTTTAACCGACTTAAAAAAAGGAGGAGGTTTTCAATTAGTCGAGTACATATATTTTTAAATCATGCTGTTAAGACTTTAGACTGCATGCATAGTATGATTTCTTATGAATTTTGTTAAATGATAAACACAGGAATAACGAGAAAATCTACCAAGAAACTCGTCGTATGTATTGCGTCGACGTATTTACCTATATAAACAACATATTTCATAATACGATTTTTTGCCATTTGTTCTTAGTATTGTAAGGACAATAAGAAATTAAGTTTTTTAAGTGTTTTTAATTTAGACTATCCCTAATTGCTTTTGACTTCATCGGATGGAAAAATACTATATAACCTGAAGTCTTCAAGGTTATGTTTAAAAAAGCTCATTAGGCTTTTAATATCGGTGCGTTTTATTGTTATAGCTTCTATGCATATTGTCACACACATCAGTCACAGTAATGTGACGTGGTGTGTAGAAACTGCGCTGACCCTATGCGTAACTATTGTCATATTTACGCTGACGTTTGATTATCAATATTACACACAAAAGCTAAATAAATTAATAAGTCACGCGTAGGGTTGTTTGTTAATACGGCTGCATGTGTTCTCCGTTTTGATTGCTTAGGCTTAGGCACTTATCGTGTCTTATAAATAGAAATATTTAGGATGGACTTGACTCTAGACCGTTTTGAAATTTCAGTCTCGTGTGCCCATTGGAATAAGAAGTAAAGCTGCAAAGTTATGCCTCTCTCGGGTGAATAATTTCAATTTAGAAGACCTGGAACTATTTCGAAGTACCAAAGTTTAATGTACTCGCTTTACTAGTTTAGTGATACCTACAATAAATTTTGTTAAACGTTTACAGTTTCAATTATTCAAATAATAGTGAAGCGAGTAAGATAATCTGTAAAGGGCTCAAATTTGGTGGTTGTTGCGGTTTATTTACTTAGAAGTAGCACAAGAATGTAGGCTCATAAATGCTATAAATATTGATAAGTATCTATAAGATTTGCAAGATTTATTTTATTATAATTAATTTCTTTTAATTTAATTTTGATGATTTATACAGCGTGCAGCGCAAGCAATTTTTAATCCATGCTATTTATGGCGTTGTAGTGTACGGGACATTATTAGGTGGAGTAGGCTTTGCCCAGCACTTATACTACCCTCCCAGCCTAGCCCAAAGGAAAGAACTGGTCAATATGTCTGAAGCTAACTGGGCCGTGGGTTTTCTCATAACGTTTTCCTCACCGTAAGATTTATAAGGAGTTAGAAAATTGAGTTCTGATCTAACAATTTCATTAAAAAACATTTAAGTATGTGAAAAATTGAGTCATCATGTATAACTTATTTTAAAGTACATTCGTCATAAAGGTACTTACTTATATATGGTAAAAATAATTCCAAGAATTTGGCGATCCTCTTAATTGTTACGGTATAACCAGACTAATAATGTCGTGTACTTGTAAAGCAAATACTCAATTTAAATTAAAAAAAAAGCAGGAACAAATAGTGTAACTAAATATACATTATCACAAAAAGGAAGGCCAATTTGTGATAATCGTTTCAGACAAAAAATGCTCGAATTTTGACGCCATTTGAAATTACAATAAATAAATAAGCATTTTAAAACCGACGTATTTTAACCAAACGATTTACATCGAAACAATATTATGCATCAGTAAAATCGAGAAGCGCTACCATAATCAGACAATTGTTACAATGAACACCATTATGCTCGAATTAATGAATAATCGATTGAAAACATTTCGCTATCGACGTAGTGGCAGTTCTGCCTCATTTGTAAGGACAGCAATTATAAACTGCGTAATCAGCCCATGAGTGCGGTTACGAACTCTGATTCGGACCAATATAGTGATTAGTGACATCGAAAATGATGAGTGTCTATCTGACTAAATGGACTAACACGGCGTAACCTGACCACATAGGAATCAGATAAATTGGTTCCATGGATGTACAACTGACATGCGGTTGTTTTCATTCAGTAGGTATGTTATATTTATCTTAACTTTTCATATTTTATATTATTATAGTCTCTTTGCTCTCAATTTTTATTGTATATCTCGCTCATTCTATGTTACTTTACATACGTCCTGAATTTTTTCCAAGAGTCTTCTTACCATAGAATTTTTTTTCAAACAAAAAAGGGTAAAAATGTAAGTTGATCAAAATGAAAACAAAATACCATCCAGTGTACCTATTTATAATTACGAAACTATTAAAATTTATTTATTAATTTTTTATCATTTTTTTCATCATTTTATTGCAAAAGAAGGTGGTAAACAATATATAACTTAACATCAACTAAAACAATATAAGCCATACCATTTATAATTTGTCACATTTAGAAATATTTTTATAGTAGGCGACTTGCTTCACCTATCTAATTAGGTACATAATTAGTGAATAAATTTGATTCGCCCACCCGTTTTCAATGTCACAGTAATTATATAACTTTCATCATCATCATCTCAGCCTTTATCCGTCTACTGCTGAACATAGGCTTCCCCATCGCGATCTACACCTTTCCAACGACTCTCCGCGACCGCTACAATAACTTCAATTCAATTACTTTCCTCTATTGAATTCATCAGTCATCAAATTCGCTTTGACAAATAGAAACGAGTAAAGTGTTGAAAACTTGAAAACATCGCGGCACCGTTGGCTAACGGGTGCGGGGAGGTATTCGCGTGTCATTCGTCAACAGCATCCTGTAATTAATGCCGACATGGGCAGCAGCGACACCTAATGAATGGCGGGTGTAGCGTGTCGTGCAAAAACTGTGACGTCACACAACACGCCGAATATCAGAATTGAATGCGTGGTAGTATGATAAGAGATTCGCGGTTATTTATCAAATAAATGTTTCAATATCGTGTCAAAACCAGGCATCGTAAGCCTTGGCCGATGAACAACAAAATTGGGGCTTTAAATGAACTAAAACTTCTTGCCTTACCTTTCCGTCACAATAAAAATATTCGTGGCGCGGTGGCCAGTCCAAACTGGCCGTATGCTACTAGAGCTACTGACCATTATTGATCAGAGCTATCATAAATCTCAACGTTATTAATGTAAAATACTTTAAGCCCTAGGGCTTGAAGGCGAAGTTTATGCCCTAGAAACTAATGACTCGCATGACGTTGACTTTTTGGTCTTATAAAAGTTATAAAGTAACTTCGTAGAGCCGTAGATGTGTAAAATACATACTACATATTCAGAATTCGTTTGTATTTATAAAATGTTTTCACTTCTGCAAAAATTTGTTGCAAATCCCTAAGTTCCAATAATGTAATATTAAACTTCATGTCCGTCGTTGCACGGTTAACTTTTAACTAGATTTTCAATTTGATTCATGCGTTTTCGAGAAACATTAACTTTGAAAAGTGAAAATGTGGTTAGTTGTTTGAAGAGAATCAGTACTTGGTACATGCAATGGTTTGTAACTGTAACAGGAGGAATAGGGCACTTTTTAAATGTATTATATTTGTAAAATATTATACAAATGATGAATGATGACCATTGGACTCAATGGTCATTCTCATTAGATTATTTATATTATATATATATTGTAAATTATAGTTTTTTGTTTAACATAATAGGTACTCATTAGAAGCGCGTCCTATATTTTAATTGTAATTGTATTAACTTTTATGTTTTAATGAATAAAGTTTTATTTGTCATCAATGATAGATTATAATTTGCAAATATTATAATAATACTTGACACTGGCTAATTTCCAAATGGCCATAATCAGTGCACAACCGATAAGAAATAATGACAAGAGAATAGAAATACTGTTTAGACTTAATTAAAAAAAATTTAGGCCGAATTTAGCAAAATTTTAGGATTTGGTGACATCAGAATTGCTACCAATTCCACCTAGCACTGTGTCCGAGCGTAAGATCCATGAGTAAGAGAGAGAGAAATAATCTCTGCGCTGCTCCTAAGTTAACGACCCAGTGTGTGCGAAAACTTTTTGAAGAAACGTTTATTTTAAACTTTCTTTAGATAGTCGTACATTAAAATTTGTCACTTGTTGAGTATTTTTTACTTTCTCTTATTAAACCCTAATATTTAAAATATATTTAATTATCCGGTTTTTATCATGTTATTTTTATTAGCAGCATTGTTGCAATGCCTTATCAATGTTTCAGTGTCTTTGCAGACACCTTCTTCAAAATGGTTGAAATTCCAATAATGACTGAAAAAATAGTTTTATTTTAATTCAAAGGCGCCAGGCGAAGAAAAAAACATAAAACTACTAGGTAGTTTTATGTTTTTTTTCTTTTGTTTTGACGTTAAATATTAATTTAAATAAAAACAACATTCAGATAAAACAGAAACAATAGATCGAAAACATTATTTAACAAAATCGCTACAGTCTATAATTTGAACCACCGACAAGCCATAAACCATCCGTGAAATTTTTGCTGTCAAAATCATAGGAGCATATTGGTCAGTTATTGATTTTGTTTTCAAAGAGGTACACTTTGTTAAAATATCCTACTAAAGTTTGTATACCTATGTTATACCTTTGTTTGCTACTCAATCACGTTAAAACCGCTGAACCGTTTGCGATGAAACTTTGAACATTGATAGTTGGAGACCTGGAATACCCCCTTTGGCTACTTTTTATATTCCTGCGTGACCGAGACTTACGCGGGTGAAACCACGAGGTTGCGCTACGAGGCTAGTTGTCATATAGAACCCCGTTCAGCCGTCTACCAAACTACTGGTTTCGATAAATAAAAGTTATAAACATACAAACTCTGAGACACATACATACATTGTATATAACTTGTTGGTTATGTATCATAATAAATATTTTTATTTAAACTACTATCAACATAACTACGGTCGATTCACCTATGGTCATTAAGAATATTGATCGGCCCAACTACTAATAAAGCACAAACAATAATAATCAATTAAAATATAAATCTCAAATTAAATTAAACAATCGTTTCTGGCGCAAAGAAGCTGAAGCTGAGCTGATGTGTTATGTTGTACAAATAAAGTTATTATCTATCTATCTATCTGAGGATGCTAGCAACATTGCCTCTCCGTATGACAATAACTAAGTAATGGCCAACTTTTCCACAAATGCTAATTGAATGGAAGGAAAAGTCTGTTTGAGCGTATATCATCCGATGTGACAATTATAAATAAATTTGACTTTGAATTATAAAACAACCAAAATTTCATCATCATCATCATCAGTGTTCGAGCAAAATTATATTGGGCTACGCAGCCGCCGGGAGAAGTTGGCAACACCGGTCGAGATGTCAGCTGTCATAGATGGAACGTTTTCGCGCCGACATAACCTTCACCTTTTTTCTTGTAGAATTGCTAAAAAAAACCTCATTAAACAACCTCATTAAACATTACAGTCCGCGTTTATCTAGTTACCTACTTATCTATCCCAAGGGAAGCGTTATCCCCTGAACAATCAGCCTGTTGCAGTTCACTGCCGGACATAGGCCTCACCAATTGCACTATATTGCAATATATCTCTTTTCGGCTTGTCGCATCTGGATCTTATAGATTTTTGTTGGTTATACTGGTATAACCCACAAAAATGTATAAGTACAGAAGTACAGAGTAATGTATAAGTACCTAGATACGTTTTCAGGTTTAAGTTATAGAATGAAGGAATGTAAGAGACTTTGCAAGAGAACTTTAATTTAAGTTTACTACCTACCTAATAACTGAAGTGGAATCTCGTACTAACATTAATTTTCATCAGTGATAATAGGTGGGAAGTTTTCTGTTTCTTAAAAATAATTTATAAGCGCCATCTAGCCCTAAGCTCAGCAATTAAATATTTTAAAGAGAAAATATTTATTAGTTTTTTAATTTTGTTTATTTGTAAAAAAAGTGGGCTCCGGAACTACTGGACCGATTTTAAAAATTCTTTTAACAATAGTAATGCTTGTTATTAAGAGTGACATAAACTACTTTTGATCTTGATGTTCCCACGGGATCAGGACTTACGTAGGCAAAATCCCGGGACGAAGCTAGTTTATGATAAGCAGCAGCTAACAACATCTAGTAATGCTCTAAATAACCATGCGATCAGACCTCACCGCATTGTTTTTTTTAAAATGAGAGATAAAGCTGGCTCATGTGGTTTTGCCCACATAATATATCCCATAATACACCCTTTCTACATAATAAAAAGCATATATTATTATGTTGGAGTGTACTATATAGCATACACACCAAATTAAATGCATATATTTTCAAGCTGCTGCACAAGTTATACGATCTTCTCCATCCAAAGGTTGCCAGGCACTTTAAGCGATAAGGCCGCCCATTTTAGCAACGTGATAATAATAAAACACAATATTTACCGGGTTTACTAGCGTTTTATTTAATAACGGCGTTCTTTCTAAGGACCGAGATTTTGCTAACTTTACAGTTAGCTTTTTCAAGGTTGACTAACTGAGATTGAAAAGCTAAATCGTAATTGTTTTATTATGCAAAATCGCGAAAACCTTAGACAAAAGAACTTGTTATTTTAAGCTTTTTGTGAAATTATCTCAAATATGTATCTTAATTTTTTGTGTATCTATCTATCTAAGCTATGCGTTGATATATAGCTCAGCTAGACAAACAACCAGTCAGGAGTTTAAATATTAACGTATACCTAAATAATGTAAAAAATTGAAATACCTTATGGGTTTTGATATATTTTAAAGTGTTTCCTACACTTAATTTTTACTCGATTGAACGAACATGCATCCGTGGCCGAATTTGAAAAGGCTCCGGGGCGGATCCCCGAAGATGCCAGGTTCAAGTCCTGTCGAGTGCAGAAATTTTTGAAAAGCATTTCTTTAATTATACCTTACTAGCCGCGCCCGGCGGTTTCCCCCGGTAAGTCCCTTTCCCGCGGCAATATCGGGATAAAAAGTAGCCTATGTCTTATTTCTGGTACCCAGCCACCTATATTCCAAGTTTCATCACAATCGGTTCAGTAGTTTTTGCGTGATGGAGTAACAAACACACATACTCACAAACTTTCAGCTTTATTATATTGTGTGATGGGTGTATAAAATTGAGTAAAATCAAAGTTAACCTAACGATCAGTCCAAAACTGCTAAGAAAATATGCACTCCTCTTAACAACGGAAAATAAATCAGCGAGCAAGTATTCCTCTTTATAATTTACGGCACACTTCTGCCCGTTGTTAGAATGTAATGGATGCGTCCGCAGATACGTCCGCAGATAGTTACTACTGTGTTTAAATTACTCACTGGTTCAGGAAGCTAGGCCTCGCTCGTGACTGCAAATCCATTTAGTTCTAATTCGGTTTAGATGAAGATAATAAAAATGTAATTGATTATAATCTTATTATAAATTGGGTTGAAACACGATTTATCGAACTATTTTATATCACTTGGGTGGATTCGACCAAACTGTTATAATTCTTTCTAAAGAATAAAATCGACGTTTATCGAGAGTTTAGGTAGTTCATTTTTACATGTTACCCTACACAATTTCCAATTTTATCAACCCTATACTACTGAGAATAACTGCTATATCAATTCTACATATATTTTATTACATACACGTCATTATAATAATTTTATAATTTCGTATTTGATCTTGTAAACATGATAATATGTAACATGACCGAAACGTCGAGTTAAGAAAATTAAATTCTAAAAATCATGCGATTAAGAACCGTGAAAATATGAAATTATGTGTTTAAACCGTGTTAATTTAAAAAGTTCACGTCATTCATTATACTCTTGCCGGTTGATAAAGTTGGGCAGTTGGCAGTTGTGCAGTGTGGCAGTTGGGCAGTTCTCTATACTCGTATTTAGCTCTGTCTTAGATTACATGAAAAAACGTCATCGATAGTTTAGCCGAGTATAATGGATATAAAATGGGTAACCCGTCGTTTAGTAACTCGAGAGTAAACACAAGTTTGGTCGAAAGTACCCTTATACGTAGTAAAGTTTAAGATATTCCGACTTATGTTTTCAAAAACTTGCAAAATCGCAGTTGCGTGTTATGTGGCGCGAACGTGTAAACACTTCGTATAGTAATGCAGTTTTCTTATCAAGAAACGATTTAATTTTATTCTTTTATAAAGGTTCTATTTTTAAAATTTGTGACGCATACAGTGAATAATTAATTTGACTAAAAATCTTATTTTACTTCTTACTAATATTAGAAACGCGAAAGTTTGTTTGTACTATCTTTGTATGTCTGTATATGACTTTTTTACTCTTTCACGCAAAAACTACTAAACAGCCTATGTGTTATTCCTGGTCTCCATCTACATACATTCCAATTTTCATCGCCATCGGTTTAGTTGTTTTTGCGTGAAAAAGTAACAAAGTCACATACATACATACAAACGCGCGTTTATATTATTACTAGCTGCGCCCCGCGGTTTCACCCGCGTAAGTCCCGTTCCCGCGGGAATATTGGGATAAAAGTAGCCTATGTGTTAATCCAGGTCCCCAGCTACCTATATACCAAGTTTTATCGCAATCAGTTCAGTAGTTTTTGCGTGAAAGAGTAACAACCTCACATACATACGTACAAACTTTCGCGTTTATAATATTAAGTAAGAAGTAATGAGAGTTTACTACGTTTTTTAATTCGAGTTCTATTTCTTTGTTATTCAACAGTTTTAAACAAGAAGATGTATCAAATCGTAATAAAAAAAAAGAAAAACTAAATATAGTTACTAAGTGATGTATAAAATAGAATATAATTTAAGTAATAATTAAACAAAGCCATTTAAAACCACAACATCATCGAGTAAAACCTATTCACACATTATGAAGCGAACTGTATCACTCAGCTCCCTACAAATGAGCTTTTAGCGGGTTGTTAATAAAAATATACAACACATTTTGTATAACGATTCTCACAAAAAATAAATAAAAGTCAGCGAAGCATGATGAAATATGAATTAGAGACTTACATGAAAAAATATTTAGAGTACCAACATAAAGCAATAAAGAACATAGATTTTTTTTATCAAAGCTCTGATATGCGAGCTGGTATGAGTACTCAGTGAATTTTGTACAGAAATGAATTGAATATTAAATTATGTTGGTCCATATTTTTGTAAAACTGACGAATCTCCCTGTTAAGCTGAACTTTCAAGAAGCTTTTAAGTTAATGAACGACTTATTCAAAAAACGTATTGACTCTCTATTCTTGAGATTAGAAAAAAATGTGAATTGTTATGATTAAAAGGTTATTGTAAGAGAAGAAACGTTTGTGCCTTTTAAATTTTTGTTGTTCATATGAAAGGCAGAGAATAGATATGAGAAATATTGAGTGAGAATGTACAAAGCCATTACGAAAAGTTTTTGTTCCTTTTTTTATTACTGAAGTGTGACATGTTACAAACGACTACGTCGTAGTCAGTGCTACGAAGTGCTACACGACTGTAGCAATCGTTTACGCGCTATATCTGTATATTTTTATCAATACCGAAGAATCTTTAGTACCTTAGTCGTTTTAAAAAATGTCCACGCCAACAATCAGGCTAACGCCCGCCTATAGATGTTTCCACATCAAAAATCTTATGTGAGCCGTCACGAGACGCCTGGTAGATGTGAAACATTGAAATTGTTTTCATATAGAGTGGCTATGTGTCGCCACGGCCTGTATTGTCACACCAACAATCAAGTTTACCTGCGCCTATAGATATTATGTTTCATATAAAAACTGCTGCTGTCTTTAAGGGTGAACCAATAGTACTACGTGAATTTGTCAAGTTTTTACACGACTGCCAAAGGAGTGTTATGTTTTTAATCTAACTAGCAGCGTTCCGTGGTTTCTACTCTCGATCTCGTGGAAATATCGGGAATAAAATAAATCAAAGGCGTTCTTTTCCACCACCGTGAACTTATTGTAAAATTTACAATGTATTTCACATACATCGCTTATAGTTTAAACCTCGTTGCTTCTAAAATTATTTAAAACCATATAAATTAATTAAGCAAAAAGTCACCTAACACTAAATGAAACAAAAAGATCAAAAAACCCACCCAATTCCTAAAGACCTAAATTAGCCAATAAAACTTTCAAGTGTTTTTTTAATCCTACTAATCTTACTAATATTATAAACGCGAAAGTTTGTATGTATGTATGTGAGGTTGTTACTCTTTCATGCAAAACTACTGAACGGATTGCGATGAAACTTGGAATATAAGTAGCTGGGGACCTGGATTAACACATAGGCTACTTTTTATCCCGATATTCCCGCGGGAACGGGACTTAAGCGGGTGAAACCGCGGGGCGCATATTATATAACTGAAAGTTTGTGAGTATGTGTGTATGTGTGTTTGTTACTTAATCACGTAAAAACCGCTGAACTGATTGCGGTGAAACTGGGAATATAGGTAGCTGGAAGGCTACTATACTACATAGGTTACTTTTTATCCCGATAATCCCGCGGGAACGGGACTTACGAAGGTGAAACCGCGGGGCGAGGCTAGTTTAAAATATTTTTGTACTAAACTATAATAACTATCCATCTCCATGAAATTTCTAGATCAGTCACAACTTATTCTTTGTTTCCTGTCTAAGGTTTTTTTTGATAATGTAACTTCTTGCAAAAATATTTCTAACTACAAATTAGTTTAGTGTTTTTGTTAAAACTTTTTATTTATACCCTGGTAATTTACCCGTAGGTATAAATTCGAATCCCTTTAAAATTTCAGATTAGATGCCTGATTATATTCAACCTACATAACTACAGTGTTATCGATTTAGTATCTAGTTTCACTTAAACTTATATTAGAATAGCTGCGCCCCGCGGTTTTATCCGTGTAAGTCCCGTTCCCGCGGGAATATCGGGATAAAAAGTAGCTTTTGTGTTATTCCCGGTATTCAGCTACCTATATTCCAAGTTTCGTCGCAATCGGTGTAGTAGTTTTTGCGTGAAAGAGTAACCAACTCACAAACATACATACTTACATGCAAACAAACTTTCGCGTTTATAATATTAGTAAGATTAACAAATGCAATAAACAAAATTATATTAGTAAGATTTGGTATTTATTTGGTGCAGTTTTGGTTTTTATTATTTGGTTTAAATAAAGTACAATAACTTAAGTGTTGAATAATTATTTAGTAGTAATATTCTTGGTAGCCAAGCAGCCAGTTCTTGTTGGGAATATGTCTACGCCAATACTCTAAACGCCTCTTTTAATGTAACTTATTGTCAATGAAAACTAAATATATTTCTAGTTATCATAATAATCGTAGTTACAGAATCATGATCCGTAAACAATAAGAAACCATGCATAAAAAATGATTAATTATTTGTAAGAGATGAGCCGACAAATCGGTACCTTTATGTCGTTATCAGTATTTTACCAACTAATCGGTAACTAACAAATGCAATAAACCTGGCATTTACTTACACGTCTCCAAAGTACTTAAATTAGTATTTTTTTTAAATTATAATTATGTCACTTTAACCAAAACTTTATAGTTTAAACTTAAAAACCTGGGATAGTTTTTACGCAAGATAAGCTTGCATTTGACTTCAGCTCGTCGGCCGTAAAGCATTTACAAACTCGACCTACTCTACTCCTACTCAATGCTAATTGATGAATCGAAAATATATGACACAAATATTTCAATTATTTTAGACTAGTTCCGCCCCGCGGTATCACCTGCCGTCCCGTGGGAATATTAGGCTAAAAAGTAGTCTTTGCGATTCTCCAGGGTCCCATCTATCTATGTAAGATAATCGCTTCAGCGGTTTAGACGTAAAAGCGTAACAGACAGACAGAGTTACTTTCGCATTTATAATATTGAATAGTAAAGATGGCCAATTAAAATGACCGGGAATGCCGACTACGGGAAAATGCATAGTCGGCATATCCCTACTATTTTTTATCTTTTGTCTTTTACTGCAATATGCAGTGTCAAAATTGACAGACAAAATCAAAACATTAAATAACCAATGATTAGTTAGTCATCTTTATAATTAGTAAGAGGAGAATATTAATTACTCACCTAACTAAACCGAAACAGAACGATTTATCTATGCGTGAACATCGTATCTAAATTAGATTTCATTAAATTGATTTGCATACCGCATCCTCACAGTCACTGAACAATAAATACACATCAAAGAACTAGTTACGCTTGATTATGAATATTTTGTTAATACCAAATAATTAATAACGTTTCACTCTCTCAGTTCATTCCTTTTGTTTATATTAATTTCACGAAAGTCAAACAAAAAGTTAGTTCGCGTTTGAAGTGTGGACGACGAAGTTTACAGAGGTGTTCGCGGTACAGGCCTGTAGCGGGACTCGGTTTGCACTGAGAGCAGGCTTTCGCGATTTTCAAGCGATCCATGCGCGCCTCGCGAGGTAGGAGGAGCCCTTCACAAAACCACGCCTCCCAAGGAGCTACACATTTCTTTTTCAATATGTGTAATTCAATTTCGCTTATGTCTTCGCTGGGAAAGTTGATGCCCCGTTGTCGTTCAACACGATGTTTTTATGTAAACTGTAATGTAGTTCGCGAACCGAGTCGGCCCGCGATGATACGCTCCATGTGATTTTCTCTTTCTTTTTTATTCTGTTACCAATTTCACGTGCTGTTGCTTGTTCATATCTACTGGAATAACAAAACTTGAGCAAACTTTTGGATGACAGAGAGTAAAATAATACCTACTATGTTTTTTTTTCACCTAACAATATTTGTTTATTCTCTCGAGACTATGTTTCATTTTTAGTACTTATTTTAAGATATTATTCTAGCTAAGCATAATTTTATTTAAAATTCCAATTTTTTTTGAATAATTTTAATATTTACCTATATTAAAAATATAACTGAATTAAAATTAATCAGAAGAAAAAGTTAAGAATTTTGTTTAAAAAGGTCTTGTAGAATGAAAGCTTTTTAATTTCCCACGATTACATTATCGGGTCTTAAAATTATAAGATAATTAAGTGAAAAAAAAAACACTTAAAAATTATAATTTGGAGTCTTGTGAAAAAATATAACTTGGTAGGTAACTTATCTAAATAGTAAACTTTTTACTTATTTTATTTAGAAGTAAACTTATTTTTAGATTTTAATCGCGTTGCTTTTACTATTTAAGCATTATTTCAACGCCTAATGTTTCAAGGTGTTTCCAGACCTCCTATTCCTATATTAACTTAATTAAATTGTGCTTAATTTATAAACAAGTAGGTTATTTTACTTATTGCCTTGTAAATCATTGGATTTATAAATAGCCCGTGCTAAGAAACTTCGTAGGTAAGTTAGTTGAGAGATCATCGATTGAAAGCGATACAACTTTTTAATTCGGTTAACTTTGTAATTCGGTCGGAATATTTGACTTATACGTCATCATGATCTCAACCAACAACAACAACCAACAACTTGCCGCGACCGCTACAATGTCATCGGTCCACCGAGTAGGTGGTCTGCCAACACTCCATTTTGCATTACATCGTGGTCGCCACTCGAGGACTTTTACTCCCCAATGGTTATCTGTCATTCGAGCTATATGCCTTACTCATCATCGTAAAGTAGTCAAAGCTATTAAGAATAATATGTATAAATATGTAGCACATTCATTCAGTTCCAACCGTAAAGTCATTCACTAAATTGTAACAGTAAATTAAACACTAGTTTCATTTACGCTACAAAGTGAATTATGTGTCGGTGTCTTAGTTCTGTCACCACCTAAGTTACTACGGTTCAAAATTAATACACTGCCATAAGGCAGCTCTAATACTCCGCGTTCTGAGACTTATATTAGAAGTATCAAATTTAAACAATCAATTTGTCGCATTTTGAACTGTCTCCCCTTAAAATAGAGTGCAGATTGAATTTACGAGAATCATGACTGTTAAGCTGTTTTCATTACACCTGATCGTTATTAAGTGTACTCCAATTTGTTTGTGTCGTACGTAACAGGATACTAATGACAAGTGACATTAACAATTATTTAATTTACACAAAATGATAATATCGTTTGACAAGGGAACTGTGTTAATATTTTTTGGAATTTCAAGTTTGTTGACTCTGTGAATGTTTTTTATTTTAGATCTAGCTGTGCCCTGCTGGTTTACTAGCATATTTTGCATTCCGGTAGGTATCTCGGGATACAAACCTGTTTAGCCTTATTTTTATAAGGGAAATAAGATCGGAGTAGTGAAAACATGCTGTTTTTTTCCTTGAAATAAAAAGCGGAATAATTTCTCCGATTTTATTCCCCTTTTATTAATGAGGCAAATTTTGTTAAATAAAGTTATTTAATACCCGTGTGCCAAAGCTCAGTCAATTCTGTCTAACCCTTTCTGCATGATTAATACTACTAAACTTTCGCATTTATAATGTTATAGTGGAATAGGTAGTTGAAAGAGCTGCGAGCATAGTAACAATTTAGGTTCCATAACAAGACCTAGAGGTCGAACTTAACGCTAGAGTGTTAAGTTGGTACTTTATGAACAAACGAGTAAATGAATCTCCCAAAATAGCATTTAACTGGTCTAAGTAACACAAGTAACCAGCTTACAATAAACTACGTATCGTGCTGTGTGCAACGTGCAAAAAGCACCACCCTCCCACCGCTCTTTGCATGCGGCAGAAAATTAGATAGGTATTAAGTTAGTGTTAGTGACACTATTCATTAATCGTGCATCCGTTCGTTAATTATCTATAATTATCTAAATCTGAAAGAAAATTTATTCAGTGTTTGTCCATAACATTTAGGATGAGGTACCAATACGTAGCTACTTCTGAATTATCTCATCAAAATAAGCATTATCTAGGAGTAACACAAATTACTTTTGATCACGATTTTCCCATAGGATCGGGACTAACGTAAGTAAAACCACGGACAGCTATTCTTACTAAAACTAGAGCTTCAAATCTGCCATAAAATTATCAGAACCGCCGTCTTAGTTAGTTGTCGGGTGTTTTTCTGTAAAACGGGCTACGAAGTCTTAAACAACAAGCCTTACACAATTTCCAGTCTATTTAAAAAAGGCATAAGTTTATAAACTTAAAAAAGGAGCTGTATTTTAAAACCATGTTTTTTGTTTTAGGAGCGTAAGCTGCTGTTGGTAATCTCGGCAAGTTTGCAGCTAGAGAAAAGAAAGCAAAACGTCGATTGCTCGGTTACCCTCGAGGGGCTCGTTTGGACCGAAGCGATTTTCGCGGCTCGTTCTTATGATTAAGTCATCTCTGGTGGGATTTGAAATCGACTCTAACTTTGTGATCAAATAAAAATGATACACTTCGTCGGCAATTGATTATAATTTTATTTAGAGTGACTTTTTAAACTTATTTTTTGGTTCTGATTGCGTTTCTGTTGTTATTTTTAGCGTTTTCCAGCGCGTGACGTTTCGAGGGCTTTACAGTATTTACCTATACCTACCTCCTTATCACGGGTAGATATTTATATGTAATGTTTCATGATCATTGTTATAAAAAGCTTATATCAGCATTTTGACCATCGAATCGAAGAACAAATCGTAGAAAAATATGTGACTTTGTTTATAAAATATCTAAGTCATTTAAGTCTAATACTCTTTATATCAAAGTCAATGAATCTATAGTAATATTTTAAAGAGGCAATATTTAATTTTGTCTTAGGTAGTCGCCATATTCCTTTAAAATAACACAATATTTACCGAGTTAAATAAAACGCAGTAGATTTCAAAAATTCTGTTACCAATAGAAAGTGGCATTATCGAGAAGTAACATAATTTTTGATCCTAATATTCCTACAGGTTAGTATTTTTTAGTTATAACATTTTGTGATTGACTTTCACTGTCGGCAAAAACTGATATGATTTTACCTATTCTAAAATAAATGAGAACAATTTATTTAAATTAATTAGTTAAGTAGGTACATATTTGTGTACAGTAAGTACATATCACGCAAATTCTGATTTTGACAGGTTAAGGTTTTATTGTGTACAAATACATAGCTAATGAAATAAACATAAATAAAGTTTACTTTTATAAAGAAAAAGGAAAACACGATAAAGGGGAAAGAGCCTTCCATTTGAACGGAAAGTTGTTTAGGCAAATTTTCTTTATTTACATTTGAGTAAAAAGAAACTTCACCTGGTTCTTCTGAGATAAATTCAGCGTTTTATGAAAGGAAATTTCTATTTCGGTTTTGGAGGACGAATAAAATGATATGGACTAATTTAATGACAACAACAACGACGGTATTGATACATTCAAACCGGTATTAGTACCTTACAATTTATATAAATAAGGACTTTTAATTAATAAAATATACTTACTGGTTAATATTAAAAGTTTTATTTCCCCATTTTCTACCAGCTGATCAGCGGACAACAGTTGAAATTGACTGGAACTCTGCAGAACATTGCTGATTTTACTTATCGTGGTGATTTCCAGTGATTACCAGAAAACAGCAATGTACTGCAAAGTTCCTGACAATTATGCAGCTGTTGTCAGTTGTCAACTGGATAGATAATACGGGTACTGGTCTTCTCTGAAGAATTCAGGCTATCTACATAATCTTTCATAAGAGTTTATTTGCACCAATAACAACACACACATGAATACAATTATCATACAACTAAAGAAACTTAGGTATCACTAATTAAGGTAACAGTAAACGGACAAATTTAAAGAAGAACCTAGTTGCTTTCAGTATTTAACAAAAAGAGCGTGTGCTGTCGAAGTACTAGCCTCAGGTCAGTGTTAATATTGGCCAAAGACCAATCACTGGTTTTCAGCTGCAACCGATATAATATCACGTTACGATTCAGGTATAGGTGCTGGGCAAGCCTACTCCACCTATCAATGTTTCGGGCACTGTCCTGTCCTGTCCTCGCCATAAAATAGCATGTGTTAAAAGTTGCTTGCGCTGTATAAATCATCGAAAATTAGATGAAAAGTTCAATTATTTATACGATTTAGGGAAAGAGTAAGAACTCTCAGTAATTCTCTATCGCTAATAACTCTGAACTCAGAAACTTACGCACCTCATAAGCATCAGGACTGATTAGTTCAGTCAAATATGTATATAACTTACTAATACACCAAAAATTCTTAGAGGACTTTTGTTGTTTAGAATGTTAATTATTTACGTATTTCTACATTGCAACTGCATGTTGATTTGTCAGGTACTGCAATTTAAACTTTAGTATAATTAATAATGCCCCTTAACTTGTTTCAATTGCAATCTCGCGTTATTTTATAGTACAAATATGCATGACAGTTTTTAAGTAAACTAGCCGAACTTAAAATTATAGCTTTATTATTTCAGTCTGCAATATTTCTTATTGACCCTTCACAATATCTGTGCAAGTTGCTTGAACGACTCTGATTCACCCGAATGCCATCTTGTAACGTGTGCAACTGCTACTTTAATATTACTTGCAGAATTGCTAATATTATCCTCTTTAGATCACCAGTGTAGGTCCTATACGAGCTCGTAGTAACTAGTCTGGTGGTTTCTGTGCGTAACTGCAACTATAATACTACCTGCAGAATTGCTAATACTATTCTCTTTAGATCAGCAGCTACTCGATGGACCGACGACATTATCTATAGCGGGCGCGAGGAATAGTTGGATGGAGGTAGCTCGCGATTGGTATTTGTGTCGTCGTCGTATGGGGGAGGCCAATGTTCAGCAGTAGTCGGATTATAAGGGCTGAGATGATGATGATTAGATCAGCAGTATAGGTCCTATATGAGCTTGTAGTAACCCGTCTGGTGCTATCTATGTGCACCTGCGTGTAATTGCAACTCAATTACCTCACGGGCCATATTTACGTCGCGGGAGTTGACTGTCGCTTAATTTGGCGGTTTCCATACCACCAGGTAATTAAACGATTGTTTGCCATTTTGCGATAATTGATGTTGGCGTGTTTGATTTGTGCTAATTATCTTTAACGCATTAAATTATCAATTCACTGGAATTGTATTGTCCAACGGATAATTCGATAACATTGTACTATTTGTTATATTCTGATTGTTTGGTATTTTATTTATTATGAATATATATTTTTTATTTGAGACCAGTGGTATTTTTACACGACTGCCAAAGGAAGTGTTATGTTTTTAAGTTAAATTTAAAAGGAGAATGTACTGGATGTCACCAACGCATGCGTAAATAAATACTTCAATTTTACCCTAGTTATGAAAATAAGTCACTAGTAAATAAATAAAATTATATAATGAAATATATGTGATTCTATATACGTAAGTGTCAAGCCTGGAAGGCGTAACTAGTAATAACGTCTCAGTACCAAATTGTTGTTGGAAGTAGAGATCTCTACCTACATTCCTAGTAAATTTTTTTTCTAACTTTATCATAGATAAATTATTACCGACCTCCATTTATCCGCATTCCCTATTTATTTCCTATTCAAAATGAAAAAAACTAGTATGATTGCAGCTTTTTACTTTATAATAATATTATAAACGCGTAAATTTGCATGTAGGTATGTAAAATGTCTTTTTAAAACTGTTAATATTTCAATATGTTATAATAATATTAAAAAAAAAGACTGTTTCTTACTAATATTATAAACGCGAAAGCAGTAGTAAGATGTATGATGCGATGATGTGTATGCGCGATGTATGTATGTGACTTTGTTACTCACGCAAAAACTATTGAACCGCCTGCGATGAAACTTGGAGTATTAGGTAGCTGGAGACATGGAATACCTTTTTATACTTTTATCCCGATGTTCCCACGGGGACGGGATTCAGCACGGGGCACAGCTAGTAAAAAATAAAGCAGTATGACTTTGAATAACTACGAAACTCATAATTTTGGTAGGTATTTAATTCAAACGACACTTCGTAGCTTCGGTACTGGACACTTACTTTATACTGCACTAAAACTATTCAACGCTCGTGCAAAAGTAAATGCTATCGTTTTGTTACTGAGTTTATTGTGTTATTAACTCCACATACATACATCAACATGTTACTTTTCTTTTTTATGTAATTTCAAGCTTCGGGGAGCGTGCCAGCATTTTTAGCCGGTAGAATTGCGATGCGAAAACGTACATATATTAAAATCAAGTCGCATTTTGTTCTCATTCGTCTCATAATTTTATTTTGTACGCAAGCATGTGTTTTTGAATAACTTTTATGCATTTACAATTGCTTTAGGCCATAAAAACACTGAAAGTTTTTGGGAATGTTAGTAGATATAATTGGAGAGGCGTCATCACAATTATCATCAAAATAACATTTTAAATCGTAAATACAATAATAAGTGAAACCAAGAGTGCCATAATATTTACGATAAAAATAGGTTCTCTCAGGAAAACTTAGGGCAGAATAAAATTTATCTAAACTAAAAACTACCTACTACGGAACATTTTTAGAATATAATTTAATTTGTAAATAATAAATTCAGTTGGCTCAGAATCTTTATGTTGAGTGAAATAGATTCAATAGGTGGAATCCTATTGAATTTATTCTATTATGCCACATTTAGTTCGTTGACAATTGATTAACAACAAAAGCTAGACTGGGTTAAGAATTTAACTTATATGATAAGGGTGCTTACCACAATCGGTGCTCGTTATTTTTTCGTCCGCTTATAGAGCAAAAACAGGCCTGCTAATGAAATCTTTACATAGTATGAAACAAAGTCGCTTTCCGCTGTCTGTGTGTTTGTATGCTTAGACCTTTAAAACTACGCAACGGATTTTGATGCGGTTTTATTAATAGATAGTGAAATTCAATAGAAACGTTTATATGTATAACACATCCTGATATTCCTTCGGGATGGGAACTTACGCAAATGAAACCGCATGGTGCAGATAGTAAATTAAATGAGAAAAAAATCGTGACTACTTTAAAAACACAAATAATGAAAAAACTTTTTTTTTTTATTTGTTTTTATTTTTATTTTTTTAGCTGAACGATTTAGGTCTTACAATTAGGATATCATGGTAAGGGCCAATAATTTGATACCATGGTGTCTAAGTATGGGTATCTAACTTAGGGGTTTCGGCTTAAGTCAAGCTTACACCATTAATCACATTTCAAACCTACACAAGTACACACTGGACAAAACTCTCAGTCGGTTTTTGTTCACTAAAATTTTCCCAGTGTTAGATAAGTTGCATTATTAGTTTCAAAGTTTACCAACAGAACATTTTCAATATAGAAACCGCTTAAAGTCCTGAAGATAAATAAACCAAACAATTTCACCTTTTAGAAACTTCTTAACATAAGTTTTTGGTAACTTTAAATCTCATTTTGATTAGTTTAAGAACGAAATTCAAAATTAATTAGAACAATTTAAAAGTTTTATTGTATTGGTATTTCTGTAGTTAAACAGGTAAGGATTTTAGGTTATGAGTTCAATAGCATTGAATCTATACTTATAAAAAGCTTTATCTTAGATTTTTTTCTGTTTCTGCGACTTTGTAAAGAAAAATAAATATAAGTAGTATATCCGTTGTCTAGTCACCGTAACACAAGCTTAGCAGCTTACCACGGGGCTAGATGGCGCTGTGTGTTCGTCATAGGATTTATTTATTTATTTTTGTATTCGAAGACCTCTGTGGCTCGTCGTGCAAATGCCCGACTGCATTGTGGAAGGTTGCGAGTTCGATTCCCGCCAGGTTCAAATATTTGTGCTTAAAAATTAATATTTGTATCTGGTCTGGGTGTCTTTCTAAGTAGACTACTTACAACAAAAAAGTATATTATGTGGTAATATCCGTTGTCAAGTACCCATAGCACAAGCCTAGTGCTTAGTTTGGGGTTAGATTGCGATTATATCAAATCTCGTCGTGAGTGAATATTTCAAGATGAATTTTTCCTTTAAAATATTTCTAAAATGAAAATTCTTAAGAGATGTTTTATTATACTTGTAAGGCTAAGCCCTTCTGGACGCAGCGCAGTTGACTTGCTCACATTCGAATACAGGGAGGTGCTTCACCACAATTAACTTGATTTATACAGACCGTTTACTTATTCAGTACTGCGATGCTTTAGCTAAGTCCTAACACGCAAAGGTTTTATACCTTTAAAAATTCGCACATTTACCAACCCGTTTTTATTCCTATTCCCTTAAAATAGCTCACGTTTTACACTGCTCTACGATTCGACCGAACTAACTCAATAGACACCACGGAACATCCTTAAATATGCAAATTTTACTTATTTTATAGAAGAAAGGCCGCCTTGATTCTGAATTATGGGTTTGTTCAAAATTGCATAATAGTTAAGGGTTATGGATACGATAATAACTTGCCAAGTAGTTTAGGAGTTACTTAGTTGAAATTGAGTCGTTTCTGTTAAGGTTGTATTTTAGTGTAGAAAATATTTGAAAAAAAAAACAATGGTTCTCAAAAAAACTTTAATGTTTGTCATTATTTAAAATTGTAACAAATAAATGTTACCTTTCGTAATTTTAGCTTAATTTTGAGGAGCTCATTGGCCTAGCACCAGCCGATCTTGAATTGTTGTGTGGGTTGCAAGCAACGCTTGGCGCGGTCCTTACTTGGATGGGTGACCGAAAATTTGTTTGACATATTCTCGAGCTCCTCCGTGCTTCGAAAGGCACGTTAAGCAGTTGGTCCCGGTTGTTATCTGTCAGTCGTTAGGTCAAGTTAGAGACCTTAGCTTTCTATTGGTATTTTTTTTTATTTGTTCAGTATTTTCGGAGTCTTTTCAATACAAACTATAACAAATAATGAAATATATCTTTCCTCTTTATAATATTAGTATAGATTTAGAAAAATAATCCAAGACGGGAAATATAATAGAGTATCATTAAAAAGGAGTAAAATCGTACGTACCACTCGGGGCAAATGTCAGCCGACAAAATTAACACTAGAAGAACATAAGTTACAAACCGATAGTGATGTCGTAACCCCTCGGGGACGCTCTATCGATACTGTCGATATTTCAACAATTTTCAACTTGATCTAACTCCTAGATTGCAATGATATAACTTATATCGAAACTAAATAAATTACTTTCAATACTATTGGGTATGATATTTATTCTTTAAGCGGATTGCGAAGAGTTGTAAATGGTAGGTATGTAAAATAATAATTGGCCTTTTCATCTAATTTTAGATGATTTATGCAGCGCAAACAACTTTTAATTCATGCTATTTTATGGCGCTGTTTGCCCGAGATGTTGTTTGATGGAGTAGGTTTGCCCAGCACCTTTACCACCCCCCAGCCTGGTCAGCCATGTCCAGAGGAAAGAGCTGGTCAATACATCTGGAGCTAACTAAGCCGTAGGTTTCCTCACGATGTTTTCCTTCACCGTATGAGCGATGTTATTAACGCACATAACTTTTCCGTAAGGAAAAAGAAATTGGTGCGCGGTAAGCCGGGATTCGAAACCACGACCTTCGGAATGAAAGCCGGGGTATCTACCACTAGACCAATACCGCTTGGTAGGTATGTACGATTATCATTAAATCACGGGGTATTTGCCATGTTTAATTTTGTACTTACACGGAGCTCAATATTTCGCCAGTAATTTCAACTGGCTTGTTCACGAGACCCCGTGAAAGAAAACTAAGTGAAAACAACCATGTAAGTTTAAAATGTTTAGTTCAAAGTTAAAGTTTTTAAATGTGTGTTTCCGCAATTAGCCCTGCTATTGGGCCTTTGTGCGTGATTTTAAGCAGTGGTTTTCCTTCACCGTAAAAGCGATGTTAATAGCACACATATTTTTTCTTAAAGAAAAAGACATTGGTACGGCCGGTACTTGAAACCACCACCTTTGGAATGAAAGTTGAAATAGAAATAAAAATAGAAAAATAGTTTATTTCATATACAAAAATGTTACATATCCATATTGAGGTAGGGTTCACCTTTTAGGTATATATATAACTGTGCCAGGTAAACCCACTCTTCCTAACTAATTTTTATTATTCTTAAAATAATAAAAAATAGTTAGGAAGAGTGGGTCTACCGTGAGTGAGTTGGAGTAAGTATTTTCCACAGACCAACACAGCTAAAACTAAACTTAAAATTATATAAATTAAATTAAACTCCAATTAAACTCAAACTAAACCAAACTACATACCTACCTAAAGTGATAGATATGGTGGTATACCTATCACCTCTTCATTTCGTAGTCGGTTAACAATGACCTTTACGATAAAAGGGGCGTCACTAGACGTTGAAGATGTAACAATAATTGCAACGACACCGCCTTAGTAAGCGACGACGTTATTAAGTTGAACTGCTCAAGCAATATACCCCTATGATGGTCTTACCTTGTATTTGCGCAGGTGCGTCAAAACTGCCTGCCTCTTAGAAAGAGACATCTATTGATACTTTCGTCTTGTGTTCAATTCTTTTGCTACTCTTTGAGAGGGTTCTTAGAATTCAAACTCTTGCATTTTGTGAGCCACACCACTATACGATTTTTAGACAGTAATAGCCCCTAGCAGCAGCTGTTGTACTTACTTAAGCGCAATCTTCAATCTTGTGCACAAGCCAGTTGAAATTACTGGCGAAATATCGCCCTACGTAATAAATTAATAAAAACAATAATGATTGTAAATGAATGTACGGTTTTTGTTTTTTTCTTTCATGGTCAGCTTACTTTAGAAAAAATTAAAATCCTGGCTGACGGACTGATTGATCGATCAACGCATAACCTAAGCCGGTGATAATCTGCCGTACAATGATCATTTCTCATTACGTTATCGTCCTTTTGTCGCTCAGAAAAATAAAATAATATTTTAAATAAAGAATACCCCGACAACGTTACCAAACCATATTTTTTTTTTTTTTTTTTAATATTTCTTCGATTGTTATTGCTCATGGCATATTTTAAACTGACATGACACGTGAATCCAGTGCAGTTCAGTGGTTAATGCACTCGCCTGGTTTACGAGGGGGCACAGGTTTGAATCCTGTCGTGGACAATTTTTGAAGATTTACCTAAACTTATTTTTTTTATTATTTGATGTATTTTTTTTATTATTTGATGTATTTTTTTATTTAAACGACATATTGGCTATTAAGCGACGACTTACTAAAGATGTTAGGGCAGAATAAAGAGATGTTTGGAATGTATGTTCTTATGATGTAGGCATCAAATGTAAAAGGGTTTTTCGAAATTCCCACGGGTCGAGACTTACGCGGGTATAACCGCGGAGCACAGCTAGTAACTTATGTGATCGAAAATGGTAACTAGTGATGTTTATTAACTCTGCTACAAAAAAAGTTAGAAACAAATCGTGAACCTAATCAAAAGTAAGTTCAGTGGGTGCTTTGGTTTCGACGGCTAGGTTTCCATCGTTGAACAGTTACTCAGTGGAGTAGCTTTCATATTAAATTATTTAGATTTTTTTAATTTATAGAAAGATAAACATTTATTGACAACAAACACACACATAAGTATGTATGTACATACGAACAATGGGACACAATTTAAAAAAAATTATTTTTTTTTGTTTTTTTATAGGTAAGGATTAAATAATCATTTAGTATCCTCTTCATGTTTAAGGTTTGAGGTCAGTGTCTATGGGAATGTCAGTCTGGTCCACTTTTTAGTGGCATCCAGCCATTTCAAAAAAAAAAAAAGCCATCTGAATATCGTGAACTTTTAACCACTACCTAACTCTTCAAAAGGCTAGTTTAATACATAAGCTGCTTCTCAAATAGTCATTTATACAATTGTATGAGAATTGTTTTAATTGTTTAAGTAGCCTTCAAAGTTTTGAGTAGCGTTTCATTGAATCGTAGCTTACATATTTTTTAAAATATACGGTTTGACTACCTATGTTAAAATAGTCTAGATACGATCATGAAGACTAAAATGATTACGATATGTATAGTATTAGTTATAGATTTTAAGTATTAGTTTGTTTACACTTGAAAACCAAAGGAAGAGTGCAGCTTCGACCACAATTTCCATACATACAAAATCAAAAAGTAAAGAGATAAGAAAATTAAAAAGTAAAAATTACGCAACTAAGACCCGCTAGTTCTAATCGTGTTAGGTTAAAAAGTATTCTTTATAAAAATTTAAAAATAAAATATATTATTATTAGCTTGTCGACTTCAAGTCTTTGAAGTGCAAACATCTGTAAAAACTTGGTTCATTTGGTCGAACGCATGGAGAATTTCAATACTTTAACTTGAACTCTACCTACTTGAACCTTATTCAGTGAGCTTTACTTACCTGAATTCCATGATCAATGATTAGAAGCCTGATTGGATCAAAACTACTTATTATAAATTAAAATGCTTGTGTCTTAAAATCTTTTCCTCTTTTTAACCGACTTCAAAAAAAAGGAGGAGGTTCTCAATTCGTCGGCATGTATATTTTTTTTGTATGTTCATCGATTACTCGAAGACGGCTTGACCGATTAAGATGATTCTTTTTTTTAATGGAAAGGTGAGAGCTCCAATATGGTCCCATAAAAATTTGATGAGCTCCGAGATGGTCTCATAAAGGTTTGGTAAGGATTTGATGAGTATCTTCGGAATAGTGGACAGGATAGCATCCCAGAATTCAATAAATTACTCATTTTTGGACTTCTACCAAAAAGAATAGACCCCTAAAGAACTAAGTTCAGATTGATTGGGCACCTGAAACCACCTTCTGATCAGCAAACTCCTCAATAATTAAAATTACGGTAACAATATTGTTGATTTTACAATATTATTATTTTATTATATATTAGGTAGGTATATATACTAAAAAGGGTGAAATAAACAAATAATAACAAAATTAAAAAACCGACTTAAAAAAAGGAACAAAAAATAATTTAAAAAACGACCAAAAAAAGAATTGATAAAAAATACCAAAATTAAAAAATACGCATAGAAACAACAAAAAAACCAAAAAGAAAAAATTATTATTATAATTGGAAAAATTAGATTGGTAAAATGAATGGGTCCCGACTGTGAGTAACTTTTTACTCATTTATTATGTATTCTGTGTGTATCAATTACAAAACTATTATTACTTAGCGTAATTTCAAATTACTGGGCTTGTTTTTTTCTTTTTGGTTTTTTTGTTGTTTCTATGCGTATTTTTTAATCGAGTTTTTTACGCAGTCGGGTTTTTTGTTTTTTTATAAATTATTTTTTTTATTTTACGCTTTTTAGTTATTTTCATTTTATTGATGGTAGGTAAGTCTCGTAATCTATTCATTTCATTAGGGGGTTATAATGTACTAGCTGCGCCCCGCGGTTTTACCCGCGTAAGTTCCGTTCCCGCGGGAATAAAAAGTAGCCTATGTGTTAATCCAGGTCCCCCAGCTACCTATATTCCAAGTTTCATCGCAATCGGTTTAGTAGTTTTTGCGTGAAAGAGTAACAACCTCACATACATACATACATACTTACAACAAACTTTCGCGTTTATAATATTAGTAAGATTCTATTTCAGTTAGGGTTAAGTTATTTATTGTTTAAATTTATTATTATTCTTTTAACGTTTTTAGGTACCTAAGTGTTATTAGGCTTGTATTCAGTAGGTAGGTACAATTTATGTAAATATTTTTTTAGTTTATATCAATAAATTCCTGTCACCTGTACCATCACGGCTTATACTTTGATAGTTCCAAGCGTAACTACGTAACAAAAATAAAAACTTGTTCGTTAGTAATAAAAAACTTGTTCGTTAGTAATAAAAAGCAAGAATACCCAATTGTAAATTAACTTTAAACCGTTATATTTCCTAAACGGTTCTTTAAAATGAAAAATGGTGAAAGACATCTAATATTTATTTTTAAAAACCTATTCAACGAGACCCATCTTGACATACTTTGACGATTTTGGATTTTTTATTTTGACAATATGGCGTCTGGTGGTGACATAAGTTACTTTGAATTACTGTCATGTCTTTAGTCACACTCGCCAGATTAAGACGAATCGATTGACGTAAGAATCATTAAAATCGGTCCACGCGTTTGGCCTCTAGAACGCCACATAGAAACATCCATACATACATACATACATACATAAATACATACATACATACATACATACATACATAGACCGATAAACACATTACCCTCCTTTGCGTCGCGCAGTCGGGTAAATAACCGTACGTACAGTGTAAGTACAGTGCCACCGACTAATTAATCTGTTTTATCATCTGAAGTCGGGCAGTTTTACTGGCTGGTTCCATATTGTACTTAGTTTGGCTGCCCGACTTCAGATGATAAAACAGATTAATTAGTCGGTGGCACTGTACTTACACTGTACGTACGGTTATTTACCCGACTGCGCGACGCAAAGGAGGGTAATGTGTTTATCGGTCTATGTATGTATGTATGTATGTATGTATGTATGTATGTATTTATGTATGTATGTATGTATGTATGGATGTTTCTATGTGGCGTTCTAGAGGCCAAACGCGTGGACCGATTTTAATGATTCTTACGTCAATCGATTCGTCTTAATCTGGCGAGTGTGACTAAAGACATGACAGTAATTCAAAGTAACTTATGTCACCACCAGACGCCATATTGTCAAAATAAAAAATCCAAAATCGTCAAAGTATGTCAAGATGGGTCTCGTTGAATAGGTTTTTAAAAATAAATATTAGATGTCTTTCACCATTTTTCATTTTAAAGAACCGTTTAGGAAATATAACGGTTTAAAGTTAATTTACAATTGGGTATTCTTGCTTTTTATTACTAACGAACAAGTTTTTTATTACTAACGAACAAGTTTTTATTTTTGTTACGTAGTTACGCTTGGAACTATCAAAGTATAAGCCGTGATGGTACAGGTGACAGGAATTTATTGATATAAACTAAAAAAATATTTACATAAATTGTACCTACCTACTGAATACAAGCCTAATAACACTTAGGTACCTAAAAACGTTAAAAGAATAATAATAAATTTAAACAATAAATAACTTAACCCTAACTGAAATAGAATCTTACTAATATTATAAACGCGAAAGTTTGTTGTAAGTATGTATGTATGTATGTGAGGTTGTTACTCTTTCACGCAAAAACTACTAAACCGATTGCGATGAAACTTGGAATATAGGTAGCTGGGGGACCTGGATTAACACATAGGCTACTTTTTATTCCCGCGGGAACGGAACTTACGCGGGTAAAACCGCGGGGCGCAGCTAGTACATTATAACCCCCTAATGAAATGAATAGATTACGAGACTTACCTACCATCAATAAAATGAAAATAACTAAAAAGCGTAAAATAAAAAAAATAATTTATAAAAAAACAAAAAACCCGACTGCGTAAAAAACTCGATTAAAAAATACGCATAGAAACAACAAAAAAACCAAAAAGAAAAAATTATTATTATAATAATAATTGGAAAAATTAGATTGGTAAAATGAATGGGTCCCGACTGTGAGTAACTTTTTACTCATTTATTATGTATTCTGTGTGTATCAATTACAAAACTATTATTACTTAGCGTAATTTCAAATTACTGGGCTTGTTTTTTTCTTTTTGGTTTTTTTGTTGTTTCTATGCGTATTTTTTAATCGAGTTTTTTACGCAGTCGGGTTTTTTGTTTTTTTATAAATTATTTTTTTTATTTTACGCTTTTTAGTTATTTTCATTTTATTGATGGTAGGTAAGTCTCGTAATCTATTCATTTCATTAGGGGGTTATAATGTACTAGCTGCGCCCCGCGGTTTTACCCGCGTAAGTTCCGTTCCCGCGGGAATAAAAAGTAGCCTATGTGTTAATCCAGGTCCCCCAGCTACCTATATTCCAAGTTTCATCGCAATCGGTTTAGTAGTTTTTGCGTGAAAGAGTAACAACCTCACATACATACATACATACATACTTACAACAAACTTTCGCGTTTATAATATTAGTAAGATTCTATTTCAGTTAGGGTTAAGTTATTTATTGTTTAAATTTATTATTATTCTTTTAACGTTTTTAGGTACCTAAGTGTTATTAGGCTTGTATTCAGTAGGTAGGTACAATTTATGTAAATATTTTTTTAGTTTATATCAATAAATTCCTGTCACCTGTACCATCACGGCTTATACTTTGATAGTTCCAAGCGTAACTACGTAACAAAAATAAAAACTTGTTCGTTAGTAATAAAAAACTTGTTCGTTAGTAATAAAAAGCAAGAATACCCAATTGTAAATTAACTTTAAACCGTTATATTTCCTAAACGGTTATTTAAA
The DNA here is from genome assembly GCA_949358125.1 of Idaea dimidiata. NCBI lineage: Eukaryota > Metazoa > Arthropoda > Insecta > Lepidoptera > Geometridae > Idaea > Idaea dimidiata. The sequence goes on along the minus strand of OX442336.1, from coordinate 7,866,815 downwards.
ATGAAAAATGGTGAAAGACATCTAATATTTATTTTTAAAAACCTATTCAACGAGACCCATCTTGACATACTTTGACGATTTTGGATTTTTTATTTTGACAATATGGCGTCTGGTGGTGACATAAGTTACTTTGAATTACTGTCATGTCTTTAGTCACACTCGCCAGATTAAGACGAATCGATTGACGTAAGAATCATTAAAATCGGTCCACGCGTTTGGCCTCTAGAACGCCACATAGAAACATCCATACATACATACATACATACATAAATACATACATACATACATACATACATACATACATAGACCGATAAACACATTACCCTCCTTTGCGTCGCGCAGTCGGGTAAATAACCGTACGTACAGTGTAAGTACAGTGCCACCGACTAATTAATCTGTTTTATCATCTGAAGTCGGGCAGTTTTACTGGCTGGTTCCATATTGTACTTAGTTTGGCTGCCCGACTTCACATGATAAAACAGATTAATTAGTCGGTGGCACTGTACCTATGTAGAGGTTATTTTGTTTTTTTTATCGATTCTTTTTTTGGTTGTTTTTTAAATTATGTTTTGTTCCTTTTTTAAGTCGGTTTTTTTTATTGTAGTAGTAATGGGGAAGTGAGGTTTACTTACAGCCGAATAAAAGAAACAGTAAAATTGGAGGGGTACTTAAATAATTGAAAAACTTCTAAATTTAAAATTAGTACGAATTCATGTGTTTGAGAGCTGCTTATGTCCAGAACTCATTTTTTCAGTAGCAATTCTGTATTAGGCCGTTAATGTAAGTTCTTAGGGGGCCCGAGGGTTTTTAACTTGACCAAACTATTATCACTGCTATGACTCATTATTATTGCCACACGCATTATCAGTCAGTCCAAGGTATGACTGGAGCCAGGCATTGCTTAACTCGCACGAATTTACATGAAGATAGGCGGGCGCAGCTAGGTCACGGGATTTTCTATTTAGGTTTTTATTATTGTAGGTTGCCTGGAAGAAATCGCTTTTAACGATAAGGCCGCCCATTTGTGCAACATGTTAATTTTAAGCTTTTTGCGTAAGTAATTGTCTTTATTATTTTTTCAACAAATAAAGTGATAATCTATCTATCTATCTATTATTTCTTTACATAAAATCATTAGTTATGAAAATGTAAAAAATGTGGCACTTTTGTTGTCAACTGTTGCTACAGTCGACACGAGGTATTATTATCCACCATGATCGCCAAATTAAGGCCCTCACCTAAATATCAGAACAATTGTTTATTTAATAGGCCCAACCATGATGTCTTATAAGTCGTTGCGAAGTCGTCGCGTTGTCGTTCAGCTAAAAAAAAAAATTAAAAACACATCAAATAATTAAAAAAAAAGAAAAACAAACTTTACAAAAGAAAACTTTTTTTTTTATTGTTTTTTTTTAAAGTAGTCGGGGTATTTTTTAAAATTTACTTTATTTTTTGAACGACAAAAGGACGACATAGCAACGACAAACGAGCATGATAGCGCGGAATCTATTATTAGAACAAAAAATAGTACCTACTAGAATAATTTTATTCATGAAATCGCAACTCTGGTTTTACAAAAAAATATTATTAGGTACATAATTTCAAAAAAAATCAGGTAATTTTTTTTTCAGAATTATAGGTAGGTAACCTACTACACCTACCTACTAAAACTTACTTTTGATAAGCGCCATCTACCAAATTGGTATAAAAACGTTACAATGTGCAGTTAGGGTTCTGAATTTGAATTGGATCCTGTAATAAGGTTGAAATTCTTACAGGTCAAAGTTTTACCATTTTCATTGAAATTTGTGCTATAAAACGAGATGGCGTTGCTTTTGAAAGTAAGGGTTGTTTCAGAAAATTACGTTCTAGAATTACGAAGGTTTTCCTTAAGATGGCATTAATATCAATTTTTAATTGAATCCTTTTATTTCTATTATCTTCTATGAGTATATATCTTACTAATATTATAAACGCGAAAGTTTGTATGTATGTATGTGAGTTTGTAACTGTTTCACGTAAAAACAACTGAACCGATTGCGATAAAGCTGGGGACCTTTAATGCATAGGCTACTTTTTATCCCGATATTCCCGCGGGAACAGGAATTACGCGGGTGAAACGCGGGGTCAGCTAGTATGTATATAAAAAAAGTCGTGTTAGTTACACTATTTAGGTATAACCTTCGAACGGCTGAACCGATTTAGCTAAAAATTGGCGGAAGGTAGCTTAGAACCAGGAAAAGGACATAGGATTTTGAATTTTGATCCCGTATATACCGCAGGAACGTTACGCGAGTGAAACCACGGGGCGCAGCTAGTTTTTACATAATAGATAAAATTACTAGCGGTATCCGGTATCCCGCGGTTTCACTCGCGTTTGTCTCAGTTTTGTAGGAGTTTTAAAAAACTGAGTCTTATCGTATGCCTGCATTATTTATAAAGAAAACAATCTCCAAATTTAAGCGCTCTACTATCAATAATTTAGGCTGTGCCTTGATTCAACAGCCAGTCAGGACAAAGCAATTTATGGATAAGTTTGAAATTAAATAGTAGATTGTAGATTCACCAAAGGGGAAAAGACTATTTTTAAGGTGAGAGTGTTTTTTTAATCCAGAGAAAGCGAAGGATTCTCGAATAAAATCCTGAGCGAATCGAAGGATTCAAAGTACCTCGCGAGGTAGACATTCTACTTTTCATCGCCCTCTATGAGAAAATAAGAGAAAACTCGTAACTTTTCCCAATATTTGCGTAGCGCGCTAACTTCTATTTTTTCTATTCTAATTCAGACTATTTCTTGTCTATTCTTAATTAGAATAGTCTATTTTAAGTCTATTCCAAGACTATTCCTAATTAATTAGAAAACAACTCCTAGTTTATTCCAAGACTATTTCTAATCTATCCATATATCTATATGCTAAATATATGCAATTTAATTGCTAAGATGAGACTGTATCCTATTTCGTAACACCACTGTATGTACCATATTTAATGCAAATAAACGCTATTCTATTATATTCTATTCCCTAGACTAATCCAAGACTAATCCTAGTCTATTCCAGTTTATGCCTAGTCTATACCATTGCTATTTCTAGTCTATTACAAGTCTAGTCCGAGACTATTCCTAGTCTATTCGAACAATATTCCAAGACAATTTTTAGTCTCCTAGTCTACTCCTGTTCTATTCCTAATGTATTCCTCTTCTATATTTATATTTCATTTCTATTTGGACTCTTTGGTCATACAAACTTTTCAAAAATATTCACATTCCAAATTCAAATCGCTCCGGCCAATCAGTAGCTGGAAAAGTAAAATCGCTGCTGAAGAGGGAGGCAAAACGTTTTGCCGGCGAGTTAACGTGAGCGCCAGCAAAGGACTAGTTCCAGCCTAGTTTACAGGGAATTAATTAACTCTTTTCGAATAGATGTGATGACAAATAAATTATTGTTCAAAATTTTAAAGATCTTCCGCTCTCAAAGGCAAATAAGTTCTAGTCGATTGTTATGGGAAAGGCGATGTGAACACTATTACAATTAGATACACGAACAAATCAGTATTCTAGTCTTAACCGAAATAATTTATTGAATAAGCGACAAATGCATCGTTGCATCGCACAAGTGATTCATGTCTGCACAGAATAGAAATAGTTGGGAACTCCTCGTCTCATTTCGTTTTGCCTTTGTTTTTATCGAGTTGTTCTCCTAAAATAGACTTTAAGTTTAAGGGTATAAGATGTAAGCTACATGAAAGGTTAAATTTGGTTTGTTTATCGAGTACACGGCAGGGTTTGGTATATAGGTACGTGCCGTAAAGTTCTCGCGTCTTGTTACCAGCGTGTTTCGCAGATTGGGTTTGTTTTTCCACATGCTAATAACGTGAGGACGTGAGGTGAGGGCGCTAGAGTATTAAACAATTCTTTGGTTTTTACATGATGTGATTTTAGAAAATAGAGAGGAAATAGCTGTGCCTTAATTATCTTTGAGGTAGGTACCTATGTTCCCATACGTTGTTTTATTTTAGACAAGACCAATCGCAAAACTATTTTAAATTTTTTCGAAGTTAGAATCTGAGGTTTAAATTTCGTCATATACCTACTCGTATATATAACCTAATTTTGATAAAATTGGTATAGCTTATATCACCCGGGTTATTACGAATCTATTGACACGTTATAGTTCAGTAGTACAGGTGCTACGGTAGAAGATAAAAACAAATAAAATAGGTAGATTGCCAAAATTATTACTCCTTTTGGATTCGCCAGCGTTGGCGGGTAAAAAATAACTTTGTGAAAAAAGCGGTGATAATTTCTACTCTCTATGCCTTTTGTAAGTCTACCAACGATTTCCACAACGTGTCAATATTTGTAGTTCACTTAGTTAGTACTTAAATAGTTCACTTTGGAAACATTTCCGAATGAATTCGTCGAACTTGTAATTTCATAAAACTACACCAACCTATCCTAAAACAACTAAATTACAGACCTTCATACATTACCTGCGTCCTGCAGGTACTTATGCTTAACACGTTGTACCTCCTAATTGAGTTCAAAGTAGGTACATTACAGATGCAATATGCAACCGAGCGACGTCTGTGAAAGCGTGTAAATTGCAGAAGTTGGTGTGCGGTTGCAATTTTCGCAGTTGTATAAAATATTGTCAGGCGTAATATCAGATATGGTTAGGTGGCGATGGATACGCTCTTGGCTTTTTGGCACGTTCGCAACCGATCGCGTTGCATACCGCTGTTAGTTCAAATTGCTTTCTGCATATGACACTTTCAGTCTTCCATATATCGTGTTTCTGTTACTGTGTCAATTTTATTGAGACCTATTTACCTAGTTTTATGATTTCATAATATGTTTTTTATTGCTTAAGGCATTTCTACGAGATTTCTTTAAAGAAAATATACATCTTTAAAAATCCACTCGCGGCGAGGTTTTGAACTTTCTCTGATGTCTTTCCAACTAGGCTATGCGAGCTTTACCCTAGTTGCATCTGGAGACGCGAGTTCAAACCTCGCCGCGAGTTGATTTCTGAATTTGTATTTTTCCTTTACGATATTTCTAGTACCTACTTTTATGATTACAATACATTTATACTGGTGACCAAATGACCAAACGTTTATAAGTATCCTTTGCCCGTTGTAAAAGCCACCCAAAAACGATTTTATGGTGGAAATTTTTACTGGGATTTGTTACCATCAGCCGGCCTAAATCGTCAAATCAAATCAAAATAGTTTATTTCCTTTAGATTCTTGTACAACATTAAATGCACATGATCATTTGGCTACGTCTTAGGTGTATTGATTTTAGTGTGGCTTCGGAACGCGCCCCCTGATGAGAAGAACCCACAAGAAACTCATGGGGAACTCATAGCGCCATGTAAGTGGATACTTACATGTTCCGATACGTAGGCCGTTGAAGCCACTAAGGAAGACGGGACATATCGTTTTCCTATTTTCTAGATGTGTGTGCAACATCTTAGACCGTATCATAATCTTGTGATATAGTGGTCAAACACTCATCAATACCTAGATTATTTAAAAAATGATCCTTCAAACAAAATTAACACATAATTATCAGTTAAACAAACAACACCTGAGGAATCAACCAAATTGGTAATTATTACCAACCAAGTCTTTGTAAAAAAAGGCAACTGGCTGGCACCGATTAAAACAAGTCCAGCATAAAAATATTCTTTGCGGATCAAATGTTCCATACAGAACTGCCGTTCTATTTTATAAGTACAGAAAAACAAAACTTAAAACATTCAAAAACGTTTAACTTTTTAAACAACATTGATTTAATTTTGGTGTTAATTCACAAACAGTTAATTTTAACGACGTTTCTTTTGTTTTATAACCGTTTTAATAATCTCTATTTACATTAAGGAAAGTCGTTTGTTTTAATGTTTTTGAATTCCTTAAGATTTTTTTTAAGAACGGGATATCATGTTTTTAGTTGTTTAAAGCTCGACATTTCAGCAGTACTTAATAGCAACTGGTTTGTAGTGAAAACCACCACATTAGTTCAAAATCGTTTAACGAATACTAGCTGCGCCCCGTGGTTTTACCCTCGTAATTCCCGATTCCACGTCACTTGAACATCATTGAGTCGTGGGTTGATGTTGCCGACTTTGTGTACACTATTTTAAAGTTTTATGATTAGTATATTTTTTATTATCATTTAATATATAATCATTTATTAACGCATTGACAGCTTCTATGGCGGGCCGGGTGAAACCCCCAACTAATATGGAATAGGTTGCGCGTTCGAATTCCGCCGTAGAGACGATTTTGATGACCATAAAATTAAATGTTTGCATCTGGTTAGGGATGTTTTCTACTGCCATGTATTAAATGTATATTTTTAATATTAAAAAAAAGTATTTTACTATAACAGTTGTTAAGTACAAGCCTATCGGCTACATTTGGGGTTAAATTGCGCAGAGTGCAACGTCCTGCAATATTTATTTTGCCAATTGCCTAATTCAGTAGCCACTAGAATCCGGTTTAGAACGCCTGAGTCCAACATGGATTTGCTCTGTTCCCCGCATTAGTTCAATCCCGATGAATTGGAGCACTTGCTTTAGGAATGGGCAAATTATTCTACCTATTTAAGACTTGCAAGCTTTCTATATAGGTATGTATGTTTTTTACCTAGTAAAAACTGTTTTAGCGATTGCCATGAAACTTGGAATCAAGATATTGCTGGAGTTCTGGAATAACACATAACGTAGATTACTTTTATCGCAATATTCCCACGGGATCCCGCAGCAAGTAGATACCATTGATTGATTAATGTACCAGGAAAAAAATATAAATAAACATAATTTCTTCTATGGTTTTCGCGATTTTGCATAATAAAACACTTTATTTATCCGGTTTTATCGCGTTTTTATTCATTATTTGACCCGAGCTTTCGCCAACTTTACAGTTGGCTTTTTCAAGGTTGAATGAGTTGAATGAATAAAGTTGGCGAAAGCTCGGGTCAAATAATGAATAAAAACGCGATAAAACCGGATAAATAAAGTGTTTTATAAATAAATATTATAAACTTAAACCTAGATGGCATCTTTGGTTTAAAGACGTTTATTCTCATAAGACAACAATGTCACTTAAAATGAGATACAAAATTAAATATAAATAATTGTGGGTAGTTCAAACATCTCCGGTCTTTAGAACGGTTTTAAACTTATTACACCTTAAGAGTTTGAATGTACAGGGTCGGAGAATAAGACCACGGTCTATGCAACGATGGAATATATGAGAGATGAGAGAATAAAAGTGAAATACTAGATGAAAGTAAGGAAAGAAAAAAAAAGGGGTTAATGAAGGAGAATGATGTACTTGGCTAGGTATTTACCCAGAATTAATAGGAAACGATGAGAAAGAAGAAATGTAAAAATTGACACATTAAATTTAAATACCTAATTTATTATTTCGTTATTTGTTTTTATTGCTCAAGGCATATTTACTAGAAATATTGTAAAGGAAAAATTCATCTTCAAAAATTCACTCGCGGCGAGATTTTAACTCGAGTACAATATTAAAAAAAAAATTGTAGGTACCTAGAGTTCTTTTTCATAATTGATAGTTTTTTTTTTTTTAATTTATTACCAAATATAAAATTACTAAAACATTGATTCACTTAGCATAATTAAACCACTAAGGTTTGTAGAAATACGCTAAGAATTAAGTCTACGCCGATCAACATAAAAAAGGTAGGTAGGTAAGTAAGATAAGTAGATAAAAGTTTGACCACTATCTCACCTGGTAGAAAGCGACGATGTGGTCTAAGATGTTACACGCTTACCTAGGAGATGCTTGTTCACTCCAAGTGACTTGAAGACTCCCAAGTTGTAAGTAGACAACCGTCTGTGTTACTTTCGGACAATTTCTTTATATCAATCTGTCCAAGTGAAACACTGTCTATTTTGTATAACAAGCTCCAGTCAAACCTCAATAGTTACGAGTATTAGTCCTACTTCAGAAATATTTATTCATTAACTAGGTACGAAATCCTCTCTGTCTGTTATGATTGGGTACCTAATTATACTCCATCCCCTTTCCTATTACAGATTCAATAAACAAACAAATATGTACACAAATAACAAGAATTATTGGACACACGTAGAATAAGTTTCTACGCGTTGAGGGAATCTATCAAATAGTTGTTATCGTCTAAATAAATAGGAGTTCCTGGAGTCTGTTATATAATGATATACAGAGGTTCCAATAAAAAGGGACACGTAACAAATTGCCTAATTTCTCTTTATGTATACAAAATGAGGTTCAACTTGCTCAAATTGGCCGTTAAACACACTAAAACAATTTGGTGTGAAGGCGAGAGAACCTTATTAGAATTTAATCTACTCGTAGAAGGCAACTGAAAGTGAATGTACTTGTAATTTAATTTTTTAATAAATCGTTTTAAGGACTTTAACATTGGCAATAAGAAATATGTACATGGAGATGATTATCACAAATTTTATAGATAGTTAAATACTATAAATATTTTAAAAGGAAAATTCATCTTCAAAAATTTGAAAAGTCATAAAGTTTAAAATTAATAATTTTTTATAAAACTTTTGAAATTCAGTAGATAAATGCCTTGGGCAATATATTTTCTTTAACGAAATATTTAGATGGTTTAATGTTTAAAAAAAGGTAACAACAATTATTATTATACAGTTAAGATAAATCAAACTAAATACAAACAATATCCGTAGTACAAGATACCTGCTTAATTTGGGCCTAGATTACGCTGTTTGCGCTGTTCTGTAATCCTACTAATCCTACTAATATTATAAATGACATTTATCATTTTAAAAAACACATACTCTCACATTGTGGAAGTGTGTGTGTGTTTTTTTTTTTTAAATTATCTGCTTATTTGTTTGGATGTTTGTTACTCAATCACGTAAAAACCACTGAACCGATTGCGATGACACTTGAAATGTAGGTAGTTGGATACCGGGAATAACCCATAGGCTACATTTTATCCCGATATTCCCGCGGAAACAGGACTTATGCGAGTGAAACCGCGGGGCGCAGCTAGTATTTTTATAATTTACTTTTATATTTTAAGTTACAAAGTTATTATATGGATAAAGTAGCCCTTTTACTTTAAGTACTCATCATTAAGACGATAAGTTTTTTTGTTATACTCTTTATTAACATCTCTATAAATAACATCGTAGGCTTTGCTTAATGACGATAAAATGCAAAATAGCCCATAATAATAGCCACTGTTAAAAATGTTACAGCGAAGTATTATGCACAAATGGTATTATCTTCTCAATATGACATTCGTAGAGTTCGAAAGGCATATCCTTGCTTTGAAAGTGAAGCCTCGGGCACTAGACGACGAACCTTTTAACACATAATTGCATTAATATGTCTCGACATACGTTGTACGTATGGCTATGTAATTAGATGAGCTGAGCGTTCACACGAGTTGATTAAGTTTCTTTCACGTCGAGAATCTGTTCCAAAATAAATGACTGTAACAGAAAAGGTGGTAAGTGGGGTACATACTAAATATTGCGGGTAGGTATCTTCTGTTCTATTTTCTTTTTAATTACCGATTTCAGCTGCAGCGTCTACATTTCAGGTAATTTATTTACTGGTCCGATCTAACATTATGTGATCTACCCTATCACCTACCACCATTTTATCAGTCCCCTATAGACGAATTTTGGTGAAGAGATTGTAAGATTTTTTGACCAAGAATCCCTGTAGGAACTTTTTTTAAAGAATCAGTGCACGGAAGGGTATACTGACCAGAGTACTGATCTAGAGGCGCGAGTTCAAACCTCCCTGTGAGTGTTTTTATTTGTACGACATTACACACAGCGCTATTTAGCCCCAAACTAAGCACTAGGCTTGTGCTTTGGGCACTCTAGACAACGGATTTACTACATAGGTATTATACTTTTTCTTTTGTGAATACATACATAATTATGATACATAGAATACATCCAGAACCAGAAACAAACATTTATGGTCAGCAGAAATATTGGTTTCCGGGGGGAATCGAACCCGCAGCCTTCTGCATTGCAGTCAAGCATTTGCCGGACGCGCCACAGTGGCCGTCGAAAGATGTAGTAAGTAAGGCCGTCGAAAGAAAAAGACGAATTTTTCAAATATTTTGTTTTATTTTAAATAATCGTTACTTGTACTCGTAATGGATAGTTATAAAATAGATTGCAGTTTGATATATTAACCATACGTAAGTACCATACGTAGCTAAACCTATACGTTGTGGTAACAGATCCAGTGTATTTTAGTATCGATTAACGACGAACACTGCAGGCGTGTTGTTGACACATCCCATCGTTCGTAGGCCTTGCATTCCACCATTTTCATTTCTATTTACTGTGTCCAAGAGATAGCACACGTCGGCTCGTAATTGAACCGCAGACTTCTTTGATATATCGGCTCTTTTATCGGATTGGACGGACGCAATAACAGACTGTTGATTGCTTCCAAGTGGACTCAGAAGATTGATTATTTTCTCGTTACCTCGACCGGGTTGTAGACAGAAGTTTTCCTGTGAAAGTGGTATTTCTCTTTGTACTTAGGTTTCAGTGCAAAATACATATTTTATTCTTTAAAGAAACCGGCTACGGAAGAGTTTCGTACGATTATCACAAAAAATCAAGCATTTGTATGCGAGCCTTCCTGAAACATTATACAAGATGTAACGGGTATGCCCTTTTAAGCCGAAAGGGGGTTGTTCTAGACATCTAGGCGAACAACTTTTGTTCTATGACTTTTGAAAATTAGAACTTTTTTTTTGAAAATTTTGAATTTATCACTGAAAAAACAGCTGCTTTTGAAAATATACGTAATTGTAGTTTCGATTGTTATCGACTAAACTAAATAAAAGGACAAGATAAGGTTAATGACCTCAAACTCTGAGAAACAGCCGATTTTCAAGTCAACTTTAAACTTAAAATTTTCGAATATATTTCGAATTTCCAAAAGTTGTAGAACAAAAATGGCTCGCCTAGACGTCTAGAACAGCCCCCTTTCGGCTTAAAAGAGCTTACCCGTTACACCTTGTATATATCCAACTTTTGGACAACAAAAATCAATCATTTGTGGAAATTTGAACCATTACGGCTTAAGAGATACAGCCTAGTGACAGACAGACAGAACAGGCAGAAGGTGGAATCTTAGTAAAAGGGTCCCGTGCCCTATTTAATAAAAAAAAAAATATTAAATGCAGAAATACCAAGTTTTTTAAATTGGTCATGTTGCTTGCGTACCTTGGTGGAATTTAACTCCATATGGACACCCAAAGAGTTTTTGGATATACAATAGAGTAGTGGTACCTGAACAGCTATCAAAAGATGCGGGAATTCGACCGGCAGCTGTCAGCACTCACCGGCTTGAGGCGTTATATTACTCGAACTTGTTTCTCTTTCGATACATAGGTCGGTGCTAGTTGCTGCATCGGAAAGAAGGATCGGTTGTAATAGGGTGGAGTTACTATAATATAGAAATATCTTGCCTTCCACATAAAATCTTTAACACATTATCTTCTAGAAAGATAGACATAGATTCATTATTTATTGCAACACACCAATAATAAAAATATACAATATAAAGAAAAGACATAAAAAACTAAGCTAATATTTTTAGCAAGGAAATATATTTCTAAAAAATTCTCATGACAAGATTCGAACCTGCGTCCTTTGTTCTATGTCCAGACATAAAAAAACTTAAATCCAGGTGGCACAAATGAGCGTCCTTATGAGAGATATATTCCAGGCAATCTTTGAATGGATAAGAAGGGAAGAAAGATGAAAAATGTACGTACAAAAAGAACAAACTGAACAGGTAAGTCTGATAAAAAATAATCCGACGTTATGAAATAAAAGAACGCTTTGTGGCTAAAATATTCTATAGACATTAGCATATAGGTTAGGGGTTACGTATCATTACAACTATTTTCGTGTGAACTATTTTCAATGTACCTACTACGGTCGATTCACCTACAGTTAATTACAACTTAAGGTTGATTCACAAATTATGTCTGTTTTAAGGAATCGATGACTCACCTACGGCTTATTAAACTACATGCAATTCGCCTACGGTTGCCACACTCGACGCAGTAGTGAAGTCGTCCATCGTTGTATTATCAATATCTCAAACAACCATAATTTTATTTTATTTTGTTTTATGTTTTCGCGATTTTGCATAATAGCTCAGTACTTTGTAATAATGTCATTATTAAATTAAACGCAAGTAAAACCCGGTAAATATTGTGTATTATTAACCATAGTTTAATCAAACTTTAATGAAGTTAGGCTACAGTTGAGTCGACCAATATGTAAATTATTAACTATAAGTGAAACGACAGTAATTAAGTAGAAAGTAGTTCAAATGAAAATAGTTGTTATGATACGGGTCGGGTTACCAATATTATTTATATCTCTCTTAATAAACACAATACAATAAGCCAGTTTATTTACCCAATAGCCTCATCAATTCATATATTCGCATGAACGATGTCAACCAATATTTTGAATGACAGCTCTAAGCAATGGTTATCCTCGAATGTTGATGTTCGTAAATTGGTATCCCAAAAAACGGCAAACATTAATGTGAAAATATTGTCGGTCAAGCCTGCCGTCCGTCCGCAGTAGCCAAAGCTCATAAATAAACAAAACTGGATGTACTGTCGAAAAGTTCCCAAAAAAAAATGTGGAAAACAGAAAATTTACAGCCGAGGATTCAGTTGAGTTTTAATTAACCGTGACCGACTGGTTGCTACTACCTTATGGTGCATGATCGCTTGCTGGGACTTTTTGTTCTTTGGGATGAATCGGTCTTTTTTTTTTAGGAAATAATTAAGGAGTGTATCTATCAAATGGGTCTTATAGCTCTCAGTGATAAGGCCGCTTAAACTTAATTTAAAGCTTTTTATCTACTTTTGTATATGTTTATGTTGTGTTTTCTTTGAATATGTTGTGCAAGTACAGATGTCTATCTATCTATCTAAACATGGATATAACGCGTCACTTAGTGAGTTTTTATTAAATTTAATGACTGAGTTATAGCTCAATTGAATTGTGTCGCTTTTGGACCCATTCCAAAATGTCAATAAAAAGAACAGTGGGTATATGTGGGAACAATGCATTTTACTGCATGGCTTATGGGCAAGTCCATTTTACCCCTATTTTTAATTGGCTAGAAAGTAGGCACCGTGTCAATTAATTTCTAGTCGTGTTAATTTAAACATTGTGAGATTAATTTAATAATAACGTCTAAATAAGTGAATTAACGCGGTCATATAAAATACTAAAAATACTAAAATAAAAAATATCCTTAATTAAAAATAAGTCCTTTCACAAACAATTTAAAACGTTAGAAAAAACGATGCAAATATTTTTATAATCCAACAAAAAATTCAGAAATCTCGTCAAAAAATCTCATTTAGCCGCCGCCGCAGCGGTGTTAAAATAATACAGTCATACCCACTAAGCCAACAACTGTGTAACCAAAAAGTTTATTTTGTTTGGTAACTTAGCGAGGGTTATTTGCATACATAGCAACAAAACAATACAGTGTGGGTGTCGGCAGGCGCGTGAAATGGCAAAGTTCCCTTGTATAATGAAGATGGGGAAGACTCGGTTTGATAATCCGCCACATAGGAATGGAAACTTGGCAGCCACGACTCCTTAACTTGTTCGACTTAACACATATTTTTGTTTCATCTACGAAAAACAAAAGACGTTTTCTTTAGAAGTTCTTAACAGAAGTTGCCGGTTCGAGGTACAACGTGGATTTTAGGAGTGGGTACCTGCCTAAGGGAGAAGGTTTAGTTAAATTTTAAAATTTATAAGTGTACATTTCTCAGGAATCTCGGCGAAGGAAAATTAATTTAAGCTTTGTAGCTGAGTCTACGTCAAAAATTCTTTGTATTAGGGTCTCAAATTGGTCAAAGAAAATTGACAAATATTAGGCATGATATAAAACTTCTTACGAACTTTAAAGTAATCATTATATATTTTCAATAATTGCAATAATATCTTTTATATATATATTTACATGATAAGTGACATTATATGTATTAATAATAAAATTGTTCTTAGTCTATACTCGTACTATACAATTGTACTAAATCGATATGATATAATATCATATTTTAATACCTTTTTAATACAGGCATAAGTGAATATGTATGATAATTACATTAATACATTTTATATCAAATAGAACGATCAAATCAATTTTAGCCTTATTTTAATTATGTTTTAGAAAAAAAATCTTACATAGGTATAACCGAGAGAGGTTTAATACAAGTGAAAATAGGTGTGATGTTGAATATAAATGGGTACATGAAGAATAATCCATTATTATAATAGATTTATCATCAACATAGTCGATATTGAAGCAATCGGATATTAATTTTAATGTACCTACAAAATTCTCATCAATAACAATTTACCGTCCATTACAAAATATACAATTAATTATGTTCAGCGCTAGGCGCTGCGGTATTTATTCACACTTAAATTACTTATTGGTAAAAAATTAGGATAAGTACTTTTTATCTTATTTTCAGGAGAAGAAAAAAGAAAAGAAGTTCTACATTAAATAGTATGTCTTTTGGTACAATAATATTTTGAATAAGTAAGTAACAGGTAATAATTATCGGTACGTTAGTCTTAAATTATAAAATGATATATTTATTTAATGCTAAATTTTCAATACCACATCATGGTTGTGCCTTACTTATGTTATACAAACTGTAAACCTAATAAAACAAGCGGTTAAAAATAATCATTTCAAAAGAATAATCGTAGGATTTTTAAAACAATTCGAAAAGTATAGAAAGTTTCATTTTTTAATAACACTACAATATAAAAACAACATAAATGTTTGCAATCAAAACAACGAACGTCGTGTTTAAGTGAGATCTAAAACAAAAGCAAATATAGAAACCACTAGAGTTGGAATGTAAACTAATACAATCATGTAACTGGATACAGTACTACAATTTGCGAATTCACGACCTCCAATTTCATATTTGTTTGTGATTTTACGTATTTTATTTATCTTTTGTTCGTGTACGGGTATTGTTAGAACCGTTCTATTTCTAGTAGTATTAGATATTACTCTGTTTGTTGTTTTGTCGGTTTCAGTGACCGCCTCCCTTTCGTCTTCATCGTCAGGTTTTTCGGCTGAACCGTATTGGTCGTCTGGGCCCTCTATTGGCGTCGAATATTTGTATTCCTCGTTTTTCGTCGGGCTTAAGTTCTTCACTGTAGGGCCTGGGATTTCTGTATCAACAAAAAGTTTAAACAAAATTAATTATTTAGTACTCGTGTTTTGAAAGGCACATTTATCAATGAGGTAAGCCAAATCACAGTTAATGAAGTTAGGGGCCTTAATAGGCAGCTCGGAAACTTTAACACCTGAGTACACTTTATAAAATACCTTTTTAACCTTACCTATACCTAACTAGAAACTGGCTCAATGATAAATACCTATCTTTATATGTATATTTTAAAACAAAGTAGTACTAATTTGACATGCAATCACACAAGAACGGTAAGACCGATTTTTATCTATGCTATATGCTAAAATCTAACTAATATTATAAATGCGAAATTTTGCAAGTATGTATGTATGTCTGTGACTTTGTTAACCAATCACGCAAAAACAACTGAACTGAAATAGATATAGCTAGCTGGAAACCTAGAATAATACGTATACTACTTTTTATCCCGATATTCCTGCGGGAACGAGACTTACGCGGGTGGAGCATGAATATCGGGATAAAAAGTAGCCTATGTCTTATTCCTGGTATCCAGCTACCTATATTCCAAGTTTTATCGCCATCGGTTCAGTAGTTTTGCGTGAAAGAGTAACAAAATCACATATATACAAACTTTCGCGTTTTCAATATTAGTAGGATGTTTAACAATTTGATAAGAAATTTATCAAATATTCTCGCATTCTGATGTCTGGTATCGTCCAAGGCAAAGGTATTTTACTCGGTATTTCAACAGGCCCTTAACGATGCTTGGACGAGAATCAACTGTCAAATTCAGTTAGATCATGGCTCACGACAACAACAACAAACAGATTGGCCACCCATCCGTCGTAGGATAACATCCATGGTAGCAATGGTCCATTTACTGCTAGATTAGGTACTATCATGAACACAAAACTAACTTTAGCCATAACAACTGATCCAGTGCTCGCAAGTATCGCCATCGGTCATACCGGCAAGCAAAGTAACTTGACCCTGGCATCACAACAGTGCCTCTGTAAAAAAAAGTAAAACATAATTGTCTCCGCTTTTATATGATAGAAAATAGAATAAAGCTCATTAGCTTTATAGGTGCTTACCACAATTGTTTCTTGTTATTTTGTCGTCTTTTTCTTTTTATTTTATCGTCCTCTTAAAGCGCGAGACAATAAAATAAATTATAATAAAAACCCAGACTACTTTAAAAATCCACAAATACTTTTTTTTAAGTCAGTTTTTGTATTGCTTTTAATTTTATTACTGCGCATGAGTGAACGATATAGTGACAACTTATAAGAGACTGTGATAAGATCCATAATGTACGAGAACGTTAATTATCTCATGAGCGTATTTATATTTATTTTACTTTTTTTAACTTTTAATGGAGCAAACATCATAAAAGTCTGTCTTACCATTTGCGTGATGACATTTTGAAAAACTTTATTATAATATTTTTTTTGGTTTATATTGCTCAAGGCATTTTAAATATTTTGAAATATTTATTATTATTACACAGGATACACCTGTGTAGCTCAGTGGTTAGAGCAGTCTCTTGGTTAGCGAAAGGACGCAGGTTCGAATCCTGTCATGGAGATTTTTTGAAAAATATTTCTAGTAAATATGCATTGAGCAATAAAAACAAATTTACGAAATAATATATTTCCATGCTAAAAATATTTCTAAACTTTATAATGTATAAAATATTTTTATACTTTCTTCTTTCGCTTCTAATTATTGTAGGTATCTACGACCTATGTAGTTATTACTTTACAGACTAGTTATAGGTAAGTACTACATTGCCGATTTACTTGAGCAACTTTGCTTCTATTGCTCCCAGTTTCGTACCCATTTAGGTTGTTCCACTTCTACGTATGTGTTATAATTTATACCATTAGTGGTTTCGCTAAATGCAAAATGCAGGTGACTGTATTTTGTATTTAGCGTTGTTTGGTTAGTTGTAAAAAACCGTTTTTTAATTTGATTTTTCTTTTCTTTAAAATCAGGTTTAAAGATCAAAATAAAATTTAAGATAGGTTTAAAAACATTTTATGCTATTTCATTGTTTTGTATTTCTGTGACAATATTGGAATATAGTCGAAATAAGAAAACATAATACCGAAAAATAATAAAACGTTAAGTGTAAACAAGTACCAAGTAATACCTATAATATTATTTAAATTTTTAGTAAAAAGACTTCATTGTAATTAAAGGATTGATTACAAAATATTTATTACCAACCAGCTGCGCCCCGCGGCTTCACCCGCGTAAGTTCCGTTTCCGCGGGATTATCGGCATAAAAAGTAGCCTAAGTCTACTAGGTCTCCGTTTCATCGCAATCGGTTCAGCGGTTTTTACGTGATTGAGTAACAAACACACAACACACATACTTACAAGCTTTCAGTTTTATAATATTATTAGGATAGGATAGGATACAGAGCTACAAACTAAAGGAGTAACATGATGTCATAATGATAAGTAAGATGCTCAATGGAGTATTATTTGAAGTCAAAGACAATAAAGCCAATTGACTGATCACATCGCGAATTTTTCTACAAAACCACTTACAGTTGCGGGCTGGGGTAAGATAATAATCAAACTTTGTGATTGGCCATTGCGTTACCTTCCTATACTTAGACTGTGTGGGATTGGCCGATGCGTTATCCATCTATACCTAGACTCTTTGTGATTGGCCGTTCTTGCACGAGAATACTACTAAAAAGACGTCCTATTTTCGTGAGAGGGAATACTCATGATTAGTCAACTGGTTTTATCGTGTTTGTTTGAATTAATCTTCTATCTATCTATACAATTACAATAAAAGAAGTAAATTAAAAAAAAGTTGTCTAGGGAACTTAGGGAACAAAATTATTTAACTTTCAAAATTCATGTCTGTCTGTCCGTTTCGCTGTTTGTTCCTTATACAATTAAAAACTACTAATCCGATTAAAATCTGGTTTGAACCCGAGTAATGAACGAAAAAGTCGGCTATGCACTATTTCTACGCAGAAGAAGTTGCGGGTAGTAATTTATGTAATTTAAACATACCGTATAGCCGAATAACGCTATCGACTTCACCAAGAGAGTTCTTAGCGACACATCGGTACCCTCCCACGTCGGCTGCCGTGAGCCTTCTGACAGTCAACACCATACGGTTCTCGAAGGAACTGATCATCGTATTCTCGACCTCATACTTCAATGACGATATTACCATCTCATCTGTGAAAAGCAAAATGTATTTAACAAAATTAAAAGTACATCATGTATAATATGTGTAATCTAGTCTATGTCTAGTCTAGGTCTATAATATGTATGTATTTACAAAAAAAAAGTAAAATACGTAGTATATCCATTGTCTAGTACCCATAGTACAAGCCTAGTGCTTAGTTTGGGGCTAGATTGCGCTGGGTGTAATGTCGTGAAATATTAAAAAAAAACAGGGAAATAGTGTAAATAAAACTCATGTTCCGGTTTCAATCGCGTTGTTTTTATTAACAAAAGAGTCGCAATACAGTAACCTACGTTTAGGTGCCTTTGTAGTCACCTTCTTCACTATAGACTTGCGATTTAAGCTGTAAAATGAGTTTTATGGCAATACATAGTCGCGGAAACAAAAGAAAAATCTAAAGAAATAGTTGTCAAAAATATTCAACTCATTCGAAACCATTTAGTTTTTATTTCGATCTGTTTCTATCTTGATTGGCTTTTGTTTCCATATCGACCATTTGCGTGGCCGAGCGGTATAGGCACTGGAATATTGATCCAGGGACGCGAGTTCAAATCTCGCCGCAAGTGAATTTTTGAAGATGAATTTTTCCTTTAAAAATATTTCTAGTAAATATGCCTTGAGCAATAAAAACAAATTTACGAAATAAAAACTGATTAGTCAAAAATAGGCTCTGACTAAAACAGAATCTGACTAATAGATTGCAGATAAACAAACCAAATTTTAAAATAATATTTATGATACTCCAACCTACCTAACTGTATACGATTTGCTGTTTTTCTCTAAACGTTTAAATTTTATTAAGTAAACTCGAAAGCTATAAAGTCAAAACTAGGTTACAAGATAAGGCAGACAATGTCCCAGCTGTCACTCACAATAGTCCGCTTCGGGGGAAACGATATTTTTCAAGAAGCGCCAAATCACCGACATTTCCTGGTAGAGACCCCTTTTAAACGTGGCCCAAACAAACTCTACATTGCGGTGGAAAAGTATGTCGTCTCCCGCATCGAAGAGCCACCTAAGCCTCGAGTGCCTGTTGTCCGCAAATGATAAAGCGACTAGCCTTCTTTGAGACACTTCGCCACTACACGCCGTGTTAAACACACTCAACTATATTAAAACCAATAAATTACCTTCCAATATCGTTTTACCGACAAACTCTTTCAATGTTTTTATGTGAGGGAGTCGTTTAAAACCGCATTAATTTAAGTCGCAGACTTCGCCTGCCGTGAAGTTTGCAAGGAAACGATAACACCAGTAAACGCCTTTCTTAATCGCCATTGCGATCGAAACTTTGGTTTGTTTACTTTCCAATGTGCTCGGGCCCGATATGGGAGGGAGATAGTCCTGAAAAATTTCTTCGTACGCCGCCTGTACGCTTCAATATTACAAGAAATTTCATCTCAATTAATGTCTAAAATAACAGTGGAACACTCTTAATTACGCTTGAGTGAGGCTTGCTTAATTAACACTTACATGTCAGCGAGGCTAACATAGATTGATGACAAACGAAAATGACGATCCCGTGCTGTTTAGGGTCGGTTCTGGCAACGGGCTGGAGTGAAAACGCTAGTCACTCGGAGCAACTTGGTGGTGAAACAAAAGCCTCCGCTCGCGACCGCCATTCCCCGACAATAGCCAACGTTCCTCATGGATCATAACGCGCCGAAAAACAACTCGGGGACCTTAATGCGTTTTCATAATTAGTTTTCGCAATTAGGTTTAGTTTACTTTGACGTTATTATTTTTAGACTTGAATTTTGTAGCTTTATTTTTTTTATGTTATACAGTTTAATGTAAATATTTTTTAAACAGCCAAGTACTAGTACACTTCTATATATAGTTATCTACCGTATTTAATAATTTGTTCTTAGATATTAAAAAGACTTTATCAAAGAAAAGGTTGTTAAAGAAATTCTTATTACGATAACAACCACCGCCTACACATTTCTAATCTAGTCCGTACCTAACCTAGTCTAAAAATACTAAAACATTTCGAACATAATTCGGAATCCTACTAAATATATTATATTAGCGACGATGATATCAACAAAGGAACCATTACACGCCCAATGGTCGAAGATAAAATTGCCAGTGCAACCTTCGAACCGTCGATAGTGGATAGCATTTTGTACTACAAGCGCACCAATAGCCAGCCATTGCACAGACATTATTATGACTGTTACTTCGAGTACGGTACCCTCTGAGGACCTTGCGTTGTAAAGCGATCCACGTAATGGACTGAAGCAACAATGGAGCTCCGAAAGTGCTTTGAAACTATGGTTAATGAAATTGTACTGTATTGAAGATCGATTTTGGTTGGGAATCAATACTGTAAACATTTGATAGGTACGATGCGAATATGAAGTGTTCAAGTATACTATATGATAATATGGACTTGTAAATTAAGACCCATTTTCAACCAACTTTAAATAACCGATAGAGGAGGTAATTAATTCGTCGCGTACCTACCTTTTTTTAATCCATGTACAATGATTACTCGGAGTCCGCTAGGCCGATTAAGATGTTTTTTTTATTTGTAAGTTCGAACACAATCTAAAATATGGATATAATTAATAAAACACTTATATAATTTATCGGGTTGGGTTGAACCTTGAAAAGGTTAGTCAACCTTAAAAAGCCAACTGTAAAGTTGGCGAAAACTCGGTTTGTTTAAAACCATGAATAAAACGCAATTCAACCCGATAAATTAAGTGCTTTATTATGCAAAATCGCGAAAACCATAAAAGAAATCATGGATATAATTGTTTTATCTATAAAATAAAATTTAGTACTAAAAATCAATGTCACGACTTTGATTGAATTATAGCCATTAGAGTACCTACTTCATAAACCTTACGAATTCTCTTAAAATATTACGACACACTCCACAGAAAGAGAAATCCCCCGGGAGACCTGACGCGGCTTCAACCATTTGTATTAAGGAACCTTCATTCGTTTTGTCACCAAGAATCTGTGTCAGCTCTCATATAATTATTCTGAAATACATCTAGCTTTTTGACAAACTTCAGACTAAGATCTTTAGAAATTTATTTTAATATTATTTTGAGTAGATAATTTTTTAAAATAAATAAATTCTGTGAAATGCTCACAGCGCCATCTAGCCTTATGGCAAGCTACTACGCTTGTGTTACGGTGACTAGACTACGTATATAGGTAATACTATTTATTTTTCTTTTGTAAATACTGTATATCGACGCTTAAAAGGTAATAGGGGCTAAGCGACAAAAACCAAATTGTTCAGGAGAGCAGTTTAAACATTTTAAACTCACACGATTTGAACTCATTATTATTTTTCCCGGGTCTTATTCGCGTATAATTATTTTTAAATTCTCTTACCTCGACGTTTCGATCATGTTACAATGATCTTGGTCGCGAGGGGACTGGAGCTGCGGCGGGCGTCGTCTTCTATTTATAATTATACGCGAATAAGACCCGGGAAAAATAATAATGAGCAGTTTAAAGTTTCAAATTTCAGAAAAATGGCCATAACTTTTAAATTAATTGTCATATCTGTAAGATGGAAACAGTTTTGAAATCTAGAGAAAGACAAGCATTAATTGGCATTTTCTTTTATTTGATTAGACATTGTATTACCTGGTTTGATGGCGCTTAAATCAAATGGTCTTGATTTTCATTTGAGGTAATACGGCATAAGTTACATCTACCCAGAAAAAACCAAAGAGTACAGAAGCCTTAGTATCATTTGATATCTACATACGATAAGGTAACAGGGCATAAGTCACATGACTGTAGAATAGCTTAATAAGGTAAAGAAGGATACGAGACTATTCGCATTATTATGCCACAGGGTAATAAAGGACAAACTACAGTGCTTAGCAAAAACATTTTAAGGAAGTTAGACATTAACGACACTGTAAGTGTCTTAATTAATAAGGTAATGTGGTACATCCGCACATCAAAATTTCTATACCAAGAGGAAAAGAAGGATATCCTACATACGACATTATCAGGGCATATGGTAATGTGGGTTAAACGTTAAGTCTTAAAAACACTAGACTCACAAGCGACATTATTCTTCCTTAAAATTACACCTAACCCAGATACACCTACTGTCCTATATAGCGCCGCCGACACTCCCTCCGTACTTGGAAAAATCCAAGAATGGAGAAGCAGGTGTTGCCTAATATTAAAGTTAGTTAATGAAAACAAAAGTACGTTTTTACTAATATTATTAAAGAAAAGTACCTAAAGACACGGATACCGGCTTAAGAAATGCCGCGGGTACCGGCTTTAGAATGTCTCTTCCCGTGGGAGACGTAGGACTCGTCTGAGGGACAAACACTAAAAGATTAGCAGCAGCGTCTTCCGGCGTATTACATCGCATCATTTACTGCGCTCGCCAACCCGCCTGCCAAGCGTGGCGAGTACTGCAACCCCCTTCATGATTATGCAGACAAGAAACAGGCCCCGAGTCCCCGGCGGACTCGCTATTTCTGACTACGGTGGTGGCCACGGTAACGGCGGGACTAGGGGTGCTAACAATCTCCGGCAGATGCTGCGCTATCACCCCCAACCGAGACCACTAGCCCTGGCAACACACAACATCCGCACTTTGAGGGAAGGCGAAAAGATAGATGAGCTGGAAAAAGAAATGAGTAGGTTAAAATGAAACATATTAGGTTTATCGGAAGTCCGGCGAGAGGGATACGATAATCTTAAAGTCCGGCAACCTGCTCTTCTACCGGGAAGGAGACCTAAAATCCCAAAATCGGATAGGGTTTCTCGTTCACAAATCCCTCGTTGGCAACATTATTACCATCGAAAATGTGTCGAGCAGGGTCGCATACCTAACACTTCGAATATCCAAAAGATATTCCCTTAAAGTTGTTCAGGTATATGCACCGACCTCGACACACCCAGATGAGGAAGTTGAGACCATGTATGAGGACATGATAGCGTTACCATATCGCTAAAACTCACTTCACTGTTGTTACGGGGAATTTCAAACTCAAACCTGAGTAAGAGAAGCGATGATGAGTTGACAGTGGGGCAATTTGGTTATGAGCAGCGCAACCATACGGACACAGGCTGGCCGATTTTCTGGAGAAGGAGGGACTTTTTATGATGAACTCGTTCGTCCAGAAGCCGCCTCACAGGAAATGGACCTGGATGAGTCCCGATGGTTCCACGAAAAATGAGATTGACTTCATCATGACCAACAAAAAACGAATAATTATTCAATGATTTATCTGTGATCCACAGAGTGAAAACCAGCAGCACATTGAACGTTAAACTTGAACGGTCTCGGTTGATGAAGTCCACGCTCCGTCCTACTTGTGCCCATATCCAAAACCTCAAAAGCTTTCAACTTGAGCTGTCCAACCGCTTCGACTGCCTAGCTAATGTTGCATTGGTGAACGATATAAATAGCAAGTTTGTAGAAACTGCCCCTACGGTGGGGTCTAAGTACTTTTGACCCGCCGTACAAATAGGCCTCAGAAACTCTCTGATCACACCCTTAACCTCATGGCTGAGCGGAGATCACTGCGACTGCAGTCTCCCGATGATGTGGACTCACATAGGCTACTCAATAGACGAATTTGGAAATCCTTACGTCACGATATTGGTTCGATACGATCGAGTGGAACAAGGGCTCCAAAGTGTTCGCAATTGATATGTCTATTGGGCAAAGCCAGATGACGAAGCTGAAGAAAGATGACGGCAGCTTAGCCTCCACTAAAGCCGAAGTGTTGAGGGAAATCGAAAGGTTCTATGGATAGTTATACGATTCGGTCGCTAAACCTGCTAGCAGTTTAGCTAGAGACCCGATAGTTAAAATGACCCGACACTACACCGAGGATATCCGAGGCCCTGAAGCATAAGCGCCGGGCAAAGACGGGATAAAATCAGAGCTTCTGAATGGAGCGCGTGGATCACTGGTACTTAAAGTCCTTCAGAAACTCTTCAATGCCGTCTTGCTTGATGGTACAACGCCAAAAGAATGGAACAAAAGCGTGGTGGTGTTGTTCTTTAAGAAAGGTGACAACACCTTATTAAAGAACTAAAGAACCATCTCGCTTTTGAGCCATGTTTATAAGTTGTTTTCAAGGGTCATCGCGAATCGTCTCGAGCGCAGGCTTGATGACGTCCAGCCGCCCGAACAAGCCGGGTTCCGAAAAGGCTACAGTGTCAAAGACCATATCCATACGCTTCGGTAAGTTATACAGAGGACCGAAGAGTATAACTTGCCACTTTGCTTAGCGTTTGCGGACTAAGAGAAAGCCTTTGATTCGATCGAGACATGGGCTGTGCTCGAATCTCTCCAGCAATGCCGAATTGACTATCGACACATCGAAGTGTTGAAGTGCTTGTATAAAAACGCCATCATGCCAATCCGAGTACAGGAACAGACTTCGAAGGCCCTTAAAGAGACGCGTCAGACAAGGAGATGTCATATCTCCGAAACTGTTTACGGCCGCTCTGGAAGACGCCTTCAAGCTCATAGACTGGAAAGGACTTGGCATCAACATTAACGGCGAATACATCACTCGATATCGTAGTCATGGCAAAGACGATGGAAGAGCTCGGCAATATGCTAGAAGGCCTTAATCGAGTCTCCTAAAGGATAGACCTTAGGATGAACATGGACAAGACGAAAGTCATGTTAAATGACCATGTTGTGCCTGCCCCCGTTATAGTTGTGAACTTGGTTCTCGAAGTTGTTGGCTTACTTATACCTGAGACAGACAGTCCAGCTAGGTAGGTCCAACTTAGAGAAAGAGGTCAATCGTCGAATCCCACTCGGATGGGCAGCGTTCGGGAAACTTCCAACATCTTTTCGTCCAAAATAATTCAGTGCCCGAAGACAAAGATCTTCAATCAGTGTGTGTTACCAGTGATGACATACGAATCTGAGACGTGGTGTTTCACCATAGATAGGCCTTATGTACAGGCTCAAAGTCGTTCGACGTGCAATGGAGAGAGCTATGCTTGGTATTTCTCTACGGGATCGAATCAGAATTGAGGAGATACGTGGAGAAACAAGGGTCACCGACATAGTCCAACGGATTAGCTGGCTGAAGTGGCAATGGGTAGGTCATTCAGTCTTCAGTCTTCTTGGGCTTCCATTTTCCGTACTTAGGTCCTCCAGTGGACCCATTGTACGTGACTGTAGGCTGTGGCTGGGTAGGTCATACAGCCCGGAGAACGGATGGCCAATGGGGCCGCGAAGTTCTCGAGTGGAGACCATTAACCGGAAAACGACGCGTCCGTCCACCGACGCGACGGATGACTTGGGTAAGACCGCGAGCCAAGGTTGGATGCAGGCTGCATTTAACCGCCTTGGCTGGAAATCGATGAGGGAGCCCTATATTCAACAATGGATGTCATACAGCTGATATGATGATGATGACTTAAAAACAATTATAAAAAGTAGTTACAGAGTTCCAAAAAATAATGTTTTAAATAATATAATGTACTTATTCAGGCGTATCTTCTTAAAAGGTACTTCAGAAAAGGCGTGGACACGCATGCATGTTTGCGTAAGCACCAATGAGCGAATTATCATTACGAGGTAGTACAGCAATAGCGACAATATTGTATGAAAATAGTAATTGGTAGTAGGGTATAACCGACACTTTAACATTAAATTATATTTTAGTAATAGTGGATAAACGTCAACGGTGTTGTAACGTTGCAAGTGGTAGTAGGGTATAAGTGACAGGTCATTACTAAATTCGATTTTGGTAGTTATGTATAAGCGGCAACTATATTGTAAACTTATGAATGGTAGTAGGATATAACCGATGCTTCATACTTTTGATGACAAAGGTAAAGAGGTATAAGTTCTAACTTTTCAAACACATGTTTATGGTAATGAAACATAAGCACCCCGAATCTCAACACCGGTAAAAAGTAAAGAGACATTACCGACTACAAGTGAAAAATAGTGCTATTTTTACGATGGTACAAGCACCTTTATGGTAAAAAAGGCCTAAAATACGGTCGGTAATACCAAAATGACATTTAAAAGTGCTTGGATTCAAGCGACAAAAATATCAACGTAGAGCCACGGGAGTGAGCGCATTCGATAGAGCGGAAAATTTCAAGTAAGACTGCATTTAAAAGTCATTTTGGACCAAAGTGTCGCTTATCCCCTATTACCTTTTAAGCGTCGATATTATGTATATACATACATATTACACATTGTACATAATATTTAGTCTGTGTAATTTACTCAGGTCTTATATTTTTAAGAGTCACATTTTTATTTCAAAACAAAACTCTTGTTTATATTTAAAATTTATGAAGAACAAAATAAAGCTTACATTTCCACTCTTTCAGTGTAATATAAAACTTGAAATTTTCAGAAGCTGGAAGCGTAGTACTATTGAAAATTAACCCGTAAATTCACGATAATTCCCTAATGTAGAAGTTTGCGGAATGCCAACGGCTGGGTACGACTAGTGCGAAGTAATAGTCGGCTCTGGCTCATTACACCTACAAACAATAAAGCACAATTTTGAGCATGATGCATTTCATATGAAATTTATTCTAATTTTAAAAGTGCTTGAATATTTTTATTAGGTACGTTTCATTTTTTTATAAGTATGCAAGTTTGATCAAACTTGAGTTGAAGTCAATTTAAATTTGATTATTTAAGGTATCATCACAGAAATATGAATCTGTGATGATACCTATAAATTAACCTGATATTTCCTCTGGACATAGTTTTTTGACATGACTACGCTAGCAGAGTGGTATAGATGCTTGGTGAACCTATTCTACCTAGTTCCGGACTTTACTGGTTATCAACTAAAAAAAACCATGTTCGTATCTGGATGTAATTTAAATCAAAATTACATCTCAGTCAACCTTGAAAAAGCCAACTGTAAAGTTGGCGAAAGCTCGGGTCAAATAATGAATAAAAACGCGATAAAACCGGATAAATAAAGTGTTTTATTATGCAAAATCGCGAAAACCATAGAAGAAATTATAGCAATGTACAATACAAAATATGCTTTTTGACAGCAAATTGCAACTGACAGCGGTGGATGCTAATTACATGATACCACAGCTGGTAGCATACGGCCATTTCGTACTGGCCACCTAGACATAACACATAAAAAAATAAAAACTGTGCCATTTTTCTTCTATTTTTATTTCGTAGGAAGGGTAAGGCAAAAAGTTTTAGTTAAAATAAAGCCCTAACTTTTTTTTGCATCGGCTAAGGCCAATGCTTGGTTTCGTAATTTTGATGCAACAATGTTACAATTTAATTAATGTAGTGCTGTAAATATATCTCATACACGTTGCATTAATCTAGTGTTTTGTTGTTAGTTAAATGCTTATTTTTGTAGCCATTTTATTGTCTCGCAGTAGATGTGTAAAGTAGATAGTATTCACCTCGGTAATAAAGCCTGTCTTTATCTTGGGCGCTTGAACCCCACGCTTTATTCAGGACTCTAGGTAGGTACATAACTTTTTCGCTTAAGTTAAGTTTTAACCACCCTCGCTGCGCTCGGAAGTTAACTCTCTAGGGTCCTACGCTTTGGATTCAATATGACGCCCGCTATATAAGACAGGGCTTTAGTACCACGTGCATAAACTACTATTAAACGTTCCAAATTTTTATTACTTTAAGTCCATCGAGCAATTTAAACACTATAGGACAATGACTTGTTTCATTTTTGGTCATATTACAGTAAAGCTGTAGAGTCGTAGGTGTGTAAAAATATTGTAATACATACATATACATTATAAATATTCGTGTACCTATTTTTAAATTAAATGACTGATATTTCAAACACATATCACTGTTGTTTGAAGTCAAACTACAAAGATATCTACGTAGACAAAATACATATTCCATTTCCCGGTTCATTGATAGCTTTATGAATAAAATATGATTTTTTTAGTTAAATAAACGAATACGATGTGACGACTGAGTGCCTGGTATTGAACTTTTGATAATCCCATTCTGAGAATAGAAGTGTCCTCCGGTTTTGCTCACGATCACATTACAAAGGAAAACTCCTAAATCCCTTCACAGTGAATACCTAACTAGACTAAACTTAATTTTATTTTAACCAACTATAATTTTCAATTTATTACTTTTGTAGAAGATTGCATTCAGCCACCGAACTTATTCATACACCAGACAAATCTTTGTGATGTAGGCTGTTCAGAATGTTATTTAAGCTTTAAAATGGTTTTAAATAAACAGTCCAACAAACAATAGTCAGTCGGGATTTAAAATATGAAAACGTGGGAAAATATGTGTATAATGTTCAGTTTTTTACTTCAAAGGCCATCTAATTCCTAAATTTGCTTGCTTTATAAAATAACGCTGTAATAGAAGCAAGGTCGATTTAGTCTAGACTAGCTTCGCCCCGCGGTTTCAACCGCGTAAGTCTCGTTCCTGCGGGAGTATCGGAATAAAAATTAGCCTATGTGTTATTACCGGTAGCTACCTATATTCGAAGTTTCATTGCAGTAGGTTTAGTATTTTTTGCGTGAATAGAGTATCAAAGTCACATACAGATTATATATAAATACAAACTTTTGCGTTTATTATATTCGAATATAAGAAGTAAATAAGAAGATATTAGTAGATTTGCATATGCTGAGTTTTTTAAGTACTTCAAAGGCTAGTTCAAATAATTTGCTTGCTCTTTACCTAACGCTGTAAGAGCAACGTCGATTTCAAGTCTAGATTAGAAATATTGAAGTTCGAAGAACGAACGAAACAAAATATTGTCTTCCAGACAGAAAACCTGTTATTATTCTGACAATTTTAAAGGAACCATTTGTCTGAAAATAAAATTGACCAAAAGTAACTAAGCTACATAATTCTTTCTAATCAGCCTTACGATACTTAAACTTAATCGACTGTATTGGTCCAGTAACATAAAGCAGAAACTTACTGAATCAGGAGCTAAGACTAACTTAGAAAGCTGAATATTTGCTTTGGCAGTTTGGTACTTTACATGCTGTGTCATACCTACTAAGATTAAAAGCTTTGACAGCGCCGTAGATTATGGCAAAACTAATTATTAAACTTTACTTGATTTATTTACATTAAATTACAGCCTATGTGGCGGGCGAAGACCCGACCGCAATGAAGAAGGTTTCTGGTTCGATTCCCGCCGGGTGCAAGTATTTATACTCAAAAATAATATTTGTGTTTGGTGTGGGGGTTTTCTTTATTTCATATCTTACTAATATTATAAACGCGAAAGTTTGTATGTATTTATGTGTGTGAGTTCGTTACACTTTCACGCAAAAACTACTGGATCGATTAAACTTGGAATAAAGGTAGCTGGAATAACACATAGGCTACGGACCGGCACTTACGCTGGTAAAACCGCAGGGCGCAGCTATTTATTATATATTTCTAAACTTTTACAATTTGTATTATGTTTGTAAGATAAATAGCGAGTTATTAGCAAAATTATCGGAGCAAATTGACTATGGCGTTATGAAACAGACTCATCGCAACATAGAAACCTATAAAAGCTAATGGCTTAAGCTTTAACTAACATCCTAAAGGAATAAATTATAAGAGCATTGTTGGACGGTCTCAGTGCTGAGTCGTAAACGGTCTACTCAACCGGAACTAATGAGCATTGTCTTATTTCACCACAATAGGTCAATTTTCTTGAGACTAAAACCCGTCTCAATCGTAAATTAAAACTTAATATCTCATTACTTGCAAGCGTTACCCGCCCAGTGTGGCTGGTGCCAAAAAATTTAATTACATACAGCTTAAGAAAATATGGGCTGAGAAAAGAAAAATCACCGGGCCTGAGATAAATGGGTTGGATAAGAATATAAATCAAGTCAATAAAAGGTTTTTTTTTAATTTTTACTTGGACTATTGTGTTGCACGTCAAAGGCCTACACCATTTCCTTATAAGTTTACGTCCCGATCGCCAGTGTTCGTCAAATGAATTCTAATGGCTTTCTCGCGTAGTAAAATTATTTAAAGTATAATTTCAACAAAATTTAAATATCATTGTAGTCAACTTTTTATTGAAAATTTGAAGTATGTCAAATACTTAATTTTTTGGTGTTTTCGATAAAAATAATTGTTTGGAGAATACTTTTATCCAAAAAAATTCGAGTGAACAATGTGTCGTCTACAGTCCAGTTGCAGGTTATAGTATAATTATCTTGATTGTTTTGTTTTTAATTCTAATGATGTTGAAATTAAATTTTAGGCAATTCTATTACGGAAATAATCCTCCTGAGAATACCTTAAAGGAGATCACCGTCTTGACCCATAGATTTTGATTGGAAAAGGTTAATTATTTTTACTTCTTGTTCTTATTGTGTCGATTCCTAATTTATCATTCAATACAATTACATACATAATATAATACATACATATATACCAACATTTTTTTTTCTTTCTTTCATTCACTAACAATCACATAAATGCAAATACATAGATAAGTTTTTAATGTTTAAAATAATATTTATAGGTATGCAATATCCAGCCCAATATGTGGCGGCGGCAACAGCCCAGCTGTTGCATCACAAAGGTCAAGGATAATGCATATAAATATTTTTTTAGTCAATCAAAACTTATGAAATAGCAAATGGGACATTGTTTGTACCGTTTGTGGACTACAGTGGCAGTAGAGTGTTCTGGGTCGAATTATAACGGCCGACTTGAGTTCGGAGCCGATTAATTTTACTCTCAATGCCTTTATGCAGTTGTAATAATACTTACTTTATAAATTTTAATTAAATCTTAATAGGTAAAGGACAAAAATTTGCTATATGAGAAGCTAGCTGTATCG
Source organism: Idaea dimidiata (assembly GCA_949358125.1). NCBI lineage: Eukaryota > Metazoa > Arthropoda > Insecta > Lepidoptera > Geometridae > Idaea > Idaea dimidiata. The sequence goes on along the minus strand of OX442336.1, from coordinate 7,835,533 downwards.
TAATCCAATCCCGTGGGAATATCGAGATCAAAGCAGCTTATTTATTCCTTAAAGATGCTGCTTTCTATTTGTAAACCAATAATTGAAATCGATATAAAAGTTTTGATGCTTATTAATTACAAACAAACTAACAATTAGGTAATCAATTTTCTTTCTTTATAATTTAAAAAATATATCAAATGAATAGAAAAGCTGTCGTATAAAGAAATAAAGTTTCTGAAAATAGAAAGAGAGTAGTAGAAATTAAAAATATCTTGGCACCAACAGGAGCTGTTAAAAATTATTATTGATTAAATTTAAGTATTTATCTAAATTGATTTTCGCACAGGTCTTTAAGTTTCAAGACCAACGTCTCAACATCAGAGAAAGAAAAGTTAAGAAGCGAGTTAATTAAGGGCACGTACACCAAACATTTCTAGGTACTTTAGAATTTCAATTTACCAGAAACTTTCCGTTCCGATTGTAGGGCGAAATTATCGTTAGTTGCAAGAAGTTACGATTAACTCAGTGGTTTAAGAGCGATTCGCGTGTGGTACACTCCGGGTCGTTCCCAAGAGGGCAGTCTGGTAGTTGCTATTTACACGGAGACTGTATTCTTAGTACCTAAATTAGATAGGTACTCATATATAAGGCGGTTTACATCAACTAATTAAATTTGAACTACTAAGATTTGCCTACCTTCATGAAGGAGTCTAAAAAGGATCCAAAACGTCGAAACGGCAACTATGCTGATAATAAAAACAACGCAATTCGAACCAGAAAATGAGTTTTATTTCAATACAAATCCCCTAGCGACCAAGTCGAGGTAAGAGAGTTTAAAAATAACAATACGCAAATAAGACCCGGGAAAAATATTAATATGAGTACATATTTTGAGAAATTCTATCAATACTTTACGTTACTCTTTTTGTATAAACCTAAGTATCACGGAAGAGGCTGTCTTGTGACACACAGATTATCCTGGTTTAGGAGGCAAAGAAGCAAATTATCAAAAGTACTCTAATTTTGTCATTGGCGTTGCAATAATGCTGGTAAAAACAAACACAAACGGAAAATTACTCCAGCATATTTATAAATCAGCGTTTGCGTTAAATCCGGTAGATCTGATTTTTGCAGACGTGTTTGTGATGTTAGCCTAATTAGTCCAGTAAAATTATACATCACCGTATTCGTTAAATCCGGTAGCTGTGATGTTTTGCAGATTTGTTTAGGATGGTGGCCCAATGAATAATCCAAGTTTGTGACCTCGAGCGCCGAACGCAACTATGTCAAAAATCGAAGAAGAAGCAAAAATTTCGGCCATTTTTTAAATTTTGGCTTTTTTAAACCTAAAGGACTTATTTTTTGACCGAACAGGATTCCTGTGCAGCTCAGTGGTTAGAGCAGTCGCCTGATTAGCGAAAGGACGCAGGTTTGAATCCTGTGATGGGGATTTTTTGGAAATATATTTCCTTGCTAAAAATATTTCTAGATTAAATTTGCTATAATATGAGACTAGAATTGGCTCTGTAGATACAATAGTTTTTGAGATTATTTCATATTGTGGAAAATATGGTCCCCGGGGGGTGGATATTCACGTCACAAGGCTTTAATCCCAAAATGATGGCCAGAGACGCTGCCCCACAACACTTGTGCAGGTGTTTTTTTTGCGGTTGAACGAAGGGTTAAATAGAAATGCAGGCGGCTGCAGAAAGGCAGGATTGAATGCTTACCAGTCTGAAATTACAGCAGAAACCGTGATTAAAACTTCATACCGCCGCTGGAGTTTTTCAAGCCCATACATTCGGACGACAATTTTACTGGACTAAATAGGTAATCCAAGTTAGCGCCGAACGCAACCATGTTAATAAGAGAAACACACAGCGCAATCCAGTCCCAAACTAAAATATTAGGCCTGTCATATACAAGATGGTAAATTATATGATATGATATAATTTACCATCCATATAATGATATGGTAAATTTTATGTAACTTTTTTTTTTAATATAAGAAAATACCTGGAACTTGAAACGAACAGTTTATGGTCAGCAAAATAAATAATTGTCCCCAGCGGAAATTTACTTTAGTATTGGTAAAGCATTGTGACTTACTGGTGTCTCTGACCCAATAGTTGATGGACTTCGGAGAAGATTCGACGTAGCACTCGAGCGTGACGTCAGTACCAAGCGGCGCACCCACGAGCTGGTTCGGCACTTGGATCACAGGATGAACTGGTTAAAAAGACAAAATCATTAATAATAATTGAGTTTTACCCATCTACGGCCTTACAAAGTTACTTTATTGGAACAAAAGGGTCAACGTCAAGCGAGTATTTAGTCTGTAGGTGCATAAAGTGCACATTATAGACCTAAAGTAATTTAAATTTGGAACGTTGAAATTTATGAAAGCTGTAGTCAAAGAGGATAATATAATCACGAATGTTTTGGTAGCTAAATATAGCTACGGCTATTTCGAACTGGCCACTTCGACATAACATTATTTTGACGGAAGGGTAAGGCAAAAAGTTTTTGTTAATATAAAGCCCTAACCTTTTTTAAAGCTGATGCAGAGATATGCATGAGATATGTTAAAAACTTTTGGATAGGTAGTCGGGCGAATTTCTTGGCGACACAATTTTAAGCTAACTAAAAAATGAAGTCTTAGTTCCATACCAGCTTACGTCGCGATCACCCGCTTGTTCACAGTACATAAATAATTCTCTTCCACAACATTTTCACAGTCAACAATACCTTAGTGCGTATTTAGGCGATGTACGAATTATTTTCTAAAAAGCAAAGGCCAACATATTTTATTTTATACGTAATGACGCTGTTTTTTTCATAAAAAATATTTTTATTTGATTTTACCGAAAGAACGAAGTTTTTGATTTTGATGTTTTATGATTTTCCCCTAATCGCTTTAATAATAATATTATGACATCTCTTTCAAATATTAGATTTTCGGGTCTAGATCGCGTTAGTTCAACAAAATTATCTTCCCAGGACCACGGCCGGTGTAATCCGTTTGTCGAAACGTCGGGGTAATTTTAAATTTATTTATTATATTTAAAATAATTTTGTTGAACTAACGCGATCTAGACCCGAAAATCTAATATTTAATAATAATGAACGGAAATCGTGTATGATTAAAAAATGTATCTCTTTCAAACGTCATGCACGTAGCTTTGAGTCTTATATTTTAGAGAGAGATAACAATAGGTTAGTCGATTTATTTTTTAAATGATGTGCAAGAATGTAATGAGGTTGTATAACATAGTTTGTGCCGCTTTTTCATAATGATTTGTTTCTTAGTGGCATCGCTATGACCTATAATATGCCTATAATAGACTCATTATTGGGCTGATGTCTGGATTTTGACGCAACATTGATCAATTTAATTAATATATACTGTAATATATAGGATGCATGGACGACGACCGTTTAAGCAGAAAGGGGGTTATTCTAGACGTCTAAGTAAACAACTTATGTTCTACAACTTTCCCAACTCCCACAACCCTATTAACAACCATCTTTCGGCTTTATTGTTTTGTTGAGCCAGTCAATAAAGCTGCAAAGCTTGACCGGTAGATGGCGCTGAAACCAAGCCTTAGTTGGTAAAACAATTAGCAAGGAGAGATATGGCCGAAGAATTATAACATGACACGTGATTCCTGTGTAGCTCAATGGTTAGAGCAGTCGCCTGGTTAGCGAAAGGACGCATGTTCTAATCCTGTCATGGGGATTTTTTGGAAATATATTCCTTCCTAAAAATATTTCTTAGCTTATTTTTTATTGTCTCGCAGTAGATGTGTAAGGTAGAGTATTCATCTCGGTAATAAAACCTGTCTTAATCTTGGGAGCTTCAATCCCACGCTTCACTCAGGACTTAACTCCTTTGCTTAGCTCATGAGTTAAGTTTTTAACACCTTAGCTGCGCTCGGGAGTTAACTCTAGAGTCCTTCGTACGCTTTGGATTCAATATGACGCCCGCTATATAAGACAGGGCTTTAGTACCTCGGTGCATAAACTACTGTTATTAACGTGTTTGTTGGAAATTGTTCCAGAAAGCGCTATAATAACCACAGTTCCCCCAGCCGATCCACTGCCATCACATCAGTATCCTTGGCTGCATTTTATAGTAAAGTCAGGGCTAATTGCCGGCTTGGTATTTGCATCTTCTGGGACCTTGCCTTGTCGAAACGTTTGTTGGTAAGTGATAATCGTCCAAACAAATTTCAGCGACAAGGCAGAGAACTGCATCTGGTTTTTACTCGCTAATTATAATTAGTTTGCGTGTAAAATTGTTATTTCGAAAAATGTTGGCAACGGCTTCACGCATGCCTTCAAAGGTGCGGGGCTCTATAGCCCCCGTAATACGTATAATATAAAAGACAATAAGGAATACAAATAAGTAAATGAATAATGTTAGTACGCTAAATTACGTACCACTACAAATTAAAAAGCAGTTTGGTAGAAAATTAACTTCGAATCCAAATGAAATTTTCAAGGAAAATATCGACGAAACTCGCTTGCAAATAATACTCAAGTTAAATCTTGCATAAGCAAAATGTCCGGTTCAGTTGACGCGAAGACACAAACAGTCTCTAACAGGCAGAAAATAATTAAAAGCTACTACTCGCTGACACTAAATAACACCATTAATAACAAGAACCTCTGAAAGTAGTCGAGATAAACAACAATTACCGCGAATTTTGGGGACCTATTTAGAAAGAGACCGGTTTGACCATTAGTCGAAAATAGGGGTAGAAATGTCGCGTTGACTATGTTTCTGGAGATCCTTTCTACCAAAACAAAACTATTGTTTGTTTAATAATAAAAATCGATGTTTTCTTCATTCTTTTACTTTAGTGAGTCAGAATCAAGGCAAGTACTTTTACATTGACATAGACATTGAACTATTTTAGGAAACAATAAGAATCCCTTTTTACAAAAGGGACAACCCACTAGCAGCGATTCTGCGAGAATATCGAGATAAAAATAGCCTATATCTTAATCCAGCTATTTGCATACCTACGAAATTCGTCATCGCAATCGGTTTAGTATTTTTTGCGTAATTGAAACACAGACATTCAGACAAACAATTATCGAAACTTTTGCATTAATAATAATTATTATTGGTAGGATTTATTTGCTGTATACTTATGTTGTGTATTCTCTAAAGTGCAGATAATATTTATTATTGTTTGTAACAATTAGACTGGCATAGTCTAATTAGTGACAAATGTCTCTAATTTTTTTTTAATTAAAAATTAAAATTAATGTATTTAAAGTAAAATACTTACAGTGTACTTTAATAATTATCCTTTTGCTCACAGAAGGCGGGACTCCATTGCTAGCGATGCAAAGGTACGCTCCCATGTCGGAACGAGATATTTTGTGGAGAGTCAAGACTGCTTCTTCGAAGACAGCAACTAGGTGAAAGATTCGATGTTAGGTTAGAAATAACATTCCAAACCATGTCATTAGTACAGTCGACATCAAAAGTCTATGACGCCATTCAGATTTTGAAAATCAATATGCATACTAAAATTATAAAAAAATTACGTCGGTAACATGTGTGTGTATGTTTATTGGGGGTAATCCCCTATAGTACTTGACCGATTTCAAAAGTTCTTTCACTAAATTAAAAGCTACATTATAAAGGAGTAACACATACCGACTTTTGATCACAATATTCCCTCGGGATTGGGACTTGCGCAGTTAAAACCGCGGGACGCAGCCATTATAATAATTATTGTGGTGTAACAAAACAGGACAGATACTCCAAAAATGAAACAGTTGATAGGGAGTGATTTTCGGAATAGCTATCCTGTTTGAGACCCCACAGTCATGATCTAAAGCTATTTTTTAAAACTGAATGTGGTTATTGACTTTTGATGCCTACTGTACTTACAGATGTGTAGAGATAGGTTTGACCTTATGGATGAGTAAAATCACCTTCTTCTTACAGATGTTTGGATTCTAAATAAATGTATTAAGCCTATACATTTATCATAGTCGCAAAATTGTAATTATGTTGTTTTGACATTCTGATAGACTTGTATGAGAATGTCAGAACAAAATAAAACGATTGAGTGATTACTCGAATATTACATAATCTAATATAAATGTTGTTATTTTTGTATGCAACATTTTTAATGATAATATTATATTTAAAGGGTTTGAGTGTGGTTTCGAATTTATTTATAATTCAAATTGGCCTATATTTTATTCCTATTTTGCTACACCCAAAAACTTTAATACCTGAAGCTTACGATGATCGCCAAGTTCATAATATGACCCCAAACTTAAGGATTAGATTAAAATTATTTCAGTAATCGAAACTCATAACAATCATAATTGGGGAGCAATAAATTTTACAATCGGTTGAAAAAAATAAAATTTGTAATGAATGCAATCCAAAATTTAATAAACATACATTTTACAAAAGATTACTGTAAATTTTGTTCGTACCCGACCTTACATTAGAGCGAAAATAAATTGTCAGCTTTAATTAAGCGCACCTTTTGTTTTTCCGCTGTTAGGGTCCCTAATCACTATGTCCGCTCCATCCTCCCTTCGCCACATGATGCGTGGCGTCGGCTCCCCTCGAGCCCGGCAGGATACCACGGCCGTGCCGCCTTCTGGGATCATGACGTCACCTGACGTCTCTTCTGGTATGAAGTCAGGTGGTATTACCACTTCTAAGTAACCCATCTGTAACGAATGCTCTTTTGACTCTACTGTGCTGTGAATGGGCTTTCCACAGAGACGGGCCGACTATGGTTTTTGTCGACTAGCCGACTACGGTTTTAAAGTTGATGACTAGTCGGCCAACCAAATCATTTTTATTCCGAAATTATTTATTTACTTATTGAAACTAATTATAACATCGTTTCAGTTACAACCAATATGAAATATTCCAGTTAGTCGTCATGAAAACTTTCAAAATGGTTAAACCGTTTTAGCAAAAAGTAGAATAAAGCTGATAGATGTTGAGATATTTTAGGTGGTTGGTAAATGTTTTTCCACCTACTACTGTACCTGCTACGAGTATTAATTCGATGAATATTGTATTTATTGCGTAATTGTTAGTTAACAAGTAGTCGGTAAAGCTGCCGACTATACTATTGGGGCATTTAGTTAGTTTCCTATTTTGCGTACAACCCTTAACAAAGTGTGGTTAAATTGAAATAGAAGCGGGCTATGTCAAGTGGCGTCATGCTGCGTCAACGTCAACATCGAAGCTCAGAGCGCCCGAGCGCTGTCGGCGCTCACGATTTATGCCGTTATCAGCCCCGCGTATAAATTACAACGCGGCGCAATAATTTAGGTGCACCATGCACGAATCATTACCCGCTGCGTCCCTCGCTGCGTGGCTTAATTCACTTTATCTCCCCAAATGTTTACTCTAATTGCAATTTAATACCCGTTAATACGTACAAATTGACAGCTGACCGCTTCGTCACGTACCGTTCGTTCTATACGTAACTTATCGATTATTACACAAATCTAGTTGGACACGTATTTTGGAATATAAATCAAACAATGGAAGAAGACAAAGAACGTTATGGTGCTGAAGATTTTACATCTAAATTTGAATGTCGGTGGTCAACTTACGGAAATTACAGACTGTTATTATGGGTATGGATGATGAATGAAGTTACTGTTGTGTACTCTCCCGCCGAAATATCGCATAATGGCTATTACATTCCCTCAGCTTTACAAACACTCGGGGTTATTTTCATTGGCATACCGTTAGTGTATTCTGAAATTTGTGTGGCTCAATATACAAACTCCAACATATTTTCAATGTGGAATTTCTTTCCGCTCTTTCGATGTGTTGGTTTCGGAACTTTTTACCTAATATTGCTTAAAACTATATACGTATTGGTGCTATGTTCGTGGTATTTGGAGTACACATTTCATTCTACTTTCAATCCCGCACCTTGGTTCACTTGTGAAGACTTCAACGAAACAAATTGTATGGTGAAAAGAGTCAACGTGTCAATATTCCAACATTGTTTAGAAGCTATAGCGATGTATAACGAGGATTGTGGCATGAAGACAGCAAGTAGTTTGTTTTTTGAACGTGAAATTGGGATCAATACTGCAATGATAGAATCTTCTTACTATTTTCCTTGGAAAGAAGTAATTGCAAGCTCCACAATAAGCTTATTGATATTTGCGCTGTCAATAAGAAAAGAAAAGCTTATTCAAATAGTGACAAAGATTTTGATGGTGTATATTTTTATAGTGATATTTGTATTGTTTTGTGTGGCGTTATCTATGAGTGGCTCTTGGTATTATTCATCACTTCAAGTGAATACAGCAGAAATAGAGTATGGATCTTATTTTTATTCAATGAACAGGGGTTTTCTGTCAATGGGGACCGGATGTGGAATTACTATTTTTTTGACTTACGACGTCTCTTTTCGTAGTCCTGCAACTATGTCGTCTATCGGTACGAGTTTGTACTCCCTCTTTATATCTTTGATGTTGTCGTTGATTATTTATGGTGGTATAAAATCAGTTTCCTTTTTTCACGGAGAGGCAGAAGATGTTATTGAAATAGGAGAAACAGGATTCTTTACAGAATTTGCATCTATTGCAGAAATATTATCTTATTTCGATGGCGTACCTTTCTGGGGTTTTGTTTGGTTCTCGGCAGTTGGCTTTTGTTTGTTTGGTAACTTATTGATTTTGCATTTATTCTTGGAAGATTTTTTTTTTAAATTTGAAATTACTAGACGATATAGGAAAACTTCGCATGCTTTATTAATTTTGGTTTTGAGTGTCATTTCGTGGCCATTTTTTTATATTGATCTCACTAGTACCCTAAAAGATGTTTGTGAATTGATTCAGTTGACAAATAGTTTTATGTTTTCTATATCCCTGTATTGGTTTTATGGCTTTAAGAATCACAATAATGACATTATTTTCATGTTAGGAGTAAAAGCAAGTTATTTTTGGAAAATAGCGTGGATATTTAATCCAATCATCATCCTTTTTATGATATTTATTAAAAGCAGAAATTTAAATATTCACAACTACGACGATTCTCTCCTTATAAAAAATGTATCCATGCCATTAGATTCAATATTATTTTATGTTTTAATGGGTTTGTACTTTTTAATTTTAATAATAGGAATGGTCGCATATTGTATCCGTTCTTTTAGGAAAGATCGTATAAAGAATATATTTACATCATCTAACTACTGGGGCCCTACAAATGAAACTTTGTATAAAAGCAGAAAAATGTTTGTCCCTGAAATAATGACTACTGAATTTTTATATCGGCAAGTTCGAATTCGTGGGTATTATAGTAAGAAAAAGGCTATAACGCAACAAGTAAACAGAGAATTAACAGAGACAAAGCAAGTGGTAACTAATTGGAGTCCTTTGACTTCGAATTAGTCTGTTATTCATGACAATAATAATTTGACCCATTGGTCATGTTATGGGTTGATAGTTAGTTAAAACCTCAGACTATATAATAATTGCCAGACACCGTGCTCCGAACAACAAATTGAAACCAACTTCGTTAATACTAAACGCTCAGTAGGCAATCAGCGTTACTCGCTTCATATTTCTCGTTTACTTCATATGCTACTATTTGGTTTTTATATTATTTGGTAGCAGAGAGAAAGAGAGAGAGCAAATACGTATGATACAAGTAACAGCTGGTTGCTGACTGAGCGCAGAAAGGAATTACTGATACATTTAGTATTACCGAACTTGTTCGGAGCGAGTGTCTGGAAATAAATTATATAGTTTGAGGATGAAACTGCTTAAATTATTGATTTACGTTTTTTACCTGACTTTTCATTGGATCTGTATTGATTTGACACATGTATTGTCCCCGGTCTTCCTCCTGTACATTTCTGATATGTAAATTCCATACTGTTTGTCCGTTATGCGATACTGTAACTCTGTGGTTATTTGTTATTACATGTACGTGTATCGCTTGAATCGCTTTTGTATCTGCTTTCACCCAACCTACCTGCAATAATAATAAAAAACACTTTTAATAAATTGTAAAAATTCAATAATGTACGTGTATTACTTCTGCACCGGTTCTTCTTTTTCGTATAGTGGCTTACATGTTAGAGTTTTCAGGTCGCCTTAAGGCCTCTAAACTTGACCTAACGATCGACTGTTATCCAAGATATATTATGCACCTGTTTAATTAATGTTACTTACCCTATATCCACCTAGATTTTGTACCAAACATCTAAAAGTAGCATCCCTTCCTATAGGCACCGTCAAATTAGTCAGTGCTTCTGCGAATTCTGGCTGATAAGCTTGCCCTGGAACAAGTAGACACGTTAAATCTTAGTTACAGTTGCTTACAAATTTTCACTATTAGTATAAAAAGTAAAATTGTAAAATATTGCATTACCAACAAGTTTGGAATCTAGTCCAAGCATGAAAATTGCCAGCAAATATATCGACCAAGACTGCTGCATATCTCTGTTTTAGACCACCGCTCTGTTTCAGACATCAAAGCGAAGTATGGATCTGTAATCAGCAGTTCAATATTAGACAAATGTGGGTATAAATTCACACACTAGTAGTCTTATTACCAAAGGCGGAGTAACTTCGGAGTAGTGAGAACATTGCTATGTCTTTTTCCGTGACAAAACATTACAAAGTTGACAGACAGAAACAAACAGTGGTAAATTTAAACTACTAAAATTACATATTAACGGGGTATTTACCATGTTACCATGTTAGAAGGAAGGATTTTGATAGGATACCTGGGAAATGGAATTCGCAAGTCTGTTCACGGGGTATTTACCGTGTTTGTTGTGTGTTGAGTCTCGTGAAAAAGATGATTGAAATGTCGAGTTCCGCGGATAAATTATTAAATATGGTAAATACCCCGTTATACAACCATGTACTTAAGTTTAAAATCGTAAAAAGTTATAAAATTACTTAAACCTTAATCCACGTTTATTACTAAGGCTTTAGGTATTAGAATTTGTTAATAACCAAAATATAAACAATGTGAACAAAATCTAACCAATTTCACTATATACCCCATCGTTTACGTTTACCATAGGTAATTCAAAACACAAAAGCTTCGAAACGTTTGAAGATATTACGATTATGATATCAGACGCACTTTATATATCGAAATGTAATCATGGCGCGTATACTGTGCGTTTAAGATGGCGGTGTGCCGCAAGGAACGATGTTTGGTCCCTTCCGATACACTCGTGATCACTCAATAACGGTATGATAGTACGAGTATGTCTAGAATATGAGAAAAAGATACTCGTTTTTGTATCGTAATACAGTGACAAGAGTTCGGAAAGCGTACAAAATGAGTACGGATGCGATCTCGCACCGGTAACTACTTTTCCGTACGATAAAATGTAGGAGAAATATCTTGTTGATACGAGTATGTACGTTAGGTTTGATGTCGTGATCGACTACAGTCATATTTTAGAAATGTGTTTACTTATAGATAATAGGTATATGGACGATTACCTAATAATAGGTACCTACTATAGGGGCAACAATTTAGTAGGACTATACCCTTTTCGGAATCTTAGAAAAAAATGTAAAAAACCGGCCAAGTGCGAGTGGGACTCGTGCACGAAGGGTTCTGTACCATTATTGAAAAAAAAACGCCATAAAACACGCATGTTGTATGGGACCCCCCCCTTAAATATATGTTTTTTTTTTGTTTTTAGTATCTGTTGTTATAGCGGCAACAGAAATACATCATATATGCAAATTTTAACTGTCTAGCAGAAATATCGGGATATAAAGCCTATGTGTTATTACAGGTAGCTACCTACTATATTCCAAGTTTCATAGCAATCGGTCCAGCAGTTTGCACGTGATTGAGAAACAAACATACAAACGTTCAGCTTTATAATATTAGTAGGATAGGATGTAACATAAGTAAGTAATTTATCTATTTTACACAGTGAGCAATTAGGTACAAGGTAACATTTCAAATGTACTAATGGAAATGCAAAAACCGAAGTTCGATTTGTCATGAGAACAATCATAATATTAATCAATCAATGCTTTTTAAGACTGGCTATTTAGAATGTGTAACGAGGATACCCTTTTAAGCCGAAAGGGGGTTGTTCTATTTCGATCTACAATTTTTTTAAAATCTACCTTTTTTTTATTTTTTTAGTTAATAATTCAGTGAAAAATTAGCTGTTTTAGAAATAAAGTTTTGATTGTAGTAGACCTAACTAAATGATTTCGAAAACTTATTTGTAAAAAGTAAAAAAAAAAGTTGTAGAACAAAAGTAGTTCGCCTAGACGTCTAGATCAACCCCCTTTCGGCTTAAAAGGGTATCCTCGTAACACTTCGTATATATGTACCGACGAAATTAGATATTTCAGAAACGGAGTCTGTCCGTATGTAGCGTTCTGGATACACCTAACTAGAGACTCTTTACTGGGTTAATTCGATAAAGGCAATACGATACTGAAAACGTAATGAAGCAGGTGGAAAACATTTGACAATATGACAGTCGGGTTGAAAGGGGTTCTAATTCTTTTATCCATAATCAATATTAAAACCCATATTGCGGCAATTGTATAAGTACACTGCACACCTATGTATACACATAAGTACCTACACATATATCTGAGTAGCAAGCTTACTGTGTACTAGCTGTTACCAGCGACTTCGTCTGCGTAGAAATAGTGCATAGCCGACTTTTTCGTTTATTACTCGGGTTCTACTAATTAAATTTCGATGTAAAGTATACTACGAGGTTCCTCAAAAATAGAACTATGCAATAGGTATTAAAAACCAGATTTCAATCGGATTAGCAATTTTTAAGGAAAAAACAGAAACAGAAAGACAGACATGAATTTTAAAAAATATATCATTTTGTTCTATTACTTTTCATAAGTCCCCTAGACAACTTTTTTTTATGTTTACTTTCAAGTACAGACATTTTGTCCTCTCTTCCTTTATTATAAGTACCTATAGATAGAAGATCAACATAGTTAAATGTATTTTCTACAACTCATTATTTAACTTTTTTTTTTAATTTGTATAAGATTGTTTTCTAATCAATTGAAGTTAATTGTGAACATAGCTGTTTACGGCTCTTTTCTATAAAAACTACATGCTTGTTAGAAAGATAGAAGGACATTAAATAATTAGGTTCGGTACTATGCCGTCTAACTGACTGCAGGTGCGAATTCAACAGTACAGACAGAGGGAGTACATTTTGGTCATATAGTTTTTACGGCATTCATACCATCGATAGATCCATGAAAAATATTAAGAAAACACGTAAACACCCTACAAAAATAGTAGGTACACCACAAAGTCGGTTTTTTATTATTTTCCGATAGTCAAATAGTCCGATAGTCAAATAAAGAAAAGACACTTAAGATACCTTAAATTTTAAGTGTATTTTACAAATTTAAAATAAGATACAAATTTAGAAGCTGCTCAATTTTGAATTGAGCAGCTTCTAAATTTGAAATAATTCAATAAAAAGCATTGGAGTTTTGAATTTAAGAGCTGCTTAATTGATTAATAAGAACTCAAATTTTGAGTAGCGTTTCTATATTCGGCTGTAAGACCGAATACCTATAAATATTTGAGACATAAGAATATGCAATGAGTACAAGAATCTTGTATATTCAGCACTAAACTTGGACTGAAGTCTCCTGAATAAAATTTACATTGGACAGCAATTGTTGCTCATTAAATGGAGTGCAGCTTAAACTCATCTAATGGTCTGTTGGTAGTAGGGACTCTTCCGCTTTAGTTTAAAACATACATTTATACAATTAACAATGTTATTTAAGGGGCCGTAGTAGACCAGAACTAATGTTTCTAAGGTAAATTACTACAAAAATTATTTGAAATAAAAGTTTTTGAAACCATTATATTAAAGTCGAGGATATTTACTAACACGTGAATGTCGTGAAAACACGGTTCCTGAAATTTTCTCGATAGAAAAAAATCCAAACTTCCCTCTAAATTGTACAAATAAGTGATATTACTCAGTCAATATTGTACGAAAGCTAATAAAACTTCGTATAAGAACTGAACTAGGAGTTATCTTGAAACTAGTAGGTAATTGTTTGATTTTACGCAATAAAATTTTGCGTAGTCGCATCTTACGTCCTTCACTTACACATGTGAAATTCGCTAGCTTTATCCCTGTCACGCTATTAGGGTTATATATGCCCTTAAGAAACTGTTAGGATTAAATAAGCGTCTCTGAGCTAAGACGTGGACAGACGGACGGGCAGACGGGTTTTGTACTCATTAATATTATACCCGGTTTTAATTGGCGTACTGTTATTTATTAAATACTCTTACCTCGACGTTTCGACTTTTTTACAATGGCCCTAGTCGTGAGGCTACTTAACAAATAAACAACTTTGCACGCGTGTCGGGATTCGTTATTTCAAATCAGTTTTATATTACTTACCCATATTGCGGAAATTGCACAAATTGTAATTATTTTTCCCGGGTCTTATTTGCGTAATATTATTTTTAACTTCTCTTACTCGCGAGGGGACTGTGCCAGCGCGACCAAGATCATTGGTCGTGTGATCGAAACGTCGAGGTAAGAGAATTTAAAAATAATATTACGCGAATAAGACCCGGGAAAAATAATTATGAGTTCAAATCGTTGAAGTTTAAAATGCACAAATTGTGTTTACCAACAATCTTACTAATATCATACCTAAACGCGAAAGTTTGTATGTGTGTTTGTGACTTTGTTACTCTTTCGCGCAAAAATATATAAATTACCTATAGGTAGCTAGAAACCTGGAATAACACATAGGCTACTTTTTGTCTTGATAATCCCGCGGGAACGGGACTTACGCGGGTTAAACCGCGAGGGGCAGCTAGTAAAATTATAAAACCTGATTATACCTACCTATTTTGTTTTGTTTTATTACAATTAATTGATTAATTAAAAAAATATGTTCCGAATATTGAATCAGATATCACGGAGGTCAATCAGTTTACTAGAATAGCAAGTTAGATTTTTCTCATTTCTTTTCATTCTTAAATTTAAGTTTTTATAAAAATAAACTAAATACAATATATATACATTACCACAAAACCTACAAACAAAATTATTTACATAAAAATAAATTTATAGGCCTTATAAATAATGTACACATACCTATAATATTTTTTAATGTTAATTTAATTTTATACTTCTGTTTTTATGATTTCGTATTGAAATAAAACTAATTTTCCGGTTTTAATAGTATTATTTTTATTACCCTGAGAAAGGTGTCTGTAAATACACTGAAACGTTGGTATGGTTCTGCAACAATGCTGTCAATAAAAATTAAAATAATCTCTACAATTTACGGCAATTCAAACGACAACAATTTATAAAACCAATAATAATTCAACCAAAATCAACAGTTGTTCAACTATAGACTTTACAGATACTTGTAATAATTTATGAAGTTCTCTTTGATGTGCATTGTCTTAGTCTTGAGCGACTTGTTCCATGAACCCCGGACTAAGTTAGCCACGGAAACAAAGTTTGAGAACGTCGGAAATTTCATACCGGTTGCTTGTCTGTAACTGTACTTCCTACCAAAACATTAGAACAGTAGATTTAGACTGAAAATTTGTATTTATGTGATAAAAGTTGATGTTATTTGTTTTCAATAATTTTGTACTTTAATTATTTAACGAATCTATGTCTACTTAAATATTTTTTTTAATATTTATCTAATTGAAATTAGTTTCAATTTTCATAATAAAACATTTTATTTACCGGGTTTCATCGCGTTTTATTCAATCGTTATTATTTAAGCTCGACGTTTTAAAATAATTACGTTATTGAATAAAACGCGATAAAAACCCGGTAAATAAAATGTTTTATTATGAAAATTGAAACTGGCGTGTTTTATTATGCAAAATCGCGAAAATCACAAAGAAATCATTTTTTGATATTTAGCTAAATTAAAATTTTCGACTAGTTAAACTATGGAACGTATGAAACTCGGCCATCTTTGTCAACTTAAAAGCTTCACGATCAGGAGACTAGGCCAGTTCTATGCAGTTCTAATGACTTAAACCAAGTTCTAAAGACGACTAATATCGTTTCGGGGTAATTGAAGCCGGAAGGAAGTTGTTCTAGATGACTATAACCGAATAAATTTAGTTGTCAACTTAAAAGCTTCACTTTGGGTTCGAACTTTATTATCGATTATTTTAAATTTAGGTACTTGAAAACCAGCTGTTTCTTTCAGTCCAAGGTCATCAAATTTAAGTTGGCACATTATTTAAGTTAGATCACTAATTTAATATTACTAAAATACTTACATAACCTCAAAATCTTACTAATGTTAAAAAAGGCGAAAGTTAGTATGTATGTGACTTTGTTACTCTTTCACGCTAAAACTACTGATCCGATTGTAATTAAACTTGGATTATAGGTAGCTAGAACCCTGGATTAACACATTGACTGCTTTTTATCCCGATAGTCCCGCGGAAACAGGACTTATCGCAGCTAGTTATTCATAAGTCGCATAGCTAAAATTAATCGTCAAGACGTTTGCCGAAACTGAAAACCTGAAAGGAAAGAATATATATTAAACTATATTCTTTCCTTTCAATTAAGGTCTGTCGGGAGAAAACTCTTACAGGGTTAGACTCACCTTAGTATAAATTTGTTTAACATCTGTTTTGTATTGTATTTCTCTTGTCTACTGATTAAATATAATAAAATAAATAAATAAACCTCCTATCGTTTTATTTCACCGAATCCCAAAACATTTTTTTAAATGCCGTGATCTTTGATAGCGTTATTTATTCTATTCCATTCAATCAACAACTAATTCACTTAGTAGGATCTCATCTCAGGTAGCCATTCAAATATTTCGATACATCATAATTTCCGTAAACTCAAAACAAAAACAAATAAAAGTTGGCCTTTTTCCGTAATCGAGTTTAGCTTAAGTTTAACGGCTTATTGGATAACAGCTTTCCATATTTTCAAAGATTATTGTTTTTTGATAAACCTACGAATCTGACAATGGCAAATTTAGTTTTGATTAATTTATTTAACGCTTTATAATGACACCAAATACACAATTATAATTAAAAAAAAAAAAAACTAAAGTGAAACGATAGGCGGCCTTACAGCTGAGAGCGGTCTCTTCGCTTTTACCTTAAATACAGGATATAATTAATCCTACTTCTTACTAATATTATAAATGCGAAAGTTTGTATGTATGTCTGTATGAATGTGACTTTGTTACTCAATCACGCAAAAACTACAAAACCGATTGCGATGAAACTTGGAAAATAAGTAGCTGGAAACCTGGAATAGCACATTATGCTACTTTTTATTCGGATAATCCCGCGGGAACGAAACATACGCGGATGAAACCGCGGGCCGCAGCTAATATACCTAATTCATATAATCACAAAATATAAACAAAGTATCAATTTAAATATTAATATTAATATACGATATACGAAATATACGACAATCTAGCCACGAACTAGGTAGGTATATTACGTTGCTAACCCAGTGTATAATAAGACACACCGCAATCTCATGCACCAAAATGTAGGAAACAATGTAATTTACTAATTTACGAATCAAATAAAAAATTAATAATATTCTTAAACATTGCATCAGAAAATAATCAACAATTTTCGGGATTTTCAGTTTAGCTCGTATATACCCCTTAACAATTCCTATTTATTTTTTGTTAAACATAATAACTTTTACTTAGTTGTGGTTTAAAGGGTGTACTTAATTATTACTTCTTAGATTGCCTATAATATGGTGGATAATAAAACAACGACTTTCGAATTTCGAGTAAACAATTTCAACATTTGTGAGTAAATTTCTAAATTTCCGAACAGTTCCGAACAACTGTGGAAGGAAAAGAGACTAAAAGGTTAATGGTCGCTTGACAGTGAATCATTTCAAAGTCGGCTCTAACGGACGAGTTTCATCAGTGCCTTTAAAAAAGTCGGAACAATATTCGAACGTTGTTAGAAAACCCACTATCTATGACAATCTAAGGCTAAAAATATTGGAAACTAGGGCTATTATTTAACTACCCTACTAAAAGCCATTACCCGCATTCAGAATAAATGATTCTAATCTCCCCTAACAAACGGAAATGTGCTAGTTAGTACAGTCTTGATAATTGAAAGCCGATAATATCAATAACAGCCCGTTCCTCAGTTCCTCACAAAAGCAGGATATGAACAATCATTGAAATTAACACCTCGCTAGAAAGGATTTGCCGCAAGTGCAGTTGAAGTTTGAGATTTACTGAGATGAGGATAGAGATTAAAATTGATAGGAATAGGTAGTGGAAGATGTCGAAACATTAAGAAGGCAATTAATTTTTGGACATGGGACTATTATAGTAGGTAGTGTCTTCAGTACACAGCGTGTTCTGACGATGACCATTTAAGCCGAAAGTGTGTTGTTCTAGACGTCTAGGCGAACATCTTTTGAAAATTCGAAGTAGTTTTCGATTTTTTTTTTAAGTTTAAAGTTTACTTGAAAATCAGCTGTTTCTTAGAGTTAGAAGGTCATTGACCTTATTTTGTCCTTTCATTCAGTATTTTGAAAAACAGCTATTTTTTAGTGAAATATTAACTCAAAAATTTCGAAATAAAAGTTAGATTTTTTTAAAGTCATAGATAGAATGTTGGTTTACTAGACGTCTAGAACAATCCCCTTTCCACTTAAATGGTCATCGTCGAAACACGCTGTATTTGCACCTATTACCTAGAAGGTGGGTAATAGAACAACGACGTTGTTTTGAGTCAACATTTTTAAAGATGTGTGATTAAATTTCTGAACAGTTTAACGTGGAACGTATGAAATTCAGCCGATAATGAAATAGCTTCACTGGCAGGCGGCTTTCTCCTAGCCCAGTCCTATGATTTGCACCTTCGCTTTTTATTATTGAAAAATTAGTTTCTTTCTTGAGATGTTTTATTACGTTTCGGTCTGTTATTGATATAATCGGCTTAGTCTTACATTTTTTTAAAAACTTCACAGTGTACTAAACACCGGTTTTTCTGCGCGATAGCAAAATGGTCGGTCCTTTTTCCTTACTGGCATGTCAGTTTCATAGAGTTGTATTTTGCACTATCATTAACTTTCACCGTTCAAGCTAAGGTACAAGTCAGCTTGCCGAGTTACCGAGTTGCCGAGCACTGCAGTATCTCGCACAATTTAAACGTAACGTACGAGTAACTCATAGTTGCGTTGCTAGTATCTACACATAACCGTTGTAGCGAACCGAGCTAATGGAAGGCCGCCGCGCCGATTTCACAGTTGTAGCGAACTGACCTAATGGAAGGCCGCCGCGCCGATGTCATATTTCGACACTGACTGCTGGCGTACTAGTAACTGTCTACTGGCTAGGTAGAAACTTGCACGCAAGCTTCTTCTCATTAGCTGTGGTATTATCTAATTAGCATCCACCGCTACTAGTTGCTATTTACTGTCAAAAACCATATTTCATATTCTACATTGCTGCTTAGAAGTAATCACCGGTAACAACCACGCTACGTCAAAGCAGCTCAATATACTGCAAGTTAACCACTAGAAGCGGTGGATGCTAATTAGATGATACCACAGCTAAGCGATGTACCCGGCTGCAGACCTTTCCCAGGATTCGCTAAAACCACAAATTATTTTTGGTTGGCATCACTGACCACACCTATTGCAAATGGATTTGGCAATATTTTTACAGTCCCTGATACCGACTCTCCTTAGGAGAAAGTCAAGGAGAACTTCAGGTGCGGTAGTCTTCCTCAAAACCCTTAGTCGCTTTTAACGGGAAGAGATAGGGTACTATATTTTAAGCCGGGAAACACGGTTACATTTGCGCTCTAGCTCGCACTATGTTAATGAGCTAAAAGTTACTGCAGGTACTGGCTTAGTGGAATCGACATCTTGTATACTAGGAGTTCGCCCCGAACTGAGACCTCACGACCCCCTATCTCCCCAACCCCCGTACCGATCTGGCTCATCTTCGAACTCATAAATTCTATTGACTTAAACTACACGCATACCAAAATTCATAAAGATCGGAGCTACGATACTCAAGTTATCGTCGAACAAACATACAAAGATACAAAGATACAAGCGCCAGGCCCGTCTACACTGGACCTCACTCGCTTCGCTCGTTCGGTCAATAAAGCTGAAAGTTTGTTAATAAGCGTGTTTGTGTTTGTTACTCAATCACGAAAAAACTGCTGAATCGATTGCGATGTAACTTGGAATATAGGTGGCTGGATACTGGGAGTAACCCATAGGCTAATTTTATCCCGATATTTCCGCGGGAACGGGACTTACGCGGGTGAAACCACGGGGTGCAGTTAGTATCTAACAATTTAACTTATTAACAATTTTAAGTCTTTAGCTGAGAGTTTTAAAACTAAGCTCTGATTTTTTTATGCTTCCTTTAAAAATATTGTCATTAAGAATTTAAAAAAAAACATTTTAACTACATGCATTTTTTTTTTAATTTGAGCTGATAAGTAATTAAAATATTAAATTACTTATCAGCTAAGTATTTCATTACATTGTACCTATGTACCTACACTACCTCTATACTAGACCCGACTGCTACTAATCCCTCTTTGCGAAAGTTTGTTGGTTTGTTTATGACCTCTTCACGGTCAACCGGCCTGAGGAAAGTTTGTAGAAACGTAATTCAAAGGATAGATAAGGATATGGCTATTTTATATGCGAGTAAAACTGCGGGCGGCTGCTAGTAAGTCAAATTAACCTTCAAAAAGCTCTTTATTGCAAACACATTCACTAAGAAAGAAAACGACAGGTAAGTCATGTTAATAATTTCTCTGCTAAAATCTCACTTAGGAACAATTCTGAGTGCGATCATAAGAAACGACTTGGTGCAACTATAGTGTTCGGTGACTCAGTAATCTTCTTCTTCTTAAATATAAAAATGAATCCCTATTTCCCTTGGTCACGGCATCACGCGTAAACACGGTTGGACCGATTACGCTAATTCTTTTTTGTTGTGTTCGTTATGATCAGGAGTCTTTATGAAAAAGCTAAATATCGGAACTTACGACGGTAAAACCGCAGGCCGCAGCTAGTATCAAATTATTTAAAACTAAAAACAAAACAAATGTAAAACTTTAAGACATTCTGTCTTTCTAGTTATTCGATCGATAAAGTTTAATATCAAATGGTAATTTTATGTAAGTACATGCAATTATTTATCTAAGTACAATTTATTTGGGTTTTCTACGCTACTTTAAGTACTTCATGGTATTGTTCTCATCGCAAAATCATTTAAATAACTGTAACGTTAAACAAACCAAAATTTGATTTACTTTACAAAGCTGAAATAAAAATACTGTAACCAAAACAAATGCTTTCGCGAAAAACAAATAAGAACAACAAACTTACCTACTGTGCAATTTAATCCATCTATCATACCGAGTTGAACTGTAATTAAAAAAACGCGTTTAAAATAAAAGTTTCGGCGGAAACTACGAGTAAAGTTTTCGGTACTCTATCCCGGGGATAGGCCGGGCGGTCGGCGCTCGTCGAACTCGGCTGCGCGGCACACACTGAGCAATTGTTCATTCTACTCTACGCCTCGCCGTTATTCTTACGCAGATGTCCGCCTGATTGAATTGGTAAAAGATTCTGAATTTACTTCGAACGACTACACTTTTGTCTATTCTGACTTAAGAGTGTCTACGTTAAGCTGTCTCTGTAAACTAATCAAAAAAATCATAAATCAACAGGATTTATGTTATGGGGAATTTTTCATGATGGGTTCTCCTTTTAAAATATTTCTAGTAAAACCCTTGAGTAATTAACATGACACATATTTAACTAGATTATTGTCTATTCCAACATAACTTACTTAACTCATTAAACATTGCAAGCTTTATAAATGTTTCTATATGTGAAGAAGTTCTACGCATCGCCCATGCCTTTCCTGTTATTTTTGAGCAGATTTTCGAGTTAATATTCAATTTAGTTTTGTTGTGACATTTCCTGTCTAGACCGTGGAGGAGACTTAAAATGAAATTTAGACTATAATAATATCATTTAAGAATACCTTAGGTTCTCTTAAATAAGAGATTTAAATGTAATTCTAATGCTGTATATTTTAATATACAAACAAGATGCAAGTTATTATTTTAAAAGTTACTGCTCTAAATTGTATAAATATTCAAACATTCAATCAATTCTTCATTCAAATATTGAACCAACAAATATTTACGTCTTTTAACGAACAACAAAGGTCATATTTGAGGATAAGGAATTTATTACAGTCACCAGTGAGTTAACTACATCCATCTACATTATTTAAAAAAAAACCTGTGTTTAACATAATTATTATAGTTACGGTCAGTAGACAACGGATATCATTACTTTATTTTTCATACAATATATGTTTTATTTAAAGAAACACCCCGAAGAAACAATTATTTATTTTTAATCATAAATACTTGCACGGGGCGAGATTCGACCCTGCAACTGCGTTGCGGGTCGTAAAATTATGAATGTAACTTCTGTTGACCCTCGGTCAAGTTTCCGTATAAAGTGACTTGAGAAAATGAAGATAGAATAATTAGCGTCTTTCGCTTAATTTCCAAAGTTATTAATTGGAAGTCTAAAGCCGTCATCTGGCGGAACGGACCGGATTCCATCTTAAACCTGCGAACATACGCGTCTAAATGACTTCCCTTAATTGTGAACAGACCATTATCGTTAGCACAAAGGATTTGTACTTTAATACCGGTTCATAGATTTTTGTAATAGATTTTTATGGGTTTTCATTCATTCAATTATTTGTTTGTACAGAAATATGTACAAAAGCTTTTAAAATGGGGTTTTTGCAATAGTTTCTAGCAACTATGGTGTGCGAATTTTTCATCAAACTTCCATAAATATAACATGTTAAAACTAAATCAAAAATCTCAAATTAATAAACCATTTAAAAAAATATTTTCTCTAAATCATAATGACATAGGTAATAATGTACATACATAACATATTATACTTCTTTCTACTTACTTTCCCTGGATCTTCAACCCAAAGTGGATCTTGGCCACGGAAACCAAGAGATTTGGTATGCCCCCTATCCTGCGCCATTTGTGCCCACTTATGTAACGTATTAGATCTTCAAACTTTTTAGATGAGCGTATGCCCACTATCTTGCCTGAAAGAAAGTGATCATACGGTCTAGATACCTATAGCATGCTCATCTAGAAGATGGAAGGTGGTTATGTAACAAGATTCGACCCGATTCCCAGGTGTGGGTGGTAAGAAACTGCGGCCAAAGTCTACTAAGAAGGATTTGACGAAAAAAAACTGTAAAGTATTTAATACGCCTTTTAGTTTATAAAAACATGTTAACTATAAAATTAAACTAAAACTAAATAAATGAGAAATAACATTTTATAGGCCGGTAGTCTTTTAACAAGTACTCTTAGGTTTCGTTGGGATGACAGGCGCATTATAACTTTCATGGAAATTCCTCATATAAGTCCAAGGAGACTGCAATCGGTAACTCTTCATCTCCTGAGCAAACTCAACTGGTTCATACACCAATTTCTTCAGCTCATCATCATATCGAACCTCCGTGTATCCAACGAGTGGAAAATCTTTCCGCAACGGATGTCCGACAAATCCGTAGTCAGTAAGAATTCTCCTCAAGTCCGGATGATGAGTGAATATTATTCCAAACATATCATAGATTTCTCTTTCAAAACTGTGACACGATTTCCATAAAGAATAAGCAGAGATCAGCGGCGTTAGCTCATCAGTATATGTTTTAACTCTGATGCGTTCACTGTACCTAAGACTAAGAAGACAGTAAACGACTTCGAAGCGATATTGTCTACTTGGTACGTCTAATGCTGTGGCCGCAGAACACACGTCAAAGCAAGCATTCTGGTGGTAGCGCAAAAAACTCAAGACCTCAAGCCAACCATCAGGTGCTACTAGTAATTCCACTTCATCATTATGTTGTATCTGAACTTTCTGGACATATTTCGGCATGCATGCGGCGGTGTATAATCCAAACTCGTATATCCTTTGACGCCTAACATTGTCATGTTTTTTTATGGTTTGGCTGTCATGTTCTAGCGGTTCCAAGCAAAATGGGTTACCAACTTGTACAGATTCTTTCTTACCAGTATCGCTGAAACGTAGTTGAGATGAATGTAAACTGCGTCTAAAAGTGAACGGTAATGCTTTTCTTGCAAACGACAACATTGCTAAAGTTCTAGAGAATTAATTCTTTTCAATTTGAATAAAGTACTCAAATTGAAATTAAGTACTAATCTTTGAAAATTAGGTAAAATACAATCTACACCAAGTTGTTTTTGTTTTGACATAATATTAAGCCCTTTAATATATAATTAGATAGTTGACATTGATTTCTGAGCAATGATATATAACAAAAAGGTTGTTTCTATTATTTTGGAGTAGGTTTTTTATAAGTTTAACATAGGTACTCTCTACCCTGAGGTGTGTGTGGGAGGATCCCTCAAATACATTTTATTCCTTTTCTTATTTATCTTTATTCTAAAAAATACTAAACCGTCACCACCACCACCCTCTTTATTTATGTAGGTATTTAATTGACCAGAAAGTTCAAATAACAATAATGAACAGAAATCGTGTAAGTTTAAAAAGTCTGTATCCTTCCGACATTGAAAAATACCCATATCCCACTCCACATGAAAAGTTAAAGTTGAAAATGATCATTAAAATAAAAGCTTTCTTGTTATATTAAATTATGAAGACGAGAATCCTGAGGCGGTTCGTAACACGTCGTACAAGACTCCTCTCTACGTTCTCAGAAAGTTTCGAAGAAGTTTCGACATGTGTCCCGCAATACTAGAGCACCTATGAAGGTAGATATTTGTTTGGAAGTATAACATTACGAAATGTACCAAATTAGTACGTATAGGATTCGAAATCAAATAGATAGACTATTTTAATGTTACAAGATTTTTAAACTACAATATTATTATGTATTTTCTATTCTCATTGGAGGTAAGATACTCATGAAGTAATTTAAAGGATCATAAACTTACTGACTGTCCTGAATGCTTAGCTATCTTTATATATGTTTTCAGTAAGAATATTTACCGTAGATGTAAAGGTCTAAATGCTTTTGTAAAGTTTTGGGTAATGAGTATAGGTACTTTATATTTGGAACACCATAGGTTCACTGTGTTTTTGTTGATGTTTTTTTGTGATATTAGCAAATGTGGGTACCAAGACAAACCCAATCAGGTTTATTGGTAGGTACTTTTTACTTATACCTTATGTACAAACTTTTATTAAATCAAATCATTTACTAGATACCTACGTCCCGCGGTTTCACCGTAGAAATAACGAGATCAAAAGTTATGTAGCTTCCTATTGGTGAAAGAATACGGTCCAGTAGTTTCGAAGCCTATTTCTTTACAAACAAATAAATATTTCCTTTATAAAATATTAGTTTATTAATATTTATTTTTGTGAAGCTCTATAATATTTAATCTGGAATTCCAACTGATTTGTTCACGAGATTTTAACAACTTTATGCTTAAGCTTTGTTTTATGTGGTACAAATTAATCATAGCCATGGATGATATCACTAGAACCACCATTTATCTTTAACGGTTCCATACATAAAACAGGGAGTTCAGGCTGCAGTTGATTCAGTATTTCCCGGCGCCCAGCTCCAGATTGTGCGCCACAACACCGCAACTTCCTGTTTCCGGTGGAAAGGCTGCGCTTGCGCGATACTCGGACGTGACGTCACGTTTACTATCAACAAAAACTTGGCAACATTAACGCGGGTAATATCTAATGTGTGCTCAAAATTACTGCTTTATTATTCCCAGACTAAGATGATCTTAAAATCTGAGACAGTTATTGTCGATTCATATGCCTAAAGCTAAGCGTCTACCTTTCGGCATCATACGCGCGCTAAAGAATAGGCGTACGATGTCGAAAGGTGAACTTTTAGCTTAAAAAGACAGTTGACAGATGTGTGTCAATGAAGGGAGAGAACCAAGAGAGAACCTTTAGAATGAACCTACAAGAATTTCATTCAGCAATGCACTAAAGTGTACGTATATGTTTATTGAAGTACTAGCTAGCTGTGGGGGTAGCCGTGGGTGTATAGAGCGTTATACCGAAACGCATTACACAAACAAACTATTTAATATATTTAATATATTTATTTATTTATTTAACCATAACCATAATTTAAGCACAATACAGTTTACAGTGACATGCATAAAAAATCTTAATAGTAGGTACTTGTATTATTGTGACAACAATGTGGATAAAATGACAGCGGGTGCAGCACTAAGCGTTGCTTGTGTCGCAGCACCCAAGATATACAACTTAATAAAAATATAAACAATGTCTAGTCAGGTTTCGGACAAATAACTGACGGGCACTCTTCTTGAGAAATTTGTGCCACAATATAAAACTTAACTAAACAAAGGGTTTCAAATCAAACATAGAATAAACATAAAAACCGAACAATTATAAATCACTGATAGTGTGTATTATTTGCATTACGGTATGAAATCAATTTTTATGACGATACATGACTAAAATCACATTCTTTTCGAATTAATTAAATATCCGATGAGAAGAAACCATAAGAAACGCATGGGAGTTTGGAACTCAAACAACACTAGCATCAACTCAAGCAAGCAAGTGGGTTCAAGCAACAGAGTTGAATATGGGAATTCAACTCTGTTTCTTGAGCTCACTTGGCGTAGTTGGGGTCAGCGTGGATGACTGGAGAAAGGGAGGTCGTTGGTTTCCGCAAGTTTTCCTGCATCGAATTCTCAAACAAAAAAGCATTTTTCTAAATTAGCAGTATTAATATCCGGCATGGTATAGAAAAGGCTCACGACAACAGAGAAATAGCTTTACAATTAGATGCAAAAATATGCGACAGTAAACTTTTATTTTGTTTATAACACAATCAGTATGTTTCCTTATGATTATTGCTCAAAGCATTTTATTATATATATTTTCCAATGCATCATGAATTTCCCCGCTACAGGATTCAAACCTGTGCCTCTCGCTAGCGGGTTTAGCGGGCGCTAGCTAACACTGTCAACACGTGGCGTTTTTGTAAAAATTTTGTACATAAATAGTAGTTAAAACATTAATGTACTTTAAAAGAACACGTCCGTTCAAATTTCAGTGGCATGGGGCTACCGCAGCCTCCTGCGGCCGGAAAGAAAGATTTTACCAAAATTCAGAGTAACGTAAAACCACTCGGTATTTTTTAAATTATTTAAATGCAACCCGCCAACTCATGATGCTTAATCTAAATACTAATTTTAATATGATTTTCCAGGACTTGAACTCTGCAGTGGTTATTTTTGAGATAACATACCTATAGTGAAAATTAATTTATTCATGTTAGGTTATAAAATATTTGTCTATTGATTCTTACAAAGGACGTTACAAACTAAACTTATGTGATACCACAAATAATGAACAAAACTTTTCCTATAAATAATACAAATTATCCTTTGGGAGACTGATGTCTGCATTGTATAGTCATATCCTGAATCAGCCTAAAACTTCAGGGGTTCTCTTTAAATTCTACGAACGAACAACCGAAAAAACTGTCATTCAAGTAGAAACTCTGTCATGCATTATAGTTGACATTTTGACAGTTTTTTTCGTTTGTTCGTAGTAGCATATATTATTACTACTACAATTAAAATTTAAAATTAAGTAAGAATGTATAAATCAATCAATACTTATGAAAAAATTGTAACTTAGCGGTGTCTGTTTTTCGAAAGATATTTTCAACAACAGACCGCTAAGAAAAAATCTATTTTAGGGGTATACCTACGTACGTTAGTACATACCCCTAAAAATAGTTTTTTATCAGACCCCATTTAACCAATAACAGACCCCATTTCCGTGTATAACTTTTTGTCTGTTTGTCCGTTTGTCTGTTTGTCTGTACGTTTGTGCGCGGTAATCTCGGAAACGGCTGAACTGATTTCAATGAAATTTGGTGTGCAGATAGCTTAAGACTTCGATTAACATATAGGCTACTTTAAAAATTCGTTGTTTTTTAACCATCGTCATCCATCATCATTTATCGTCATCCATCGTCATTCATCGTCATCGATCATCATCTATTGTCATCGATCGTCATCCATCGTCATCATCACTTACTGACATACAAATTTTGCCTTACTTCACCCTACCTACTGCTGTGCAAAAATCCACACCTAAACGGAAGACCAGGGTAGAACTGATGAAGCCAGGCGCGGCGGTAGCACCTGGCTTCAACAGTAATTCAATGGGCAACCGTTTAGGTGTGGATTTTTGCATTGCGGTAGGTAGGTATAAGAATACGCGGGATCGCGACTTGCGCCGGTGAAACCGCGGGGCGCAGCTAGCCAATAATGAAATTGAATAGGTTATTTATTATACATGATTATACTTTACAGATTATGTTTCTTAATGTCTATTTGTATTGCGTACCTAAATTAAAAATAACAGTTGATTCGGCAACAGCTGAATCGTTCACATGAACGATGGTGTATCCCCATTGAATCTGTTTTTATTCATAAAATATTCGTTGATCGTTCAGTTAAATATAAATTGTTTGAAAACATTAAATAATATTGCACAAACATATTTTATAAAGTACAGACAAGTATTTTTCTCCAAAAATACATTAATCAAAATCGCGGGATCGTAACTTATTTTGCGTCTTTGTGTATTTCATAAAGATTTCCTCTCACATAAAAATTGAGTTTGACAGACTTTTGTGTGAATTTTATTCAAATAATTTACGAACGAAGAAAATGTGAAAAACAAAGATAAATGTGATTTCATTTCGACGAATATCTAATTAAATGTATCATGTCCTAAGCAAGTTTTGTAGTAGGTTACCTAAGATTTTACTTAGTTATTGTATACATAATGATTATCTA
Organism: Idaea dimidiata; assembly: GCA_949358125.1. Lineage (NCBI taxonomy): Eukaryota > Metazoa > Arthropoda > Insecta > Lepidoptera > Geometridae > Idaea > Idaea dimidiata. The sequence goes on along the minus strand of OX442336.1, from coordinate 7,806,597 downwards.
AGATAACTAGGTAGGTATACTAAACCAAGCAATAATTTCGCATTAAAGGCAAGTCAGAGCTATTAGCCAAGGATTCAGTAGCTTACCGAAATCGTAAATTACTAGTCTTAATGCAATAATAATACCCTATGCAGAATTGCAGCTAGGTACCTATACTCATTCACGAATGTCATAACCAGCTTATAAAGATAGGCTCATGCAACCAACTGACGCTGCAGTGCATCAAGGGAGACAGCGGTTCAAGAGGTAACAATGCGGCTGATGAGCTTGGGCAAAGATGGTCGGATGCAAACGCGAGGCCCGATTTCGACAAACCAATACCCTTTGGTAAGGTAAGCTCACTGATTAATGAACGGACCAGGGTTCAATATGGTACCTACTGGGCGAACTGTGAGGACAGGCAGGCAAAAGAGGCTATGCCCACGACCAACCCTAAACTGTCCAGGACTCTACTGAATCTGAAGAGACTCCAACTTCGGTAACAAAAACTATGGTAACAAGAGTTCTGATAGGCCACGGTTTCTTCGGCAAACACTTGTTTACATTAGGTGGTACAGACAGCCCCCTCTGCCGCGGATGCATCGAAGAGGAGGAGACGGCCGTGCAAGTGCTCCTTGAGTGCACCAGCATGGCCCACAGCAGGGCCACTCATCTCGGCGCTCCTTTAGACTTAACCTTTAGACACGTTTTAAAATTTTATATTTTACTAACTGCATCTCACAGTTTAATCCCCGTAAGGGACCGTCTCCAAGAGCGTTAGAATCACGGCGATATTGGGCCCTACCATGATGTCATATAAGTCATCGCGAAGTTGTCGCGTTGTCGTTCAGCTAAAAAAAATATATTAAAAACACATCAAATAATTAAAAAAAACAAAGATTTTGTTTAATTTATCTGTGGTTTTTTTAAGTAGTCTGGGTATTTTTTATTTAAAAATTATTTTATTTTTTTGAACGACAAAAGAACGACATTGCAACGACAAACGATCATGGTAGCGCGGATTACCTTATTTCTATACAACGCCCCGCCGCGTTAACGTCGCCGTGTGGAGACACGTTCATAGATAAATAAATGGCTCGACGATAATATATCACCGCTATTCTAACGCTCGTGGAGACGGTCCCTTAGTCCCGATTCTGCAGGAATGTTAGTCTATATGTTACTCCTCGATAATAAAGTTTTTTATTGCTGACAGATTTTTTTTAATCAGTCCAGTAGTTTCGAATCCTATTCATTACAAACAAACGAAAAAATCTTTCCTCTTTATAATACAAGCATTAGTATAGACGGAATTTCCTTTTTTACTCCTATTTTTGTGCCTGTATAAGTATTATATTATTATTTCTTTCCATCAGCATAATAGGAGTAGTCTCTTCTTTAAATTGTGGTGTTACATACAATATTCAGAGAAGCCAGTCACTCATCCGGTCAATCATGACACGTTGCCCAATGTTGGCTTTGTCACAGGTGGTTGGTGCATAGATAATGGGGAGAGAATGCCTTTGTATTGGGCTGGACACCTGCCGATTCATTACTGTACCTACGCATGTAAGATCATTGTAGACTATGTATCACTATAGGGTAATCTTGCTAGTTTTAGTATTAGAGATGTAGGTGCCGATTAGTCTGCAAATTGTGCCGACTAGTCGTCAACTAACAATTATTATGAAAAAAAAAAAATACAATATTAAATTAGACGTACGGTTAGAAAGTTCATAGTCAGAAAAATGTATACAAATACCTCGCAACCTTCAACATTCAAATGTCTCAAAATATGTATATCAGCTCTAATTTTATCTAAGGTTTACGCGATTTGCATAATAAAATACAATATTTACAGTGTTTTACTCGCGTTTTATTTAATAACGGTAATATTATAAAAGTGACGAGCTTTGCTAACTTTACAGTTAGTTTCTTCAAGACTACCTAAGCACCGCGGTTTCACCTACGTAGGTCCAGTTCCTGCGGGAATATCGGGATAAAAAGTAGCCTATGTGTTATTCCCGGTATCTAGCTACCTATATTCCATAATCGCAATCGGTTCTGTATTTTTTGCGTGAAAAAGTAACAAAGTCACATACATACAAACATTTACTTATAATATTAGTAAAATTTGTCTTAGGCAATTATAACTATAATACGTTTTAAGGGATCTGTGTAATATGCGCGGTTCGGCTGCGGGTTCGATTCCCGTCAGTTGCAAATATTTATGCTTTAAATTAAATATTTGTATTTGGTCTGGGTAAATGTATAATATGTATGTATTTACAAAAAAAAAAGTACAATACGTAGTATGATCTGTTATCTAGTACCCATAGTACAAGCCTAGTGCTTAGTTTGGGGTTAGATTGCGCTGAATATAATGTGGTGCAATATTTATTTATTTATTTAATATAGTTAATAGCCAAAATGGTCTTTAAGAAGTCCGGTAAAAGATCTCATCGTGTCAACTTTATTCTGTTACAATAAAGGGTTTAGTAAAAATTAACGATGGTTATGTTTATTTATCGTTTTTATACGTATTTATGTAGTAAAGGACGACGTAAAATAAATATAGGTACCCATTTCCGTAAACAAGAATATTCTTACATCATTCCAACCATCATATACCATTTTAAATATAATTTTGCATAACACAAAAGGCACTACTACCTGCTCCTAATGATAACCCAAGAATAAAAGAATTGTACTGAGAACACGTATCTTTGTGCTTGTTTAGTGTCTACTTAGGAGCATATAAAATGTCCGTCTTCATTTTTATAATACTGTGTGGGAGCACGCAAACTAGCTCGGTGTAGCGCTGTATGCCATAACTTTTACGACGGACTGTAGTACACCTCCGCCTAGAAACCTGAAACCACCTTATTCGCGTGGCGATGTATCGCCACGCTATATGAAAACATATCTGACAATTTATTTTAGTTTTTATTGCTCAAGGCTTTTTTTACTTAGAAATATTTTTAGCAAGGAAATATTACTAGAAATATTTTTAAAGGAAAAATTCATATTCAAAAACTCACTTGCAAATATTTCTAGTCTTTGTGCTTGTAAATATGCCTTGAGCAATAAAAACAAATAATTTACGAAGGAAATATTATTTAAAAAAATGACAGGATTCGAATCTGCGTCCTTTTTTTGAAATTTATTTCCTTGCTCAAAATATTTCTAATACGTGACAATGTCAAATACTTCACATCTGTCACATTTTTTTAACTTTGTTCGACTTTCGTACGTTACTAGGTATTAACTAGATGTGTGAATGGTATTAATTGTAATACGAGTATGTTTGATCTCAATACATTAAATTTTAAAAAGTATATATTCAAGAGTTAAATCTAAATTTCATTTTTATTTTATCATTCATGTCATTTGTTTGTCATAAATTTACAAATATCGCTTTGTGTACTTGCAATAAAAGAGGGCTTTCGAATATATAGACGGAATGATTAGTAAAATACGTACATATTATTATACTACAAGAGCAAATAGTTTTTGTGTACTCTTGTGGTTTCGCTCCTAAAGCGACAACGGCCTTTCTTATTGCGGCGGTGTGTCACCGAGCTTAAGCTTATCACATGTTCATATATTATTTTCTACAAAAAAAAGTTTTAGTTTAGTTTCCATTTTAGTAAATAGATACTGCATTTAATTTTTGAGTTTTATTCACCTTTATACATCTTATTTCATCGATTTTTAAGGATATTGCCCAACGTATATGGATCATAACTGTACCCCCAAAAAATTATGTAGACGCTGATCTTAGTGGACCACTTATATATCATCAACAAACACAAAAAAAATTGTCTTCAACCACTTTGTCATAACAAACTTCATTAGTAGAAATATTTTTAAAGGAAAAAATCATCTTCAAAAATTCACTTGCGGCGAGATTTTTGAAGATGAATTTTTTCCTTTAAAAATATTTCTAGTAAAATATGCCTTGAGCAATAAAAACAAATTTACGAAATATTAAACCTCATTAGGTTGAAAGTAATGCTGTGTTGTCTGTGTAAAAATCTGTAATAGATAAATATATCTAACGAAATTTTATCTACGTTAGATACCTAATATAATCACAAAAATACTAATTATTAAAAAATAACTTTCCAAATCATAAAAGTATAAAATAAGCTTCAATAGAACTCGTAAACAAGTAATTTGTTAATGGTGCGACTGTAAATCTATCGTTATCTGATGTCACCACCGCTCGCTTTTTTTAAGTAAACTCTGGTTTTTTAAGTAATGTTAGCACCACGACTTGTTTAGTACCCCTGTAGCGATAACATCTCGTAAAAAGTTGTTAAGGGCTTTTAAAGAAATTGTGTCTATACTAAAGTCTGGCTGAGATACGTATAGCTGAGGAGTATGGTAGTGTAGTCGCTGCATGAAAATCCTTCTAATATTCAATTCTTTCTAATATAAGGGTGAAAGTTTCAAGTGTATATGGAAACAAGTAAGTGTTAAGTAAATGAGCATTTTTGTTAGAACGGGATTAACACATTATATCCCGATTTTTCCACGGGGTCGGGACTTAATTAATAAGTTAGTTGTAACTTAGAAAAGTAGCAAAAAGTAAGAGCTGAACCAAACCACGGCCAAGGAATGGTTTTATTTATTCCTGTCGCTTGTTGCTCTTTAGCGTAGATGCCTTAGGGAGTGAGCTGAATTTTTATACATACTAACATAAAATCTTTCACATTTACCTATAATAAAGGCCGTATACCTTTTTCTATATTATAATTATTATGTAACTAGCAGCGCCCTGCGGTTTCACCCGTGTAAACCTTTCTCGCGAGAATATCGGGATAAAAAGCCGATCGAAAAAATCGGGTAGCCTATGTGTTATTCCAGGTCTCCAGCTAACTATATTCTAAGTTTCATCGCAATCGGTTCAGTAGTTTTTGCATGAAAAAGTACCAAAATCACCAACAAATATAATATTTCGCGTTTATAATAATAATATAGTAGGATAGTAAAATTTCTAATCTCATAACACTTGTTTCATTCAACTGTGTGGGAGGAGGTATTTATATTCTTAAATCTATATCTATATCTATCTATATAAAAGAAAGTCGTGTTAGTTACACCATTTATAACTCAAGAACGGCTAAATCGATTTGTCTGAAAATTGGTGGGGAGGTAGCTTAGAACCAGGAGAAGGACATAGGACTTTTTATCCCGACGGGACTTACGCGGGTGAAACTGCGGGGCGCAACTAGTTAATAATAAAACACGAAATAAAATACCAGTATTTTGTCGAAATTCGATATCACAGCTGTCTCAAAGTTATAAGCTTTTTTTAATGTAGAAGAACCGAAGAACCAATCTCTCTCATGGCTGTCATCACATCTTAATAGGAGCACAATGTGTTACTACTTTTTGTTTACGAATCCTCGATTACCAGTGATTAAAACAAACATTATTTAAACAAGGGGTTTGGTTTGTTTACTTTATCTCACTTGTTGGAACCGAAACAGTTGAAGGAAAATAAACAACTCCTCATAGATACCTATACCTATATATTTGATTGTTGGTTTTAATATTTAGCTAGACTATATTTGGACTATGTTCTGACAATGTTGTGAGCATGTGCGAGTGAGTTTAATAGCTTCTGTTTGTGTGAGTCTTGTTTTTTATCTTTTGCAGGTTCATTGGAAGTGGGACGTGTGAATTTTATGATAAATCCCTAATAAATGAGAAATAGAGATAAAAAAGAGTCAAAAGTAATTCCAGAACGTTTGATATCTACCTATATCACAAATTTTATGAAAGTAAATCGGTTTTGGAGTTCTGCTCGCTTTTTAACCGACTTTAAAAAAAGAAGGAAGTTCTCAATTCGTCGTTTGTTTTGGCAGCGCTGAAAATCGCTAGCGCTGCCAAAGGAATTTTACTCGGTACTGCAAGAGGCCCTTTAAGACAATCGTTACAAATAATCGAAACCGTAAGAACTATGACACCCCTAAGTTGATATTACCTATGATATAACGTACCAACGAATATAAGTTGATATTTGGTATTACCTAAGTAATGTATCAGATAATTATTCTGGATCTATTTGATTGTTGGTTGTTTTTGTATGTAAATTGTACACAAATTTACATAATACATTATACGTATGTATTAATTATGTATTCTACGCGTTGTCTACACCGGTTTAACCAACCTACAAGTTAAGATTGCTTAATTTAGGGCTTATTTACCTAGTACTACAGGTAAACGTACTTATTAGTAGTCTTGTACGCCAATTTATATTAATAAATATTATTTTTCTCAAAAATAGATCGTAAATGTACTAACTACCTGTGATTTAGAAACTGCATAACTATTAAGCCTTTAAAACTCACAGAATTTGTACTCATATTATTTTTTACGGGTTTTACCTATTCCCAAAAAAACAAGTTTTTACGAAAATAAAAAGAATAGAATAGAATAGAATAGAAAACATTTATTGGCAGCAAACACACAGAAGAACACCAAAGACTCAAAATAAATAAAAAATAAATAAAAACAACAGTTCACATAAAAAAAAAACAATGGATAACCACAAAAACATAAACATAGCGAACAAAAGCGAACGTTTTTTAAATAAGAAGCTTATTATCATCTTCTTCTCACCTTAGGGATGTTCTCGGTTGCATCTCCCCCAGGAGAAAGGGTCTTAGGTTTTTCGGGATGAAGCAGTTTACCGCCTCCGCTCGGTGAGAACTTCTGGTTTGTTAGTCACCCCTAAATCCCTTAGTCACCTTTTGGGTGTTAAACCCATGAGAAGAGATGACGTAACTCTATTCAAAGCAGGAGATTCACGGCTCTTTAAACTTATTCAACTTATAAGTTTAAGCCACAATCTTATTTTACACTTAAATATTTAATTCATATTCAGTAATGAGGTTGAGGAGTGCATATTTCATCAGCAGAGCGGGCCGCTATCGGGGCGTTAAGTGGGGTATTTTATCGGCTTATTATACAATATTCTAAGCTAAAAATCGTGGAAAGAGTACGTTTTTAATTGGGCGGCAGGCTAGCGTGGCTCTGACGCGAGTATTATTCATGGCCGCTTCAGCGCCAAGCGTCGTCGCCCGGCTATTCCGGTTCCAATTTTTTATGATGCCTCCCCTGCAGTCCCCGGGCTCTCGGTTCAACTTTTTCTGAAATATTGACTTTAAGATTTGCGGCCCGTGAGTTTGGAATGAGAAAACATGTTTGTTTCTCTGTATGCTAATTACGTAAGTGCAATATGCCTGCTTCCCTACTGCAGCAGTTGCTTTAGTTGTTGTTTTTTTAACTGAGATAAGCTGTGACAATGTGAAATTTAAAAATACTTTATTGATAAATATTATCACTAAGCATTTTTAATTTTGATTTTCATTTGATCATTGCAAAAAATCCATGAGTTTCTTGTAGGTATCTTCTGTTCATTGGAAGTCGCGTTCCGAAGGCACAGTAATTTGGCTGACGTTTTAAAATGAAAATTAATATGATATCTTTTTGTAACGGTGTAACATATGCTTGCCTAGGAGAAATCGAATCACTCTGGACTTAGAACTCAGTCTTCAAAGGGGGAGTATCGATGCGGTTGTCGTTGTCGTAGCAGTAGGTAGGTACGAGAATAATGTTGAAAAATATTTATTTTTTCTTCTCGTTTAACTATTACTTTTTCTCCGAAGATGTTTATCATGGTCACATTTCAGAGCTGAAACGACAAAGTATAAGACGCGATCAGGTCCCCAATTTATTCTGTGATTTTTATGATTTCCGTGTGATTATTCTTCTTGTGTACGGTTGTAGAAGCATAACAAATATATGTATTTTTATCTATAGCATATTAATTGCCTCCAAATAATTTGAGATTAAGACAGATGGAAGACTAAGACTAAGGTACCTACTAGCCCTTTCGTAAAGGATCTATTGCAGACTAGGAAAGTAAATGCGCAGAGATGGGCCTACCGGGCCTACCTAATAAATGTGTGAATTAATTGGTATACAAATAAAGTATAATAAGGTAAAAATAAGGTACTCTCACGAAGTTTTATTGATTACAGAATATATTAACCCGACTCGTATCTCAAAAATTCTAAATAGACTCTTTATGTAACTGATATTCATTTCGTATAATATTTCAAACAGCGAGATCCTCGTGGCAGGCTAATTTAGCTTTCCGAGCCAGCGGGCCGGTACGCTGAATTTAAACATTGCTTCTAGGAGCCGCCAGAGGGCGCACCGAATCTATTTCACGCACATTACGTTCATGACTTATGAGTTATTGCAGCTGTAAAACTCAGCGTACGTCACTTCATTTGCTTGCATTTTTTTGGGAATTTAATTTATTATTTTCTATACAATTAGTAACAGAACCACTATGGTATCACAGCCTGTAAATGTTTATACCTACATGAATTACAAAATTTTACAGACTAAAACAATACTTCATTTAAGATATATAAATAAATAATAGTACCTACCTAGTTTATGTACCGAGGTACTAAAGCCCAGTCCTATATAGAGGGCGTAATATTGAATTTTAATTTTAATTGAATAAAAATTTGAAATAATATTGAATTTTTTTCACGTGTCGGCATGACCGCTTGAATGACAGGAACATGAGTTTTATTTCAATACAGACTAGGCGCGAAAACATGAGTTTTTTTTTGTTTAAATGACCTATAAATATCGCGATTCCGTTTGTAAATAGCATATTTGCTGATCGCTTAAACAGATGTCTGACGTATTAGTATCCTGTATATTGAAGTCTAACTGTTTGAGTTAAAGTTAATGAATAATAAAATCTGATTAGCGATATTCATCAACATTATCTAAGTAAACTTTTTGAAGGAAAAAAAAATACCACATAGTTTCAGCCACAATCTCTGCTATTTGATAGTAAATTCCCTTAATAAATTGCTCTGTATACATCTTACTAAATATCGTCTCGGTACCGTATTCCTAAGTAATTAGTTTCTGTCCACTCCGTACTAGATAACTTTGTCGTATTAATTTTGACCACTTCAGAGGAGTTAATATTTCACTGGTTTATTTGTAGGAAATGCTACCGTTTGTAGATACCTACTACTGGTCGAAAGATCTAGAAGCAACTTAAACGGCCAGTATTACAACAATCTAACTGCGAGTTTCTTTTATCGATATTGAATCTATAGTAATAGTCAGAGTAATAGCTACCAGCTAAAGTCTCATGCTGGTGCATGGTACATCTTTTTTTTAAACGTACTATGTGCGTAATTTCCCGGACAGTTTGATTTTGGAACTGGTGAAGCTCATTCTTCAGAGTGAGAAATGCATCACTATCAGGTGACCCGTCTGCTTCTCGTTTCTGATAGAGACCACTCCAGTTCGTACATTGTTTGGGTCACAGAACTGAAATTGTCACATTTAGCTTTTACTTTGATTCTGAAATACTATCGGTGAGGAAACTCATTGAAAGTGATTTAAGTAGAGACTGTTCCACTATTATAATCAGTCACTAATACTTATTTCATTTAACTATCATATATGCTAAAAATATTCCAATTACCTTTTTTATTTATTTCAAGTATTTCTTGGATTAATTAATTAAAAAAAATACTATCCAAAATTCGCACCTAACAAGCAAGGCAAGCTTTTCTTTAAAAATTATATTCCAATCGCATAAAGAAAACATAATAAAACATCTACGTAAGACTACTGGATGCATACTAACTCATAGATAGGTAGATACTAAATTCATACAAAGGGATGAGTCACAATACAATTATTATAAATACATTGCACAGTGGGGTGTATGTAACTGGGTGTAACGTCGTGTCTGTTGTGGAGACAATTTGGCGCCAATCGGAGGAATGACCAGCCAATGGTAACGTTAAAGTTCATACACACGGATAAAGGTAGAAATGGTTTTACCCATTAAATTTTATACACTTTGCGAACACGTCAAATAAACAGACTATGTAAATACCTGCATTTAAATAAATAACTCTCATTTGCTAGAAATTACGAATCATATCAGATTTTTCTTTGTGACCCTTTGCTAGCAGCTTAGAGAAATTTGGCCAGTTTCACGTGAGAAGTCAGTAAGCTTCTTGTTGTTTTCGTGTAGTGGTGAAGCTCATGCACCTAGTGTTCAAGTTTTCAGATCTTAAGGCCTAACAAGCTAACGTGCCTTCCGAAGCACGAAGGAGCTCGAGAGAGTGATTTTTCGCCACACAAATTATTGGTCACCAAATCAAATAAAAGATTTTTATTCCTTAATTACAAATTTTGGAAACGTCAAGTAAACTACCGCGTCATCGAGCAATGACCGCGTCTAATATTGCTTAACCCGCACGGCCATTCAAGATCGGGAGGTGCAGCTAGACCAATAAGCTCTTCAGAAGATTCAAGTTAAGGAAGTCATTGTAAATGGTGGCTCTTTACAATGACACATCTCCTCAACGCGTTCTCGTCAAAACTCCTGTATCAGAAGTTATATGCAGCCATTGAGGTGACATTTTTAGTTTAGCCTTGTTCTGTACTACATATAATGGGTGCAAACCTAAGAAAATAACTTACTATATTAGATTCTTAACTAAATCTTTCTTAATTTATGAATTAACCAAATCTAATACGTCCATAACACCCCTACCAATTTCTACAACTTCTGATTTTGACAGGAACCCCGTTAATGAGTAATTTCGCCTTCGGATAACTACCTACCCTAAGATTACCTAGATGGTGTGTAATAGAATAATGACGTTTGAATTTTGAGTTAACTATTTAAATAATTTTGTAAAGGTGACTGGAACGTATAAAACTCGGTCGTCTGGGCTGACATAGAAAAGTTTTAGTATCAGGCGGTATTTCTCTTTCTAGTCTCTATTGGGGACCAGTCCAGTTCTATAGTAAATAGTTATTACTTAACTATTTTATTCGTAAGTATTCGAATTATGTATATCAAATTATTAAGAACTAGCTGGGTCCTGTGGTTTCAGCTGCGTAATCTCGTTTCTGTGCGTATTTCGTAGACCCCTTATTGGATGCCAACATCATATGCAGCCCCCCGTTGTAGCCTCGTAACACGTTGCGTAGTTCGTGTTGAGTCATTATAATTATTTATATGTATGTTAGTCTACATAATAGTATATATTTTTATGGATTTATTAGGTGTCTATCTATATTGGTACCTCAGTTACTGCGATACAAGCTTGTGCTTAGTGTCGATGTCTGATTATATTTCAGAGGAAGCTATGGCGCTTTATAAACTTGTTTTTGTAGGGTTGAATAGACGATAAGGTGTAGTGATGTCCTAACAGAGCGACATAACCGTTTGTTCGGTAAAGCTCTTTATTTAATAGATTAAAAAAAATGTAATTTAAGAAATGTCTAATAAGTTTCATAGTAATAATAAATAAATATATATTAAAATATGTTAAAACATTTTACCAACGTTTAGGCTATGTATTTATCCATATATCAGCCAGTCAGGACAAAGCATTTTATAAATATAGATTTTTAAGGTTACCTCTAAAGGTCAGTTTATCAATTTACACGAATAATCTTTTCGTATCCAAGGTATAATTATTATTTAGTAGGTGGTGTGAAAGCACATAAAGTGATAATCAATTACAATGGTTCATTTTTAGAAAGCTTCTACCTACACAACCTCAGAAAGTGGTTTTCTGTGTCTGTTCTAAAAACTGTTAAACATTATTATTATAATAAAAAACTAGCGCCCTGCGGTTTCGCCCCGCATTAAGCTTAAATCCCGCTCGGTTTCCGTTCCCGTTCCCGCAAAGTTATCGGGATCAAAAGTGTTACTTCTATTACTCTCCATGAATAAAACTATCACTATGGAAATAATAAAACACTTTATTTATCGGGTGTAATCGCGTTTTATTCAAGTGTTTTATTATGCAAAATCACGAAAACCATAGAAGAAATTACTATGGAAATGTTCGTCCTATCGGTCGAACAGTTTGAAGAGGGAACAAACATACTTTCTGATTTATAATATTAGTAAGGATAGGATTTGTCTGCATGGTGCTAGTTTTATCAACGCCTAAGGTGAAACATCATGAAGTGTGTCCTGCGTTTTGTCTCTTGTCTACCCAATATGATCCTACTAATATTATAAAGCTAAGTTTGTCTGTATTGTGTGTTTGTTACTCAAGCACGTAAAATGTTCTCTAAAGTTCTCTGTAATCTACAAAGTGGGTTACCTATACCAGATCGAAACACGAATATTCTTAAATTCACTTTATTTATCGGTTTTAATCGCGTTTTAATCATGGTTTTAAATTAACCGAGCTTTCGCCACCATAAAACCATGAATAAAACGCGATTAAACCCGATAAATAAAGCGTTTTATTAAGCAAAACCATAGAAGAAATTATTCTTAAATTCATCAAAATTGATTCAGCGGCTTTTGCCCGAAAACGTATCTATCAGACAGGCAGTTACTTTCACATTTATAAATTGGTCTGGATTGAACTCCGAAGACAGGGTCAATGGGAAGGAAGTTCATCATTAGATACATCGAATTGCTACGATCTGAAGATGCGTAGTGACAGTGACTAATTGGCTTACGTTCTTACCTTCTTTGATATGTTGATTTCTTTCTGTTCCCTTTCCTTTGCTTGTAGGAGTTGTCGAGTACTCAAATGATATTAAATCGTAGCACCTACTTTGAATAAATAATACAAATGTAGGTACCTAATATTCATTTTTACACTAAGCATTGAATTTATTTTTGAACCAACGATAACTATGATCAATGTACATTTGATCAATGAGATACATTGTAAAGTCGAATTTACAATTCTATAATTCTATTTCCTACTAATATTTTAATGTTAAAGTGTGTGTGTGTGTGTGTGTTGATGTTTGGAAATTTGTTACTCAATCACGCAAAAACGGCTGAACGGATTGCAATGAAACTTGGAATATAGGTAGCTGGATACGGGGAATAACACATAGGCTACTTTTTATCCCGATATTCCCGCGGATGCGGGACTTACGCGGGTAAAACCGTGGGGCGCAGCTAGTATATACTAAAATGAGACTACTTTTTATCCCGATATTTCAGGAACGGGAACGGGACTTAGGTGGGTGAAACCGCGGGGCGCAGCTAGTATGAAAATAAAATTGTGTAGGAATAAGGAAAGTTATCTAATATTCCTATCTTATGATTTTAGAATACCTACCTATCACAAAGAAATCAATACAAGACCTATTTCGTTCTGTCCCCTAATAACATTATACCTACTTCAAATACATTTCAAGTAATGAAGCCAAATAAATTGAACAAATCATTATCCTTTATAAGCTTTTATCAAGCTTTTATCGAGAATTTGAGTCTATTGAATGATACTGTTCTATTATATACGAGTAGCTACTAACTGTGTCCCACTGGATCACTTGTATAACTACCGTAAAAATGGAGATAAACAGTAATCGTGGAGCGCCGTACATGCGCTTGCTTCTTCTTCTCCTCATATAGTGGTGTGGCTCATCTAGATTTTTAACTTGAAATAACAATTGCTAACGGAGATGGGACCAACTACCAACCTGCCTCTATATTATCTATCCAGTGAATGGCTGATACAAGTAGAAATTGACTGGCACTATGCAGTACATTGCTGCTCTGACGTAACGTGGTTATTACCGGTGATTACCTCAAAGCAGCAAGGTACTGCATAGTGCCTGCCATTTTCCACTGTGCCTGCTGAAGCACGGAAGAGTTTAAGAAAATATTTGTTTCGACATATATACATACATTATCAGTCATCCATACAAAGAATGACCGCACTAAGCGCGCGCTTTTATACACAAATATACAAATTCGAATAAAATAAAAAATTAAGTAAAGCTGGAAGCTCTACTTATTTTTTTATTAAGTAGAGCTTGTATACAATTTTTTTGTGACGTAACAGTGCGGAACCATTCGTGTGCGTGTCAGGCTCTCACTTATGCGATTTTTTGTTATTAGTAATCCTACGAATATTATAAATGTGAAGGTGTGTGTGTTTGGATGTTTAGATGTTTGTTACTGAATCACGCAAAAACTACTGAACCGATTGCGATGGAACTTGGAATATAAGAAGTTGGATACCGGAAATAACACATAGGCTACATTTTGTCCCGATATTTTCGCGGGAACGGGACTTACGCGGGTGAAACCGCGGGGCGCAGCTAGTATTTATAATATAGATAACTGTAGTCTCTTGCCTCATCATACCATTCTGTGTGTTCATACTCGATGTTCCAATAAAGTTTTGTCAGGGGATCTTTGCCGCACATAATAAAGTATTACAAAAGCCAAAGACCGTCATTGTTGCTCGGTACTTCAATCCCGGGAGCGATGCCTCATTTGTCCGGGCAAGTTCGCTTGAACGATAATTTGTTTGCAGCTGTTATTGAACCGAGTATTTTTAATTGTTTTTTTATTAGTACTACTCTATTAAATACCACAATTTGAGTGACTTTTTAAACTTACACGATTTCTGTTAATTATTATTAGAACATTGGGTCTAAACTGTGTTTGTAGATATTTATTTAATTTAAAATTTGAATTACTTTGATGACGAAGTAATTTTCGGGAAGACTGTTTTCGTTTTCCTTCGAGTTACAATGCCTTCAGTTTCACAAAAAATCATTAGGGTTGTTCCACACTGCACTCACGCACGACATCACACGATAAAATTTGGGTTTTAATAAGATGCCTAACAAATATTAATAACCGAATTTCACACAGATCAGAAATTTTAACCACTTTCCTGGTTAAAATTCTTGTGTTTCTTGATTTCTTGACCGCTTCACGTACAATTCGGTAGTAAAAATATCGTTTAATAGAAAGTACTTTTGGTGCATGCAACTCTATCCAGTGGTTTGGTCGCTCGGCTATCGCTGATTTTTCCACCTGACGATATTTTACCTTATTTATTTTATTTCTTATCGATTATGAATTGATTATGACTATTTGGAAACTAGCCAATGTCAAGTATTATAATTTTTGCAAGTTATTTGCTTCATAAGAACAGTCATGTTATCGTAGTTAAAAGTCAAGTCGAAGGAGTCACTGTAAATGGCGGCTAATGAGTGCTTTCATCGATAAAGCGCATCAGCAGTGAACAATTAATAATGAAGAAAAATAACTAATAGTTTTAATTATTAGCTCTCCTTATTCTCTGTCAAAATTTTTGGAGCGTTATTAAATGACGTCACGTGACCGTTAGCAGGATTTTGTGTATGTATACAAATACTAGTTTTTGTTGTAGTCAAAAACACCTCTTAGTTTTGTTTCTATAGGCATTTAAGCTTAGATAAATAATGTGTCCCGATAGCGAGACGTTTACGACGAAGCTTTACTGTAACAAGCTTTCAACCGATTTGGCATATCTATTAACATTCTTCATTCTTCTTCTTTTTGTATAGTGGTGTGGCTCACCTAATGTTAGAGTTTGAGATCGCTCTAAGGCCTCTTAGTTGACTTACGGCCGAATACAGAAACGCTACTCAACATTTAAGAACTACTTAAACAAAAAAGCAGCTCTCAAACTCCAAAATTGCCATACTAATTTTAAATTTAGAAACTGCTCAATAATTTAAGAACCTCTCAAATTTTGAATGACGTTTCAGTATTCGGCTGTTAGCGACACTAAAAGTTAAGTGCCTAATATAGCCACACTACAAACTTGTTGTTAATTTTCTGTGAATCACTTAAATTAAAGTGAATAAAAAAACAACAATAAGTAATGCTGGGTATGTTTATTGTAAAGTGAACCACCTGGGCCAGTCAATAAGCTGTAAAGCTTGACCGGTAGATGGCGCTGAAACCAAGTTTTAGTTTGTAAAACAATTCGGCAGGGAGAAATATGGACAGGAAATTGAACATGACACGTGTGGTGATTCCCTGGGTAGCTCAGTGGTTAGAGCAGCCGCCTGCTTAGCGAAAGGACTTAGATTCGAATTCTGTCATGGGGATTTTAGGAAATATATTTCCTTGCTAAAAATAGTTCTAAGTTTAAAATACCATGAGCAAAAAAAACAAAAAGAGGTTAATGAACTGTCTAATACAGAATTAATCACTTAAGCTGCAAATATCTCTTCACAAGAGATAGCGGCATCTATAGCCGTATACACAGATAAGGTTTGCTACATCCACGAAATCAATTTCTAATGAACTTCTGTAATCAAAATACAAAAAAAAGTAGAAAGAATTGTGTTAAAATTAGGCTCTAATTGACTGAGGTAAAAATTTTCAGCTTTCGGCGTTTAAACAAGAAACAAAAAAAAAGTTGATTTCTTATACTCAATTGTGATATATAATATTACTACTAGTAACACTGGAAAATCGAATAAAAGTAAATATTTAAAAAAAAAAAACTTCAACGCATTACAAGTCAACTTGCCTGAATCGACTTATTAGGCAAGTAAGAAAGTCAATTCAAACGCGGCACCAAGGGTACGAGATAAGGTTTTATGAGCTCACCACGTCGTTTCTGCGCTACAAACATCGAATGTTAGCTGCATAGGTTTGTACCGGGAACCAATTACAAAACATACCATTGTTTCTCTAGTACAACCGGTAATACGGGGATCAGATTGCATATTGGCGATTTTGCTTTGTTAATTTTTGTTGTATTTGTTTTAGTTTGTTTTCTGAGATATTCCACTTTTGAAAGCTTCTATGCAGTCTTAAAAAGTGTATGTAATCTACGTTAGAATTTCTAGAAAATAAAATAAGGTTTCTCTTCTGTTTTTGTGATGTTGGATTGAGATTAAATTCCATCATTAAGTTGCTTTTAATATTTGATCGGAAACATCTATAGGGATTGTAAATCTGATTATTAGCGTGGCGATACAGGTCGTGGCGGTGCATCGTCACGCTATATGAAAACACATCTGTCATTGTCAAATGTTTGACATCTGTCAGGCGTAAAGCAAAAAGGTAGGTGGTGTTATTATTGTTGGAAACATTTGACTTGTAATTTTTAACATCTATAGTGTGTACCCACTTCTGTAGATTTACTGTACGTTCTTCAGGCACTTCCCATTTCACTTAGTACTTAACCTTTCAATTTGAGAAGGTAAAGTAAGTTACGAGTGCGTATGTAATAAAATTGAATTAATTTACCGTTTTATTAGGTAGTAACGAGGTAGTAACTCTCTGCCAATACCATCAATGTAACACTTAAGGTTTTTAAAATAACCTCTTTGGAAAGGGGTAAAATATAAATTACTATTTAACCCTTGAAAATGTGTTTTACAAAAATTAAAAAACCTTATAAGTAGTCAGTTTCTTTGTAGGTACGACTTTTCTGCCAGCAAAAAAGGGCAATCAGACAGTTTCACGTGTTTAATAGGGTACTATTGAATTGTTTGAAATATTTTTTGCAATGCGTAAGGATGCAATAAACTGGTTTTTTTATTTTCACTACACCTGTTAACTTTCGCAAAACTAAATTTTCATTATGCCACCGAAATTAAATAATTTATTAAACGCGATTAAACTAGGATTCACGAAAACGAAGATTCAGCACCACGTTCCACTAACGCTTTGCAAACAAAAGCCCACAAATAGTCAATTTCTTCGTTCTGAACCAATAATTCTCAATATTTTCTTTGTTTTTTTCGTCTTGAACATATACCTAGCAATTATTGGTTCAGAACGAATATTAACTACCCGCTGATGCTCGGTCGGATCGGTCGGTCCGTTTCGTTATAGCAGTTCTTTCTACCAATCTGCAAAGTCTGACGCGACGCTAATAATGTTGTGTTCCATAGTTCAGGTGAACTCACCTATTACACACATAGATCACAGATCGCAGATTTTTAAGTTGTATTTGTTTTCTTTGTACATATTTGTATTGGGTGTGTGTAATAAAGAATTCATTCATTCATTCTGTTTTTCATTCATTCATCCTGTCATTGATTCATTCTGTAATTCATTCATTCATTCTGTCATTCATTCATTGATTCATTCTGTCTTTCATTCATTCATACAAACATTCATTCATTCATCACATATTTATTACTAAATTATCTAGGTTGATACGTTAGTAACAAATATGTGATCTGTGACCTAGGAGTACGAGTACGTGTGTACGTCTCAGTGTACGTGCCACTTTTATCAAGATTACAAAACTCCTTAGCTAAATCATATGGACTTACGAAAAACACCAAATAAATCAGTCTATTTTAATTTATAATTCCCAATACATAAAACGTCTGTATCAGAATCTTAGATCAAAAATGTAATCAAAAAACTTATACAATTATTTGAAAGTGACAGCTCTTTGTTTACTTTTTCCTTTGATAATTTACAGTTCTATGTTAACATTTTTATCTAGGAATAGCTTAGATACGCTTCTAAAGGGATACCCCTCTATGCAATGTTTACATTAAATAACCCACATATCCATAGCGTTGATTGCAAACATATCCGGTGAAACTAAATTCAACACATACCAGTGTATGTCGTGTCTATCCAGTGTTCACAACACATCTACAAATTACCCTGTTTCTGACATTCAGGTTGTCAAGTAATTCGCTTACCTATGCTTCGTGACTGCATACCGCAGAACAGGGGCTTTTGCCTTGAACAAACTTTTTAAAACTCTAAACAGATAACGATCAATGTTGTGTCTTATCAAAGGCTTTTCTCACTCAAGCATGTATCTAGTACTGGAGCGAAGGTCTATACTTACCCAAAAGTGGATAAATAAAATAAATATACAAATTCTGTGATCTCTAAAATGACAATGATGGGCTAGAATGAATTAATAAATAATTATCGAAAATAAAATAAAAAACGACAAGGAAACATAAAATAGGCAATAGGGATAGAACAAGAATCGTAATAGTTTTTATAACAGACGTTTTTTTATTACTAAAATAATGCGGGGAATAAGCCCCT
The DNA here is from genome assembly GCA_949358125.1 of Idaea dimidiata. NCBI lineage: Eukaryota > Metazoa > Arthropoda > Insecta > Lepidoptera > Geometridae > Idaea > Idaea dimidiata. Next base: position 7,787,714 of record OX442336.1, on the reverse strand, counting down.
AAGTGGATTAATTCAGAATACGAATTTACTGTTGCAAGTGCAATGTTAATTTAAAACAATTTGGCAAAAACAAAGGTTTTCTCTTTCTTTCACAACTGAAGGGGGATTAATGAAAAAAAAGAAGTTTTTCTAAATGTGAATAATAAGTTGGTCGTATATATTTTATTATTAAAGGTCTTAAATTGTTTTTCAAATTTTTTGACGATCTCTGTGGCGTGTCAGGCGATTGCCCGATTGCAATGCGGAAGGTTGCGCGTATGATTCCCACCGGGTGTGAAAAGCATATTTATGCTTAAATATAAATATTTGTATCTAGTGTGGGTCTTTCTATGTATCATATGTATTTGTATTTACAGAAAAAAGTATAATAATATGCTGTATATCCGTTGTCTTGTACCCGTAGTAGTTTGGGGCTAGATTCCGCAATTCCACCGTGACAGAATTCATCTGATGATGCGTTCTCTTTGTAAAATGTTTTTAATCCTACACCGTTCTCTTTGTTAAATGTCTTTTACCCTACTGCAGCCCCCTACCTGAGACCAACTTGAATTAGGAGCCACCGACAAGCAGCATATCCGCCTTCAGGTTTACTAGTCTCACCCAAAATCCCTTTGCCGCCTTTTGCGACACCTACAGAAAGATATGCCTTATTCTATGCCGAGGCTAAGCAGCTAAGGCCATACCTAGTAAATGTGAGTAGGTATTCTAATTAAACTCATTTTACGGTTTTAATCGGTTTGTTTTTATTACCAGCATTGTTGCAATGCCGATCCGACGTGAGTATTCCATTTGTAAATAGAAGGAGATGGTAATCTCTCTATCGTTCGGACGACCGGCTTAAATTAATCTGCGGCAGATTCGTAGTGTAAATACCAAAAGCAGAAAAAAAGCACGATCGCTAGTTACGATCTCGCTGTAAACTCACTCACTCACTGGGTATGACGTCACAGTACTGCGAACGTGTCACTTGAACACCAGTAATGGAATTCTCATGCTCGCTTCGCCTCGGTTTTGCGGTGCTAGTAATACATACTTTAAATTTGCACCGGTAACGCCCCGAGGCTTCCAACAAGAAACTTTTCACAAGTTTAAAAGGGTATCAAATGGGCCATATTTTCAACTTCGAACGTCTCCCATCTATAAATGAGACACGGCGGTGTCGTTTCTATATTAACTATATTTTAATAATTAATCAAAGTTTGAAGAGTTTAACGAACTGCTATAAATAATCAATTTACCATAATGACTAAGTAAAGACTTAATAAGTCAAGACCATATTTTCTCAAAACAACTTTATACCAAATTTTGTTACTATAAGTAGATAGTTACCTCTAATAAATCTAGTTTAGCTATTGTGTGACCTTTTCTTACTGTTAACAGTTAGGTATATTATTATATTAATTTAAAAGACATAAAATGCGCCAACTAACTCCAAAGAATCGTTTTGCAATTTTAATATTAAAAATCAGCGAGGAAAAATAACTAATTTTGAATATTAGCTCTCCATAACATTCTCTGTCAAAAATAAAAAATACAAGTTAAAAAATTACTTCGATACGTTAATCAGTTCGATTAATAGAAGTGAATGTGCGACTCGGGTGTGACGTCATCAAACAGTACTCGCTTAGTCCGCTCGCGCTGTCAGCACAGTGCGTTGTCGTCTTCGTTTTATTAGCGGAGCGTTGTTAATGACGTCACGTTACTGTTGGCGGGTCTCAATATTTTTCGTAACTTTCAATGCCTGTAAAATCAAAACAAATAGTTTTATTTGACTGCAACAAAACAAGCGTATTTGTATATACCTATTAACATTCTTCATTCTTTCTTTACAATACATAATCAAGCTCCAAGTTCGGACTAATTGCAATAAACGGTGTTATAAAAAACAACATTCGATCCGAATGGAATGTTCGCGGTTGATTGGATTTGTTTCGTTCTCCATTCAGTGGAGTTTCTGCGGATACTCGCTTTCAGGACACTGGTGTACCATACAAACATTTTACAATATGCACCACTTTATTATCTCCTTTCTACCTTTAGGTTTGCTTCTATTTTTCTTTGCTTAATAATTGTAAAAATGTAAGGTTTTTGTTTCGTTCTGTTTATTCAAAACTTTTCTGTTTCTGATCATTTTGTAGGGATTGGAATGTTTCCATACAAAAGTTTTGTAATAATATATTACATATTTAGTCCCATTTAAAACGTACCTTAACTGATGTGTACCTTATTGATGGCTGGAATATTAAAAGGGACGGGAATCAAACCCGCCACCTTCTGCATCGCGCAGCCGGGGGCCCACCTGACATGCAAATTCAGAGATCGTCAAGTTCTTTCCGTGGTAATTTTTAATGTTTTCAAAAATTATTGTTATTTATCGACCTGAAATAAATGTAAATTTGACATGCCAAGGTTATAATAATGTAATGACATGGTGAATACAGCACTTAAGGTATAATGTATTTTATTTAATTAACAATTAGCAGACCTTTGAATAGATACACAAGAATCCCTTAAATGAAAATTACCGTTCGTGTTCATCTGAACACCAGTGTCAGACCACAAAAATTCAATCTAAGCATTTCAATTAAATCATGAAAGGTTTCTGATGGAATGCCTCTCTCTTAGACAAAGGAGTTACAAAGCCAGTTCAGGTAATTAATCTTGGAAGAATTCTTTCAGTCGTGACGAGTCCGAGGAAAATAATAGCTATTTTTCTAACTAGCTCGAACCGAAGTTTGGAAATTAGGAAATATCTTTGTTTTGGCATTATCATGGGAATTCGGAGTTTAGCAATTAATTAACTCTACATTTTTGAATGTGTCTCATTTTTTTAAATATAATAAAACATAATACGAGGTAAGTCTAAACCAAAAGTTGAAAATAATGAAAGTTAAAATTAGGCACTTTTTTTCTTGGCTCACCTAATAGGGTTGCAGTTTTCAAGTCGCCCTAAAACCTCTAACTTGACCTAATTACTGCTTTTAGAGAAAACAACTTGTTCCCACCTGCCTAACGTGTTCCGTGAATTTTGAAAAAAAAAAAACTTACCAAAAACGTAAGTAAAAATTTATGGAGTGCAGACTAAGGGCGGCTTGCAAAAGGCCATTTAAACACTTTAAAATAATTTACCGAATCGAATCGAACATTGGACTCTCTTTCCTTCAAATTCAAAATATTTTTATTCTTTTAAATATTATTACATATTTTTAGAAACGTCAAGTAAACTATCATGTCTTCGGAACGCGACTTCCAATGAGAAGAAGACACAAGAAACTCATGGGGTTATCTTTTTGTTGCAATGATCATGTGATTCTATAGGTAGTGGAACTAAAGCAATATTTTACCATAAATTTTACCAACACAAAAACTTAGTAGTTAATTATGTCGGTATCGGTTATCGTATCGGTTAAAACAAATTGAAAAAGAGAAAATAAATAAAAAAAACGCAACCGCATCCACAAACACTCAACCCGCCCGTTTACCCGTGAAACCTTATAATTGGCTTTCCGTTTTTACACTGTTTTTCATGTTTTTGTTTTTCAGCTGTTAGGTTTCCAAATAAATAAATAAATAAATCATCAGCCTGTGGTAGTCCACTGCTTGACATAGGCCTCTCTAATTGCACGCCACCTAGATCTATTTTCGGCTTCTCGCATCCAGTTTGTGCTAGAGCTTAAATATGTTTAGCAATCGTTATGCAAGCCGGGTTAAACGATGTCGATATAAAAACGTTTCATCCTCATGAGTTCACAAAACACTTCATAAAATACGTGACTGAATCGATAAAGTCGTATTAGGTGAATCGAGTGCAGGCTTATGTCGGAGGTAGTGAAAAGTTTGGAGGCACTCGAGTTCCCCTGTGCAAATTTAAACGGACAGTTGGGATGCCCCGTGGCTGGGAGCAAGAGAATTCCATTTACCTGGACGAAACGGTTAGATCTTACCCGTTGTTCCTTTGTTTAAAGGTGGTATTAGGAATTTTGGAATGTTTAGCCCTTGCAATGCAATTCACACGACTCTTTCTTTATTATATTTTACTAGCTGCGCCAGACGGTTTACACGTGTTAGTTCCGATTTCATGCTGAATATTGGAATAATCAGTTCAATTCGTGTTATTTCAGAACTCTAGCTATGTATCTATTTTCCAAGTTACATCGTAATCGTTTCAGCAGTAAATAAGAGATAGAATAATAAACAAATTCAGATACTTTTCTACTCGAACAAAGGACCTATTAAATCTCTGGCATAGTCAACGTCCGCCATCTTGTTTTTTTTTAATTTGTTGTCGCACGATGAAACCTTTAAATTTTGATAGAAGAGACCTAAATAAACAGAAAACATTCTATCACATGATGTCCTAAAGTGACTCATTTTGGAGACATGGGCCTATAAAGTTTTAAAAGGAAACTATTTGAAAGTTCTATAAAACGTCATGTCGTAGTCGAATTCGTTTCCTAATCGAAAGAAGACGTCAAACCCAACAATCTTTGCCTTCGAACTATGCCTCTAAACCGTCACGGAAAAAGTTGGGACAGGGGATGGCTCAGTTGATAAAGTAGGTTTTACGGACTGATTTTCATTTCCTTACGGCTCAATATAGAAACGCTACCTAAAATTTGAGTTGTAGTTAAAAAATTAAGCGGCTTTCAGACTAAAACTTCCCATACTAATTTTAAATTCAGAATTTGTTTTTGCTACTCCATCATTTAAATATCCCTCATATTTTAAGTGATGTTTCTGTTTGGCTGTAAATCGATTATTATTTGCTTAAAATTACAAGGAACAGATTTCCAACGATACGCACCCACGTGATTGATAAACATCTTGAGAATAAATTCTTCCCTGTCCCAGTGAAGAAAGTTTCATGTGTCTATTAAAAGTAACAAGTTTGCGAAAACATTCTCAGAAGATTATAAAAGTCTTTATTCGAAGGAAAGTGCAAGCGATAACGTAATGGAAAATCTCTGAGGGGACGTTATTTCTCATCTTGTGTGTTTGTTTTGCTCTATAGACCGTAGCCTGGCTTTTTAGGATGAAATGAGGTGGATGGCAAATACGTTCCAATTGTTTGCTTACAATTTATTGTTCTACTGTTTGTTGTTGGTTGATAGCTAATCTGTAATCGATATACGAACCTTTTGTAGGTAAGTGGTTTTTGCTACATCTTATGGTTATTTTACTAGAGTTTTGATATCTTAGTTTTTATAGATTTATTAAAGACTAACTGCGCTCCGCGGTTTTACCTGCCTAAGTCCCGTTCCTATATTCCTACCTATATTCTAATTTTCATTGCAGTCGGTTCCGTAGTTTTTGCGTGAACAAAGTCACATACTTACATACAAATTTTTGAATTTGTATTATAAGTAAGAGTAAAGATGCGTCACATACTTTTTATAGTGATAATTAAATTTAGAACGTAGATTGCAGTGGAATCTAATGATTGCATTTATTGAATGTAATTATAACCAGCAGTATTACTATAGAGTTTTTTTGCAAATTGGCTTTAAGGGCGGATTCGACCAAACTTTAATTCGTTTTTACATTTTTACCTCCTGCCTGCTTTCTTTCCTCGCAGTTTGCACGCCACAGCGCCGCCGCTCCCGCGAGTTTGTCGCTGGCCTATAAAGTATAGACTTCACTGCCTCGTGCCTTTACTTTACCGCTTTAGAGCAATAAAAAGGTATTTCTCATTATTTATTTTACCAACCGAATCGCGTAAAATGTTAACCCTGTACCAGTCGAGTCCATTAACCTGGTGACACTATTGTTGAGCACTCTTGACACCTTAAAATCCCAAAATAGCTGATGGTACTGCGAAGTTATAAAAAGAAATACGACATTTCTCGTCTGTTTATTACCGTACATTAGTTATACAGCTTCCGTAGTGTCATCTTGGCATGAAATGGGAACTAATGAGATTTTGATGTTTTTTTGACTGTACTTTTATTTTGTAAGGCAACATGAAGACGTTAGTGAAGTGTTCACTATGTGTTGTAGTGTAGTGCGAACTTTAACGTTTTATTATTTGAACGTCTTTACTTTCCGCGGCAATGTTTCGTGCCATATACTTCTAAAAATGATTTTGTTTCCTGAAAGAAAGACGTTGTACGATTTTAATTGCTTGTTTTTATTATCAGCATTATTGCTGTTTGTTGTAATGCTGATTCGATATTTTGGAGCCGAAATAAGGAAAATAGAGTCTGTAAAAGGCTCCGAATAGAATTTAGAAAGAAACTAAATTGTGTTCCTATTTAAAACATTCGTAAAACAACGTACAATAACAAGATGTGATCTATACTTACGTTATAAACCTCAAATGCCCTAAAGTTCCCGTAACGTTCGAGTTAATATTTTTCTTTTGATAAATATCTATACAGGATTGTAAAAGTTCCCCATTTTTGGAATACCATAACAGTTTGAAGCAGGCTAGTTTTGAAAAGGCACGGCGCACTAAAGAAAATACTTAGTCCAAAACTTCAATATTTTTCTGAAGTACAAAAAAACAGAGCAGTTTAGTCCTATGACTAAACTGCTCTGTTTTTTTGTTATGACCACTGTTTGTAATGATGTTGTGGTCAAAGATGAAGCTTTATCTAGCAGATAAAGCCGATCTGTAAAAGCCTAAAAGCACATACATGGAAATGTAATAATTTTTAAATTGACAATCCAGTTGTTACTAAGCAAGTAGATATCCTATCCTACTTAATATAATAAGCTGAAAGTATGTGAGTATGTGGGTTTCTTATTCAATCACGTAAAAACCGCTGAACCGATTACCATGAAACTCAGTATGTAGATATCTGGAGACCTGGAATAACACAAATGCTACTTTTTATCCCGATATTCCCTCGGGATCGGGACTTACGCGGGAAACCGTGGGGCGCAGCTAATTCGTAAACAATTACGAATTCAAATACAATTTCACAATTTATATTCTCTAGACTTGTTTTATACTTACGGTTTTGTTTTACGTAGATACACTCACTGAACATTATCCCGGGTGCAGGTTATAGACTTATAAATTATTTAGAGGTTATATTGAAATTAAAAAAAAAAGATTTTTGTAAGTATATAATATGAATGAAGTAATTCTCAAATGTATTGTTAGTGATGTATATGATTTTAAAACTTACATGGCCGTTTTAACTACAAGAACAGGCCAGTTTAAATTATTGGCGAAATATCGAGCTCCATTTAAAACAAATTTAAACATAGTAAGTACCCCGTTATTTAAATTAGTATTCTGGGAAGATCCAAGATATGCTGAAGAAGATCCGAGAAGTACTACTGGCTTGCCGTCGTAAGGGCTAACATGCGTGCAATCATAGTCACACTACAAGGGATGCTGAAGATAGTGCGAAGTGGAGACGTAAGAGCAGAAAAATGGACTCTAGACTCCCAAGAAGGATGCTATCGGGGAAATTGTTGTGAATCGTGTATTTTTTTTTCTTTTCTTTCTTACGATTTATTTTAACCAATAGACAGAATTACTTACTATCGAACTTTTTGTGTTGGTAAAATATTTGTCAAGTTCCACTATTGCACTAAATTTGCGACGATGTGAATCACATGATTATTGCAACAAAAAAATAACCCTATGAGTTTCTTGTGTACTCTTCTCACTGGAGGTCGCGTTCCGAAGACCCAATAGTTTAGTTGACGTTTCTAAAAATTGTGTAATAAGATTTTTAAAAATATTTTGAATTTGAATTTGCTCGGATGATGATGAACGAAGTAATATCGGGGTTTGACAGGTGGCTTACCAGCAAGGTCGCTCGAAAAGTCGCTATAGGCAGACAAGTCCGTCAACCACAAAATGGCGAATACATTTTGGTAAAAAAAGATCGTGAGCGAAAACTAGCGCTTAGATAGGCTCGTAATTAGTAAGTTATAATTATTAGAATGATATTAATCAAATCCTAAACAACTAGGAGGGAAGCAAGACAAAAATATAAGTTTTCAGTCACTATCCGCGTGTCACTTAAAATCTAATTTAAAAAGAGGTATATGGTCACATTTCAGTTGGAATTTTACTACATCACTCCAGACGCACAAGCTGATTCTATCCGTAGTCTGTTTTGCTCTATGGTTATAAAAACTTTCTAACCCTTAGCAGTAAAAATTACAACCCCATTGTTTCACTCGCATAATCATAAGTAACGATCCGATCAGGAATATTGGGACAATTTTCATCTATTTTTAGATGATTTATACAACTTCTACACTACTTATCTCGCTGTAGGCTTGCCCAGCACCTATAAGTACCTCCTCCCAGACTAGTCAGCCATTCCCAGAGGAAAGAACTTGTCAATACATCTGAAGCTAACTAAGCCGTGGGTAACCTCACGATGTTTTCCTTCACCGTAAGAATGATGTTATTAGCACACATAACTTTCTTCGCAAGGAAAAAGAAATTGGTGCGCGATCAGCCGCGCTTCGTAACCACGACCTTCAGAATCAAAGTCGGGGTATATCTACCAATAGACCAACACCGCTCATCTAAATACTTATAATAAAGGAAGAAAGGTCTGTGCTTAGAAGTTAATTTAAAAAAAAATGGTCTGGGGGACTTAGGATAAGTAGTAGAACAAAATTATATAATTTATAAAATCCATGTCTGTCTGTCTGTTTCTCTGTCTGTTCCTTATACAATTAAAAACTACTAATCCGATTGAAATTTGGTTTTCAATATTGGATAGTTCTATTTTCGAGAAAGGTGGTGGTATACTTTTCATCGAAATCCAATTAGAAGAACCCGAGTACTGAACGAAAAAGTGCAACCGCTCGAGAACCGCTCGGCCGCCCGAGCCCGTGACAACTGACAATGCGTTTTCACTTCCGTGGGTGAAACCGCAGGGCGCAGCTAGTATCGGAATAAAGTAGTCTATAACAGGTACGTATCCATCCAGATCCCCAGATATCTGCATTGGTATGCAGATATTTATATTAGTAGGATTTCAATATTGGCACTTCTACACTTTCTAAACACGTCGAAAGCAGACGGTACTCTGTAGACGAAGAAACAATATTGCGCTTGTTTACCGACCGCGAGTTTATATGTGATCTGCCCCTGTTTGTTAACACAATACTTCTGCATTCAATAGGCAGCGAAACGTCCTCGTTGAGGGAAACTCATCGATTCTCTGACAGGAAGTTTGAGAACCATTTGCATTTATAGAGTGTATCGAACATTTGATATTTTAATTTACAAGGGTGCGTATACCAATGTGTGCGGAAGGCGTAGAGGACGAACAATTCGCATTGCGTTTTCGATCCAATAAATTAAAACTAAAGCTTAGTTGGTTTGTTTATCGCAAGTTTTATTGTAATTTCATAGAATAATGAGAGTGGCAAATTGCGCCTAAGCATACCCGTAAACATGTTTTTAAAGTCGTTGGGCATTTGAAAAGTGTTATACATAACGTCAAATTTACAGAAACTAGTGGCATGCAATTTATAGTAATTTTCACAAAACAAAAAACTATTTATCTATTTGATAAAATTTCTTCCAAAAACTGCTGCAAGACTGCCTTTGTGAAATTTACTCTGTAATGCATTTCACTAGTTTCTTAATGCAAATTAAGCTTTAATAAAAGCAACGCAATAGAAACCGAAAAATGTGTGTAATTAAAAACATTTTCTCACATATTATTAAATAAAAAAGATTTCCCTTAGCACCTGAAAGAAATGTCACAAAAAAAAGAATGCTACCCTAACTTTGTTCATTTTATAATTATTATTTACCCAGATACCTTAGTATGCACAGCGTAATAAAGTAAATTTGGATATTCTTGATACTTTAGTATTTATTTATTAAAAAGGATTTCTGAAAAATACCGCCTTGAAACGTAAATTCAATGCTTACGAAAAATAAATAGGTATATTTAATGTTTAATGGAGTTACGAGACCGCAAATAAGATAATTATTTTTATAACAGCCTGAAATGAAGGGAGAAAAATAAAACTTTTGGTTAGGAACATAATCTGGGAGTCTCTTGGTAATATATGAAATAAAATATCAGATTTACGATAATTAGAAATGCACAATGCTAATTTCTTTAAAAAAAAAGTAAAGAAGATTTTTTAAATATTTTGGTCTACATTTTAAACAAGTTTTTCTGGATTCGCCAAGTCTTATTGAACACATATCTTTAGGGATAAGTAATGTTTATTTTCAAATTATAATTTAATACTCTTACATCTAACATCGTATTTTGACGTTTGATATTTGCTGGTAAAGTACCCCCTATCTAAAACCCAAGATAAGATTAATGTACTTCAAATCGAAGAGATAACAATAACTTAACGTTGGTAATGAAAATATAAAAATACATACAGTCGATTTTCAACTTTTTTTTTAAATAATTCATAAAGAACACATTATGGGGTTATTCATAAAGCTGCCTTAAAAACAAAATAGACGAATATTATCGAATAATTACAATGTCGTGCAATATTTATTTATTTATTTAAGTACAGACGGCTTCTAATTGGTCAATATACAACCATACCTAATAGAAGAAAATCTTCTAATTAGGTACCATTTCTAATGGGGGCCTTACTCCCAGCTCGTGCAGTTCTAAGGTTTGTATTTTTTTTCATTTTTTTTAAACTATCTATAACCAAATAAATTACATTCTAAACATCAAACACCACTTAGAATTTAGGTGTATTTAGTAACATAATTTTCTATTTAAACGATGAACAATTTTAATAAGCCAATCAATTCAAATGCAAGCCTAAACAATTTTGCTTATGAAACCTGCTCATTTATTTATTTACTAGCTGCGCCCTGCGGTTTCACACGCGCAAGTCGCGATCCTTCGTTGTTTTTACACCTACCTACCGCAATGCAAAAACAGACGACCAGGGAAGTACTGATGATGCCAGGCGCTAAGTTACGATTTTATTATAAGTATTGATAAACGTACAATATTAACAAAGGTGTACACTGTTATAAATCTAAATAAAATAATTAAAATAAAATGCAAAACGTACCCAAAGGCTGGCTGCATTGCCTCTTTACAAAACTGCAGTAGTTATTTAAAACTGAGAGTAAGACTCCAGGAAGTTAAAATTTGAGCAAAGATAATCTGTCCCTGTATCTACAACATTGCGTATTCGTATCTGACCGTCTGGTCGGGACGCGACGAGACTGCGTGGAAACGAACGCTCTGCTATTGCATAAAACATGAGCTTTTTGGGAGCGATCGTCCACAGTTGAGTACACGGTCTTAAGTGCCGCTTTATGGATAAGTCATTTGGTAATTTTACATTAAGAGGTCGTCGGCTTTTACGTTTTGTTAGTAGCTTTTTATAATGTTATTGAGTACTTAAGAGTATTTTCACGGCGCTGGATAATAACCGCTAATTTGTCGCACAGTAGGTCAAGGGAGCTTATAAGAAGAGTTAGGGAGAAGTGTTAAACTGTAACTAAACAATGTGTAAGAAAGGAATGTTTACTGTATTTCAATTTGTTAAAATTATTGGGGAAATCAGTTTGAGCTCCGTGTAAAAACAAATTAAAACTTGGTAAAAACTCTTTTTTTTTAATAATATTTGAAGTGTAAACAACCCTGTGAGTTTAAAATCATATATATTGATGGATTTATCATATACATATAGATATATCATCTTATCTCACTTCTTACTAATATTATAAATCCGAAAGTCTGTTTGTTTGTTTCTTTGTTCCCTCTTCACGGTCAAACGGCTCGACCGATTTGGATGAAAACTATGAGCGATATGAGGGTGCAATACAACAATGCGTGGCGCGCCATGTTTAGGCTGCCGTGGTGCTGCAGCGCGAGCGGGATGTTCGCGGAGGGCCGCGCGCCCGGCTGGCAGGCATTGCTGCGCAGCCGCTCGGCCGTGACGCGCACTACCTTACATCGCTCCGACAACGGTCTAGTTCAAGCGGTAAGGGAATGGATTAGTCCCCTACATAGGACCTGGCAGACTTACCAAACTCCCATCACCTAGGAAATATGCCTACCTACCTAATTAATTATAAATTCAAATTGTACTCTGTGTTTGTTTGTTAATTGTGTATTTTTGTTATTGTGTGTTTGTGTGGACTTATGATCTGGAAAATAAATTATTTTATTTCATTTCATTTTTCATTTCATTGAAAATCAAAACTTCCAAAATTATTTAATACGGTATAAGTGCAGCTTCTGACTATTATGTTACTAGGTTACTAACGACGATGATGGTAAGCAAGCTTACCTGAAAGACATATATTCTTAATATATTCTAGCTGCGGCCCGCGCGTTTACCCGCGTAAGTCCCGATCCCGCGAGAATATCGGAATAAAATTAACCTATGAGTTATTCCAGATCTCCACCTATGTATACTATACACCGACTTTCATGATAATCGGTTCAGCGGATTTTACGTGATTGAATAACAAACATACTTACATACTTACTATAATATAAAAGTTGAAAGTTTGTACTCAATAACTTTCAGCTTTATAATATTAGTAGGATTTCGCTTTATTTCACAGGCGATAACTTTGTTTTTACTCGTGGTTTCATGAGTAATATTGAGTAAATATAAAGACGTTGCCTGCACTGGCCGACGTATCGGACGGAACCCAGACGAACTCGTTTAGCGATACGACTTAGGCCGAAAAAATTAACTTAATTATTTTATAGAAAGCCATTTTATGAAATAAAATTCTTAAGTTTTTCTTAAAATATTATTATTTTCATTTAGTCTTAACATCTTTCTTTTAAATGATAACGCTTAATGACTAAACTTACTAATTGACTTTGGCTTTTAACACAGCTATAAAAACGTCTAGAATTTCCTAAGATAAATCTAATAACTACATTTTTTTTAATTAGTCTCGTCTTTGTAATAATCTCACAGCCACTTATCTACTTCATTATATGCTTGTTTAAAATTAAATTCACTAGGTACATTATTTTGCTCTAAGTATAGAGAATTCAGAGTATTGATAAATGTAGCTCACAAAAATTACTTTGTAACTATTGTCAATTTTGCAGTCCATTTTCACAGATTATCATCATCTGTGAGCAAGCTCCCTTAATTGCAACGCAAACAGAAAACGGGGCGCGTATGCGGCGCATATACTAAACATTATAAAGATTTGAATTAAACCTTAGGGGTTACGACATTCGGTTGAAAATAGCGTGCTTAGGTGAGGGGCGCGCCGCGACAAGCTGTCATGAGCGAGTGTACACTATTTTCAACCGTACGTCATAGACCTTAAGTTTGTTTTAAAATGTCTTATTTTCAGTATGTACGCTGCGCCTTACACTTTGACTGACAGTAGCTTGTACCTACAGATGTTTTATCACACAATAGCCTCTCGGTCTTCGTTGTGTGAGTAGGTTCATAATTATATTCACTTCCACGTTTTTCTTTAAGCGTGAGATCGGATTGGACGTTCGAGTTCACGCATACAGAGACAATATCTAAGTAAATGTACTCGTACAACTTATACCGAGCGGCCATCGTGAGATAAAATATCTGTACTGCTACACCATAATGACTAAGTATTACACTATATTCAACTCCGTAAATATTTATACATCAAACCATTTAGGTAAAACTAAATGCTTTGATGTATGTATGACTTTGACCGTCAGTAAGTAATAATTATAGGGCTAACTTACTTCCGGTCAATGTTTAAGGCCCTTTAGCGCCAGCCGGAGTTAACTTTTAACCATAGATTAAGGCACAATTTTGACACAATAGAGTTTTATTGTAATGAAATATAACACTAGAAATAGTTAATCGAGTATTTCTAGCGTAGCGTAATTTATTCAAAATTATAAAGGTACTGGCTGTTCTGCAGGCGTCGTCTTTTTCCTACTTCTCATCCATAAGAACAACATATCCGGTACCCACATAACTAAAAGTATAACTAGAAGAGCATTTTGCGCTGTTATGCAAACTATATAGCTTCCTGTGAAGTCCCTTATCCAACCTAGAATGTATCCAACTGGTGGTACAATTATACCCATTGTGAGCATTCCTAAACCGACCGCAGCTGGGACTTGATCCAGTCGGCAGTTTTCGGAAATAGCAATGTTTCGTGCGACAATGATCATGCTTCTTCCGCTTCCGTATAGGCAGGACATTACGATCAACGTGATGTATTCCGTTTGATATGCTAGAACTGAAATTGAAAGACAGTGTTAAATGTTAATGTAATAAACTAAATTCAATCAAGAATATTTTTGCTAAAAACCTGCGAAAATTGCAATCAAATGAATTAGGTAAAAAAAGTATATTAAAATTTCTGTGTTTTATAAAACGAATATTTTTGCTAAAAACCTGCGAAAATTGCAATCAAATGAATTAGATAATAAAAGTTTGTTAAAATTTCTGTGTTTTATAAAACAATTAGATTGAATTATTATCTTAATATAAAATGCAAGTAAGTTAACTAACAGTTAATGCGGCAAACTCCTAATGATTTCGCCTGTAAGTTTTAAACGAATTTATTACTCTGTATCTTTAATATACCAATTAGATTGTAGATTTGAATATATGTACCAATAAAACTGACTTAAAATAAATCTTAGATACAAAATACATTTGATTTTGTTGTTGACCTGTTTCTTCATTTTTTTTATCACGATAAGATCGGATTTGGATTATGTTAAGGGATTGTACCGAACAGTTGTCGTACTTTGGACCAACGGTTGTAAACAAAGATGTGCTTAAAAAATTGATATCTCTAAGTCACTTGAGCCACGACCTTGTTTCTATCAGTTAGAGAACAAAGTACAAATTATACAATGCGCGCCCAAGTTGATTCGAAAAAATCTGTATAATATCATTAGGACAACGTTCAATTACCTACATTTATTCAGAAACATTTTCATACATACTTATAGATAGGTACTTTATACTTAGGTAAAAATATTTTCTCGACTTTTGGAAAAAACAGCAAATTACAGCAAAAAACTTGGTCCTAGTGTTTAATTAAATAAGAGAGTACCTACTACGTACAAGATATCAAACTTATTTGTTCTTTCGCATCCAATCGGGGCGAGTAATTAAGGTAACTTAGTGATTGATTATTTAGATAATGGATGGTTACAATCTTTATTTAATGAAAATATTATTTTTGTTTCCGCTTACGATAAAAGTAAGTATCTACTTAATTTGGCGCCTTTGCCTTGACAATCTTTTACTATCATTTATCCGTAGTTAAATAAAATAATAGACAATTTTGTTACAAAAAGTAAATAACCATGTTTTTCTGCAGAGGTTATGAAGATCTCATAAACTCTGGAAATCTGATTCTCGTATGGTCCAGTGGATAGCACACTCGCCTGGATAGCGAAAGGCACAGATTTGAATCCTGTCATGGGAAATTTTTGATAATGTATCTCCTTGAAAAAATGTTTCTAAGTTTAAGAGAAGCTTATTAAAAAATATTTCTAAGATCGTGGAACTTTAATGCTTCCTGGTGATAAAATGTGTATTTTATCAATATTATCACCATTTTGTTGAATTTCATACCCAGTTTCTAACGTATTAGTATCCTTAGGATGCTATTTGAAAGCCTCCAATACATGAGTCTCTCATCAAAATCGATAGAATCTTAGAGTTTTTGTAATTATTGAATCTGGGATGAATTATGGGTAAATGCAGTAGATATTCAAACTTACTCTGTCTAATAACGATGAGCCACATGCATGTCATAATGAGCATCCATCGCGCCTTTATTCTATATTTGTCTTGGAATATCGGCAATATAAGACGACCGCCAATATCTGCCATTGCTACGGCTGACATGCATATAGCCGTCTGACTCTTGTCTAGGTCAGCTACTTTCTGAAATTTAAAGAAAAAAGGGTCGTAAAATATAAACAAATTGATGAAAAGGGTCATTTATAAATAAATAAGTACCTAATGATAAAACTGTCTCTTGCTAAAGATATTTATTAATAATGTTTTAATATATTCAATATATTTAACTTCATATTTTTAAAATGATCTCGTAATACAATGAACGTCAACGTAGGTTACAGTAGAAAAGTCAATGAAGAAATGTAAAAAGATATTTGTTAAGGCCTACACTTTGCCTATATACTTCCTGTCAGAATATTTTCCATTGTTTATATTTATTTAAATAAAAATTTTAAACTACTACTACATTTTTGTATTTCACAAAATCATAAGAATTCTGGATAGCAATATTTTTCCACTAAGATTTATATTAGTCAAAAAGGCTTTCTCCACCTTTTTAGAAAATTTATTATCCATTACTAAACTATTTAGAAGCTATCTAGGACAAACAAATCAATGGATCAGAAAATGTAATACCTGTAAGAAGAATGGGTACAGCATACTGAAGTTCTGAATCGAAGTCACAGCCAAAGCCGTTCCAATGATGATGTTCAAAAATCGGAAACTTGACAACAATTGAATGTCGAACAAATCATACAGTTTCTGGAGCATTGTCTTCTCTTTTGGCGCTTCAGGTCCTAGAAAAGCGTTTTATTTATAAGTTTTACCTTTTACTAATTAATGATTTTAACTTAATAATTTTGATAATTAGGAGTAGGTAAGTATAAAATAAGATAACAACAGATTATAATTCACTGTCTACGCCTCGCGGTTTTAACCGCGTAAGTTCAATTCCCGCGAGAATATCTGTATAGAAAGTCACTGTCACAGTCATGTGTTATTACAACTACTTTTATTCCAAGTTTCATCGCAATCGGTTCAGTAGTTTTTGCGTGAAAGAACAACAAAGTCACCTACTTACATGCTTGTAAACTTTCACGTTTAAATTATTTGTAAAGTAACATTTAAAAACAAAAGCGGTATTCTTAACTTAGTTGTAAAAATGCATTAGCACTTATTTAACATCAAAACAAGTTTAGTTACATTTAACATTGAGATTATTAAAACACAATGTTTACAATAAAACACAATATTTTTCAAGGTTGAAAAACCTAACTGTAATGTTAGCGAAAGCTCGGTACTGTAATAATGTCGTTATTAAATAAAACGCAAGAAGAAGCCGCTTAATATTATATTTTATTATGCGAAAACCTTAGACAAAATTATAGAGATAATTTCTTTATTGTCACGGTCAACAACAACATTTCATATTTTTCTACAATACAAACTTTCATAAAGACAAGTGTAAAACATAATAAAATGAACGATGAATAAACAAGTAAAGTTCGCATTATTAATTTGTTGAACAATGTTTCTCGACGATTGAAGAGCCTCGTGGAATAAACTAACGCATATTTGTGATCATCTCTAGTATTTCGTTTATCAATAAACAAACTTATCTTGTTTACTAACGCGATGGTCCAAAGGTAAAATATTATTAGAGATTATTTATTGTTTTCACGTGCTTGTAAGTGGTACTGTAAATATTGCTCGATCGATCGATTTAAACGTCACTTTCTGCTCATTCAACAGGTAAAATTGTAGAAAATTCTACAACATTTTTATTCTTATTGTGCTTACTGTCGGAAATGGTATGGCATAGGTGATACAAAATCTTTTCAACTTCAACATTTATTTGGCGTTATATTTTGACAAATACCTTTTCTTTTAGTTATCGTAGGTGTTCAACAGTACCTACCTAGATGGATAAAGACTGAGATGGATGACTTTTCTCAAAAAAATCAGCACGTCGGTCACTTGTATGTCTTTTGTAATCACTATTGCCAAGAAAACATCGTTTTTCTTACCATTTGTAGCTTCATTTGGAACTGTAGCGCTCAATTCGTTTTGACTTTTAGAAACTTGATTTAATTCAATAGCCTTTTTCCCATTAAGTTCTGGTTCCGTTGCTCTTCTATGTTTGTTCAATTCGCCGATTTTAATTGAATCTTTTCTAATAACTATGTCTTTGTGGTTGTCGAGTAGTTTGAGATTTTCATCGATCGGTACCTCTTTTTCTACTTTCTTCATGTGCCATTCAACTGGTTGAATCAGCAACGTTCCTGCTATCTACAATTAAAAAAATGGTTACAATTATCTGCATTTTTAATCCTACTAATATTATTTAAGTGTTTTTTTTTAATGCAAATGTGAAATATTTTACTATCAAAATCTTGTTATTACATTCTTGTACAAGAAATATTAAAACTGATAAATAATATTTTTCGTACTCAGACTCATAAAAAATATCAACATTCCAACTAATACTTATTATAAACACAAAAGTTTGTATGTGACTTTTCACCCAAGAACTACAGAACTGACTGCGATGAAACTTGGAATATGTAGCTGGAGACCTGGAATAACACATAGGCTATTTTAATGTATTTATGTATTTTCACATATCTATATTTATTTACATACGTATTAAGCCCAGGGGCAATGCAGCCAGCATTCTGGCCACTTTTCCCTCCACCAAGAGTTTAGCTGATTTAGAAGTAAGTACCTAGTTTAATTTTTAATTAGTATATATTTGATTTAAGTTTTATCTCGGTGTAACATTATTTTCAAAATATCTTCAAAGTTTGTTTGTGTTCAAATAAAGTTTTTTGATTTGATAGTCTAATTTTTATTCAGATATTCCTGCGGGAAAAGGACTTACGCGGGTGAAACGACTGGGCGCTGGCAGTAGTTTATAAATCCTTCATTTCGGAAACAATATGTTGAAATTCGTTTTCTGTTACAATACCAAAAATTACGCTATAAATAATATTACGATAGTTACCCCGTGTAAGCTGAGACCCGACAGTAGAACACACGCGCCACGGAAACCGTAATTTTCCAGGAGATATCTCACTAAGTGAGGCATTAAGGTCTGCCCCACACCTGTGCCCACGTTCGCAAGACCGACCGCTCGCGACTTCCGCAGAGTAAAATAGCTATTTATGGCTACGAATGACGAATTCTGAATGAAACCTAAACCCAGACCTGAAAGTTTTAATGGATGTTAGAAAATACGTACAATCAAGTGAATAGGTAGGTTAGGTAAACGTTTTTAAGTAGGTATGCCGAGTTTTTTTATGGTGCTAAATCAAAGACTAATTGGCAAAAAAATTATATTTGTGACAGTCTCAGCAAAAAACTTTCATGCTGAAACTAGATGTGTCCCACGGTTTAAGTCGCGTAAATTTAATCCCGTGGGAAATTTGAAGAACTCTTCCTTATCGGATATTCCCTGCTGAAGAACACTGCTAGCCAAATTTTCAGTTCTCTATAATCAGTAGTTTCCGTCGTACGTCAGTCAGGACAAAGCATTTTATAGATAGGTTAGATAAAATTTGAGATAAAAAAAGTTAGATAAAAGATTGATTATGCGATTTCAGTATTAATGGGCCGTACCATGATCGTTTCTCGTACTTGTCTCGTTGTTTTGTCGCTCAACAAATTAAAACAAATCTATATATATATAAAAGAAAGTCGTGTTAGTTACACCATTTATAACTCAAGAACGGCTAAATAGATTTGTCTGAAAATTGGTGGGGAGGTAGCTTAGAACCAGGAGAAGGACATAGAATACTTTTAATCCCGCGGGAACTGAAACGGAAACGGGACTTACGCGGTATATATAAGAAGATGCAAATGCAAGAATGGACAATTATTAATATTTAAGTTTTTTTTTTCACTATACAGCTTTCTATGTGCAAGCCAGTTCGAAATTTAAATTAAACCTTTGTTAAGTTAACTCTTTGGTCGCTATTTTGTGGAGTAGATGATCGTTCCATTTTTAAATTACTCGAAGAAGGTCAAAATAATGCTCAAAATTTCAAGCATGTTTAAGAAAAAAGTATTTACGAGTTGAAACTAATAAAATGAGAAAATTATCACTAATGAATTTCTGAAAATTCAGTAGAGAGCAACTGAAATCAAAGAAATCAGTTCTGGGACTCTTCAGCATTTGAAAGGTTCGTAGAATCTGCTTTTGTCTCTGTACTTAATTTATTATGAAGTAGTTGTAAAGTCAAGTGGGGTAAGTAAATCTCTGAATTTTACTTCTTACCAATATCATAAACGCGAAAGTTTGTATGCATGTAAGTATGTATGTATGTGAGTTTGTTACTCTTTCACGCAAAAACTACTAAACCGATTGCGACGAAAATTGGAATATAGGTAGCTGGATACCAGAAATAACACATAGGCTACTTTTATCCCGATAATCCCGCGGGAAAGGGACTCACGCGGGTGAAACCGCGGGGCGCAGCTAGTTTTAAATAAAAAATACCCCGACTACTTTAAAAACCACTGATAATAAAACATTAAAAAAACAAGTCTTTTTTTAGCTGAAAGATTTAGGTCCGATTTAGGCCCTGCTATAAGGAGATCATGGTAAAGGCTATTATTTAGAGGTACTAAATTACTATTTCAAATTGAAGTAGGTACCTAAAAGCAATCCATAACTGAGCGTCAAATGTATGATATTCGTTGAGAATCCGCTCAGTAATATCCCAGCAGTACAAGAACACGCTCCAACCACTGCTACGAACCTCGTCGATGTTAATTTCACTACAACACCAGCTATAGGACCACCGAAATTAGTCACAAATAACATCGTACTTAATACTATGGCAGCGCCTTTAGTTTTGTGACCCATTGCTTCGAGCGCGTCGCCGTATAGTAAACTGAATAAAGATAGCATGGACTGGTTGAAAATCTGAAACAGACAATAATATAATAGATAAATTAATAAAATATCTTACAACATATTTATATATTAAACTAGTAGTTTTTTAAAAAACGAGCGGACTGAATCAATAAAAAGTCAAAAAATAATTAATAATAATAATAATAATCGTTCAATTCGTGAAATTAGATAGCAACGAAAAATAAAATCTCTGTTTTCAATCTTGATAGACCATTCAGACAATTCTGGTTTCCAAACCAATTCAGTCAGTAAAAAATTGTGAGCATGGGCTATTCTTTTTTAATATGACGTTAGTTAGTTAAAATGTTTTTAAAAAGTCCAGTTAAAATGCTTTGTTATTTCTTTATTGTTCATGTTTTTTTTTCATGTATAGTGAATCAAAAAAAAACAATTTTCTATTCTATTCTATTCTCAATTACTAGTAACGATTGTCTTGTAAATTGGCACCTTGTAGAAAGTTTATAACGATGTAAACAATTCATTTTATTACGTAAATTAAATGATTTAATAAGATACCACCAACGAAGTTTCCTATCAATGACTGATAAATGTAACATAATAGCCTAATTAGTTGCTATTATTATCACAATACTATATTGAAGATTTCAAACTGAATGTGTAAAAGCGTAAGGTTGATATTTATTTAGTAATACGACTATTTTTCTCTCGATAGTAAATAAGTGACCGAAATTTTGCATGTTTATTTAATTTTGTGTCAATAACTTGAGATAATTGTCGATAAAAATGTTAAATAACACAAAATAACTAAATTATCTTGTTTTTGTTTTGTAGGCAGTGTGCGTTATTCGTAGTCGTTATTAGGGTTCAATTGTCATCATTATTTATACCTAAAATGTTTGCTATCAAGGCTGTATTGTGAGCTCTATATATTATAGTTGGGGTCTCTTAAAAGTACAAAATAATGTGAAATGTCTACATTTTTCCAAAAGGCATGTACACATTATAATAGTACCTATATAGAATCAATTTAAATTGATAGTACTTCACATAGATAAGTAGATACATTGACAGGGAAAATGAATAGCTCAGCTCTGGTTGAATTTAATTTATAAATAATATTTTAACTATCATTAATTGACTGGAAATATTTTAAAAGAAAAATACATCAATTTCTTCTATGGTTTTCATGATTTTGCATAATAATACACTGTATTTACCGGCTTTAATCGCGTTTTATTCATCAATGATCATGATTTTTAAACGACCGAGCTTTCGCCAACTTTACAGTTGGCTTTTCAAAGGTTGACAGGTTGTTCAAACGCGATTAAACCCGGTAAATAAAGTGTTTTTGTAAGATTGTTCCGGCTAGCTAGTTTTAGAAAATAAGAAATACGTAATTATGTAGAAAAATAATAAGTTTATTTGTCTCAGGGTATAGTTTAGTTAGATTTCATAAATACTGTTAGGCAAAGATAAATAGTTAGTGATACAAAGTTGGAAAGAAAAGTTTTAACGAGATCACACGCGTCGGCCATGTAAAAAGTCTCGAAGAGACGCGACGCGACGCGCGTTTTGCGCGGTAAAAGTAGTTCTCGCGGCGACCGCAAAGATAGTGCTGCCAACTGACATTGACAGCAGCGACGAAAACCCGCGAGACTTAGGGTAAGGGTGTCCGGCTTACTCCAGAGTTTTAAAAATACATTATCAAAAAAGCAGTACTAGTCATAAATTAACAATAAAAATCGACGGCGATATTCCCGCGTTGTCTAGTTCGTTAAGACGCTGGACCCAGAGACGCGAGTTCAAACTCGCCGCAAGTGATTTTTTAAATATCTCTAGTATAAATAAATGCCTAGAGCAATACAAATCAAATAACAATACATGATTTTGTATCATTTACTCACAAAGTTTCACTTTTACATTATTCGTAGTCACCTGTGTATGCAGGTGCTTAAAAAAGGATAAATTTAAGGGCTTATGATCACTCGAGCCACTAATTATTTATTAAAGTACCACAAAGTAGGTCTCTAATGTATCTCATCAATTATGAGTACCTAATATCTAATGCACAAATTGTAGCGGTTCATCAGTAGAGTTATTCAGAGAGCTTCGCCGCTCGGTTACCGAGAAATAACTTTGAATGTATGAGAATTAGAAATATATTTTTTTAAAGGAAAAAATTTCAAAAGACACTTAAAAATGTAAATAAATGACTGGCTGCATGCTAAGTGAATCCATCAAATTAAAGTAGGCGTGGTAACATACCTATTTATTTACCTATTTGAGTTTTGGTAGTAAACGCTCGCATAGTCTAATAGCTTCGCTATCTATGCAGCAATTTAAGCAAAATCAGTAAGCATTGCATAGATCTTACTGATCACTCACTAACCCGCATTGAACAAGCGTCGTGGATTATTTTGTCCACACCCCCTTAAAGTTAAAGTTTTAACTTATGTGTTTCCGCAATTAGCCCTACTATTGGGCCTTTGTGCGTGATTTTAAGCCGTGGGTTTTCGCGTTTCTCACGATGTTTTCCTTCATCGTAAGAGCGATGTTAAAAGCGCACATAATTTTTTCTTAAAGAAAAACACATTGGTATGTGGATTTAAAACCACGACCTTCGGAATGAAAGTCGGGGTATCTACCACTAGACCAACACCGCTCTGTCCACACCAAAAGAAAAACGATTTTAATTTTTTTTTAAAAAAGGAAAGTCTTTGCCCAGGAGTGGGACAAAGAGGGTGGTAAAAAAGATGTAAAGTCACTTACATTTGAAATAGCTGTACCGAATAACACCATCCATCCCCATCCTCCGTCAGGTGGCTCCAATTTAATAACTTTTCTTGTTTTCTGAGCTACTAATAGATTCTTTTCACTAGCCATTTTTGGTTGTTTTTCGGATTATCTGCTTATGACATAATAGTTTTTCACGTTTGACGAAGTACGATTTCTAAAATATCGATATATCGTGCGATATCTTCGTTATCTGAAACAAAATAGATTGTGGTATTAGCTGAAATATTTTTTTAGATCTGAGAATATAATCGTAGTGGGTATGATTCTAAGGCCCTAGGGCCCCAGTGAATCGCTTGCGATTCGATTCCCCCGAATCGGTTTACTCTCAATATATTTATGAAAACCTATTAAAATACAAACATTAAAAAATACGGACCGAATTGAGAACCTCCTCCTTTTTTTTGGCAATGTGGCATCTTCTCACCAGAGAAAGCGTTCCGAAGCCACACTAAAATCATCTTTGGATTTAAGATATATCCAATTGACCATGTACATTTCTATTGTACAAGCATATAATTTGAAATTTTTGAATTTTCTAGGCTTCCGTAGTACACAATATTAACGATATTAAGTATGCCTTTTTCTGACAACACCAGAAATGGAGCCTATTACGGTTGTTAGCCTCCGAGTAGGTAGGTCTCGCTAATATATTGAGGCCCATTAAAAGGTGTAAGTGGACATAAATCCATGTCGTGTATGACTGAAACGGCCTATCAGGCTCTGAAGCAATTCAATCACTTTTATTTCTAACCGGATGAACTGTACTGTGTGTCTATGTACTGTCTATCTAATTGGGCGGTAGACTCCCCTTGTTATGGGGGATCTTTCCTTCGATGTTTAATAAGAGTCTTTATATTTACTTAATGTACCTACCTAACAGTACATAAAAAGAGGCTCATTAAAGTGTAATCAAGCGAAAACATACATCATTTTAATTTATTCGTTCATTATTTACATTTAATTATCTTATTAATGATATTAACTTCGTTATTTGTTAGTAAATGGGTGTGTCTGTAGATGTTATTGACAACTTGTGCTAAAATAACCGTTCAAACGATATAATGATAACCTTTGAGAGTGAAACTGTAACATTTAGATACCTATAAGATAGTCAAATAACATTAGCTGTCGTTTTTTTACTTTGTTTTCAAATTTTTGTTATTTTTCTTTAACCTTTAACCGCCAACAGTGGTCTCTAAGACACCTGCTTGACAATTCAAAAGTGCTAGTGAATTTAGTTCCGCGACCCTTCCGATCCATGTCCTCTTAGTACCTTCAAGTATAGTTGTACTAACGCTGCCTGTAGAATGCAATAGTTTAGTCACTGGACGCAATTTGGGTACTTTGACCCAAAGTTTGCTAGGGGCCTGTAAAACTTCAGGTCACTATTTAAGTGACTATTATGCACTTTTTAAGTGCACACGACTGAAACTTATAGTATCAAAATTGTTTATTTCCGTTATTGATTTTATAGAATGATTTAAGATTACCTATCTGGATATTATTACTAAAATCATTTGAAATTTATTTCGTTTATTATCAAATCACTAGACATGTGATGAAGTACAGGTGAAGTAAGGCAAAAATTGTATGTCAGTAAGTGATGATGACGATGGATGACGATCAATGACGATGAATGACGATGAATGACGATCAATGACGATGGATGACAATAGATGACGATTGATGCCGATGGTTCAAAAACAACGAAATTACGCAATTTGTATTTTTATCCGGATATCCGGACATGATATCCGGATAAAAAGTAGCTTATATGTTAATCAAAGTTGTAAGCTATCTGCATACTAAATTTCATGAAAATCGGTCCAGCCGTTTCCGAGATTAGCGCGCACAAACGCACAGACAAACAGACAAAAAGTTAAACACGGAAATGGGGTCTGCTACGTTAGTAAATATTCATAAAAATAGTTTTTCCAAAATATCTTTCAAAAACAGACACCGCTAAGTTACGATTTTATTATAAGTATAGATATAGATAGATAAATATTTAAAATCATATTTTTGTTTCTATTTTTTATCAGTTTTAGAATTTATCTATTTTACTTATTTGTCAATCTATTTTTGTTGATTCATATAAACGTTAAAATTATAATTTATTAAAAGTGATTTGTTGTGGAATTCACAAAAATTTAACTAAATATTTCACTGTTTATGTTGTTTTTAATTGTGTATTTGGTTACGGAATTAATGATTTTTAATTAATATAAAAATTAAGCTAAAATATCAAGATACGTCGATTTATTATAATGAGCATTTCATTTTATAGCCTAGTGTGGTTGTTACCTAAATTTGTTATTTTTGTAATACAAAAAACAGTTGATTTTTATTTACAGCTAAATAAAAAATAATTTAAAAATTAAAAAACCGACTAAAAAAAGAACAAAAAATAAATTAAAAATTTAAAAACCACAAAAAAA
Organism: Idaea dimidiata; assembly: GCA_949358125.1. NCBI lineage: Eukaryota > Metazoa > Arthropoda > Insecta > Lepidoptera > Geometridae > Idaea > Idaea dimidiata. Next base: position 7,761,923 of record OX442336.1, on the reverse strand, counting down.
AAAAATGATAAAAAAGACCAAAATAACCTCTACATACAGCGCCACCGACTAATTAATCTGTTTTATCATCTGAAGTCGGGCAGCCAAACTAAGTACAATATGGAACCATACAGCCAGTAAAATTGCCCGACTTTTTTAATTTATTTTTTGTTCTTTTTTTAAGTCGGTTTTTTAATTTTTAAATTATTTTTTATTTCACCCTTTTTAGTACCTACCTACCTACTTCCGACTGCCAAATAAATTAACAATACCTATTGTTACCGTAATTTTAATTATTGAGGAGTTTGCTGATGAGAAGGCGGTTTTAGGTGGCCCATCAATCTGTTCTTAGTTCTTTAGGGGTCTATTCTTTTTGGTAGAAGTCCAAAAACGAGTAATTTATTACATTCTGGGAAGCTATCCTGTCCATCATTCCGAAGATACTCATCAGATCCTGACCAAATTTTTATGGGACCACCACGGGGCTTCCACCTTTCCATTAAAAAAAGAGCCATCTCAATCGGTCAAGCCACCTTTGAGTAATCGGTGAACAAGTGAATTGAATACAGGTTTTTGAGGAGCATTCCCGGTCCTTACTTCGAAGATCCTCATCAGATCCTCACCAAATTTTTACGGGACCACCACGGGGCTTCCAACTTTCCATTAAAAAAAGAAGCATCATAATCGGTCAAGCCACCTTCGAGTAATCAGTGAACAAGTGAATTGAATACAGGTTTTTGAGGAGCATTCCCGGTCCTCACTTCGAAGATCCTCATCAGATCCTCACCAAATTTTTATGGGACCACCTCGGGGCTTCCACCTTTCCATTAAAAAAAGAAGCATCATAATCGGTCGAGCCACCTTCGAGTAATCGGTGAACAAATATAAAAAAAAAAAAAAAAAAAAATATACGCGACGAATTGAGAACCTCCTCCTTTTTTGAAGTCGGTTAATAAAACTAAGTGGTCTCTCTACCGCCTGGGTCGGTGACGACGTGACAAAAAAGAGGTCGGTGGTTAAATGTTAATGGGTTGTGTTTAAGTATAATTGCTTTACTACAACGTAACGTCTATCTTTATTATTTATCCTGAAAACATCGTGAACATTATTATTTTAGAAACTGTTTCAAGGTAGAGCATAAAAACGATGATTTAGAATATAATTTTACATAGCTCTTATATTAAAGTTAAACCAAACACAAAAACTTGAAAAGGTGTTCTCTTACCATAAGCATTCATGTGTAATGTAACAATATAGATTCGACTTTGAGCATTAAATACATTACAGTTTTACTGGTCGATTTTCCTCCCTCACTGATGTAATGGTCGAGTCTGTAACGTTACGTTACGTTACACGCGAATGCTCCTGCTGAGGGAGCATATTTAAAGCTTAGTAGAAGTTTATTGTATTATATTTACATAGTACACTATACATAGTATAACTTAAACTTTGCCGAAAACATTCGCGTAACTCTATACTACCGTTTTTTTCATCCTACTTCTTGAAGGCAATGGTCCGACCGCTGCCGCTGCCCGGCAATGAACGAGAAACGAGTACAAATATATAGAGGTTATAAACGAGTTGGCGATCAGCGGGAAGCGAGTGTGGTTTCGGTTTTGTCGCTGGGATATAAGCGAGTGTGCAAGTGCGACGAGTCATTACTCGCACCACTTGCCCGCGGTTAGTTTATATCCATACATCTACTTTCAAATTTTAAAATGACCAAACGAGCGAGTTTCGTTGAGCGAGTTTGTCGCTCAGGGCGACAAAACTAGTAAAGTGAGTCGTTGCCGGCAAAGTGAACTGTCAAAGAGCATCTTTTAATATATGCATGATGCATCTGATTCGTTTACACGGAACGTACGTATAATTGTGAGATTCTTGAGAAAGAAAATCGCCAATAGTCTTTGTCTCGCCGTCGTTCGGACCACTGCCAAAGGTCCATATTCCATTCCATACAATAAGATAATCGTAATAAATACGTAACCATTAAATCCGCAAATTACAGTAGGCGATGACCAAATTAATGTGGCACATTATCGAACTAGAATTTATTGGAGATATCCACATTGATAACGATATCGAAGACTGAACCGAACACGTCCTGTTTTACACACAAATTATGTTATCCAACCGACTCACATAGTTTATGTAATTATTTGTACCTACCTACGTATATGTACATAGCAACAATAGAATGTAGGTTCGAAAAAGATTTCCCATCGTTATGACGTATATTTTTCGCAAAAAAGTATAAGATTGCAATTTTCGGGTTTTAGTTTCAGTAGATACTGCTGTCTAACATTTCGGGAATGCGGAAGTTCAGAGTATAAGTACATAACTAGTCGTATCAATTTCATAGTGAATTCTGATGACACTTTTTTACATAAGAAGTAGGTAGTATTAGTTAACGAAAACTTTGGTATTTCACATTTTCTCATTTTGACTTTATTTAAGGCGGCGATAGATGATAAGCAACGGTCCTTGTCCTATTGCATATAAATGAGCGAGATGGAATTGCGTGAAAAATCTACAATTTCTCGTAAAATCAATAATTAACGAAGATTAAAATAATATTTTGCAAAAATGCGATGAAGGGGTTCTAGGTATTGTATTTTCTAATATTATGATGCCTATAAGAAAATATAGCGGTTAAGGATTTAGAAGAAAAATTGATTTATTTTGTAAAACAGGGGTAACTTTGCCTGTATAATAGTGGTATTTAAAGTTATTTTTTATTGTTTTTGAAATGAAGGGGACACTTCTTGTATCATGTACAATAACATAATACATTGTTTAAAGATCTATTTGATACCGGTTATGAATAAAACCATTCCATCGGAAGGGATTTCACATGAGTCGCGTCCTTAACTAGAAGCACCCGGAGATGAAAACTTTTTGTGACTACTTCTCAATGGATATCGCGGAAGAATCATTACTTAAATATATACTAGTAGGTACATAATATCTCAATGATTTACACACAGTTTCATGTATTTTCAAATTGATCCATGCGAATTATATCTTATTGCAAATACTTCGACAGTACTGTCGTATGTTATTAATCAGAATATTTACAAAGTAAATCGTTATTATTTTGGCAAAAGTTGAATTCCAATTACGTATTGTTTCGTCTCGTGACATTTAACAAAAATAGAAATAATATTCTAAAACATGTTAAATACCATTTTAAGAGAAAATAAGGCTAAATGCGCTAAGTAAATATCGCAATATTATATAACTTTAATAGTGAACAAGTATGACATAGTGAACAATGTCTAATATATCCGGAGCGGAAATAACTAAAAGTAAATTAGAAATCTGACAGATCTGATCTGATCTGACTATGACAGTTTTTTTTTAATTTTATGGTAGTATAATGAACATATTTCATTACAAATGGTTCGTAACACAAAAGATAATCCAGAATTCCCAATGATTACGCCATGTATTTAAATATCTGATTCATAAGATTAGAAATAATTAGGTATATCAATGAACGAAAATTATTTTTAATGTTGATAACATACCTACTTATTTAATATTTATTTATCTTAAAACTAAGGTAAACTACTTTTTACCAAGCTTCTAAACTCAAATTATCCACTTAGATACTGTTTTTAAATAAGAAAGATGTGTCTCTAAAGCTACATACTTTGGAAAATTACCTTAAACTGTTCGCATACTGACTTCGCCAATTCAACACATTCACATGAAGTCAAAAACTTCGACTGATTTTTAAACAAATAAATTGAATGAACTTTAGAATTGACACATTCACTAAGTAAAATGTAAACTTAACAAAAACGACCGCTTCGCGTGGTTTCACTGACTTCAGTGATTACAATTGATAACTCATCGTCGACTCATGTTCGTTCACGCAATTTTCTACTTAACTCACCAATACGAGGAAAACAAATATATTTATCTGGTATTAAAAGAAGTCCTCCTAAGTATGAAGCAAGTAGCAATATCAATATATCTATAAGTATCTACCCTTATCTATATCTAGTTTACTTAGTTGTTGAATAAAAGTTATATTTCTTCGTAGACATTAGTATCGATGGACTGTGGCCTGTGGTTGCATTTGACGTGATTATAATTGGAAAAACGTACCTAATAAAGCCGAAATACCTTGTTCTACTGCCTTCTTCCTTTCCCTATATGAGCGTGCTACATACTAATTACCTAGGTAATGGTAATTATTGAGGGGCTCATTAGCCTAGCTGCGTCTGCCAATCTTGAATGATCGTGCGGGGTAAGCAACGCTTGGAGCGCTCATTACTTGAAAGGGCGACCTGAAAACTTACACTCGGTGAGCCATATCACTAGAACAAGAAGAAGAACCTAGGTGAGATTATGGTCTAACGCTCATCTATCGTTTTTTAAATACTGTATGTGCAAACCGTAACTTTTATTTATTTAGCATTTTGTTGCAATTGGTACAATAGTGTTTGAGTAAAAGAGTAACAAACAAACCACAAGCTAACATTTTATTAGGACTGCCTGGTAAAATTTAATTAATTTGCTAAAATTTTGTAATTATAATAAAATTATACTGTTTCAATGCAAAAAATAAGTTAAGTGATTGCAATTAACTATAAGTTCAGAAGGAAAGTAATATTAGTATTTAAGATATTTAGAATAGATTAGGTTTAGATTTTAAAATAAGAATGATGAAATCTAAGTTCCTATCTTAAATCATTTTTCAACACATCAAATTATTATTATTATTATTTTGTTTATTTTAGATAAAAAAAACTTATATTTAGGTACATTCATCTTCACTCCCTTAAAATCTGTGACGGTTTGTCTGGAAGTTGCAATTCTTTAAACAATGGGTATAAAATTACGCTATCACACGGTTACATCTATTGGTATAAAAATAATCATAACCTTTCATGCATTGCAATCAGAGCATAGGAATGCAGTGCTCCAAACTAATTTTGTGAAATGCGGGTATGTACACTTAACTTATTTTTCGAAACATGATGACCTACCTCCTACTCGCGTACAATGTCCGATATAAGCATATCATCCAATCGCGCAATGCATATCTTGCTATTAAAGAAATAAAGTAAAAATAAAGAGAGATAAGAAACAAACTTCATCATCTTAAAAATTTAGTCAAGCTGAAACTGCAGAGTTGCAATCAGATAAAGCAGCGGCATTTCCTTTAAACTTGTCCCATTAAATGAATTCCAAAATTGTTTAAGGTCGATAATTCTAGAGATATACCGGAGCAATTTCTAGCTAAAGTCTGTGAGAGCTGGTGAAAGCCAATACGAGGCAGGCGGGTACCGCTTTACTAAGAAAGGGATGTGCCCCGTGACAAGACTCAAATTAACGAGGGCCTCGCTCCGTACAAAATTTACATGGGTATGCATGTTGCTATCTTAGGCACTGTACTGGCAACTGGATTTAGTGCCTCGAATAGTTTCGGAACTACGGATCTGAGCTAGCTACTTGCATAAGGAACTGTAATTAAAGAACACTCCAATGAACTGTGACCGGGGTTAATTGTAACAGAGCACTTTCCTTAATACAAGATTCCACTTACGAAACGTAATTTACGTCAAGCCCGACATTGTTAAATTTTAAAACGTTTTAATTTAAATTACTTTGTTCATACATTCACTACTGCCTTTATTGCGATCGAGAATGATATGAATTTCAATGGGTAAATATGCATTCGTATTGTCAAAAATTTGTATAATAAACTGTAACCGTGTTGAACGCAGATACTTTAGCGTTGTAGGTATGTACTGAAACGAACAGCACATTTCCAAGCGAAGGGGAAACGAAAATTGCTTAAGTTAAATTAAAATCGAGTTTAATTTCGTTCGTTTCCTTGATAAATCGATAATTTATATCGGAGATAGGCGTTTGGAGTGCAATTAGAGTACAGGGAGATACTGGGGTAACACATAGCTCCGCAGAGCGCTTAGAACAGAATTCGATTCAACTAATGCTGCCTAATCCTGTCGGGCAGTACACGGTACACAGTGCACACATAGCACAGGAATATTCCAGAAGGCCATGTGCAATTCGCAGTTGGTGATTGATGATAATCCCCGTCGCATATGCGCTTTGGACGAAACAATACACACGCCGAGTAGAACTGATATAATTTTTCAATAGTCCAATTTAGAGGTTAAGCTTGTCAGGTGTTGCTGATGGTTATCGTTTTAACTGATGATATACATTCAAACGGCAAATAAATTTTGACGGCCTGGCACGTCAACGTCGGACGAATTCTTAGCTGCAATGCAGAAAGTTGCGGGTTCAATGTCAGATTCAGGGTCCGAGAACATGCTGAAACTAAAAATGCTTGTTTTTTTTTTGGTTGATATTTATTTTCGTTTTATAGTACCCATAATGCAAACCAAAGAGCAACGTTCCACTTTTTTTTTATTATTTAACTTTACCTGTCTCGTTGTGGGTAGTCAAATCTAATTCCTCTAAACATAAAGCTTTGAAATTCTGTATTCAACTTCAGTTTTTATTTATTTTATTTAAATCTCCTTCGCTGTTGTTTGGACTTTAGACAACTGTGTTAATATCTCATATTCAATTTACAAGTATCAAATGTCTGCCTTTGGTGCAATATTTGTTAAACAGCACATACCTTAAATTATCAACATAATTGGAAGTAGGAAACCGTTTCAAAACAGGTTATAAAAGAAAAATTAACAAAGTAAGCCATATCAGTAAACCACGTATTTGAATACGACACAGTTAACTGAAAACAAAATAAATGTAGCGTGTTTTATCTATATCTAATCAATATTAATTATTATTATTAAAACCAATAAAGGAAGAGAAACCAAAAGGATATACTTGGAAGTAAATTAAAAAAAATAGTTGTCTAGGGAACTAACGAAAAGTAGTAGAACAATTGTATAATTTTTAAAATTTGTGTATTTCTGTCTGTTTCTCTGTTTGTTCCTGATACAAATAAAAACTACTAATCCGATTGAAATCTAGTTCAATATTAGATAGTTCTATTTTCGAGGAACCTTGTGGTATACTTTACATCGAAACCATTTAGTTGATCCCGAGTAATAAGCAAAGAATTAAAAAAATTAACAAAGCAAGTCATAACTTCTTAACAGTTAACCATGTCCGAATACGATACAGTTAAAAATGAAGCGTGTTTTATTCAAAACTAGCTGCGGCCCACGGTTTCACCTGCGTAAGTCCCGTTCTCGGGGGGAACACAGAATAAAATGTGTTATTGCCGGTATCCAACCAAATTTAAATTTCATCGCAATCGGTTCAATAGTTTTTGCGTGATTGAGTAACAAACATCCAAACACACACACTTTCACATTTATAATATTAGTAGGATAAATTCCGGTGTGAAGCGAAGTTTTAAGAAAAGTGTGTTGATATTACATGTTCAATTTGGGTTAGGGGTGAAGTCTTATCCACTTGACCCCTTTCGAATTTGATAGTGGTCAACTGGGCCAAAGGTAGTTTAGACATTGGGACGAGTTGACTACATTTAATTTCAATTTACAAGTATCAAATGTCTGCCAGTTGGTTACAATATTTGTTAAACATTATCAACATAAATTGAAAGAGGGAACCTGTTCTAAACAAATATTATAAAAGAAAAATTAACAAAGCAAGTCATAACAGTACCACGAGCCATATACGAATACGACACAGTTAAAAATGTAGCGTGTTTTATTCAAAATAAATCCCTGTCAGTTTCCGGTGTGTAGTGCGGCGGAGCGGAACGCAGCGGAAGGTGGGCCTCGCGAACAGGATGGTGTAAGATAAAGAGAACATTTCCTATCCAAGTCTGAAGGAGATTTAGCAACATTCCGAGACGCTCGCCTCCTTATAATGTCGGCCAAGTGTTCAGTTTCGCCTTTTTCTGACATTATTCAACTTTTATGCGAGGCAAAATTGAGTGCTTAAAAAGTTTCGCTCTCAGCTTGTTTTAGTAAAGATGTTTTGAGTGTTTTAAGAACAGATCGTTGTGTATTAACATAATATAGTAAAATCTTCTAATTAATATTATAAACGCGATAATGTGTATGCATGTATGTAACTTTGTTACTCTTTCACGCAAAACCACTATGCGATGTAACTTGGAATTTGTATATAGCTGGGGACTTGGAATAATTCATAGGCTTCTATTTATTCCGATATTCTGCGGGATCATTAGAAATCATAATTCTTAAGTCAAGTGTGAAATCAATGACTTTTACCTGTTTTTTGGATATTATGTTTACTCGATAGATATATAGATACTCAAGTTATCATTGAAGACTCTGGATCGTTCCTTTCTTATTTTGGATTTGCCATCATTCAGCATGGTAATGCTACAAGCGTTATGGAAACTTTTGCGCCTGGAACTATTAGGGGTTATATAAATGGGTTTATTAATTATAGCTTAGAATATTTAGATTTTTATGAAATATTAATGATTATTATTACTAGCTGCGCCCCGCGGTGTGACCCTCATAAGTCTCGTTCCCCCGGAAATACACATACAGACATACTTACAGTTTAATATAAGTAGGATAGGATTTTAAGTTTTTACACATTTTTTTTCTTTTTTATAAAAAATAATCTTTTTAAAAAGTATATTATACGTTTTTTTTATTTCAGACTGTGTTCTGACATTTGGGTTCCTTGTATTTGTCAATTTTTCTACAGAAACAAGTGGCAAATGCAATAATTAAAAAATGAAGTAAACTTTCCATCCTAGGGATTTAATAAGCTACTATCAACCCGGACAGTTTAATTTTCAACCCATGAAAATTAAACTTTCCGAACAGGAGAGATGAAATAAATTCACACTCGAACTATGAAGCGGTACAGTATGTAGGTGTTTGGTAACAGAACGCAAATATACTCGAGTTGCCAATTAACCAACATAACTGTTAGTTTGGTTAGAGTACAGTAGCTTTGTGTAGGGATCTGTAAACAATTAGAACACGTTCGTTAGTTTACACGTCTCTACAAGTCACAGCTGCTTAGAAATCTATACTTTGGTTTTAGTTACATGTAGTAAAAACAAGAAAGCACTTACCCCCCTTATTTATAAACACTGTTTAACAGCTGCATAACTATGTATCGTTTGTCTTTTACTGTGACATGAAGTTTCAAAATTGATTAACGTCACATAGCTGGATAAATAATAAATAAATAAATAATGTGACGAACACACAGCGTCATCTAGCCCCGTGGTAAGCTGCTAAGCTTGTGTTACGGTGACTAGACAACGGATATACTACTTATATCTATTTTTCTTTTGTAAATACATACATATTATACATAGAAACACGCCCAGACCAGATACAAACATTTATTTTTAGCATAAATATTTGCAACCAGCGGGAATCGAACCCGCAACCTTCTGCATTGCAGCCAAGCGTTCGCCCGACGCGCCACAGAGGTCGTCAAATCTGTTCAAATCTGTCAAATCGGATCATCTGTTATCATCGTTAAAATAAAAATGAAACCCTATTTCCCTTGGTCACGGCATCACGCGTAAACGGCTGCACCGATTTTGGTAATTATTTTGTTGTTGTGTTTGTTATCGTCACAAGATTATTATGAAAGAAAAATATGGGACTTGCGCGGGGCGCGGCTAGTCTTTATAAGTACGGGGGTTAATGTATAAGGCTGCGTCCACACTGACTGACTGCAGGCAGACTTGCTTTAGTGCCTAGAGCATAGCTTAAACGAACGATATAGAATGTTGCAACCAGCCGCATAGAGCGTACTTCTATGCACTAGCTATATTTAATCTTTTAATTGTGGACTACGATTTGACACTTCTTTCTAAAAAATATATGTCAAATACAAGAAAGCAAAATGTCAAATTATAGTCTGAATTTGAAAAAGGTACTATGGACATCAAAAGCTCAGTGCGGCCAGTCGCGAACTTTCTAGACCATTCGTTTTAGGAATTCAAAGGTGTCTCGCTAGTCTCTAGGCACTATACCAGCCTCCAGCTGAATGTAGCCGAAATGTTACCTACATTTCGGTACCGACGATCTTACGGTGCGTAATGTAACGTGTTACACAACAAGCGGAGCTCACAACAGTATCATACAGATACTCAACGCGAATGGTATATTACGGGTTATAACACCGGTCACTCACTTTTCCCTTTTTTTCAAAAACTTTAGGGTACCCACCCACCCTAAGGTTTTTGTGGCAAACACAAATTCCTGTAGTGTCAGCACATATCTTCATATTCTATGCACGACCACGGAAATACGTGTCTATATTGTATCTTATGATTCTCACATGTTAACGTGATAGTTTGAATACCAGATACGCTACCTACCGTTACCCTTTCCTGTCTATATTTGAAGTATAAAAACTAAAATCGGATAAACTGAGTGAAGTTATAACAAGGGAAATAAATCCTTCTGTGAACATGGATGCCGAGGCAATGCGCCTCCACTGAGACTTATACTTATCAGTGCGCATATATAGCCTTATAGCAAAGACAATGAAGTCAAGTGACCGCTCATACCGCGACTTTTCTACAAACCACAAGTTACCGTTGCGGCGGGTAGAGAGTCAAATAATAATCAAACTTAGTGATTGGCCGATGCGATACCTATCTATACTTTGGCTGAAATCTATAGTGCGTACTTTAACTTTGCTCAGACTGAGCTTAGCAAAACTAAGCATTAACGTTAAGTTCGAAGTCATAGTCGAAATTCATTTTGTAATATACGAATAAAATAAAAAGAACTTCAAAGTCATAATAGAGAAGCAAAGTTTAGGTCAATTTTTTTGATTGGTTTACATTCTAAATTTGAAAAATTCGACTTTACTAAGCAAACACTTTGGATAGTTGCGAAGATTGCTTTATGTATACCAACAAAAAGAGTCTTAAGTCAAAGTTTTTGCTTAGCAAAGTCAAAGTACGGACTATAGATTTCAGCCTAGACTCTTTTTGTATGACCGTTCCTGCACGAGTGTGCTACTAAAATGACTATTTTCGGGAATACTTATGATCAGTCAACTGTTTTACCGTTTTTTCTTAATAGGTATGAGCATTTATCAGTTCAGTTTCGTTTTCTCATAAACTGTTTCATGTTTAGCCCCTTTGAGCGATTCTCGTGCCATTGATGTTGTGCGAGATGTATTGTTACCAAACTTTTTCAAAGACAAACTTACCAGACGACTGTGCTTTTGTCTTTTCTATTTATTAGCGTTTGTTTTCTGACGTGATGAGTTTTGTTTTTCAATATTTGTTTTAAATGACATTTAATTACTGTAATTCTTATTAATATAGCAGAGGAATAAAAATGTTTCAAAACAAAAATGATTTTAAAATGAGGGGTGCCGTGTGATGATTCACAAAACACTAATGATTGCAGTACAAAATTTTAGTCGTCGGAAAAAAAAATGGGGAAATATTTTAAACTAAAATTCATCCCAAAAAAAAGTAACAAATAATATAGTTTATTTGTAGTAAAACAGCCTTGAGCAATTTAAACGAATTACGAAATATAAATAGGATAGTCAAATAATACCAAATTAACCTTAATTCCTACTTATACCTGACTTCTTGTTAAAACTGCAGCAGTATGTACTTAGATACACGTAAGATGTAAATTGAATTTCAATGTCTTTATCAAAATGTAGTTAGCCTAGTTACAAAATGTATTTCAAGCCATTGGAATACAATAGGAGAAGGTATTTAGGCTCCGTATCAGTTATCTGTCAGGACGGCCTCTGAGGCGCGTCGGGCGAAGGCCCGATTGCAATGCAAAAGGTTGCGGTTTCGATTCCCGCCAGGTGCAAATATTTATGCATAAAAATGAATAATTGTATCTGGTCTGGGTGTATTTCTATGATAATTATTTGTATGTAGTATGTATTTACAAAAGAGAATAAATGTAAGTAGTTTGTCCGTTGTCTAGTTACCGTAACACAAGCTTAGCAGTTTACCATAGAGCTAGATGGCGCTGCATGTTGGTCACAGAATTTATTTATTATTTAACTAAACATTTGACGTATAGCATCCACATAACACCGTAATTCTTTTTTTAAATATTTTCTACAGAATTTCAACAAAATATCGTACAAGACTTTGCAATTGGTACCCATCCATGAAGTACGACATCGGCAGAAATTTATTTTAAACATTAAATTACAATTTAAATTTCTTGTCAAATTTTTATATCAATGAGTTAAACAGAAAAATAGTAGGTTATTAAACTTGTAATGAAACACGCTTTTATTACTTTCTGTACACAAATTATAATACTTAAGTACACCTTAACCCAAAATGCTGGAGTAAACTGCAGCATTTTGGTTTTGAGACCAAAATGCTGGAGGTTACTTGGCACAAGGAATGAGCATTGTGATTCAGCGTGGCGATGCGGCCAAGCTACGAAGACTTATACTTGTTTGAATAAGTTCCTTATGTATTGTAACTAGTTTTTGAGTGGTTATATTAAAATAATTTTAATACACGAATATTAAGTATACCCCAATTATTATTTCCATTTTATTAAGAGCCGATTTTTCATTCTATGGATAAAAGATATCTATCGAATAAGTTCGAACCCAACAAAATTTAAATTTTGGTTTTTTTATATTATTATATTGACGTTTTTTGATTCTATGGTGTTACATTTTATTTGTCAGATATCTCTATCTAGGGATTTGAAAAATTGGTCCTTAAAATAATATATTTTTCTTTACACAAATTATATTATTATTATACCAAGGTACACCCAATTATTTCCATTAAGAGGATATTTTTCCGTTGTATTTTCGATCCAATTCAGTCTTTTAAGCACATTTTTATCGGAATCCTCTTACTGTGAAAATAATCGATATAATCTGTTTCAAGAGTGCGAGTATCTCACACGTACCTCCTTCCGACTCATACTGTCAGTTGCATAGCTGCGCTCAAGTGATTAGTGCTAGTGTACACTGTAGTTAACTGCCCGAGGGGTAATCTACAATGGACCTACACCTACTACACTACAGACCTATTGATGGGAAACTCTAGGTTCTACGATGTGAGAATCTATTCTTCTTAAATATTTAAAAAAATCTGCGCCTCGCGATTTCACCCGCGTAAGTCCCTGTCCCGCGGGATTATCGGGATAAAAAGTAGCCTATGTGTATTTCCAGTATCCAACTACTTATATTCTAAGTTTCATCGCAATCGGTTCAGTAGTTTTTTCGGGATTGAGTAACAAACATACATACACATATACTCACAAACTTTCAGCTTTATAATATTAGTAGGATAGGATAGGAAGGATAAGATTAAAGGCAGCGCGCTTGTAGTTTTTTGGAATAAACTTTATAATGCTTATTGTAGATGGACTGACTTATTGTGAAAATTTTTTTTTTTTTAAACAATACCTACTTGCCTAAAAATTCTTTCATCCGTGGTTTTTTTTTTCTGAGCAGGGACTTGTATGTGCATGACTGCAGGTCTGTTATTTCAAATAAGCTAAGCCCGGCGGGCGGTATTACCCGCGTAAGTCCCATGTAAACACAGTACAGTGCTGAATTGAAGCAACGTGGTTATTACCGGTGAACACCTCAAAGCAGCAATGTACTGCATAGTGCCTGTCATTTTCCACTGTTGTCTGACGTCAACAGATAGATAATAATGGATACAGGTCTCAAACTATCTATATATTCCAAATTTTAATCGCAATTTGTTCAGCAGTTTTTGCCTGATAGAGGAACAAACACACATAAGTACATGCACATATACTCGCTCAAACTTTCAGCTTTATAATGTTAGTGTGCTAAAATAGTTTCAATGCCTACTCAAACAACAAGCTGTGATTCGGCATTTTCGTCTGAAATACTGCGACCATTTACGAACGGCCCAAAGTAGAGCATTCAGGCTTGCACCAATAATTGTAGATCAATGGAGGGGTCAGCCCGATTCACTGCCAACGGCCGCCTGTATGCATTGTTGACACTTAGCTGACTCCAGCCCGTCTTGTGCATACCTATATACTCCAACTTTGAAGTATGGTTTTATGGATATTAAAACTGAACGATGCCGATATTGGAAATGTGATAGTTTGTATACTCTATCTCTCTAAAGAGAGAAGGTTACTTCGTCAATTAGTTTACAATATTTCTAAGAAAATACGCGTAGTATTTTCTTTGACCAATTGAACGAATGCTTTAACGATGTCTTGCAAAATTGTTGTAGTGAAAGAAGTAGACAACATTTTGATCGTCTGTGAGGCAAAGATCTTTTCAGCTCACAACCTCGAAAAGCAAACGACTTCTGTTCGTCATAATATATCTGTGATCAAAAATTTTTGTCAACTGTCGTGGAAAGAGGTTTTAAAATTGCATTTTTTGGAAACAATGTTATTAAGCGACGTTTCGCAAATTTAACAAAATATTATTTGTCTAGTAACAGTCCAAAAGTGACAAACACAAGTAGATAAAACAGTTAAAACAATGTGACTATCAATATTACCAATTCCAGTAATTTTAATTAGTAAAATGAAAAAACACTAAATGAAAAATCAAGCTATTTTTGTCACCTACCGTTTTCTTCGCTGTAGTAAGGTGAAAAGTTGTATATTCCACTCAGCAGAAACGTTATTTTGCATCTCTCTTGCACAACCCTATGGTCAGGTTTCAATCAGGACTCGCACTAAAACAAACTTTGCAGCCTAAAACCTAAAAAATAAATATTATAGCCCAGAGGCTAAAGAAATTATTTTTGCTCTCTCCGTTCTACCTGCAAGTAAAAAAGTAGTAGGTATCTAAAAACTTTATTTTTAAATATATAATATCAGGTAAATTCTATGTAAATAAACAAAACATAGTCTAAGCTAATCATCATTATCTAGTTACGGTCGATCCACATACTCGTTAATTTTTCCATCTCATAAAAAAGTGATACGCTAATAAACTTACCTAGAGCTATATTTATTAATATCTATCCATTGTCTGCGGTATCACTAGTAGGTATGCCGTAAAACTCGTGCTTTTACGCCACACTGAACAAAAGAGGAGGTAATAATTTCCTCCCACAGACCCCCCGAAGTAAAGACAACGGGAAACAACTCCGAGGACTCGTCGGGAACGTCCATTGATGTCCAGAAAGGTGTGTAGTTTGGCAACTTTTTAAAGTAAAACTTTCCAGAAAGAAGTCCTTTCGAATGCTCGGCAGGTATTTACTTCCTATTTACTTTTTATTATTCATTTTTAAACAGAGATACTTTAGTACTTGAGACGGAAATCACAATTCATTTTTTTTGGGGTTCCTTCTCAAAGGGTAAAAACGGGACCCTATTACTGAGACTTCGCTGTCCGTCCGTCCGTCTGTCTGTCACCAGGCCGTTTCTCATGAACCGTGATAGCTAGATAGTTGAAATTCACAGATGATATATTTCTGTTGCCGCTATAACAACAATACTTTAAACTAAAATAAACAAATATTTAAGGAGGGCTCTCCACAACATAAGTGATTTTTTTACTTTTTTGCAATATAACCGGCCAACTGCGAGTGGGTCTTTAGTTTTTACTGGCATTTTCATCTAATTTTAGATTATTTATACATCGCAAGCAACTTTCATCCATGCTATTTTATAGCGCTGTTTGCCCAGTACGTTGTTAGGAGAAGTAGGCTTGCCCAGCACCTACACCACTCTTGTAGCCTAGTCAGCCGTGCCCAGAGGAAAGAACTGGTCAATACGTCTGGAGCTAACTAAACCGTGGGTTTCCTCACGATGTTATCCTTCACCGTATGAGCGATGTTATTAAAGCACATAACTTTTACGCAAGAAAAAAGGCATTGGTGCGCGGTCAGTCGAGATTCGAAACCACGACCATCGGAATGAAATTCAGGGTTTCTACCACTAGACTAACACTGCTCTCTTGTTTTTACAATGTTACAATTTTACTTAGCTATGCATATCTATGTTCCGCAATGTGTTTAATTTTGACGGTATATGTTTCTTATCAGTGCCCTTCACTGATTGTAAATAATTCACGTGATTAACTTATCTATAATATCTAGTACACGTTTTTTTGCCTATTGCGATTTTGTAAAAACATGCTCTACAGTGGATATTTATATTTTATCGGGATTATTTGATTTGGTTGAATGTATTTATCGAAGTAGTGAGGCAGGCCGTGATGCTTTAGCACGCGGAAAAAACGTGAAATATCGAATCATGTAATTGATACTAATCGCAATGACATTGATATGGTTTAGATAAAACTGGATAGGTAGGTATGTAAATTCCAAGTCGTTTACTGTTGTTATGCCATACTTTCTTTTCGTGTGGGGAGTATTTTGATTTTGTTTTTTTTTAATGCCTGGGCAGCTTTTAGGGTTTCGAAGTTAACAAGAAACCCTTATTGTTTCTTTATGTCCATCTGTCTGTACGTCTATCCGCGGCTTAGCTCAGCGACGACGCTTACTAAGAAGCTGTAATATTGATCACGGCAAGTAAACATTACAACAAAAAGCTTGCCTGTCGGTCTTCTATCGAATTCACTTCGGGAAATGCTCGCAGGAACTGCATGAGCTTTTTTCCCCCTTGCCCTTTTTATTATAAGACCACGAGGGGTACGGTGCGTCGCCATCCTCATCTGGTAAACGTTCCAATTTCGCGTACAAAACGTCACGCCTCCACCTTTCTAGTGCGCACTGCCAAAAAGTGGAATTCTCTGCCAGCTTCGCTGTTTCCTCACACCTATAACCTTGGAGTCTTCAAATCCAGAGTGAATAGGTACCTTCTAGGTAAGCATGCTTCATCGTCGACCTCATCCTCGCTTCCCATCAGGTGAGATGAGGTATTTGACCTCTAGCCTATTATTTACAAAAAAAACACATTTTTTGGGTACATCCCCCACATGTAAAATGGGGTTTTTTTTCTAGTTTATCCAATCTATGGGGTACCGCTAGATAGCATAAAAATAAAATTGTGACGATTCAAAAACTATATTTTTTATTTTAGGGTTCTGTTTTTTTACAATTAAAATGTATGCTTTAGTTTTATTCGAAAACGGTTCTATAAATATTGATAATATTGCAAGGGATTGTTAATAAGTACTTTTTAAGAGCGATTAAGGCCCTGCAAATGTTGTTACGTTAAAGAATCCTGTGAGTTCAAAAACTGTAAACTGTTTAAAAAATATTGAACTGAGCTTAGGTATAACTGAAGGATAGAAATTATAAAATATACAGCTTGAAAAACAGAGGTATCGTTGTTTCTGTGTACTCTGTTCGTATACTATAAATGACAATTAAGTAGGTTAAATTACTTAGTAGAAAAAATATCTAGATTCTACATACTTAACGATATCGTATGTTGAACCCGTATGATACTTACCCCACCTAACATTCTCATTCAAACACATATCAAAAGTAGATGGTTTAATAACTTAAATTGACGTTTAAGAGATTTTGTAGTAATACTTTAAGTGCAATGAGATTATATTAAATAAATAAATACATACCTACTAGAAAGTAGATGGTACTTAATAATAAATAGTGTAAATAGTGTAGTAAATAGTGATTTTTTAGCAGTTCGTTCAAAATTTTAAGTAGTATATTATCAATTCGTCACAAATTTAAGGTGAGATGCTTCATCTATTATATTAGTACAATTTATTAATTTGTACAAAATTATCAATTTGTACAATGTCTAAAAATTGTGACGTTCATCGCCATTCATTCAAATTCTGAACTTGTACAATTTATTGGTTTGTATAAAATTATAAATATAAACTAGTCTAAAAATTGTGACTTGCGTCGCTATTCATTGAAATTCTGAATTTGTACAATTTATTGATTTGTTTGTGTAAAATAATTTGTTACAATAAATTTGAAAAAGAAACAGTCATATAGTTTAGTGTGTAAATAAAATTAAGTTTTTATTACTTATATTATTAAATTACATACTACATAGATAGATATTTAGGTAGGTACGGTTACATTTTTAAATTAAAAATAAAATATAGATATTTTATCAGCTTATTATTTATTTATTTATTATAAATCCTAAAACTACAATAAATCATTAAAATATACATAACATTACAAATAAATCCAGGTACAAAGCTACTCAATATTATATTTAAAAAGATTTGAGCACTAAAGAGTCAGAGAAAACAGCGCCCATCAAAAAGCATAATACTTACCAAAAGTCAGTTTCCTTGAGTCGGTTTTCTTACTCATTCTTCCCGCGTGTTTTTTTCATTTAAGTCTACTTACCCTCTCCGTAAATCTTATTATGATTATCGACGCCCTTCATCGAGGTTAAAACACCCTTCTTATGAAACTGATTGAATTTAGCAACAACAACTCTTGAAATAAACACGTTGGTGTGAGCGTTTCATTCCTTTTCCTTAGAATTTATATGATTTAATTTAAAAAAAAAATGGGAAAAACTGGATCTGAATTTGAAATTGAACAACATTGAAGGAAAAGTTGTGATTTGTCTCGCTCACATATGAATGGAAACTAACTAATCTAACTACCTACCTCAATATATTATGAAAAATGAATTTATTGAATTCTAATGGGCTAACAGTTAAGTGGGTGACAGACGTACAAACTTTAAGTACAGTGCCACAACTATAAGTTGGCGGTGGCAATTTTAGGAACTAATCACAAGAAAAAAATATTTATCGAATCTAATCGTATGTCAACTAAACATTAATAAAGAAAAGCTGTTGTAAAAATGTTTCAAGTCATCTTTTCTTGTTTTTTTTCTAACTAACTTATTTAAAACCGGTAACACTCCAAACAAACAGTCCTTAAACTGAACACAGTGGCGCACGGTCGTGCCAACTTATACTTGTGGTACTGTACGCAGTTTGTAAGATCGCTTTTTCAAGTTGGTGACACACGAGAACAAGCTTAAAATGACATACAGGGGGAAAAAGAGTCAAGCTACAAGTCCGTGTACTTACTCGGACTTCTACCACCCCTGTAAAATAAAAAAATAACTCCTGAGTCCTGGTGAAACGTGGGATTCAAGCGCCCAAGATAAATACAGGCTTTATTATCGAGGTGAATACTCTACTTTACACATCTATGCGAGACAATAAAAAGGGTACAAAAAGAATCATTTAATTAACAACAAAACAATAGATAAATGCTGCGTGTATGAAATATATTTACAGTTCTTTATTAATTACATTTAGGTATCAATGTTACATCAAAATGACGTATCCAAACATCGTCGGCCTGAACCGATAAAAAAAAATTGGGGCTTTATATTAACTAAAACTTTTTGCCTTACCCTTTCGTCGAAATAAAAATAGAAGATAAAACCCAGTTTTTATTTTTATGTGATATGTCTAGAGGTGGCCAGTTCTAAATAGTCGTATGCTACCAGAACCTTAGTTCCAAATTTAAATTATTTTATGTCCAAGTTTTAAAATCGTATTAGAAGCCTAGTGCATATTATGCACTTTATGCCTAGGGTGTAAAGGCTTGCTTTACGTTGACCTTTTTGGTCAGATAAAGTAACTTTGTAGAGCCGTAGACGTAATGTGTAAAAAAGTTCAGGTACGTCCATCATAATTGTTTATAGTTTGCGAAATTCAAAAGGGACATAAAAGACTTAACTGAAACCTCTTTATTTGATTAGTTCAAATGAAAATATTTAAATCCTACCTATATGACGGAGGACCAGTTTAAAATTTCAAACAAAACATGTCTAGTCAAATAAATGAGACCTCTCCAGCTCTAAGCTACTAGAATTGCACACAAACAACTAAATTAAAATAAATCCTAGTACAAGAGAACTAATGTTGCGTATTAATTTCAGCACGCAGCAGAGATCTCAGATGGCCGACCCACCTGCACACCGTCCATTACTGGGTAGCGGAGGATAACTCTGTAATAATGCAGCATAGAGCGATAATGTACTGCAAATTACTTGTCATTAGACACAATCCAGGTAAATCTAGTAATTAGTTCGGCTAGTGACGGTGCAAATTAATTGTAAATGGAGATTATAACATAACTAAGCAAATGCGTCTGCTGTACGTCGCTGAATTGAAATTTACATCAACATGAGAGCGTGTGTTGGGCACTGTGGTTTAAATTACCACAGAACTTAATTTTCATGAAATACATTGATGTTTTGTATGTCTCTATATTTGTAATTAGTTAAATTGCAGTTCGGCTGCCTAACTAAAATTTTCTTATAAACTCAGAAATGTAAAATCCTTGCTTTTGTTGTTTGTCTGTCATTATTAAAAAGTAACTCGTTCTTCCATGATTGATTTTAACTTTATTATTATACCTCCGGAATACACGAGTTATAAAGCTTTTAATATGTTAATCCAGATTTCCAGCTTTCTGCATACGAATAACCATTGCATTTGTTTTTTATAAAACAACTAAAAATATCTTAATGAAAACATTAACACACCCATAAAACCTAGAAGGGTTTACCTTGGGTGTCCTCTTTATAAGTAATTAATTGATTTGTTACATAATTAATATTGTTAAGCACACATAAAAGACACAATACTTCGAGCAGCAACAAAAAAACATAATAAATATACTATAGACAACATACCCAGTTACCCACCCCACAAAACAAAAAACATAGTGTCCGCACATGACGTTCAATCAACAAACAGGAACAGCAAGGTACTTAGTTAAAATATTACAATGGTAGGTGGGTGCCTGATACTGGAGCGGGGAGACCGACCAGCTCAACGGGAAGTGGAGAGGCGCCGGTCAGAACTCCGTGAATACGCCATGGCAAGATGGGAGGAGCGACTGGATCGGCCTACGGCTGGGCTTGCCACAGTTGAGGCCATACGTCCGGTACTGTACGAGTGGGTAGAGCGACAGCACGGAGTTCTCACGTTCCGGCTGACACAGTTACTTTCTGGGCACGGCTGCTTCGGAAAGTATCTGTGTCGTATAGCCCGTAGAGAACCCGACGAGAGATGCCATCACTGCTCCAGCATCATGGATACCGCTGTTCATACGCTCGAAGTGTGTGTAGCATGGCGCGAACAGCGGAATGAGCTACGAGCAGTAGTGGGGCACGATCTGTCGCTCCCCACAGTAGTGTCGACGATGGTTGTCGACGGGGCGGCATGGCGGGCCATGCTCCACTTCGCCGAGGTCGTTATGACGGCCAAGGAGGAGGCGGAGAGGGAACGGGAAGTGACAACCTCCCTTCCCATGCGAGCTCGCCGACCAGGAGGTAGGCCACGACGTGGGAGGCGCCGGGGTCGTATAGACGACCTCATGCCGCCATAAATGGGCCCGTAGGTGGCAGACTCGGGGGGGTCTGTCGCCGTGTAAGGACCCGAGCGAGGCGCACGTGGTTCCCGTGCGCCACTCATGCGGACGAGGTCGAAACCTCGAGAGAGAGGGGTCCGATAACGGACTCACGCCGTCGGTGCGCGGACGAGTACGCACGTGTTCCCGCGACTCCGGCACCGGGCGTGCGAGGAACCGGTGGAGTTTTAGTGGGTAAACCTCTGGCCGCCCACCAACATAAGGCCAGCAGGGAGCCCCACATAACCTCGCTGCTCCCCCCCGGGAGCAGTGGGACGATGGATAAGGCTCATTTCTCCACCATAAAAAAAAAAAATAAAAAAAAAGGTGGGTGCCTGATAGTAAAGCATCAAGCGACGCGCGCGCACCCACCTTACCTGCCACAATAAGTGAGTCTATACAGGGTTACTGGTGGTAACTTACGTTACAAATAAATTCAGCACACCTTATACAACTTAGCCGATTTCTGTTCATTATTATTATGTTCAATCGGTTCAGTAGTTATTGTGTGGAGGAGTACCAGACATGATCATTTACTTAAAACCTTTACAAATTTTCTAAAACGCTACATGAGCGATAATAATTAAGTCTAGTATTATAATGTACAGAGATGTGATTGGTATACATTTGAAAGAATAGATAGATAGATAACACTTTTATTTAATCAATCACAAAAATATTACAAAAACAACACATTTAAAACTAAATAAATGTTGAACAAATAGGCGGCCTTATCGCTTAAAGCGATTTCTTCCAGGCAACCTTATTTGGTATAGAAAAGGGACTGTTTAGTTGTACTGGTAGGTCACGTTGTGATAAATATAATAAATAATTAAAATACACCATAAATAATCTACCTTAAACATATATCCTACTAATATTTCCTACTAATATTATAAATCCGAAAATCTGTTTGTTTGTTTGTTTGTTTGTTTGTTTGTTCCCTCTTCACGGTCAAACGGCTCGACCGATTTGGATAAAAATTTGCATAGGGATAGTTTAAATGATGGAGAGTAACATAGGATACTTTTGATCCCGTAAATCCCGCGGGATCGGGACTTACGCGGGTGATAATATTTATTAGATGAAAATTTGCATAGGGTTAGTTTAAGTGATAGAGAGTAACATAGGATACTTTTGATCCCGAAAATCCCGCGGGATCGGGACTTACGCAGGTGATAACTATTTATTAGATGTAAATTTGCATAGTGATAGTTTAAGTGATAGAGAGTAACATAGGATACTTTTGATCCCGATAATCCCGCGGGATCGGGGCTTACGCGGGTGATAATATTTATTGGATGAAAATTTGCATAGGGATAGTTTGAATGATGGAGAGTAACATAGGATACTTTTGATCCCGAAAATCCCGCAGGATCGGGACTTACGCGGGTGATAACCATTCAATGAATGAAAATCGACACAGGGGTAGGATAAGTGATGTAGAGTGGCATCATCATCGTCATCTATCGTCATCGTCATCCTTCGTCATCGTCATCGTTATCGTCACTTACTGACGAAATACAAACTTTAACTTACTTCACCTACCTACCGCAGTGCAAAAATCCACACTTAAACGGACGACCAGGGAAGTACTGTTGAAGCCAGGCGCTACCGCGCCTGGCATCATCAGTACTTCCCTGGTCGTCCGTTTAAGTGTGGGTTATTGCATTGCGGTAGGTAGGTGTTCGAACAACGCGGGATCGCGACTTGCGCGGGTAAAACCGCGGGGCGCAGCTAGTATTTATATAAATATACTAATAAACAAATATTATGTTATAATAATAAATACCACATTATGAATACATAATATATCTACTTATACCTACTAACATTAAATAAACCGTGCATAAGGTGAACTCAATCAAGATTAATAAAGATTAAAAGGAATGAGTTGTAAATAAGGATATAAGAAAAAATAAATAAATAAAAACTAGGTAAGATTGGAGTGGAGGAAGTGGTCAGTTACCATAGTCTTGAAAATGGACAAAGATTGGGCAGAGCGGATAGACTGTGGTAGAGAATTCCATAGAAATACAGATCGACAGGAAAAAGATTTGTTGCAGAGAGTGGAGTTGTGACCAGTAGCACGTAGGAGAAGAGTATCAGCTGAGCGTAATTGCCGTGCATGGGTCTCACTGAGGAACCTAAAGGAATCTCTAAGGTACAGAGGAGAGGATGGCATGAAAAGAACTTTGTAAAGGAAACACAGAGTATGAACATCCCGACGAAAGCGGATTGGCAGCCACTTGAGTTTCAATCGAAATTCGGACACATGGTCATATTTGCGCAAACCAAGTATGAACCGAATACAGACGTTTTGGAGTCTCTCAAGTTTATCAAGCTGCTCTTCAGTCAAGTCAAGATAACAGATGTCGGCGTAATCAAGAATGGGAAGCATAAGGGATTGAGCTAAACTAACCTTAGTGGCAGTCGGTAGAAAGTTCCGGAGTCTACGAAGTGAGCCGGCAGCAGCAAAAATTTTACGACTTAACTCAGTTAGTTGGGGCTGCCAACTCATCTCCGCATCCATCAAGACACCAAGATTCTTGACTGTTTTGGAGAAAGGTATGCGGATTCCATCAAATATAATTGGGCTCACATTAGTCCAAACTATCTTAGATAGCAATCTGGAGCTACCCAGCACAATGACCTGCGTTTTCAAAGGGTTTACTGTTAAGCCAAAAGATCTACTCCATTCTGAGATTTTAGATAGATCAGAATTCATTGCAGCGATTCCGTCATTCAAATTATCTAGTGGAACTTGGGTGTAAATTTGGAGATCATCTGCATAGAGGTGGTAGGAAGAAGTGAGGTTAGAAGATATAGAATCAATAAAAATAGAAAAAAGAAGGGGAGATAGAACGCCGCCCTGGGGAACACCGACAGACACATCACACCAGGATGAATAAGTGTCATCGACACGAACACGTTGCCGGCGTCCACACAGGTAACTACAAAACCAATCAATTACCGTCGGAGATATGTTAAGAGAGCCCAAAATTCCGAGAAGTATGTCATGGTCAACATTGTCGAATGCATTGCTAAAGTCAAGCAGTGACAATACTGTCAACTTGCGCTCATCCATGCCCATTCGGAGATCATCGGCAATTTTGACAAACGCAGATGTTGTGCTATGCCCCGGACGAAAACCGGATTGGAGAGGATTGTATAGCATATTACTGCTAAGGAATGTAGATAATTGATGTTGGACAAGGCGTTCGAGGATTTTGGATAAAAATGGTAAGATAGAAATAGGACGATACTCGGAAAAAGTTTTGGGATTGGATTTTTTAGGAAGGGGTATAATTTGTGCCTCTTTCCAAGCACTAGGAAAAGCACTTCGCGAGAGGAAAAAGTTTAAAATGTGCAGGATAACGGAATGGATTTCGTCAAAAATAGGCATGAGCATGTTGCGACTTACACAGTCACTACCAACAGCCTTCGAAGTTATACATTTTACACTCTCTTTAACATCACGAGCGGTGAATTGTCTGAAATGAAATGGTGGAAAGTCAGGAGTTGGTACAAGAGAAAGGCGACTTAGAGTTTCAGCTTTAGAAAAGTTATTAGGACATGAAGATAAAGAAAAATGTTGATTCAATAAGTCAAGATTTAAATCTACTGGAATAATGTTCACTGTCTGTTTCCCAACTCCTAAAGACTTAAGAAATTTCCATACTTTGGCTGGATCTCCATTCTCAACTGAGCTGTGGATATGTCGGCGTTGAGCATCCCTACACACTCTATTGCAGCGATTCCTGACTTCGATAAATTTAAGTTTATTTTCTTCAGTAGGCCTGCATTTTTTAGAAACTTAATAGAAATTAAGTTTCAGGGGCAAATCGCCACCGATACCTTTAATAGGATCTATTCATAACAGTTAACAAAACATACTCCTATTTGGGCTCCATTGTAATCGAACCAGATGATAGGATTGTTATCATAACTTATCAAACATCAAGTGGAATATTCCGGACAATATTTTGTTTATGACAAAATCATACGATTCAATGATTTCTATTGATGAAACTGTGCAATAGAGTCGAATAAAATACGTCACAGATAAAAATGGAATATAAATATAGGTGATTGATTTTGAAGTTTCTTCAAACGTGTACTATTACATAATTTATTATTTTTTGATAAGATTTTACGTCAATAAAAGATAAGTACAAAATGCGTGATGAGTGTTCCTTTTCACAAACTAAAAGTTTCTGGTGAAATTTTAATTTCAGTTAATAAAAATTTAACTTCAAACTTTTTGGGTAAATATACCAATATGCCTAATTTTTTTATTTAAATTGAAAAAAAAAAAACTTATATAATACTTAAAAAAATGCAGGCCATACCTAAATCTCGAGGATTTGTTTGACTTACAAGCACTTGTAAACCATTAACCTTTTGACATATAAATTACATTGAATAAAAAATCTACTAACGTTTCACTGCAATGCAGTCTTCTATCAGAGTCCGATCATTTGTTATAGCTTTGAAAATTGAACGTTTTATTCCTGTTCAGTAGACATCTAACAAGATCAGAAAATATTATTATGTTCATAAGTTTTCAAGTCTTTACTTCGGTCAATTATAAAATATAACTGTGAACTTGTTGTTTTAAGCATTAGTTTAAATTACCAGTCCGTAGAAGTCCAATAAATGGAGGCTAATTTCGTTCGACACTTGATAATATTTTGGTACATTCCCCGAGTCTTCATAATATAAGCGGAACGTCTGCCTCTAGCCAAGCTAAGGTAGTTTTTTTATACGTAATTTGTTTTTTTTGCTCAAGGCATTTCTACTAGAAATATTTTAAACGAAAAAAAAAACAGCGTAGTTGGCCTTGTTTTTTATCCACGATGGTCCATCGCACACTACGCCATCTATGCTAAATTGTTTGATAAACCTAACTTACTAGAAATATTTTACAGGAAAAATTCATCTTCAAAAATTTACCCGCGGCAAGCTCCCCCATAATTCTGCTTTTAGAAAAAGTGCCGTAAGCAATAAAGAAACAAATTACAAAATATCTACACTTGTTAAAATTAAAGTATAATAACAATTAAATTCCAACCTTAATTTACGTAAACATTTTAAAGGTATAGGTAGAGTAGATACCAGTTAAATGTATTTAAAGTAATTTTCTTCGTTTAAAGAGTTCAATGGCTTGCTCTGTCTACGTTATACGTGTTTATTGTATATCTTTATTGGCGTGCTGTTCACATGTGAACTTCGGGAGACGCTGGATGTGCTTGTTTCTCGTAATGGTTTCGACGCACCGACACTCGACACATATAAAACCGAAATGGACGCTGTTTCTACATTACAGTACATTTTGAAAGGGTCTCGTATCAACTCAACGTGTAAAATAATTCAACATTTTAATTTTAAAATATTGAATCATTTCATTATACGATTATTTTGTTTGTTTTCGCTTTACTTATAATGACAGCAGTTCGATATTTTACTTAGGTACCTCACGATTTGAAGAAATTATTAGTTTCTTGAAATAAATTAATAAATTCTTTATGAACAACACACAGCGCCATCTAGCGCTATTGGTACCATGGGGCCATGGTAATCCAGACCAGATAATTTTACACCCGGCGTGGAATTGAAGCCACAAACTTCTAAATTCCAGGCGGACATTCGCACGATGCGCCACAGAGGTCGATGTACCTACAGACTAGTAAGAAGATACTAAAGTATGATATACCTCATTGGTTTGTCGAAATAGTTCTGACGTCTTATTTCCAGAGACATGTTACATCGTCGTCTTCGCTCCTAGAAAACTATGCACTTTACAACTTTTGAAATTTCAGATTCAATCATGTTCTCTAAGATTAAGGTAGTTTTTGCTTTGATATATCAAAACAGTCCAGTTGAACCTAGTCGGTCCCTGTCTAACTAACATAAAAACATTAAAGTGTAAAAAGGATAGACCGTAGTCCCTCTAACATCAAGCGGGACCTTTTTATTGACGAAGTAAGCTTACTAGTTACTTGTACTATTTTTATGCTTATTTCAAAGTAAGAGCATTCCTATTTGTATAATAATAATATAGGTATAACCACAGAGGGTATAACCTCCTAATGATTTTATGGGATATCGGAAATCGTGCTTAGTTTTATGGTTGAGGTAGTTTGTAGCTAAGTAAGCTTATTGGTAAGTAGTGCTACAAGCTTCAGTCGTAAATAAAATATAGCAAAGAAGTATGATTCAAGGTCTTCTCTTTGTGTGCTTGTTCCCTTTTTCCATTTCTTAAAATTAAGGTGAGTTGTATGTATATAATTTGTTAAAATAAACTTGTTTTTTTTCTTCTAAATTATGTAATTACTAAATTGTGTCTTAGGCATCTCAGTCAACCTTGAAAAAGCTAACTGTAAAGTTAGCGAAAGCTATGTACTTCTGTAATAATGCCGTTATTAAATAAAACGCAAGTAAAACCCGGTAAATATTGTTATTTATTATGTAATTACTTATTAGATTTTCAACTTTGTGAAAAATATGGTGTGTATGAAAGAGTGTTTAAAAAAATTAAAAGAAATGTAAATATGAAATTTCAAACTATAAGTTGATGCAAAAATTTCTGAAATGCGATGTAATTTAGTATGAAGCTGGAGATTAACTATATCAGACTAAAAAGTTTCTAAAAAACATAAGCATTACATAGGTTGGTTTTCATTCCGATATTATCGCGGGATACGTACTTACGCAGCTAAAACCGCGGGACGAAGCTGGGAAAGTACAAAACGTAAACCCAAAACAACATTTCCTGGAATACTTACCTACATTACTATAAATGACTACAACCACTCACCAAAAACGTCAACGTAATTCCCCAAAGGGAGCAAGAGCAACTACCCAACATACTAAGCTGAAAAAGTCTTGACACTTGATACTGAAAACATTAAAAGTTACAGCCAAACTCACGAACGTATTAGAACGTCAGATATACGAAATGAATACATATTTTATGTCCTCAAAATAAAAAGAACAGTTCTTAGGAAGTGTCTCAGGCCGCATCAGTATTCCACACGCCATTCGACTGGAGGAAACAAATTCCCAAAATTGAATTTTACGAAACGAGTTGAATACGACACGGGGTACACAAACTTGGTATAGAAACGAGATTTTTATCATTTCAACAATGACTTTGTTCTTGTTTTTTGAATTCAGTCCTTTGATTTTACGACATGTAGGTATTATAGAATTAAGAGGACGTATCAAAGAATTTAAATTTAAGGTTATCAATGTGTATGTGAAACATGCCGAAACCGTAATTTGGGATTTAATTCTTCCTTCTTTTCCCTTTATTTTAGTTTTAGGTAGTTTGTTTACACGATTAGTTAACTTTAACAACACAAAAAACAACCCTTTTTAAAACCGAGTTACCTATCCATTTTACAACGAAACGGGATTATTTGAAGATAAGTTTTTCCTGTATTGTTTATTTGTAATCTGCCCTTCAATTGGTAGTACAGTTTTACTTGATTAGCAATATAATTATATATTACAGGGAGAAATACTGCTTTTGTGCTTATGAGACGTCGGAACTCGAGCTAGGTTTTCAGTTTATCAATTCTTCGCCTTAAGTGTGTTACTTATCTTGTCTTATTGGTCTGTTTTGGTTACGTAACAAAGCGGGAGACTGGTTGATTCCTTTGTGTGTTTGTTAAGTTAATATTGTAACTTGAATATTGAAACAATGGGATAAATCAGTTAACAAATAGGTAAGGTAAACATAATTCTATAATAAGATAAATTTTGTAACAGATAATAGATTTCGGTATCTCCTGGTAGTGTTTTCACCGCAAACAAGAGATGAGAAATCAAAGCGAGAACTGAAACAACATACAATGATCATTTTCAAAGCCATACGACATTAACGCGCTGGGAAAAATATCGTTTTAAGGTTTTCTTATTTCTCTTTTGCAATTAGAACACAGTTTCTAGTTTTAGAAGAGCAATAAACCACAAAATACTACTACTAGTAAAAGCACAAGCAGCGTCCCGTCTGAAGTCAAGAATAACTCAAAAATATAAAAAGATTTATGCTAATAAAAAATCAAAAGTACATAAAAATCTCATTAGAGCGGCAACATGGATGGTTATTAAACTTTGTGACCCAAAAACTCAGATAAGTGGGAACGTGGCCATCAATAAAGTTGGAAGAAGTTTCATATCTTGGCTGAATGCAAAGATTCCTTTTGCTTGCATAGCATAGTCACTGGTGCACTCACTCAAGTAATATATTGCCTATACTTATGTCAAAGAATATTGCTTCAGTAATATTGATTGCTTGAGATGTTACAGTGTTTGTAGATCAAGAACATTTTAAACGTAAAGTGACCTATTAATGCTCTTTAATTATTTCGTAAATAATTCCGGAGTCGTCCCTTCCTTTTGCCTCTCTGAATAAGCTAATTGTAATCTAATAATACCCCTTAAATAGAAAGATCCCCCTTAAAGGAAAAGTTGGTATTTCCCGTTTCATGAGTATTTTGGATTAACTTAAAAGTACCAGCTTAAACTAGTAATAATTAAGGTCACCTTTATAGCCTTATTAATAAAAAGAAAAACATGCTTTGGCTTTTGCCATGACAATTTTTTAAAGTTGTCAGACAGAAACAAAAAGCAGAACAACTACTCCGACCTTACTCCCTTTTATTAATAAAGACTAACAAACTGTAGCCTAATTACGAATAAATCAAAGCGATCTTAGAAAAAAACAAATGTCGTTCGAGTTTAAGCCCGGCGGATAAGTCTGCAAAGCATTAAATTCTAGTCTTTGTGCAATTTAACAACTGCAGCTAGAGTAGAAGAGATAATTCTTGGATACTCAGTCATTTGAGCTTATTCCTTTAGCGACGACGGTAATGAGATACCTATTGTGCTCAAAACTTGGGTCTTTTACTACTTGATTGAATAAGATGATTACAAATTAACGCCAAATTGTGACAGGGATGATAGCACCAGCGAGTTTCAGAAGTATTAAGAAGGACGTACGTTGCGACTATGCAAAATTTCTGTGCAAAAAATCAATTGAATTCGGGCCATCGGTCAACCAACATGCCACAGAGGCCGTAAAAAATGCTAATTACAATTTAATTAATAATCTTGTTATAATGTTTACTAGATAAAGCCATGTCAATGTATATTCTATTTTTAGATTTTTATAACTTTTTACTACGCGTGTAACATGAATACTTAGTTATTCTCGAATCTAACGGAGCAAAATGATTATGGTGCACCGTTAAAGCCCGGTCACATCAAAAGCGTGGCGTGACGTGCATTGTTCGCGCGTAAAAACTGTCATACCGACATATGAAGTTACCGCAGTCACGCAGTATGTTATTTATTTAGTTATTTACAGCGCCAACTATTAGGTCATAATCATTATCAGAGCTATACATTCCCGGTTGCATTCCTCTCGGGAGCCGCTGTCTTGCTATTAAGTAAACTATGGTTTACAAAACTTTGCGATGGGAGCGCAGGACCACAAGTTTGATTTGATAGTCAAAGCAGGTGCTCTCAACACGGTAACGTGCTCCTTAAATTCTATTTCATCCCAAGGTTGCCTGGAAGAGATCGCTTTCAGCGATAAGGCCGCCCATTGTACCATTATTGTTTTTTAGTTATAAGTTGAATTGTAGTTTTGTTAATTTCATGTTTCTTTTAATACTTCTGTAGCTTTTTTGTCATATGTTTTCTGGCGCAATAAAGTGTTATCTAATGTTATCTAACGTAACATTACTGATTCGAGCATAGCATATAGCGCCCTTGTGAGTCTAGGTCGTGCAGTGTCCTCCCATTGCCTTGTATGTACATCAGGGATCTGTGCGTTTTTGTTAAAAGTCACAGTGAAATGTTTAGGACGTATTTGGAGGTTTGTCCACGGCAGAGGAGGGGCGTTTTCGCGGATCGGATACATCAACCTCCTTGCGGCAAAGACATTTATAAAAGAAACGCATTTAATATGTGTATATACATTTATAATTATTTACCAAATAACCTCAAGCAACATGAAGGCAATCTATTTAAGACAAAGTTGAGTAAATGGCTTCTCGATAACTGTTTCTATGACCTCACAGAGTTTAAGACATTTTGTAGACTTAATTTTTGACATTTTATTCCTTGATTAATTTGACATTTTATTCCTTGTTTAATTTTATTTGAATTGATTCAACTTTGACTATTAAAAAAAAAAATTTGCACGTCTGCTTGCAGACCGAATACATGTACCTATTATTATTTAAGATCTTTATGCTATGTGTTCTCGCAAATAAATTATTATTATTATTATTATTATTATTCTAATATATAATATTTTTAAGCATAAATATTTGCACCCAGCGGGAATCGAACCTGCAACCTTCTGTATTGCAGCCAAGCGTTCGCCCGACGCGCCACAGAGGTCGCCGAATAACGTATAATGTTACATTACAAGTGAATGCTCGCGGTGAAGAAGAACGCGTCACGCGTCGAGCATTCTCTTTCAGTTTCGTACAGTACAAGAGAAAGAAGGAGCGGGACACGCATGTACGCCACGCACCGCTTTTATGGTAACCGGGCATTTATAAAGATTTTTGTGTGAGTAATAGAGTAAAAAAAGTAATTTGTATTTGACCGGTCGGGCTTAAGGTCAAGAAATTTAAATAATATAATATTAGACAGATTTTGAAACAAACGAACAGTTAGATTAACTAATTACCTTTAAAACTCTGAGTTGTTTTACTCTTAACCTTCTTTGCCTTTACACAAATATAAATTTAAGGTAATCCTTACAAAGAAAGGAAGCCATAAGCATAATGCTAAGTAACAACGGTATCCTTATAATAATAAATTAATTTACCAGCGAATACTTACGAAAGGTTATCGGCGCCTTAACTGTGTTTACTTCCTTAATCCTCATTAGGAAAATTTCAGCTTTAAATTTTACAGTAACTTCACATTTTTCTTTACTAGAAAGTTTTAAGATTAACTCTAAAGAAGTTGTTGTATTTTCGATCGTAGATATTTCATCAATTGTTATTAGTGATTATAAGATTTATTAATAGCTAGCTGTGTCCCGCTGTTTAACCCGAGTTAGTCCCGTTCCTGCGGGAATATCGGGATAAAAAGTAGCGTGTGTGTTATTCCCGGTATCCACCAGTAACCTTTATTCCAAGTATTATCGCAATCGATTCAGTAGTTTTTGCTAGAAAGAGTAACAAGTTCACATAAAAGCGAACCCATGCTAGTGTCATGGTGATCGTGCTGTGTCTCGCGAATTCACACGCATAAGTCCCTATACTATACCGTGGGAGATTCAAAAAACCCTTTCTTATTAGATGCATCACATAAAGAACACACTCTAAATAATTTCAACTATGTACTCTGTATCAATGCGTGGTTGAGGCCATATGTGCGTTGATTCAACAGTCAGTCAGAAGAACGCATTTTATAGCAATAGATGACAAAAAATCAGCCCTAAGTTTAATAGTAAAGTAAAAATTTCAAATATATTGATAGTTAAATATTGGTTTCAGTCTGTGCTTCCAGATTGATATTCAACCGGCAATTCAATGCGATCGTGCACGGAAACGTAAGCGCCCTAAACTGTCGATGATATCCAACTTACGGTACAATTCATACGTTCGTAAATATTTCTATAATGCTGCACTTTTATTGGTTTCTTAGAAGCTTTTGGTCAATTCAGACGTTTGATGTTAAAAGGAAAATCCATAAAAGAATTTGATAAAAATATCCACCTTGAACTGTCATAGTGGTACTTGGAGGCAATCTCAACCTGATCTCAACATTGTCCCCCTTATTTATAAACGCTAATTAATGCGCTGTATAACTATGTATCGTTTGTCTTTTACTGCCACATGAAGTTTCAAAGTTAACAGACAGATACAAACGTCACATAACTTAGCCATGTGATTTACACAAGTAATATTTTTTAAAGAAGGGAGTGTATTTATTTTTATGTAAATAGAAAAATGCAAGCAAGTGACTTACAATAGGTTGCCGGTAGATGTCGTTACATGCATCAGTCGTAATATCAAACAATTGCAGTCCTTCATTTCGACTGAGCAGAAGGAGCAACTGTAGCCAAATAGGTAAGGCGCAGACATGGACTGTCAGAGATGCAAGTTCAAGTCTTGTGTGGGAATTTTCTTAAAAAAGTGGGTTACCTATATTAATCTGCCTTGCCAACTTTACTAAGTGTTTACTAACTGGTTACACCCCTTTGTGTATTAATGTTTATTATAATTATTATTTATGTTTTATTATTTACCACTGTAAGTTAAGGTTATCGATATTTAAGTCCCTACTAAAGGTTTCCGGGGGGCTTGTCCACCTTTGTTTACCCACCGATCTATATCGTAGCGTCAAGCGGACGCATTATATCGTATATAGCAGACTCATCGTGTTGCGATACGTATACCGGTACAACTACTAATGGATCTTGTTCCGCTGCCATCGTCCTTCTTTTAGATTTTCGTGCTTCTTCTTTGACCATCATTTACCTTCAGGTGAAGTAGTGGTCCAACGTTCATCAATCGTGTTTAAAAAAAAAAGGTAAAAACGTAATAAACAACGAGTTAAATAAACCAAAGGCTTTAGAACGCATTAGAGAGAATTTTGGTATAGATAACATTAGAGTGATTACACCTCGTAAAAAAGGTAAATTTTACCACCCACTGAAGGCATAAGAGTAACATACCTTATAAACTTTTCAATATATTAATTGCTTCACTCTAAATGACAAAAGTAATTAGTAAAATTAGAACACGTAGGTAAGCTTATGGTCTTAAAAGTTATAATAGACAGAACACTTTGTCATGTCGAGCTTTTAACAGGCCTTTTAATATCTCTTTGTGCAGTAAATTACACATTAAATCGTTTACGTCAAGGTGTAATGAGAACCGAACGAATTGAGCGCCTGTACTTAGATATGTACAGAGTATTAATTAAGTATACACGACGTCCTATAGGTTTCCTCACGATGTTTTCCTTCACCGTCATAGTGATGTTAATAAAGTTTAACTTTTTCGCAAAGACAAGGTAACCCTTTTCTTCAAGGTACCCTGCAAAGAAAAGACCTTGACTTTTTCTTTGGTTTATTTAGCTCTAGACGTGTTGACCCGTTCTTTCCTCTGGAGATGGCTGACTAGGCTGGGAGGATGTTATATGTGCTAGGCAAGCATTGTTTTACCTAACAATATCTCGAACGCTACAGCGCTATAAATAGCATGGAATAATAGTGGCTTGCGATTAATCATTTAAAATTAGATAAAATGGCATAATCATTATAGATAAGCTGTTCTATATTCAATATGTTTTCATTTGAAGTATACTTATTCTTTTGTACTGTAATTTTATATTGTAAATTGAAACGAATTAAGATAAGTATTTCATGCGTATTGTACTTCGACCAAATCACGATTCTGTATGAATGGTCGAAAGCGATGTGCTACCATTCGCTTAGATGGAACAAGTTACTGCATTCACGACTTAAAAATACCGAAAACACAATTGCAGGATGAAGAATAATATAGTCTTGGAAAATCTAGAATATTTCTCTCACTTGAACCAAAAATGCAAAAGCATTGCTTGTATCAGACTGGCTCGTTCTTCTAGATTCAATTTTAAAAATTTGTTCCACTAGCAACTCGCATCCTGAATATCAATGAACCAGAGTTATGACTCGTGTTGTCTTAGAATTGTTTACTGCCTTATTTTAATCTATTTTCATATTTTATTTCCGGAACTATAAATTGAAAGACCATAAATAGTGAATAGGAGTGGAAATGATGTTTTAAAGCTGCGGATGTCTATAAATTATTATTTTCAGTGGATCAATCGTAAAACTTTCTAAACGGTTATACTTAAAACATCTATAATTGTAAAACGTCTGACTTGTACTCCCTTTGTCAAAGTAATGGACGTCATTTAATTTATTACTTTTGTAAATTAATTTCCTTCGTAAGAAGTAATACAACCCTTTTTGGCGCTTGATTGTAAATTATTTTATACGAAAAAACGTACGAAATATGTATGTGAAGTGGTAAATTAAAGATGAAATATGGCAAATAATTTAACAATGCATATCATTATTTACCATTGTTAGCCTGTTTACCGCATTTTTTTTTTGGTTCATCAAAAGCCGACTACCACAAACGATTAAAACCTGACGATAATCCCTATTTTAAGCTCAGACTTCGATAGTAATCGTGTTTGTCTATTTCATCTGAAGACGCCCACATCAAATTGAATTTTCCAATCAACTCCAACAACCTACAGAATCAGGGACAAAACATAAACAATTCGATAAACGTATCAAATTTATCTCGGCTCAATAATACATAGCTGTCTAGTACGGTATTCGCACACCGCCAACGGAAATTGAATGCGAACTATCGGCGTATGGACAGCGCTGACATGAGTCAGATGGACGTGTACATTCTACCGACGTATATGTCAGTCAGTCCCGGACAAAGACACCCATCTCGCGTCTATCATACCGGTGACATGTTTCAATTAGGTACAAGTCGTTTGCACTCGATTTTTCAATTTGTTATTGTCGGTTTTGATAACTGCTTGGACGGATCACTCGCGAATTATTTAGAAAATAAAATCTTACATTAAAATGTGGTGTACTCGTTTTCAGAAAACTTTGTAGACTACTAGTTTCTTGGCAGAAGTAATTTAGCTCTTTTTTAAGATCTTAATATCTGATGACATCTGTCAAACTGACAAAAACAAAAGACGATCAAAATTAGGGCAAAATAAATCGTCTTTGTTTTGTTTAAAGAGAGTTATATGGTGAAGAACCCAGTAGTTTAGGATCGAACGTTTTGACGCCATTTTTTGATTGTTATTAGGTATTTATTATATAAAGGGAGAACCATTTCGATGGGCTTTCAGGGAGATATACTAAACTATAACAGATAACGAAATGCTGAAAGGAATTGCATCCCCGATCTTGACAAAAACATAAATGGCATTATTCGATAAACTTATAACACTAGACTATTATTAAAAAATAGGCATTTCTATCGATTCAACACACTATGTTTGTTTCCAAGATTTGATCTTTATCAGCAACACTATCGATCGTTACAATGATTGTTTTTTTAATGAATTTATTTTTATTAAAACGACAATAATTATGCCCTGCAATATGAAGACCATGCGGTAACCCCCTAAAGTATACTCGTGCAAAAGCCTACGAACAGTTCCAACTTTCATTTCCTATGGGAGTGCACTAAGTGGATATGAGTTCAGTAGAGAGTTAGGTAAAGTGCGACCGGTTGGGTGGCCTAGGTTACGTATTTGGTCTCCAATACTAAACTAAAATAGAAAGAAAGCGAACATAAAGGAATAAGTTGATCTAAAATGTATGATATGACTAGGTGCGCCCCGCGGTGCCCGCCGGAATATCGGAATAAAAAGTAGCTTATAGGTTATTCCAGATCTCCAGCTACCTATATTTCATGTTTTATTGCAATCAATTTAGTTGTTTATGCGTGAAAGAGTAACAAATTCACATACGTACAGACATACATACATACAAACTTTCGCGTTTATAACCTTAGTAAGATAGGATTAAGTATTAAGTTTAAGTTTAAGTATTAAATGTTTTGTTGTTTTTTTTTTTTGTGTATTTAGATTTAATTTATTTGTATTATATTTAATTTATTTGTATTTTAATGTAATTTATCCAATAGTTAATGAATTAAGTAGTATTAAGTAAGTAAGAAGTAAGATTTGGCTTGTGTCATTCCGAGAGAAAATCGATTACGAATAGCTGTCATGATAATTTTTAAATGATTATTGTTACGAAATTCTATAGTTAGTAGTTAAAATAACTAGATCAGAGAATCGCATCGGCTCAAGCGTATGTGACATATAACTTTTAATTGCGTTTGCGATAACCTGCCGCTGCAGTTGTTTTTAGTAGTAGGTGCGCCTAACTGCGCCCGACAGTTTCATCGTCGTCGAAAATCGGGACAAATAACATGCATGGCCAAATTGCCTGAACACTTCTCGGAGGAAAATTATCTCTAAATACACGAAATAGAAAAAGAAAACATTATTTTATCAAATATTATGAACTTTAACAAAGTTTTCGGTTTATGATCGCGTTGCTTTTTTTAAAACCTAGATTTATTTATGTTAGTCCTAGCTGAGCCCCGCGATTTCACCAGCGTAAGTCCCGTTCCCGCGGGAGTATCGGGATAAAAAGTAGCCTATGTGTTATTCCAGGTTGCCAGCTACGTATATTGCAAGTTTAATCGCAATCGGTTCTGGTGTTTTTGCGTGAAAGAGTATAGGTAACAAAGTCACATACAGACATACATCCAAGGTGTAACGGGTAAGCCCTTTTAATCCGAAAGGGGGTTGCGTCTAGACGCAAACAACTTTTGTTTTACGACTTTTGGAAATTCGAAGTACTTTTAGAAAAATTTAGGTGTAAAGTTTATTTGAAAATCAGCTGTTTCTGAGAGTTCTAGGTCATTGACCTTATGTTGTCCTTTTATTCAGTTTGATGGTTTACAATCAAAACTTCAATTACCTTTATTTTCAAAAGCAGCTGTTTTTTCAGTGAAACATTATCTCAAAACTTTCAAAAAAAAAATTGAATTTTCAAAAGTCGTAGAACAAAAGTTGATCGCCCAGACGTCTAGAATAACCCCCTTTCGGATTTAAAGGGCATACCCGTTACAAATTGTATATACATACACAAACAAATGGTTGAATGGTTCTTAACTGTTGGCTGTTTGAGTCGCAAAGGACAGTAAATATTCATCCTAATATAGGATAATATTACCTAATAGGTAATATTATAAAGTGAAAGTTAGTTAGTTATTTAAACAAGTTTGTTACTTCTTCACGCAAAAACTACTGAACCTATTGCGATGAAACTTAGTATGCAGATAGCTGGAGACCTGAATAAGGCTTCTTTTCATCTCGATATTCCTGCGGGATCAGTACTTATGCGAGTGAAACCGACAGCTGCAGCTAGTTTAAAATAAATCCCGAAATAATACACTGAGGACCGTAGTACATTCTGACCTATAAACTTCTGTATTCCTAAAATTTGGTAGAGAGGCTTAAGCGATTAATTTTCATACGCATCGTAAATTTATATTAGCGTTTAAGCAAAAATTATTGCTATACGTATATTAAGTTCAGATAGGTGCGTAGGTATACGTATACTAGTCAGCGCTTACGTTATTATGTAATTAATAACAAACAGTATATCATAGGGTTTAATGATAAATTGTTATTGATGTAATAGGTAAAACGAGGTTTATGTAATACAATGGGAGTCAACGTAGAATTAAGTATAAGTAAGATACCTACTTTTGGAAACATTTGAAATGAGCCATTTTTTTAAATACAATTTCAGTACCTATACAAAATGTTTAACACATAATATGTCAAATATATACCTACTAGAAATATTTTCAATGAAAAAACACGATTATTTGATGATTATTTTGAAACATTATAAATTAGCTTTTATGCTAGGGGTGGAAAAAAATATTTAATATTTCGTAAATTTGTTTTTATTGCTCAAGTTAATCATTGGCGCAGGTAAATCACTGGAAAGTGATCCTGTAGATGGCGTCTCAATCGAGCCGTAGTCGAAAAATAGTAGACAGGGAAACATTCATATTCTTAAATTCGCTGCTCGAGATGGGAACTTGCGTGGCCGAGCGGTATAGGCACTGGAATATTGATCCAGGGACGCGAGTTCAAATCTCGCCGCAAGTGAATTTTTGAAGATGAATTTTTCCTTTAAAAATATTTCTAAAAAATATTTACACACCTACTGCAAAGCCTATACAAAGTTAGATTATTTGACCAAAAAGATCAACGTAAAGCGAGTCTTTATTCCTTAGGTGCATAAAGTGTTCAATATTACCCTAGGGCATAAAGTAATTCAAATTTCAAATTAAGGTTCTGGTAGCATATGGCCATTTCGAACTGGCCATCTGGACATAACACATAAAAAAACTAAAAACTGGGCATTTTTTTTTTTATTTAAATTTCAACGGAATGGTAAGGCAAAATGTTTTAGTTAATATAAAGCCCAACATTTTTTTTTTCATCAGCTGAGGCCGATGTTTGCTTTTGTCATTTTGATGTAACATTGTTAAATTTAATTAATATATTGCTCTAAATATATCTCATACACTTTGTATTAATCTATTGTTTTGTTGTTAGTTAAATGTCTCGCAGTAGATGTGTAAAGTGCATAAACTACTATTATGAGAGTCAGTAACTAAGTAAAAAATAAAATACTTATTAATTTGTCGAATCGAAAGCGTTACCAAAAGATTCTAGAGTTAAAATCCGAGCGTAGCGATGATGTTAGTAATTTAACTCCTGAGCGAAGCGTGGGTTTCAAATAGATTGAGACCAAGTTAAGCCTTATACCAAGGGGAATAATCTACTGCGAGACATTAAAAATGGCTACATACGCTGGCATTTATTAAACAACTAAACCATTAACTATTTATAACGTTTTTTAAAGGTTTCAACTAACTTTACTCTTTATAATATACACTGAATTTTTTTTTGCTTTGTCCTACTTTAAAAATAAATTAGGAGAAAATGAAATCAATTTTTTGTGTCATGTCTAGGTGGCCAGTTCGATTTGTGGAATAATTTCTTTCGTAAGATTATTTAATTTTATATTAACGTTCAAAAGATAAATAAAAATAAGCCCTAGGGCATAAATTCACAATTTAAGCCTTGTTTTCGTTTACTTTTTTGGCCAAATAAAGTAACTTTGTGGAGTCGAAGATGTGTAAAATACTTTTAAACTAGTAGACTCATGATTAATTCCTCAGTATTACCCCAAAGCCACGTATCAAAGTTACCGAAAGATTTCCGAACTATCGTTAACTTCCAATAATCCCTGTAATGCTATTGTAAGAAAACTTATTTTGGGAGATAAAAATGTCTAATCAACTTTCACATCTGGAAGGCCTAAAGTTGATCAATAACCTAAAGTTGATATTTTATTTAGTTTGGTTGTTTTTACACTCAACACTTACAGTAAAAAATTCGGAAAAAAATGATTTCTAAATTCTCTAAAATAATAGGATAACGGAAATCACGGTTTTCATGCAGATGTACCATTTTATAATAATAATAATATTTAACAAGGACCCGAAATCATGTCGTACTTAATTAAGTATTTCGTTGTTTCCTCTTGGTAATCGTTCTCTTTGCTGCAGGCATTCAATAAATTATTTATTTTATACTACTACAGACTTTAAGCTTATCTATCTGCCGGTGATCAACCTATGATCATTTACTACCACAGACTTAACTGGTTTGGTAGCCTATCTATCTGCCGATAGGTTGATCAGGTAGAATATTTTTGAGAGTGAGATCAAACTACCGGCTGAGTTTTATTTATTTAAAAGTCTGTAGTATGTCAATTATTATTTATGGTTAACATCGCTTGGCGCAGGAATGGGTGACCGATAATTTGTGAAGCTAAAATCACATTCTGGCATCGGAAGGCGCATTAAGAAATTGGCCCGGTTGTTATCTCTGATGACAGTCGTTAGGTCAAGTTAGAGGTGGCTTGAAAACTCCAACACTAGGTGAGCCATACCACTACCTTCACGAAAAAAGAAGAAATGTGTCTAAGAATCTTTAAGGTACCTCCTCACCGCGAGCAATCGCGTGTAATTAATATAACGTGCCAAGGACCCGATACGAAACAACTTTGGCCGAAACTTTAGAGCCGATCAAACGTCAGTAGGTGGTTATCCATAATTCTCAATACATTCTATGTTTTTTTTGCATTGAACGTATAGTAATCATTGATCCAGAATGAAGGAAAACCATCTACTAACTCCAAAATTTCGGCCGAAGTTGTTTCGTATTAGGGTCCTCGAAACCACATATAGCGCGGCAGCGGCCGAATTTATAGTGTTAAATTACAAGTGAGTGCTCGCAGTGAGGTTGCACCTTCATAGACACAAAACAAAAATTACATACTTAGAAATAAATCTAAATGTAAAATGTCATAACCACGTAACCATTATAAATAAATAATAAATAATAAATAAATCCTGTGACGAACACACAGCGCCATCTAGCCCCGTGGTAAGCTGCTAAGCTTGTGTTACGGTGGCTAGACAACGGATATACTACTTATATTTATTTTTCTTTTGTAAATACATACATATTATACATAGAAATACGCCCAGACCAGATACAAATATTTATTTTTTAAGCTTAAATATTTGCACCCAGCGGGAATCGAACCCGCAACCTTCTGTATTGCAGCCAAGCGTTCGCCCGACGCGCCACAGAGGTCGTCATAATAATAATAATTATAAACTAAACCCACGAGCCAATTCTCGGCCATTGTACTCGTTAAGCTTAAATTACTAAAATAGTGCTATGCAAAATTAAGCAACTTCATAATTAATATTTATTGTTTTAATTCGCGCCAGCTGGGCAACTTTGCACAAACAGCGTGCAACAATCGAGTCCGCACACGCGAAATTGCTTCGGTAAATG
Source organism: Idaea dimidiata (assembly GCA_949358125.1). Classification (NCBI taxonomy): domain Eukaryota; kingdom Metazoa; phylum Arthropoda; class Insecta; order Lepidoptera; family Geometridae; genus Idaea; species Idaea dimidiata. Next base: position 7,720,135 of record OX442336.1, on the reverse strand, counting down.
CTAGTTTTATAGCAATTTTCTTTGCAAAAACTGCGTTGTTAAAAGAGGATTGCTTTCCATGTTCGATTCCGTATGTTCATTGTGTTTACAGTTTATTTAATTTTGTTGTGGATTATAAATTATAACATTAATATCGTAATTAATTATTTACTAAACCCCTACACATAATTTTAAATTTGCCCAGGTCATAAAAATATGAAATTATGAGTTTCGATATAGTATTAGTTTAAAAAATTTATTTACAGAACTACTCGATAGAATTAATTATTTATGATGATGAATTAAAACACAACCTCGCTAATGTTAAGAATGCAAAAGTTAGGATGTTTGTTTGTTTGGACTTTTTTCTGTAAGCGTACGTTTGCGTGTAGCAAAGCGTGCGAGCGTCTGTCGCCGTTTGGTGATTCCCATCCGTTTGCCTTCATTTAGTTCTTTTTTTTTCATAATCCCCTTTTTTATTTATATCTTTGCTTGTTTTCATTCATTTAGTCTGTACCCGACTTAAAAAAAACAAAACACAGTACACCACTTTTTATGTTTGCTGCAAGGAAAGACAATTAAATATACAGTAGACATAAAAACTTTAACCAGCAAACGGCCTGACAACCACCCTTCTCCTTTCTTTATTAGATTCATTAAATTATTCTTTAAATTATAATACTCAAGAGAACCTAAATAAAAAAAGTTGAGTTAAAAACATTTTCCTGTCAAGTTAACTTCGTTTTTATTGAAGCGAGACTCTCCTATTCAAGAGAATTTTCAGAAAGTCTGAGTCGCATAGTGATCAACCGTCTCCAAATAAATACCTACTGAATTAAATATCGATTTAAGTTAAATCATTCTTTACATTGGAACTTTTATTACAGTTCCTTTGACATCCTTTTACTCAGCGCTAAAGGATTTTAAAAATATTTCCAATTAATTAAGAAAATAAAGAGTATAAAGAAATAAATTAAAACACAAACATTGAAATTTTACTCTTTGAAATAAATATCTTTTTATCGCGTTGTTTTTATTATCAACATTGTTGTAATGCCGATTTCACACCATATAACCACCAACCTCACCTACCTATCAATACCTACTTACCTATACCTACCTTTCAGCTTACCTTGAAAAATGAGTCTAAAATGGACCCTGAAAAGTGGGATCTGCATTGCTACAATGCGGATAATAAAAAAAATAATTTATAAAAAAACAAAAAACCCGACTGCGTAAAAAACTCGATTAAAAAATACGCATAGAAACAACAAAAAAACTAAAAAGAAAAGAACAAACTCGATTAGAAATTACGCTAAGTAACAATAGTTTTGTAATCGATACACACGGAACACATAATAAATTAGTAAAAAATTACTCACAGTCGGGACCCATTCATTTTACCAATCTAATTTTTCCACCGACTTTTTTTCTTTTTAGTTTTTTTGTTGTTTCTATGCGTATTTTTTAATCGAGTTTTTACGCAGTCGGGTTTTTTGTTTTTATAAATTATTTTTTTTATTTTACGCTTTTTAGTTATTTTCATTTATTGATGGTAGGTAAGTCTCGTAATCTATTCATTTTATTACGGGGTTATAATGTACTAGCTGCGCCTCGCGGTCTCACACGCGTAAGTTCCGTTCCCGCGGGAATAATAAGTAGCCTATGTGTTAATCCAGGTTCCCCAGCTACCTATATTCCAAATTTCATCGCAATCGGTTCAGTAGTTTTTGCGTGAAAGAGTAACAACCTCACATACATACATACATACAAACTTTCGCGTTTATAATATTAGTAAGATTCTATTTCAGTTAGGGTTTAGTTATTTATTGTTTAAATTTATTATTATTCTTTTAACTTTTTTAGTACCTAAATGTTATTAGGCTTTTATTCAGTTGGTAGGTACAATTTATGTAAATATTTTTTTAGTTTATTTCAATAAATTTCTGTCACCTGTACCATCACGGCTTATACTTTGATAGTTCCAAGCGTAACTACGTAACAAAAATAAAAACTTGTTCGTTAGTAATAAAAAGCAAGATTACCTAATTGTAAATTAAGTTTAAACCGTTATATTTCCTAAACGGTTCTTTAAAATGAAAAATGGTGAAAGAAACCTAATATTTATTGACATACTTTGACGATTTTGGATTTTTTATTTTTGACAATATGGCGTCTGGTGGTGACATAAGTCACTTTGGATTACTTTCATGTTTTTAGTCACACTCGCCAGATTAAGACGAATCGATTGACGTATGAATCATCAAAATCGGTCCACGCGTTTGGCCTCTAGAACGCCACATAGGAACATACATACATAGACCGATAAACACATTACCCTCCTTTGCGTCGCGCAGTCGGGTAAAAACAACGCGATTAAAAATTTAATAAAACCGTAAAAGAGGTTTAATTTATAAAAAAATAGTACCTTATTTTTAAACCAGAATGAATGGTGCTTGTTAATATTGCTTTTAGAAAAAAAAACACTTTACCTACCGCGAGTCGCTTGAAACCCCGACAATTGATAGAAAACCGGATAAATTAAAAAAAAACGAATCGTATTGCAATGAATTGAAAAAACATGTAGGTTGCTGTAATGTCATGGCTTGCTTGTTTGAACTACTGTTCAAACTGACCACTACTATTAAACCTTATCGAACATTATACACTGTAACATTTCTTTACTTCGAACAGTTTGTTTGAGCAATTGTTTCTTTGTTCCTTTAGCTTTCCATAGGAGAAAAGGTTGTTCTGTAGAAAATTAATTTAACTTAATTAATTTAATACTTGTATGATTCTTAAGGACTATGTAATGTAAGTACTGAAAACTGAACAATAAAGTACTTTACAAGCACTAAGGCCATAGATAAGAACTCCATTTTACAACTAAAAAGTCATTGCATTCTATTTGAAAAGGCATTAAATCTGAAACAAAACGATTTGACCTAACCGATAGCCGTTTTCAAGGATAGTAAATTTTGCAAAAGCCAACCACTGCATCATTTATAACGAGGCTATGCCCACAATGTATGTAGGAGCAATGTACCTTAACCGTATTTCTTGGGGAGACATTGCAATACGTTTGTTTGTTCCGGTCGGTATCTTTTCTTTTTATATAACGTCTTGAGGCTTAGAGTTACTGCTGGTCTAAACAAAGCTATTTACGAGACTGCTTATAATTAAGTCTAAAAACCGTCTAACTTTTTATGCTTACACAGAAATAGGAAAGTTTAACGCTAAATGAGTGAAAAGTTTGCTTTTGAACTTGCTTAATAAGCATTATCGTAAGTAATTTTTGTAGCCGTCAGTGGTTATATAGCTGTTCCTGTTATCTGTATCTTGTTTGTAGTTTTCTTAAACCGTAGCTGTAATATTATTGTAATCGCTTATTTACAAAAAAATATTTTTTGGGGTCATAATTGTGTATTTCTTACCTCTACATTAAGACTATGTTACAGTAGTCCTGAGCTTGGTCATCTCGCGACGGGATGCTGCGGGTTCGATCCCCGTCAGGGGCAAGTATTTATGCTGACCATAAATGTTCGTTTCAGGCCCTGGGTGTTTTGTTTAATTATGTTTTTACAAATAAAACATAGTTAGTACAAGCAGTACCGTCCCTTGGTACAAGCCTAGTTGCTAAGATTGGACTGGACTACGTTGAATCCTACACAACTAATTGTCGGAATGTAACAATTCTTGGCTATCTGTTAAGAACAGAAGTTAATTATTCTAAAAATATTTTAACTACCAATAAATATTGCAAGACATTACTCACAGCGCTATCTAGCCCCAAACTAAGCACTAGGCTTGTACTATGGGCTATTTATATAATAATATCATAGTTTTTTTTGTAAATACATGCAAATGAAAAATAAAAAACACCCAACACTCAGGTCACTAAAAATATTTGTCTCGGCGGGAATCGGACCCGCAACCTTCTGCGTCGAAGTCCGAGCTTAGCCTGCCACGCCACAGAGGCCGTCGCCGTATGCCTACGTTTTATTAATAATTTGGACAATTGTCATATATCTCATGTAACTAATAGAGCGTCTAATAAGTATCGAAATATATAGTCTCTGATGATTAGCAATAATGCGACACAAACAGTATATTATAATAGGTAGCTGATAGGATGTCGATTTCAGGTAGACCGTGATGAAGCCGTCGTTTTACGATAAATAGCCGGTAATATACTTAAGGTCGAGAAAAACCTAACGGGAAAAATAGTCTGAAGACTTTCATCGGCCGATGTTACAAGCCTCTTTCCTCGCAAAAACAAAAAAAAACTTGACGTTCAGAAAGAAGATGACCGCTGTCACTTACGTTGTTGATACCATACTACAGATCTTTTTGTAATATTTCATTCACACATATTATATTCACTCACATACCTATATTATAACCGTCATTTTCCAGAGAAATCGTCCTCTGGAAAATGAAGAGTACGCGAGGGCGTCTTACTTATAATAACCACCTATATTTAGATGCGTCTCCTTTGACATTTTTATGGCTTTAAAAACTCAAAGCAATTTACAAAAATATACATCACTCTAACACTCTATTTTTGTCACTGATTTGTTAGAACTAGGTAATTCTATGTTTACATTTATCTACTCACTACAAAAATGAAGCGAAATTACTTCACTGGTGACAAGCAATCGTATGTCAACTTAACTTGACTATTAACCGTGGAGGCCATTGATATTAGTAAATAAATAAATTCTGTGAACAACACACAGCGCGCCATCTAGCCTTATAGTAAGCTCTTGGTAGCTTTTGTTACGGTGACTAGACAACGGATTTAATACTTAAATTTACTTATCTTTTGTAAATACATACATGTATTACGAGTATTACTTAGAAAAACACTCAGACGAGATACAAATATTTATTATAAAGCATTAATATTTGCACTCAGCGAACCCGAAACCTTCTGCATTGCAGTCGGGTATTCGCACGACACGCCACAGAGGTCGTCAAATGAAAATGCGAGATATAAAGTGATACGAAGTTCAGAGTCTGATTTGACCTCAAGTAATAGCTGGAGGCGTAACGTGATTTGCTGGTGCTCTATTACCTTAATGCTCCACAAGTATTCCGCCAACAAAGGAAGGATCTTAATATAATATCGATGGGCAGCCCTCACGTCCACATATGTTAGTGCGTTGAATTTGAATTCTGCCAATTCGTGGTGTATCGCTTACGAAAGTTTTTATTATAGTTGTGGGTTAAAACGGTGGATTTCCCTCGGGGCCGTATCGGCGACAATGTATGGTCAACCCTTTTAATCTCGCTATTAAGTAATACCTGAAACTTTTACTGGCCATCCTTTTGATGATTCTGTGGCAAGGCAATTTAAATAACGTATGGTGTTTTATTGTTCTCCAGTTGGAGTTATAGTTTTCGTTGCCACAGTTTTGTTTTGTTTCTTTAAGGCCGGTGTTTCATTAGGCAAGTCTTGCATGCAAATCCTACTAATATTATAAATCCGAAAATCTGTTTGTTTGTTTGTTCCCTCTTCACGGTCAAACGGCTCGACCGATTTGGATGAAAATTTGCATAGGGATAGTTTAAATGATGGAGAGTAACATAGGATACTTTATAATCCCGAAAATCTCGCGGGATCGGGACTTAAGCGGGTGATAACTATTTATTAGATGATAATTTGAATAGGGATAGTTTAAATGATGGAGAGTAACATAGGATACTTATGATCCCGTAAATCCCGCGGGATTTGATCCCGAAAATCCTGCGGGATCGAGACTTACGCGAGTGATAACTATTTATTAAATGAAAATTTGCATAGGGATAGTTTATATGATGGAGAGTAATATAGGATACTTTTGATCACGAAAATCCCGCGAGATCGGGACTTACGCGGGTGATAACTATTTATTGGATGAAAATTTGCATAGGGATAGTTTAAATGATGGAGAGTAACATAGGATACCTTTGATCCCGAAAATCCCGGAGGATCGGGACTTACGCGGGTAATAACTATTCAATGAATTAAAATCGACACAGGGGTAGGGTAAGTGATGTAGAGTGGCATCATCATCATCGTCATCCATCGGCATCGTCATCCTTCGTCATCGTTATCGTCACTTACTGATGAAAAACAAACTTTACCTTACTTCACCTACCTACCGCAGTGCAAAACTCCACACTTAAACGGACGACCAGGGAAGTACTGATGATGCCAGGCGCGGCAGCGCCTGGCTTCAACAGTACTTCAATAGGCGACCGTTTAAGTGTGGATTATTGCATTGCGGTAGGTAGGTGTTCGAACAACGCGGGTTCGCAACTTGCGCGGGTGAAACCGCGGGGCGCAGCTAGTGTACGATAAAACGTCATATTTGACGTTCAAGTCGCTTGTGCAATTTCTTATTCAAATTTCGGTTTTTATCAAGTATGAAAGAACTGGCAAGAAACTGGCATACAAGTGAAACTGCGTGCATGCTGCAATAAGAAAAAATAACTAATTTTGAATTTTGCTCTCCATATTCTCTGTGAAAAATAAAAGACTAGTGAAAGAATTACTTTGATACGTTAATTCGTTTCCGATTAATAGAAGTAAACGGGCGATGCGGACTCGTACTCGGATGTGACGTCATTTCACACTCGCCCAGTCAGTTCGCGCTCTATGTTTCGATGTCATAGTAAATGTGGTCTTACCATTTTATTATGGTTGTAAATGACGTCACGTGACTGTTAGCGACACTCAATGTTAATCGTAAGTTTAAATACTTGTTAAATCAAAACTAATGGGTATTTCAAAAACTAGTGTATTTATTTACATACAAGCTTTACTGTAACAAACTTTCAACCGATTTGGCGTACCTATTAACATTCTTCATTTGAAATGTGACGTCACTTGTGACTTATTTCTGCGCAAGCTTGCAACATTTGCCCAATGAAACTAACACTTTAAGAATTTCTTCAAGCCCTGCTGCATTGTTTTTCTACTTAAACTTAAATAGCATTTCACTAGCCTGAAAAAAAATCGGTCAACCAGGAAGAAAATCTATCATTTTTTTGTCAATAGATTTTCTCGCTCAATGGAGAGTCTCTCACTTTAATTTTAGTTTAACTCATCGCAAGCTGCGCCGCTCTAGCGCGAATTCCATTTATGTATACACTAGCTGCATCCCGCGGTTTCACCCACGTAAGTCCCGGTCCGCGGGAATATCGGGATTAAAAGGAGCTTATGTGTTATTCCCGGTATCCAGCTACCAATATTTCAAGTTTCATCGCAGTCGGTTTGCGTAAAAGAGTAACAAAGTCACATACATACATACAAACTTTCGCGTTTGTGATATTAGTAAGAAGTAAGATTTTAAACACTGCCAATTTAAACGTGAGACGACTGTGAGTTCTCTTCAGAATTGTATAAGTTAAGAAATACTTAGATTATTCACGTGATAATAATAACATATGTTATCACATGTATCATCAGTTGAGTTTTATTAGTTTTTATCAATTTTATTAAAACACTTTAGCTATGTGTACCGACTCAAATCTAAGTAGGTACATAAATTCTAAATTATTTATGGATCTACTTTATTATCATCATCATCATAAAAATATATCGCTACCGGGTATTAAATCTTAGATATTTTTGTTGCGTAAAAAATATTTTATGTCGAAACATACTGACTGCTTTGCTATATGAATCTGAAACGTTGATTTTCTTCATAATTTACCAACTTCTCGATGCCGCGAGCTTTGGCTTAAAATGATTCGATTTATCACATGATAGATGAGAGTTTGACCATTATCTCATCTGATGGTAAGTGAAGACTGCTTTGCTATATGAATCTAAAACGATGATTTTCTTCATAATTTACCAACTTCACGATGCCGCGAGCCATTGGCTTAAGATGATTCGATTTATCATATGATAGATGAGCGTTTGACCATTATCTCATCTGATGGTTTTACCCGCGTAAGTCCCGTTTCCGCGGGAATATCTGGATAAAAAGTAGCCTATGTGTTATTCCAGGTCTCCAGCTACCTATATTCCAAGTTTCATCGCAATCGATTCAGTAGTTTTTTCGTGAAAAAGTAACAGTCTCACATACATAATACATACCTATATACATACAAACTTTAGGAATTCATTTCATTCATAAGGAACAAGATCCGACTCATTTTAGTGGCTGCAACCAATCTACATTTCGGAACGTGCACGAGTCCACTTGGTGCTACGAATTAGTACGTGGTAACAAGCCGCGGCTGATGCCTTTCACAACAAGTAAAAAAAAAAGAGTATCTTCCTTCTTATCTTACTTTTTAATCTAATCTTAATCTTACTATCTTACTAATTTTATAAACGCGAAAGTTTGCATGTATGTACCTATGTCTGGTTACTCAATCGAGACGAAACTTTGACGACCTCTGTGGCGCGTCGGGCGAACGCTTGGCTGCAATACAGAAGGTTGCGGGTTCGATTCCCGCTGGGTGCAAATATTTAAGCTTAAAAAATAAATATTTGTATCTGGTCTGGGCGTATTTCTATGTATAATATGTATGTATTTACAAAAGAAAAATAAATATAAGTAGTATATCCGTTGTCTAGCCACCGTAACACAAGCTTAGCAGCTTACCACGGGGCTAGATGACGCTGTGTGTTCGTCACAGGATTTATTTATTTATTTATTTATTATTATTATTTATTTATAACTTACAATACAGGTAGTTGTAGACTTTTAATAACACATAGGTTACTTTTATCCCGATATTCCCCAGGAGTAGGACTTACGCGGGTAAAACTTGGTTTATGCGATTCATAAAAGCTATTTCTACAACCATATTCTGAACGGAATCTTCAAACTATCATTATAGCTGTGATAATAGATATAAAGTACATAGTACAATCGTCATCAAGACACTAATGTTCGGCAAACGTTTCGATGCCTCATTAGTTGGTGTTAATTATCGTTTAACTACATGTACGCACACAACAATAATAATTAGTAGACACGTTAATCACACACAACATTCACCTGAGAGTAATGTTTCAACAAAATCAGCGGCATACAATTTATACAGGGAGGAACATCTCTTGAGTTAAAAGTACTATTAATATACTTCTTCGTCAACCTATGCTGTCTCACTGGTGAGCAAGGGTCTCCCTGGCACCTTTCCAAGCAGTCCGCTTCTGCTGTGGTATCATGTAATTAGCATCCACTGTTACTAGTGGCTAAGTTGCAGTATATTGCTGCTTTGACGTAACGTGGTTGTTACCGGTGATTACTTCAAACAGCAATGTACAATACAAAATATGCTTTTTGCCAGCAAATAGCAACTGACAGCGGTGGATGCTAATAAGATGATACCACAGCTGGGCTAGATTAGGTCAATCACTATCCAATGCATCCAGGTCGTCACGCCACCGTTTTCAGGGTCTGCCTCTATTCCGACAACTGTCTTCAAAAACACTATATTTAGATAATTTTACACAACGCCTTTATTTTTAAGAAAAACTCTTGAGGGTCTCTGTGGCGCGTCAGGCGATGGACCGACTACAATGCAGAAGGCTGCCAGTTCAATTCCCACCGGATGTACTTGCATAAAAATAAATATTTGTTTCTGGTCTGGGTGTTTTCTATGTATCATTGTGTATGTATTTACAAAATATAGGTATACGCGACAAATTGAGAACCTCCTCCTTTTTTTTTGAAGTCGGTTAAAATGGTATGTTGTACCCATATATCCGTTGTCAAGTACTACATAGTTTTCTAGTAGTTTGAGACTAGATAGCGCAGTGAGGAACGTCGTTCAATGTTTATTTATTTATTTTATTGTCAATGTTATTATTGAAATTATCGATTGATCCTGAGGTACATGGTGTTATTCAAATATGGATTTATGAAGAGTGTTTGTAAAATATAGCTGCGCCCCTCGGTTTCACCCGCGTAAGATTTACCAAAATCGGTTTGGCATTTTTTCTTTCATAATAACCTTCTCGTGATATGCAAACTCAACAAAAAAAAAAAGAATTAGCGAAATTAGTCCAGCCATTCCCACGTGATGCCGTGGCCAAGGGAAATAGGGATTCATTCTTAAATACAAGATGTAACGGGTAAGCCCTTTTAAGCCGAAAGGTGGTTGTTCTAGGCATCTAGGCGAACAACTTTTGTTTTACAACTTTTGAAAATTCGAACATTTTTTTTGAAAGTTTTGTGGTTATGTTTCACTGAAAAAACAGCTGTTTTTAAAAATAAAGGTTATTGAAGTTTTGATTGTAAACCATCAAACTAAATAAAATGGCAACATAAGGTCAATGACCTCGAACTCTCAGAAACAGCTGATTTTCAAGTAAACTTTACACCTAAATTTTTCAAAAGTCGTAGAACAAAAGTTGTTCGCCTAGACGTCTAGAACAACCCCCTTTCGGATTAAAAGGGCTTACCTGTTACACCTTGTATAATTATGATTATTTCCTTTAACTAAAATTGCTATTTATAGAATTTACAGTACCTCCCTACTTTCAATTTATGACTAGACAACAATTTCACCCTGTATATCAGAACTCAGATTTAAGGCACAGACAAAGAGATCATATAATTACTGTCTATGTGATTCCTTCGTTGGCTCATGTAGAGAATTTATTTCTTTTGCACTTAACTGAATGTGCCAAGCATTTAATTCTGCTAATAGAAGACCGCATAACCCCAAAATTTACAATACTAAGCAAACTATCCCTATCCCTGTTTTTAGCGCATATTCGTATTAATAGAAACCCAGGGGAGTATCTTTAGGCATCTCCCGCTGCTTCACCTCATATTTCGATTTACCTGCAGAGAGATGACGTCACCCATTATACAGCTATGTGTTCTATTTAACATTTTGGTTCGTTTCTACCTGTAGAGCCTGTAGGTATCTCCCTGCTTTTAGTAGAGATGGAACAGTTCGAACTTTACTCATTCCTTATAATTTCACATCTCCCCTCATTACTGATTTGCGCAATTTTCTCTTGGCTCAGTCACGGCTTGTTCTACTTACCAGTCGATGTCGTGTTTTCAAACGAATTAGTCTATGTTTCGATACTTAGGCCGGTGCAGTCGCTTATAAAATGAGTGGGGAAATCGAATCAGTGTCACCTTCATTCTGAATTATTAATTTGGAAAAAAATGTTCTTGGTTGGTTTATAGCAAAAAAATTATGCAATGGATCCTATAGTAAACAGTTTAACCAGAGCCGAATCCATTTCTACGAATTAACTTGTAAAAATGTACCACTTTACTACCTACTTAGTAGTTTAAAGAAATAAATATTCGCATATCGCACACGACATCAGTTTGGGACATGCTTTATTTTTACCTTTCCAGTCCGGTAGAGGTTTTTTCTCTAACTTTGAATAAAGGACACGGTTGTTTATGTTAAAAGCCTATCTAATGAAAATACTGACTCGTAACTTACCTACATACAAATTTTGCACGTAAAAATGTGTTAATTTTTACTGAACTGTACAAAAATATTGCCGCATATCTATGTTCCTTTGTATACTTTGCTGTTATTACTATCTAACAATATAGTGAACATTTCGAAGTTTCTTCTCTTCGGCAACCCTTTCGGGAGCCTGGTATTCGCTAAAACCCAAAATTACTTGGGGTCAGTACAAGTCATCATTGCCTAGACCTACTGAAAATAGATTTGGCAAAGAATGGAATGAGATTAAAAACCCTATTCTACACGACAATACAAAATACACTACTTTGAAACATACATAGGTTATGATTTCCACTATACAATAATATGGCGTCTGCACTTACAATTTATTTATATTCTATTCATTTATTGTCTGTAAGTCTATGCAGTATTACAATTTAATTATTTAATAAGTACGCTAGACTTCAATTTGATACCGTATCGTGTCGTGAGTAGTTGGTTATACAGCTCCAAAATGCATTAGTTCCATCAAGAATTTCCGAACTCCTAAACCAAGTAAGGAAAGCCCAGGTCCGTCGGTAACATGATTTCCTAAATCGGAAGGATCCAAGTGCTCTTCAAACGTTCAGTAAAAGGCATCTACTCATACGGCACTCAACGGCCTCTGAAACACGATATGTGTCAACTGTGCCCGTTATATCGGAGACAAATTGATCAGTTCTCGAATTGGGAAGGAGTAAATTAAGGGCGACCAAACTGTTTTAGTAATTACGAGTATATCTAAGTACTAGCTGCGCCCCGCGGTTTCACCCGCGTAAGTCCCGTTCCCGCGGGAATATCGGGATAAAAAGTAGCCTATGTGTTAGTCCAGGTCCCCAGCTACCTATATTTCAAGTTTCATCGCAATCGGTTTAGTAGTTTTTGTGTGAAAGAGTAACAACCTCACATACATACATACATATATACATACAAACTTTCGTGTTTATAATGTTAGTAAGATTGCAGTAATACTGAGGGTACATTCGACCAAACTTGAGTTTACTCTCAAGTTACTCTACGAGGATTTACGTATTTGAACCTTTATACTCCACTAACTATCGAAGTCATTTTTTCAAGCAATGAGCTGTTCTTTCTATATTAATACGAGTAAAAAAATAAAAAAGTACTTACAAAAGTACAATAACGTGTAACTCGGTATTAGCGAAACTAATACAAAGTTTCCTGGTTTGTCGGCTAATATTGCGAAAGACATTCGGTCATCATTAAAATATCTATATAATTGTATATAAATCCACCAAAATAGTGGGAGTAGATGTTATTTTTCGTATAGGGTCGCTAATCGTGGAAATTATGTTTGGTAAAATGTAAATTGAAATTACTCCCGAGAAAAAGGCGATATTAATAATATTCTTTGAATAAGAGTTAACCAAGTGTGGTCGCTTGAGCCCTTACACAATTTACAAGTAGGTACGCAGAAAAATAATGTAAATTCAAATGTTCTGCCTTTTCTTACCTAAATTCAATAAAACATGGTGTTTAAAATTATTGACTCTAAGGTTTACTTATTTTAAATGTTTTCAGCTAAATGGGTTAATGAAGAGGAAAATGACGTCGTCCATCTTAGTTGGATTTCTCTTAGTATCCTGATGGTACGCTGCCGGGCTTAATTCACTTCATTAATGTTTTTTTTTATCTCACTGTGCATGAAAAACAGAGATAACTTGAAAAATAATGACCATAAAATAAGTTTCGTTAGAATATTTTCGTAAGACGTTAATTACAGTGATGTAAAATGATATTTCAGTATATTACATAAATTAGTAAGTTTGTTTCTACCTATTAGAAAATAACCTTACTCAGTAAGATTATAATCGTCAACTTCATGTTATTTTTTTGTTTTAAATTTGCAAATAGAAATCTACAAATAAACATTTATATACTCATAAAATTACACATCTTCCGCTCTACAAAGTTACATTATTTGACCAAAAAGGTCAACGTAAAGTAAGTATTTATTCCCTAGGTGCATCAAGTGCTCACTAAACACCTAGGGCATAAAGTAATTTAAATTTGGAACTAAGGTTCTGGTAATATACAGCCATTTCGAACTGGCCCCAAATAAAAACTCGGCTATTATTCTTTTTTTTCAGTTCTTTCTTTTATTTTTATTTCGACGGAAGGGTAAGGCAAAAAGTTTTAGTGAATATGAAGCCCTAACTTTTTTTTTCATCGGCTAAAGCCGATGTTTGCTTTCGTCATTTTGATGTAACATTGTTAAATTTAATATACATAAAGCTGTAAATATATTTCTTACACGTAGGATTAATCTATTGTTTTGTTGTTAATTAAATGCTTATTTTTGTGGCCTCTTTATTGTCCAGCAGTAGATGTGTAAAGTAGAGTATTCACTTCGGTAATAAAGTCTGTGTTCGTCTCGGGTGCTTAAATCCCTCACTTCACTCAGAACTCTAGGTGCATAACTCCTTCGCGAACACCCTCGCTGCGCTCGGAAGTTAAAGTCCCTCTCTAAAGTCCCTCGTTCACTTTGGATTCAGTATGACGCCCGCTATATAAGGCAGGGTTTTAGTACCTTGGTGCATAAACTACCATTAAATATGGTAATTTTAGCAATCTATTGAAGGACTATTTACTATGGAGTTCCATTTATCTTAATTATTTCAAATTTCGTGCTCACGGGCCCTTCAAATAGTTTGAAATTGTTGTGCAAACATTAAATTAAATCGAGTTATAGGTATAATAATATCGATATTATGTAGCCCAAAAATATTGTTCCGTACTTATTTAAAACATCAATTTCCACCACATTTCACCTTTTCGCAGATTCATAGGTATTTGCCATTGAACAGATGAGCTATCTCTTTCCAGGCATGTTCTATCAAAAGCTCAATTCAAGACCTTCAGATCGGAACCTGCGGTTTCAATTTAACGTTATATACAGAGAGATTTGATCGAACATCGGAATAGCAAATGTACAACGGTTCAAAGGACATTAAAGAAAATGTTATAGGTTTAATTAACAGAAGTTCTCCAGAAATTAATACTAATAAAAGCATACAATTTTTATAAAATCACCTAATTTGATGAGGGCTGACGATAAAAATCTGAATGAAGATTATTTTTTCTCACTGAAGAATGATTTTATAAGATTTTTTTAAATCTAAATAATTATCAAACAAAATCAATAAATATCAATGATGTTGTCAAGAGCCAAACTAAACAACTGAGCTTGTACTATGAGTCCTAGACAACGGATATAATTGGTACGTATATATGTATATTGTAAATAGATACATGCTCGTATGATATATTTTGAAACCGCTTGGAATAAAAAAAATAACATTTACTGTCAGCATATAAACTTATCCCCGGCGGGAATCGAACCCGCAACCTTCTGCGTCGCAGTCAGGGATAGAATATTTATAGTACAAAAAAGAAACAATGAAAAAGTTATCGAAAATAAATCACAACCCAACATACCTATATATTATATATAACACATAATTCTGTGTTATAATAATAAAGCCCGTAACAAAAGTTTTACTCTATTTATCCAACGGATTAAATGTTATCACAATTTTGAAGGCTAATAACTGAGTTTAGCCAAAGTTAGACAATAGTTAGCAGGTAGGTGCCTACTTGCTTAGGCAAGTATCTACCTAAGCTAACAATAGCGTATTAGTATGTTATTGTTTGCTTACAAATATCAGGTGAACGATTTGTCCATAATTTCTTTTTTAAATTAGTTTTGTTTGATTTGTTTTGGTATAGAGACCTACTTAGGGCAATATAATGAGCTTAAGTACTTTTCATGTATATAAATAAAATAACTTTGTTGTTTGTCATGAATTATTATCTCTCTATCTCTACTTACCTATCTATATCTAGGTATAAAACAATCCTGTTTAATTATTATATAGCTAGCTAGCAAGCTAGACTAGCTGCGCTCCGCGGTGTAACCCGCGTAGGTCCCGATCCGGCAGAATATCGGAATAGAAAGTAGCCTATATGCTATTCCAGTTCTCCAACTACCTATATTCCAAGTTTCATCGCAATCGGTTTATTAGTTTTTGCGTGATTGAGTAACAAACTCACAGACTTACATACATACAAACTTTAGATGCAACTCGTAACCCATCGGGCTTCGGATAGCACCGGTTCTTTCGGTTACCATGTTAAACTATCCGCCGCTATATAATTATTTCTAATTCGTCGTTAAGTTGCCGCTAGAACGTTCAGCTAAAAAAAAATTAGAAACACATCAATTACATAATAGAAATAAAATAAAAACCAACTTAAATTAAAGACTTGGTTTTTTTAATTATCTGCGGTTATTAAAAGTAGACGAGGTTTTTTTTTTGACAGATAAAATGACGACAAAACAACGAGAAACGATCATGGTACGGAATATCTTATTTTAAAATTTGATAGCATCGCAGTAGATTATTTTGAAATCAAGTAGTTAATGACAATTATGATAAGGCGTAACCCGTAATCCATCAAACCTCGGTTAGTTCTGAATCCATCGGGATCCGTGGTTTATAACACCCAACAAAAACAAACTCGGAAATCAAATCAAATAAAAATCCAAATCGGATAAGGAATGTTAAACCAATGTCGTAGTCAGGAAAACAAAACAAACTCGCATAATGAAATAAAAAAAAAACATGTTGATTCCGGTTCAATACAAAAAATAGTCACATTTACACCAGTCATTGTTAAGTACCCACAATTCTAAATATGAACCTAATATTCTGAAAGATTGAAAATTACAAGAACTTTAATAGACCACAATAAAATGTAAACTTATTTTACCAAAACAAAAACAATAAATTTGTAATTTCTTCTATGGTTTTCGCGATTTTGTATAATAATAGTAGTTTATGCACCGAGGTACTAAAGTACTGTCTTATATAGCGGGCGTCATATTGAATCCAAAGCGTACGAAGGACTCTAGAGGGTTAACTCCCGAGCGCAGCGAGGGTGTTAAATACTTAACTCCTGAGCGAAGCGAAGGAGTTATGTACCTAGAGTCCTGAGTGAAGCGTGGGATTCAAGCGCCCAAGATAAAGACAGGCTTTAGTACCGAGGTGAATACTCTACTTTACACATCTACTGCGAGACAATAAAAGGGCTACAAAAATAAGCATTTAACTAACAACAAAAAAATACTAGAAAATTTTTATAGGAAAAATTCATCTTCAAAAGCTCACTTGCGGCCAGGGACGCGATTTCAAATCTCGCCGCAAGTGAGTTTTGAAAGATGAATTTTTCCTTTAAAATATTTCTAGTAAATATGCCTTGAGCAATAAAAACAAATTACGAAATAACAAAAAAATAGATTAATGCAACGTATCTTACTAATATTTTAAACGCGAAAGTTTGTATGTTATGTGAGGTTGTTACTCTTTCACGCAAAAACTACTAAACCGATTGCGATGAAACTTGGAATATAGGTAGCTGGGGACCTGGATTAACATATAGGCTACTTTTTATCCCGTTATTCCCGCGGGAACGGGACTTACGCGGGTGAAACCGCGGGGCGCAGCTAGTATTAAATATATTGACAGCTCTATATTAATTAAATTTAACAATGTTACATTAAAATGACGAAACCACACATCGGCCTTAGCTGATGAAAAAAAAAGTTGGGGCTTTATACTAACCAAAACTTTTTGCTTTACCCTTCCGTCCGTTTTTTATTTTATTTTTTTAATGTGTTATGTCTAGGTGGCCAGTTCGAAATGGTCGTATGCTACCAGAAATTTAAGTTCCAAATTTAAATTACTTTATGCCCTAGGTGCATAATGAGCACTTTATGCACCTAGGGAATAAAGAGTCGCTTTACGTTGACCTTTTTGGTCAAATAAAGTAACTTTGTAGAGCAGTAGGTGTGTAAAACACTTTATTTACCGGGTTTAATCGCGTATTATTCATGATTTTTAAACGAACCGAGCTTTTACCAGCTTTTACAGTCGGCATTTTCAAGGTTGACTGAGACGTAATTTGTCTATTTTAACATTCTAAAAAGTTACTGTAAAGTACCGTCTCATGATTAAGTAAAACGCGATTAAACCCGGTAAATAAAGTGTTTTATTAATAAAATTATAGTTAAATCGTATTAGAAATACATACTAAAATGTTTCTTCTTATACACATAAAATAAAATACATTTAAGTTATCTGTCTATACAAAGCAACCACTTTAACAAAGATGTTTAGTACTTAGAACTTCAAAGAAACACTATTCTTAATGTAAGACCTTATTGAATAAAAAAATCAAACCAAATTGTAACCTACTAACAGAACACAATTACTTACAAAGAAACCATTTCACAATAGATTTCTGTAACAAAACACGTGAAAGATCCTATTTCAATAATCTTTTGTCATTCGATGATAAATAACATTATTATTTTGGAACATTGAACCCTATATTTAGACTTTAGCCGCTAGATTAAAGACGACTACTCTAAAATATTAACTGAATATTAAGTGTCATAAAGGTACGAACCGCAAAATAAATATTTAAAATAAATGTACCAAATAAATTAGTCATTCAAGCACTTTTGTTAGGCTCTTTTTACTACTTACCGATTTAAAACCGTGTTCCCACTGCAAAAGAAGTATGAGAAATGAAACAACATTCGACGCTTAAAAGGTAATAGGGGCTAAGCGACAAAAACCAAATTGTTCAGGAGAGCAGTTTAAAGTTTCAAATTTCAGAAAAATGGCCATAACTTTTAAATTAATTGTCATATCTGTAAGATGGAAACAGTTTTGAAATCCAGAGAAAGACAAGCATTAATTGGCATTTTCTTTTATTTGATTAGACATTGTATTACCTGGTTTGATGGCGCTTAAATCAAATGGTCTTGATTTTCATTTGAGGTAATACGGCATAAGTTACATCTACCCAGAAAAAACCAAAGAGTACAGAAGCCTTAGTATCATTTGATATCTACATACGATAAGGTAACAGGGCATAAGTCACATGACTGTAGAATAGCTTAATTAGGTAAAGAAGGATACGAGACTATTCGCATTATTATGCCACAGGGTAATAAAGGACAAACTACAGTGCTTAGCAAAAACATTTTAAGGAAGTTAGACATTAACGACACTGTAAGTGTCTTAATTAATAAGGTAATGTGGTACATCCGCACATCAAAATTTATATACCAAGAGGAAAAGAAGGATATCCTACATACGACATTATCAGGGCATATGGTAATGTGGGTTAAACGTTAAGTCTTAAAAACACTAGACTCACAAGCGACATTATTCTTCCTTAAAATTACACCTAACCCAGATACACCTACTGTCCTATATAGCGCCGCCGACACTCCCTCCGTACTTGGAAAAATCCAAGGATGGAGAAGCAGGTGTTGCCTAATATTAAAGTTATTAGTTAAAGTTAATAAATAATATTAGTTAATGAAAACAAAAGTACGTTTTACTAATATTATTAAAGAAAAGTACCTAAAGACACGGATACCGGCTTAAGAAATGCCGCGGGTACCGGCTTTAGAATGTCTCTTCCCGTGGGAGACGTAGGACTCGTCTGAGGGACAAACACTAAAAGATTAGCAGCAGCGTCTTCCGGCGTATTACATCGCATCATTTACTGCGCTCGCCAACCCGCCTGCCAAGCGTGGCGAGTACTGCAACCCCCTTCATGATTATGCAGACAAGAAACAGGCCCCGAGTCCCCGGCGGACTCGCTATTTCTGACTACGGTGGTGGCCACGGTAACGGCGGGACTAGGGGTGCTAACAATCTCCGGCAGATGCTGCGCTATCACCCCCAACCGAGACCACTAGCCCTGGCAACACACAACATCCGCACTTTGAGGGAAGGCGAAAAGATAGATGAGCTGGAAAAAGAAATGAGTAGGTTAAAATGAAACATATTAGGTTTATCGGAAGTCCGGCGAGAGGGATACGATAATCTTAAAGTCCGGCAACCTGCTCTTCTACCGGGAAGGAGACCTAAAATCCCAAAATGGGATAGGGTTTCTCGTTCACAAATCCCTCGTTGGCAACATTATTACCATCGAAAATGTGTCGAGCAGGGTCGCATACCTAACACTTCGAATATCCAAAAGATATTTTCTTAAAGTTGTTCAGGTATATGCACCGACCTCGACACACCCAGATGAGGAAGTTGAGACCATGTATGAGGACATGATAGCGTTACCATATCGCTAAAACTCACTTCACTGTTGTTACGGGGAATTTCAAACTCAAACCTGAGTAAGAGAAGCGATGATGAGTTGACAGTGGGGCAATTTGGTTATGAGCAGCGCAACCATACGGACACAGGCTGGCCGATTTTCTGGAGAAGGAGGGACTCTTTATGATGAACTCGTTCTTCCAGAAGCCGCCTCACAGGAAATGGACCTGGATGAGTCCCGATGGTTCCACGAAAAATGAGATTGACTTCATCATGACCAACAAAAAACGAATAATTATTCAATGATTTATCTGTGATCCACAGAGTGAAAACCAGCAGCACATTGAACGTTAAACTTGAACGGTCTCGGTTGATGAAGTCCACGCTCCGTCCTACTTGTGCCCATATCCAAAACCTCAAAAGCTTTCAACTTGAGCTGTCCAACCGCTTCGACTGCCTAGCTAATGTTGCATTGGTGAACGATATAAATAGCAAGTTTGTAGAAACTGCCCCTACGGTGGGGTCTAAGTACTTTAAGACCCGCCGTACAAATAGGCCTCAGAAACTCTCTGATCACACCCTTAACCTCATGGCTGAGCGGAGATCACTGCGACTGCAGTCTCCCGATGATGTGGACTCACATAGGCGGCTCAATAGACGCATTTGGAAATCCTTACGTCACGATATTGGTTCGAAACGATCGAGTGGAACAAGGGCTCCAAAGTGTTCGCAATTGATATGTCTATTGGGCAAAGCCAGATGACGAAGCTGAAGAAAGATGACGGCAGCTTAGCCTCCACTAAAGCCGAAGTGTTGAGGGAAATCGAAAGGTTCTATGGATAGTTATACGATTCGGTCGCTAAACCTGCTAGCAGTTTAGCTAGAGACCCGATAGTTAAAATGACCCGACACTACACCGAGGATGAATAGGATATCCGAGGCCCTGAAGCATAGGCGCCGGGCAAAGACGGGATAAAAACAGAGCTTCTGAATGGAGCGCGTGGATCACCGGTACTTCAAGTCCTTCAGAAACTCTTCAATGCCGTCTTGCTTGATGGTACAACGCCAAAAGAATGGAACAAAAGCGTGGTGGTGTTGTTCTTTAAGAAAGGTGACAACACCTTATTAAAGAACTAAAGAACCATCTCGCTTTTGAGCCATGTTTATAAGTTGTTTTCAAGGGTCATCGCGAATCGTCTCGAGCGCATGCTTGATAACGTCCAGCCGCCCGAACAAGCCGGGTTCTGAAAAGGCTACAGTGTCATAGACCATATCCATACGCTTCGGTAAGTTATACAGAGGACCGAAGAGTATAACTTGCCACTTTGCTTAGCGTTT
This sequence comes from Idaea dimidiata, assembly GCA_949358125.1. Lineage (NCBI taxonomy): Eukaryota > Metazoa > Arthropoda > Insecta > Lepidoptera > Geometridae > Idaea > Idaea dimidiata. The sequence continues at coordinate 7,699,232 of OX442336.1, read as the reverse complement.
GCGGACTAAGAGAAAGCCTTTGATTCGATCGAGACATGGGCTGTGCTCGAATCTCTCCAGCAATGCCGAATTGACTATCGACACATCGAAGTGTTGAAGTGCTTGTATAAAAACGCCATCATGCCAATCCGAGTACAGGAACAGACTTCGAAGGCCCTTAAAGAGACGCGTCAGACAAACAGATGTCATATCTCCGAAACTGTTTACGGCCGCTCTGGAAGACGCCTTCAAGCTCATAGACTGGAAAGGACTTGGCATCAACATTAACGGCGAATACATCACTCGATATCGTAGTCATGGCAAAGACGATGGAAGAGCTCGGCAATATGCTAGAACGCCTTAATCGAGTCTCCTAAAGGATATACCTTAGGATGAACATGGACAAGACGAAAGTCATGTTAAATGACCATGTTGTGCCTGCCCCCGTTATAGTTGTGAACTTGGTTCTCGAAGTTGTTGGCTTACTTATACCTGAGACAGACAGTCCAGCTAGGTAGGTCCAACTTAGAGAAAGAGGTCAATCGTCGAATCCCACTCGGATGGGCAGCGTTCGGGAAACTTCCAACATCTTACCAAAATTACTTAATAACGGGATATTTACCATGTTTAATAATTTGTTCGCGGAGCTCGATATTTCGCTAGTAATTCCAACCAGCTTGTTCTCGTGAACAAGCTGGTAATTTTGGTAGTGAAAATAACCATGTTAGTTTAAAATTCCAACATCTTTTCGTCCAAAATAATTCAGTGCCCGAAGACAAAGATCTTCAATCAGTGTGTGTTACCAGTGATGACATACGAATCTGAGACGTGGTGTTTCACCATAGATAGGCCTTATGTACAGGCTCAAAGTCGTTCAACGTGCAATGGAGAGAGCTATGCTTGGTATTTCTCTACGGGATCGAATCAGAATTGAGGAGATACGTGGAGAAACAAGGGTCACCGACATAGTCCAACGGATTAGCTGGCTGAAGTGGCAATGGGTAGGTCATTCAGTCTTCAGTCTTCTTGGGCTCCCATTTTCCGCACTTAGGTCCTCCAGTGGACCCATTGTACGTGACTGTAGGCTGTGGCTGGGTAGGTCATACAGCCCGGAGAACGGATGGCCAATGGGGCCGCGAAGTTCTCGAGTGGAGACCATTAACCGGAAAACGACGCGTCCGTCCACCGACGCGACGGATGACTTGGTTAAGACCGCGAGCCAAGGGTGGATGCAGGCTGCATTTAACCGCCTTGGCTGGAAATCGATGAGGGAGCCCTATGTTCAACAATGGATGTCATACAGCTGATATGATGATGATGACTTAAAAACAATTATAAAAAGTAGTTACAGAGTTCCAAAAAATAATGTTTTAAATAATATAATGTACTTATTCAGGCGTATCTTCTTAAAAGGTACTTCAGAAAAGGCGTGGACACGCATGCATGTTTGCGTAAGCACCAATGAGCGAATTATCATTACGAGGTAGTACAGCAATAGCGACAATATTGTATGAAAATAGTAATTGGTAGTAGGGTATAACCGACACTTTAACATTAAATTATATTTTAGTAATAGTGAATAAACGTCAACGGTGTTGTAACGTTGCAAGTGGTAGTAGGGTATAAGTGACAGGTCATTACTAAATTCGATTTTGGTAGTTATGTATAAGCGGCAACTATATTGTAAACTTATGAATGGTAGTAGGATATAACCGATGCTTCATACAAGGTAAAGAGGTATAAGTTCTAACTTTTCAAACACATGTTTATGGTAATGAAACATAAGCACCCCGAATCTCAACACCGGTAAAAAGTAAAGAGACATTACCGACTACAAGTCAAAAATAGTGCTATTTTTACGATGGTACAAGCACCTTTATGGTAAAAAAGGCCTAAAATACGGTCGGTAATACCAAAATGACATTTAAAAGTGCTTGGATTCAAGCGACAAAAATATCAACGTAGAGCCACGGGAGTGAGCGCATTCGATAGAGCGGAAAATTTCAAGTAAGACTGCATTTAAAAGTCATTTTGGACCAAAGTGTCGCTTATCCCCTATTACCTTTTAAGCGTCGAATATAACGATCATCTACTACAAAGTTCCTTTATTTAAACAAAAAGGTCAACGTAAAGAGAGTCTTTAGTCTCTAGGTGCATATAGTTTGTATTAGACCCAGGACTTTAAGTAATTTAAATTTGAAACGGTAAAATTCATGAAGTCTGTGGTCAAAGAGGATACAATCACTAAGGTTCTGGTATTAGTAATACCTAATTAATATAAAGCTCAAAGTTTTTTTCATCGACTAAGGTTGATGCAACATTGATAAATTTAATTAACAACGAACTGTAATATATTTCATATAAGTAGCACTAATCTATAGTTTTGGTGTTAATACAATACTTATTCTGTAACCTTGTCTCGCAGTATATGTGTAAAGTAGAGTATTCATTTCGGTAATAAACTGGTAAACTGATAAAATCATAACTCCTTCGCTTTGCTCAGATGTTTTTATTAACCTCATTAAAAAAATTGAGTTTTCGTTCACTGTCTTCTGGTTCCGTAGATGTTTAAAATAACCTTTTCTTTAGTTTCCTTTTTTTGTTTCTCGTAACAGTGGTTTAGGCTGTGCGTTGATATACTATTAAGTTCTATAAGTCGGCCAGTTAGTCCGGACTTTGAATAACTTACACACCTATTTGTTGTGTTATGAAATTGCTCATCGTGTATTATGATTAGGAACTACAACTAAGCGAAATGTATCTGTTATTGTCTCAATTAAATTTAACGTAGAGATATCCTTACAATCCTATAGTAAAACCTAAATCAAGTCTAGGAGAAAGAGTGCAAAAGTGTGCTGTGAAAGATAATGCGCTGACGATTCTATCACGGTCTATGGTCGATAACGCTAATCCGATTTCAAGTCGCGCCTGCCCGTCCATCCCGTATACCGTACAAAGAATTTCCATTAGCTAACAAAAAATATACATATGGACGTTTTACCTTCGAGTTTGCTAGGTTACGACACTTTACATCTGGTCGATGCATACATTTAGTTTGAAATGAACATAAATAGAAAATTCAAGTTTCGATTCGTATTTGATGAAGGTTTTAACTTAGTGGAAACGAATTGAAAAGTTCTCTATTGGAGAAATCAGGCTGACTAGATGTTGAAAATACTAAATAGGCAATATACTATTTTAAAAGCGTATATTTTGGTTAATAGCTATATGGTTTAATTATTTCCCAGCATCACATTTCTTCACGATACAACTACTTTACTGACCTATTTAAAAAGTGAACAGTATTAAAGAAATCTAGTCGTAAAAATAATGTTCACCCACTTATTTAGACTTAATATTCTGGTTGTAAAAGAAACTGAAAAACAAAGTCATTATGCATGATCCACGATCATTGTAGTGCAGCGCTGCCGTTCCGAGATTTTGGGATAATATGGATAATCCACGCCGCTCGAAATGAAGCCAGCGAAAGATCCTTTGCCGTTCATCCAACTCTAAAATTATTTATTCATTGCCCTGTTTATGGCTACGATTACGCTGTTACATTAATGAAAGCAATAACGGTAATGTTAAGTGTGTGTTTCGAACAATACGGCGATATTTGTTCAACCACACCTCTTGTCTTTTATTGCTGCTGAAACACATCAAGTTTAACATAACTGATACATAATTTATGTGCTTTTTAATGTAGAGCAGTTTGTTTAACTCAAATCAGTTTGATACATTCATTTTTTATGGGAGACTTTATCCATTGCACTTGCTAGAGTCGTATCGTCAACCGGACTCGTAATTCTGATAAGTTCAGTCAGTAAGGGTTGAAACAGATTCATTTTCGGCGAGTGTCCTACATCTCAGACTGTATCGCCATTGTCACATGCCCACCTAAGAAAAACGATTACGTTAACACGCTTAAGTGGCAAAGTGACTTTTAAGGTGTAGGCCGAATGGAAAAATGTCTCATGCCTATGGACCGTGGTCTTAGGAATTATGGATTTCCTCACGATTGTATCGCTCACCGTAAGATAGGTGCACATAAACATCGCGATACGGTGCTATGTCAATTATCATGGCACGTCAATTACTCTCGACTTTCATTAAGCTTCACTACACTTTTTGCAAATGAATAATCAATCAAATGATGCTCATATGCCTAGTCCAGTTAAAATATGTTTTACACATAAGATATTTCAAGCGGAGGAACGACTTAGGTAGGTTACAACTACAATCAATATTATACTTAAAAACGGATCACGAACCCTGTTGATATAACAATAGGAAATCATAATAACTGGGCAAAGCAAACGCCATATTGTTCAAACTCAAGCAATAATATTGAGTACCGATTGGAGTACCGATTTACAGTATCCACTTGTTATTATATACTTTTTTGTTCTTGTCTTTAGATCAGAACATTTATTACTGTCTTATTGCTTTGGAGTGGTCGGGGCAGCAGTCGACAAGAAGTTATTAAGTTGAGACCGGCGAAAAATGAACAAGAAAGGTTTTGCATTCTGCATTACTGAGCTGAACGTTTTTAAAACCTCAAGACCTAAAATTAATTTCGCTTTCGCTGTTGTTAGCAGATTTTGCTCGACTACGAAGATGGGAGAGGTGAAGTTGTTTTGTTCTTGTGGTTTTAATTATCTTGGTTTTGTTTAGCAATTCTTTTGTTTCTTGAGAAACATCTACCATTTGTTATTATTTAGGAATGTTCATTAAGGTACATATTTAAGGCCCTCAAGCAATTGAATCGTATTAGCCCGAAGATGAATTGATCAGTTTCTACTTTTCGTATACGAAGGCCTAAGACAGACCAATGAAAATGCGCTTGTATTTTAACCCGACCCCACACACGTATTGAGTAAACGTACTCGCGAATATGTATTGTTGAGAAAATCGATACTTACCGAGTTAAAGAGTAACAGATTCTTGGGTTTAAAAGTACGTACTCGTATTGCGGGAAAAAAGAATCCTCGGTGTTATGCCATAATGCGTATAAAGGTACTTTTGGTGGGGATTTATGAAGCGGGCCTAGGTTGTTTTATATGATGACAATGCCGCTTCGCACCGCCGCGAGCGCCACCTCATTTCCTCACCGAAAGTTATAAAAACATATTGAAAATGAGATTCTCGCTAAGGAAGACCTACCCAATGTTATCTTGTTTTGTGATTTGCTTGTTTTTATGTACAGCCCAAGAATAATAAACGTATTTTAGAATAATACCAACAAGTTACTGGGTCTGGTGTTTTATTGATTTTAATTTCGTTAAAATGTAATGATTGTATGAGATTGTTATATTTTATTTCTAAAGTATGTAGCTCATCGCTATTTACCTATTTAAGCATAGGAAACAGAGTACTTTTTCTAAAGAGTGCACAACAAAAAATGCGTGGGAAAGACTCCTTATACAATTTTTGTTGTGTAACCAACGTAGTAAAATGGCTTACCATTTTTGGTGCGGTAAATATGTACACTTTTCTCTGAATATTAAAAGTAGAGAAATGTTCAATAATAATATTAGTGTCATTGATTTTATTGCATTGTATTGAAATTAGATGGATATTATTATTTTTTATGAATTAGATTAATTCATTGAATTATTATTACAGAGGCTCCTGGAGACTAGCAAGCCTCCAGGCGTTAAAGGCCTTAGTAAATTTCCGAACAGTTGAACTATAGAACGTTTGAAACTCGGCCGTCTGGGCTGACATAAAAAACATAACACTTCCTTTGGCAGTCGTGTAACAATAAGCTTCACTATTAGGCGGCCTTTCTCTAATAGAAACAAGTCCAGTTTTATGCTACAGTGTTTCGTCGTCGTTTCACTGTTCACCTCTTCCTTTCACACACCGTCGCTCATAGTAGTCCATTCATCATTTCTTAACTACCTACATAAATATAGTACAAACATTTAATGCACGGAGATGTAGGTAATAAGAACAACATTTTGACTCTCATCATTTATGTACGTAATTAATTTAAGTTTCATAAGTAGCAAACGTGAAAAGTCGTATAATTTAGTTAACAACTTTCATACTTGCGTAACTTGCTGTTTAGCTAAAACTCGCTTACTGAGTGCTCGTGTCTACGTGTAATTATACCTAAACGCAAGTTTATATATGTATTTACTAGCTGCGCCTCGCGGTTTCACGCGTGTTATTCCCAATCTCGCGTGAATATCGAGAGTAAACGTAGCCTATTGAAAAGTAAAAAAAGTAGACCTGGAATGACACTTATACACTGACACTTATATACAGGTGTTATTTCAGGTCTCCAACTGTCTATACTCCAACTTTTATTGCAATCGGTTTAGTAGTTTTTAAGTGAAAGACTAACAAAGTCACACACATACAAACTTTCACGTTTATAATATTAGTTAGAAGTAAGATATCTTACTAACATTACAAACGCGAAATTTTTTATCTATGTATGTGACTTTGTTACTCTTTCACGCAAACATTACTAAACTGATTGCGATGAAACTTGGAATATAGTTAGCTGGAAACCTGGAATAACACATAGGCTACTTTTAATCCCGATAATCCTGCGGGAACGGGAACTACACGCGTTAAACCGCGGGGCGCAGAAAGTAAATATATATAAACTTGCGTCAACATACTCAATAATACAGGCAACTCAATACATACTCAATTGGCATAGAGTTATATTTTCAAAATATAATATAACAAGCTGCGCCCCGCGGCTTAACCCACGTAAGTCCCGTTCCCGTGGGAATATCGGGATAAAAAGGAGCCTATGTTAACACATAGGCTCCTTTTTATCCCGATATTGATTAACATCCAGGTTCCCAGCTACCTATATTCCAAGTTTCATCGCAATCGGTTCAGTAGTTTTTGCGTGAAACAGTAACAACCTCACATACATACATACAAACTTTCGCGTTTATAATATTAGTAAGATTTTTTATAATATTGTTACAAGTTACAAATTCCAAAAATAAAAAACCCGACTGCCGTTAAAACTGAAAAGTAAAAAACAAGAAGATACCTAAAGGTAAAGAAACCTTAAAAATCGTTCGACGCATCTAGGAGCCTTAAACAATTGTGGACGCAGTCGGGTGGGACTTCAATGCTTTTTAGTTATTAGAGATTAGATACAATTACACCAGAGAAACTCATTAACTCTGGATGTGTATACTCCAGTAGCGAGGACTCGAAATCGGTTAAAGATAGGCTATCTAAAAGCCTTCAATATTATAATAGCTATTCTTTTTTGAGTTTTGCTGAGATGGCTATGAAGTAGGCAGGTATTCATCTTAAAATATAATTACCAAATCCGAAAACTTCGTTGCGACTGGTGATACAAAGGCTGGCGGTTTCTTGTCCTAGCGGATTAGCCTTGTTATCCATTATCCATAGCGCGACATTTCAAATTTTTAGTTAATTACTTATTGTTATCTCTGACAAACTGACAAATCAAACATTCAAATTCCTTCAAAAGTTGAAACTCGGCGTCAAAGTCAAATCGAAAAGTTTTTAAGGAACGTTCCGTTGTCTTTGGTCGGTTTTTATGGTCAAGACAAATCTTGCTTTATAGCGTTTTAAATCTTTATTTTTATTTATTTATTATTTTAATGTACTCTATGTCACTCTCACGGTCATGACGAATCTAACGACGTATCGTTTATCTAAATCGGCCCAGCCGTTTAGGCCCTACGACGGCACAAAAATAGGTCACATCCATACATACATACATACATACATACATACATACATACATACATACATACATACATACATACATACATACATACATACATACATACATACATACATACATACATACACTCACGGCAAAAACATAACACTTCCTTTGGCAGTCGTGTAAAAACATTTAGTGTTGCCCTCGTACACACGATTTCAACATAGTTACTTTTAACCGGGATTTAATCGAGTATTATCAAATTTCTTACTTCGACGTTTCAACCATGTTGCAGTGGTCTTTAATGTAGAAGAAAAATCTAAACCAATTACCTTGTTTGCTGTGTTGTTAATATTCACGCCTGTCGATAGAACGAGTTCCGATCGCAAGTGGCAGGAGTGTGCGACTTTCGCCTCAGCTAAATCGAGCCTATTTTCTTGGGAATTCTTGGTTTCCTCAATGATGGAAATGAAATAAAATCGGCAGCGTTTCTTTTCTTGTATTTCGTCCATTTATTTTTCTCACAAGTGTTTTTTCTATTTTTGACAATGACAATTAAAAATTAGTTAATTATAGAGACGTCAATGTCACATTACAAAATGGTTGTTCGGATATTTAACATCCTCCACACGGAAGAAATAAAAATTATTACAAATTTAGAAATATCCGAACATTTTAATCTATAGTACTTATCAAATTATAAAACAGTACCGATAGATGGCACCATATGTCCATTTATCGACATACAAAACAAAATTAGAAAATTTTTCTCATTGAATTTAACAATTTTAATTATGTATTACAAGTTACAGTATTTCAATGAGAAAAAAAAAGGATATACCTGTATTTATTGTCTCTGTTTTCCACAAGAGCAGTTTACATAAAAATGTATCACCTACGTTACATTAGTTTTAGTAGTTAACAAACTTAATTATACAATCAACAAACTTAAATGATACCTAAGAATTTATTAGGAAGGTACTAATTAAGGTCAGAAATATTTAAAAACTAGGTATCCATATTATTTAAAGTACCTATATAAGTACCTATACCTATATAACTATATTTACCATATCAAAATTGAAGTGACAGACCACACCATAATATTAATTCAAAATAAAACTTTTAAGTAATCTGAAAGTCGGTCAAACAAATAAAATTAAATATTATACCTACTTGGCATTTTTATTACCCTTCCTGATGCTGTAGATTTCACGGCGTTCTCTCTGTGGGTCGTCACTGTTTCAGTAGACTGTGTAGTCACCTTGTTATTTGTGACAGTACTGCTAGGGATTATAATTATACGAAACTTTTTACCTAAATTAGTGTTGTTTCCCTCAGCTTCTGACACCTGTCTCCCTTCCACCTCTGAAGAAGAAAGTTCTAACTGATATAGGCGTTGAAATGGTCGTGTTTTGAAACCCGTTGAGGTTTTTACTTTTGCTGTTCTATCCACACCATCTCTACCTGTAAAAATTTCTGTTACTAATCCTAGTGGCCATTTTACTCTTTTCTCTTCCGACTCTATTAATACTATATCTCCTACTTTAATACTTCCACCTTTCTCTTTTCCTCTCTGCACTAAGTTAGTGAGATACTCATTCTTGAAACGTTGGCGAAGGTCTTCTCTTAGTTTTTGTAAATATTTCAACCTTCTGTTGAGACTCCCAGCATCTAATATATCAAAATCGGTTACCTGAGAGTTTGGCAATGTTTGTAAGAAGGATGAAGGTTTTAATGGCTCCAACGAATCAACGTCGTCACCGTCGACGTATGTGAGCGGCCTGTCGTTAATTACAGCTTCGCAGTCACAGAGTAGTGTTTCCATCTCTTCATACGAAACAGAGGACATACCTAGAACACGTCTTAAAATATTCTTTATAATTTTGATTAGTCGCTCGAAAAATCCGCCCCACCATGCTGCTGTGGGTGCATTCAATTTCCATTTTATTCGCATTATTGTTGACTGGCGCTGTACCTCATCCCAATCGACGCTGGACAGTAGATTCTTAGTCCCTGTAAAGTTTGTGCCATTATCTGAAATCATCAAATTAACGCGTCCTCTTCGAGCTATGAATCTGCGAAATGTTCTAATAAATGCTTCAGTGGACAGTGATAGTGTTAATTCTAAGTGTACTGCTCGATATACGGCGCAAGTGTAGATCACAATCCAGCATTTTTCTCCACCTCGCAAATATATTGGTCCGGCTAAATCTACTCCGCTTGTCTCAAACACAGCATTTGATTGGACTCTTTCAATAGGTAATGGAGCTGTTGATACTTGTGTAGGTTTAGCGCGGTGTCTTTTGCATATTAAACATTTATCTATGATTGATTTTACCAGTCTTCTGATGCCAATAATCCAGAATCGTTTTCGTATGTCTGCTATCATTATGTTGGTACCAGCATGCAAAAGTTGTTCATGTCGCTGTTGCGCCATTCTTCGTACAATGATGTGTGATGCTGGTAGGACCACAGGAGTTTTTACAGTCTCTGGAAAATCGGTAAGTGTGAGTTTAGTTTTAATTCTTAGTAAATATTCACTGTCATAAAATGCTATTATATTCTTGGTATGTTTCTGAATAAATTCTTTATTCTCTTCTTGTATAATTTTAAAGATTTTCTTTTCAGCTTCTTCATATTCTTCATATTTAATGTCTCCAGTTCTCTTATTGTTTTTGTTGCGGGTATTATAACTGAATCTTATTATCCAAGTATACATTCTTATTATTTTAGAATACTTTGAAAAATATGTATAATTTTGTAGCCTATTATTTTCACAGCAGGTATTTATACAAGCTGTCTTTTTTAGTTCTTTATTTACTTCCTTTTCGTCAACTATCAGTGACGGTCTCGGCCATTGTTCAGCCTGAAGTAGTAGCCATGTTGGGCCTTCATACCATCTGGTTTCTAGCAGTTGTCCAGGGTTGCAGCCTCTGGAAGGTAAATCCGCCCAGTTGTCTGTCCCCGGAATGTGATACCAATTATTTATATTAGTATTTTGGCGAATCTCTTTTACACGGTTCCCCACATAGGTGTTCCAAGTGAGCTCTCGTTTAATCCAGCATAACGTGACACCGGAAACCGTGTAGCAAAATTCTTCACATGGTACTTGTAATTTCTTTCTCACCATAAGGATCAATCTTGAGCCAATCAGTGCCGCTAACAATTCCAATCGCGGTATAGTTACTTTTTCGGCTGGTGAGATTTTGGACTTGGCAGATATTAATCTTACAGTAATATTACCTTGGCTGTCTTCAGCTCTTAAAAATACGCAGGCTGCATACCCGTTCTTACTCGCGTCGCAAAACATGTGCAGGCTCACGGTGCAGTCGTGTAGTGCTGCATTTGATAATCGCCTTGGTATTCTGCAATTTTCCAATAAATGTATGTTATCATACCAGTCACAAAATCGAGATTCTATATCTGAGGGTAAGTTCTCATCCCATGTTATTTTCCTGTTCCAAATCTCTTGTAATAATAATCTTGGAATGAGTGTCACAGGGCTTAATATTCCCACAGGATCAAATATCTTTTGAGTTAATGATAAGACAGTTCTCTTGTTCATATTTCCTAACTGAGAAGGATGTGGCAAAGTATTTAAATTACAGAAAAGTTCGTCAGTCACTGTATCCCACAATAATCCTAATATTGAGATCACAGTTTTATCTGTCTCGTTTATTTTTAATGGGGCTGTTACCCATTGCCTTAAATCAAATTTCGCATCTTGCATTATGGTTTTAGACTCTTGTATAAATTTTAAAGCAGTTTTCTCAGAATCTAAGCTTGTTATTAAATTATCAACATAGAATGCACTAGCTAAAATATTGGCAGTACTTTTTCTCTCACCTTTTATATGTTCTAGGTGGTGTTGTATGGTCGCTGACAGCAAGAAAGGACTCGACGTAAGTCCGAAGACAACTCGACAATGTCTGTACTCCTTAAGATCGCGTCGCTCCTTATCACTCCACCAGAAAAATCTTAGGTAGTCTCTGTCATCTGGACTGACAGAAATAGCCAAAAATGCTCTAGCAATGTCGGCTGTGATGCCTATGGAACCTTTTCGGAAACCAATCAATAATTCAGGTATCTTATCTGTGAAATTCATACCTTTTTCTAAACATGCATTTAATGACTTACCATTTTTATCTTTTGCAGATGCATCATACACTGGACGAAGCTTAGTGGTAAGACTTGATTCTTTGTATACGGCTCTATGAGGTAAGTAATGGACTTCCTTCTTGTTAGTATCCAATGTAGGTACCGGTTCTATGATGCCAACTTCTTCCCATTCCTTTAAAATATTGTGATAATCATTTAACTTACCGCATCCACTTAATTTGTTTGTTGCAGACTGTAGCCGTCGGACAGCAAGCTCGCGGTTGTGCAGCAGATCATCATGACCAATCTTCCAGGGGAGTTGGACTTCATACCTGCCGTCATCATTAACTTTGACAGTTTGTTTGAAGCTCATCAGTACTTCTTCTTCTCTCTGCTGGTTTGACTGGACTTGCACTGGATCTTGAATACCCAATACTTCTAAATTCCAAAAATCATTTAAATTCTGTGTACAAAATAAAGATGTTACAGTACTAGTGTTTATTAGTGCATCTTGTGTTTTACCTTGTAAAGTCCATCCCAGGTTAGTCTTGAGTGCAGTTAGTCCTGACTCGAGCTGTATAATTGTACCAGTGAAAAGAAGACCTGAGTAGTCAGCTCCTATCAAAAGACCTATTTCTAAAATTTCACTACCTGTGTCTGTCAGTTCAATTTGGTTCATTTTTAACATCCTAGAAAGAGACTTATTATCCATATTGACTTTTGGTACATTATTGCAAATAGTATTTTGACCTAATACTGACATGTTAATTTGGAATGAATTATTCAAATGCTGAACTGTTAAATTGTAAGTATTATAAGTTTTCAAGGATACCGTATTACCTCCGAATAGAGAGTGGCTTAGTTCTTCAGTGCCGGCTGGACTCACACATAGTTTGTTAATGATGTTTTCTTTTATGTATGACCTTTGAGATCCGCTGTCGAATAGAGCTCTTGTTTTGATATTTCTACCACCATGGTTGATCTTTACAATCACTGTTTGAAGTAAAGTAGTAGGTGTGGTGTGTGTGTAAGTTTGTACGGCAGACTGAGGATACTGTTCTGACTTCTGTTGTGAGCCACTGGTGCAAAGTACTGGTGAGTGTCTTTGTCCACAAATGTAGCATTTAATGTAGCTTCTACAAGCTTTTGCATGGTGTCCAATTTTAAGGCAAAGAGCACAAGCTCTTTTCTGTTTTAAGTGATCTCGCCTTTCTTGGATAGTCATTTTTGATATTTTATAGCACTCCGTGCTGGCATGTGATTTTTCGCACCATATGCATTTTAATTCAAATTTCTTTTCTTTTTTGATATTCACTGTGAGACAAGCTGCAGCTGGTTTTGTATTCGCTTTGCCTATTTTGAAATCATTTGCCAGTGAGATTCTTTGATTGCCTTCGACTTCTTTCTTTAAAAATTCTAGTAGTGTATTAAGCTCATCGCTGGTGTCGACTGGTTTCGCACGTTCCCAAACTTTTAGTATTTCAGTTGGTAATGCTGACTCCACCATTGGTAATAAAAAAGCTGAGTATTTTTCTTTTGTGACTTTTAGTACTTCTAGGGCACGTAGGTGGCTGCTTATGTTGTCATATAAATTAGTTAAATCTGAATCTTCTTCTTTATTTAAGATTAATAGGAGCAGCTCCCGGACATAAATTTGAATCAGTAGTTCTTCTCGGGCGTATCTCGCCTTTAGTTCGCTTAGACACATATTATAACTGTCTGAAGCTAAAGGGAAACTGTCTACAAATATTTTTACCTCAGAATTAGGTTCCATGGATTGGGATAGATATTGTAGTTTGTCAGTCTCTTCGATGCTATTATCTGAGTCGACCTTCCTGAATTGGCCCCAAAAGGGAAGCCAGTTTTTAATGTTGCCGTCGAATTTTTTAATTTCTAGTGTCGGCAGTTTGAAGCTTTTTTTATACTACTTGTATCGCGATGAGATTGATTATTTAAAAGTGACGAGTACGTAGTTTCTAATAAGGCCCACCTTGCCTCGTATTTGTGGGCGTCCTGTATTTCTTTTTCTAAGGATTCTTCTTCCCACTCTTCTTGGGAAAGAAGTGAGGTTTTTATTTGTCTGTCCAGAGATGCTAATTGTTCATGGGTGTCTTTCAAAACCTTGTAGCACGCAATCATTTCATCTTGTTTGTTAGGGTCTGTTTTGTATATTTTAAGTAACTCTTCAAACAAATTTGCGGACTTGGAGAAATGGCGCCTGGTTACTGTGCGTACCTTAATGTTCGTTTCCATTTTTGCTCTGCTGGAGTCGAAGCCACGAAATATGCAGGGTCGCCAGTTGTGCGACTTTCGCCTCAGCTAAATCGAGCCTATTTTCTTGGGAATTCTTGGTTTCCTCAATGATGGAAATGAAATAAAATCGGCAGCGTTTCTTTTCTTGTATTTCGTCCATTTATTTTTCTCACAAGTGTTTTTTTCTATTTTTGACAATGACAATTAAAAATTAGTTAATTATAGAGACGTCAATGTCACATTACAAAATGGTTGTTCGGATATTTAACAAGGAGCGTGATTGGAGCGTGTGGGATGGTCTGGTGGTAGTCGGGCTAATTGCCACAAAGTGGGACGTGCGGCCAATAAAACTCCTAACACTTTTCTCAAATATTATATCAATCCTTAGTTTTATCTAAAGACAATAAAGCTAATTGACTGCTCATACCGCGAGTTATCTACAAAACACAACTCACCGTTGCAAGCAGGGGATGAGATAATAATCAAAATTTGTCGTTTGTTGGCTATTGCGTTACCTATCTATACGTAGACTTTGAAATGGAATGAAATGAAATTATTCATTTGCATTAAATATGGTACTTAGATGGTCTTACTTCAAAATATAGTTTCTTCATATCTAGCAATAAGATTGCGCACAAATATTTAGTAGGTAGCTCATAATATAAAAAAAGCTTTAAAAAAACAAATGAATTATTTATATTAGGTGCAGCTCTTATGTCAATAAAATATTGGTAAATCGAAAAATCAAACAACTTATTTATAATGTCATACACACACATAACGAACAATGTCAAAATAAACGTAATGTCAATTGTATATCTGGAGTCTTGGCGGGAACTCGTTGAGGAGATGTGGTGCTAAATTTTCATTTTTGTGAAACCTAGTACATATGCGTACAAATTGTTTAATTTCGGGGGCATATTAATCAATTTAGTTTCGTGAAGGTGTACAAGTGGAATGAAAGTGAAAATCGGTGCAAAACATTGACTTAGTGTTGTCTCCAAGGCTCCGTGAAGATTGTTTGTAAATGGCCGCCGTGTTTACAAATGATTCCCTAGACTTGACTTTAACTATGACGACTTGACTGTTTCGATGCAAATAACTTGCATAATATATTAAAATACATGACACTGGCTAATTTCCTAATGGCCATAATCGGTTCACAACCGATAAGAAATAAAAATAATGTCAATTGTATTTCTTAGTCAAATATTATTTAATGGAATAAAAATTCATTTCTGTGATTGACATATGCGTCTATACCTAGAGCCTTTGTGATTGATGTTTATACACGAGGGCTAATAAAAAGATGTGAGAGCGTGGTCTAGTGGTAGATACCCCGACTTTTATTCCAAAGGTCGTGGCTTCGAATCCCGGCCTGCCAATGTCTTTTTTCTTGCGGAAAAGTTATGTGTGTTAAACATCGCTCATACGCTGAAGAAAAACATCGTGAGGAAACCCACGGCTTAGTTAGCTCCAGACGTATTGACCAGTTCTTTCCTCTGGGTATGGCTGACTACACTGGAAGGGTGGTGTAGGAAGGGTGTAGGTGCTGGGCAAGGCTACTCCACCTAAAAATGTACCGGCAAATGTAGGGCCATAAATAGAATGGATTAAAAGTTGCTTGCGCTATATTAATAATCTAAAATAAAGTTAGATGAAAAGCCTATAAAAAAACGTATCGTGACGGCAGATTACTTATGAGTTGAGTGGTTACTTGGTAACTTGTGAGTTATCTGGTTTTATCGTCCTTGGTTCTTTATAACAAATTTACTTATTACCCTGATCCAACTCAGAGCAGTATCTAATAATCATCAAATTCTCGTATGAGAATTTACAATCAAAGCAATCAAATATTATTGTCCAAATTCTAAGTTATATCACAAATTCATTAAATTTTAATAAAGTAATTAAAATCCACCAACATTATTATGACTTCCCTGAGAGTAATAAAACATCAAGGGCACAGTTAATTTTATCATCAAAATTTTCCAACATTTTCAAACGGAATCTACGTGGATAAACTGTCACTTTGATTAAGTTATAAACATTAATTTTACTTTGGATCTTAATGTTTTTTTTTGCTTCTGAGACTTGCGGTTTCTTGTAAAAAGCCTATTTTAAACACATACGAAGAAAAACATCTTCCTCCTACTAAAATAAAAGGGGGGTATTTTTAATTCAAGGTTTAAAAGTAAGGTAAGGTTTTAAATTATTTTAAGGTACGAATGTTTTATTTTTAGTGTTATTTACACTTCTGAGTAAACATTGTTTTTCCCCTTTCTGCATTTGAGCACTGTTTTTTTTTAAATATAATCAATAATAATTTATGGTTCGGAATAGAATAAAATACGCGATTAAAACCGAAGAAAAGTATCAGAATATTTATTTAAAAAAAAAACTACAAAAAACAAACAATCCATACGAGAAAAAAGTCCCAAAACTTTCCATTTAGCTTTTTCAAGGTTGGCTAACTGGAAAGTTAGCAAAAGCTCGGTCTATACTGCCGTTATTAAAAAAAACGCCCGTAAAACCCGGTGAATATTGTGTTTTATTAAACAAAATCTGGTAAATCTTGTGTTTTACTTGTCAAATCCCGGTAAATATTGTGTTTTATTAAGCGAAAACCTTAGACAAAAAAATCCGATCATAAAAAAACCCAACAAAAAAAATACAAGGATTTCTTGTTGACTACGAAACCTTAAAAAAGGAACAACGTAACTCAAAAACAGTTCAAAACACAAACGTCACCAATTAACATGTCAAACTAGAATGCGAAAAAACCTCGTCTCAAAGACAAAGCTCTCGTTACGGCCTTTATCCGTGTAAAGGCTCACAAGTTGGTGTTGTCAGTGGAGGGCCACTACGTACAGTCGTACAAAGATTGTCTTGTCAAGCCCTCAGTGCGGGCTGCCCAGCGGTTCAGGGCACACGCTACGCCGCCGTAGACTCGTAGCCTCCTCGTAGCACACGCTGCTACGATACTTCTACGAACTTCGTTGAAACAACTTTTTTTTATTACTGTTCTGCAAAAAAAAAGTGAATTGATATTGTTTATTGAATAAGGATATTTTGCTGACAGAAATCGTAAGTTTATTGGATTTTTTTAAATAATTATTAGGTGAAATATAAAGAAGCTTTTTTGTCTGTAACAGTTCTTTTTAATAGGTAAGTGCTAAAATTATTTTAAAACGGGATATTGAAATTTGAATTTTATTTTTCTTGCGAACAAGTCATTTATAACTAGGTACCTGTATCTAACTATTGTGTTCTACTAAATATATATAATATTTTTTTTCTAATTTTAAATAATTATAGCAAGGAAATAAACCCATACCACAAGTTAAATTTATAACAAATTGCCTATTACATAGATCGTTTCTCTACAGGTACCTATAATAAAAAGATTCGTGATTGTATAACAAAGAAAAATGAACCGATATTAATTTAAGACTCAATTTTTTGTTTTAAACGGGAACCGTCTCGTTATTCTCCTTTGACGGTTTAATCTACTTTTAGTTAAATAATAAGATGAAAGAGAAATTATTAGTTGAATTGGAGAACCAGGTATTTGAGTATTACAATAATTAATTATTTTATGTTTAATATAGAGGTAATGAACAATACTGTGTAATATAGTTTTAGACGGAAACCGTCTCGTTATTTTTCTTTGACGCTTTAATAGATTAAACTGTTAAAGAAAAATAACTAAAAAATAGATTTTTAGTTAAATAATAAGATGAAAGAGAAATTATTAGTTGAATTGGTTAACAAGGTATTTAAGTATTACAATTATCAAGATGAACCAGGTATTTAAGTAGGTATTACAATGATTAAGTAATTTAATGTTTATATAGAGGTAATGAACAAAACTGTGTAATAAACGGGAACCGTCTAGTTATTCTTCTTTGACGGCTTAATCTATTTTTAGTTAAATAAAAAGATGAAAGAGAAATTATTACTTGAATTGGAGAACCAGGTATATAATGATATATATCCGCCATATAATAATATAATAATACGCGCTACCATGCTCGTTTGTCGTTGCTATGTCGTCGTTTTGTCGTTCAAAAAAATAAATTAAATGATAAATAAAAAATACCCCGACTACTTTTAAAAACCACATACAAATAAAAAAAATCTTTTTTTTTAATTTTTGTTTTTCTATTTTTTCAATCGTTTGATGTGTTTTGAAATATATTTTTTAGCTGAACTTATTTTAGCTTATTTTTTAAGCTAAAATTTATTTTTGAAGCTTATTTTTTATTTTTAAGAAAATAAAATTAAAAACACATCAAATAAAAAAAGAACCTGAAAAACCTCATTTTCTTTTTAATTTTAAAGTTTTTTTAAATTATGCGTGGTTGAAAGTAGTCGAGGTATTATTAATTTAAAATTTACTTTATTTTTTTGTGCGACCAAAGTACGACAAACGATCAAGGTAACGCAAAATAAGTCAATACAATAAGTATTACACATATACATTAAACATCCTACTCATATTATAAATGTGAAAGTTCATGTGTGAGTAAGTAAACGAGAATGGTTGTCCCTCCTTCACGCAAAAACTTAAAGAGGGTTATCAATCAACTACCTTTTACGTCAATGTCTAATTTAAATACTCGGAAAAAAAAGGTTCCAAAAATAGTTGAAAACACTCCACTGAAATCATAACAATACAAGCATATAGTACATACATACTCGTACTAACCCTAGCTGAAAAAAGAAAAATAACGTAAAAAAAAATTGGAACATTTTCTTTCACAGTCCATAAAAGATTATACCTACCTAACATTTAGGTGATAAAATAGGTATTCATCCGTCGCTAAACCTTAATATTAGAGCCGCAAATATAAAAGATTTTATTATAGAAGTAAGTAAATGAGAAAAATACTTGATTCTGTATTTCGAAGATAAGCAGCTTATCCTACTTTCCGGTAATTAACTGATGCCTTACTTTTTTCGATTAGTAAATTATATGAAGACATGAGATATTTTCGTCGGAACATTTAGGTGATACTCCGCCCTAACATGATGCCTTATAAGTCGCGAAGTCGCAGCATTGTCGTTCAGCTAAAAAAAAAATAAGATTAAAAATACATCAAATAATAATTTAAAAAAAAACCACCTTGAAAAAATATTTTTGAAATTAAATATGGTTTTTTAAAGTAATCGGAGTATTTTTTATTGAAAATTTACTTTATTTTTTAAGCGACAAAAGGACGACATAGCAACGACAAAAGGTCATGGTAGCGCGGATTTATTTTGAATGGAAATGGAAAAGTTGGTTAGATACTTTCACCATAATTGGGCTGCATTTTCATGAGAGCTAAACTAGTAAGAATTATGTGAATTTGAATGCAATTTTAAATAATTGAATTTGATTAGAAGTCAGGTAAAGAATAGCAATAGGTGATAGCGATATAAAAATATGGAACAGAAGACGTAAACTTCGTCTTACTCCTTCCCTCCTAGTTATTTAGCAAAAACTTCATCCCACTCTTACAATTGTTATTAATTGGAAACTCTTCTAAACGCTATCTAATACAATAAATACAATACAACTTTGATCTATGTTAAATGTGAGAATTCTTGGATCAATCACTGAATTGTTTGATTCGTTCGTGGTCACACACGTTCTATTGGTTCTATTTACAGAAACAGAATTTAACCGAAAAGTAAAACAAGATAACAAAAAATGTAAAATAAAGTTAGCTATGAGACCTGTGTTGGAAATACCAGCGACGTTTTTTTTTTAAATTAGTATGGCAACTTTGAACCGCCATGTTTTTTCCTCTTCTGCTTTGTAATGACTAGCGAGGTAGACGTTCTTTTTAATTTCTATGTAATATTACTACCGATTGTATCGTGTGTGGGAAATATAGAAGCATTAAGTTCAGTAACTTCCACAGCAGTACGTAATCTCCAAATAACGAACCACACAGTCTACGCTCTCAACAAGCTCTACGCTTAATGTGGGTTAAACAACACCAGGCGCGGTCAAAAAAAAAAGTATAATATGTAGTATATTGGTTGTTTAGAACAAGTCTATTGCTTAGTTTGGGACTAGATTGCGATGTAAGTATTGTCGTGCAATATTTATTTATTTATTACTTCCATGAGTTCTTTACTAATTTCTTATTCTCTTATAAGACATAAGTCCGATGGTGGAGCCTGGTACCTGTAGCACAGGGAACCCTAGTACAGATATCAGTTTCCACAAAGAGTTTATAAGCATTTAACCAACCAATTTAGGGTCAGAAATTAGTGTAACAATTTGTGGAGAGAGAATTAAACAATTTTTATACAGAAGACACGTAGGATGTTATCTCTAGTTAGAAGCAAGCCAACGTTACAACGCAACACTACATGAGCCATACCAATACACGCAAAAAAGAAGAAAGCGAGCTAAAACATTAAGGCCATACTCACCTAATGACGTGACAGGGATAGGGCTAGCAAATTTCAGATGTGTAAAAGAAGGACGTAAGATGCGACTATGCAATATTACATTAAGTAAAATCAAACAACAACTATTGCTAATTTAGTAATACTATTTCACCAATCTCAAGTGTATGTTATTATGCTTTAATACAAAAAAATAGAGGAATAAGTATATCACGTTTAGCTGTAAAATAAAAATTTCGGTTTTAAACGAATTGTATTAGATTTTTTTTTCTGTTATAAAAGTTAAATAATACTGTAAAGAAAACTACCAAAATGAAGATAAGAGAATGAAAAATAAAACACCAAAATAGTAGGAAAACAAAATATTCTAGTACCAAAATAATTTCCAAATGTTTCGTAATTACTGAGAAAAATTGAGATCCCTGCCGCCAATCATGAGTAGGTATGTCACCTTATTTCTAGTACACCAGCGCAAGCACCAGACGAGTGAAGTATGACACCTTAACATACGACTAAACAAAACATTTATTACCTACCAAAATTACTTAATAACGGGATATTTACCAGCTTGTTCACGAGACAAGCAAGCTCGAACAGCTCGCTTGTCTCGTGAACAAGCTGGTTGGAATTACTAGCGAAATATCGAGCTCCGCGAATAAATTAAAAAACATGGTAAATATCCCGTTATTAAGTAATTTTGGTAGTGAAAATAACCATGTTAGTTTAAAATCGTATAGTTATTACCTAATTTAAAAAAAAAAAACGTGTTTAAAATAAAAATACTGTAACGGTACTAGGTACGACAAACATGTCTAATAAGAGTGTTCCTATTTAATGAAGTAAATAGACAGTAACTTACAATACAATGCCCTAAGTGAACTTAATCAATTTACGAGAAGCTGGTGTGTTGTGGTCATAATTATTACCCTACCGAGACCACTGCACTAGAACTTTGTGGTTTGAATGTGAACTACACAACAGTAACATTATAATGTTATAGGAATTAATCGTATTTCTTATTTGCTTACTTTCGATGTTCTAGACAAGGCTGTAATCTACTAAGGATAAATAGAAAGAAGAACTAACTTAACTATTAAATTTAAAAAAAAACGTGTTTCACGGTCACACAGCAGCAGATGCACACATCGACATGTTCCGTAAAGTATTACGTATGATTGACCAATAGCGGACGATCTTAAGTGACAGACTGGCGGTCGAATCATCGTTATAGGCACTGCAACCACCGTTTGCGTGGAAGATTTTTCAAAGGATTGCTTTTTCCATATATATTCGAGTTCGTTGGCTGTAATAGAGAAATTTTAAGAGTAAATAATGCTGAAAACGGCTACAGCATTAAAAATTAAGCTTGTTTGTCCCTGATGACTTTAGCTAAAGTAAAAGCCTTGGCCAGAGTTTTTTTTTTTCGGTTTAAACCACGTTGCTTTTATTAAGTACCTATGTTAAGCATTTTTCAAACAACTGATGTTTCGAAATTTTTACAGAACCCCCTAATACCACGTAGACTGAAATGTAACTTA
Source organism: Idaea dimidiata (assembly GCA_949358125.1). Classification (NCBI taxonomy): domain Eukaryota; kingdom Metazoa; phylum Arthropoda; class Insecta; order Lepidoptera; family Geometridae; genus Idaea; species Idaea dimidiata. The sequence continues at coordinate 7,677,272 of OX442336.1, read as the reverse complement.
ATTTTAATTTCATCTTTTGTAGTGAAGTTTTTACTCTGGATGTTGTATCTACTTTAGTTAGTTATGAGTAGGCAACAAAGTTAGTTTTTAATTTTATTTAAGTTCAGAATTTTGAGTCTCCTTAGAACAGCAGATAAAACAAGTAAAAAAATTAAAACGCAATATTTACCGGATAAACTTGTCTTTTATTTATTAACGGCATTGTAATGTACCGAGCTTTCGTTTATTTTACAGTTATCTTTTTTAAGGTTGACTGAAATGTAATCCGTCTGTTTTAATATTCTAAAAAGTTACCGTAAATAATATTAGTACCAATATTATTTAATAAATAAGCCTCATTATTATTTGTTTTAAAACGTTCCTTTTTATTGTGTTTCATTATGCAAAATCGCGACAACCTAATACAAAACCTAATGAAAAAATTATTAAAAACTTCCTCTGTGACTAAGTCTGAATTTAGAACTTCTCGAAATAATAAAATCTTCCCAAAAATAGTTATCCCGTTTAAAATAATCGTCTATGCTATAAATAAATAGTTATAAAAGTATCTAGCCGTACTCTTACTACCAATTTCTATTCCATCAATAGCTTTGATTTCCAAATTCCAAAGGCCCGTACATAACATTTCGTACTTTCCAACCAGAGACAATAAAGCCAAATGACTGATCAAACCGATTTTTTTATACAAACTACAACTCATTCTAGCTGATTCATTTTTAATACCTACCTAGTTGAAGTATGGAAGTATGTCTTCTCTTCATTTAAAAACAAATCCCTATTTCCCTTGATCACAGCATCACGCTTAAGCGGCTAGACCGATTATGTTTATCCTTTTTTTGTTGTATTTGTTATGATCAGAAGAAGGTTCTTATGAATGAATAAAATGCTAAATTATGAATATCCGGACTTACACGGGTGAAATCCGCGTAAGTTTGTGATTGGATGCTCTTGCACGAGAGTGCTACTAAAAAGATATAAAATTTTCGTAGATGATGTAAAAAAAGAGGGGAAATACTTATGAGCAGTCAATTGGTTTTATTGTCTTTGTTTCCAACGAAGCCGGTTTTATGCTTGTTGATTTATGTCTGTCAATATCATTTTATGAGAACCTCTGTTACACAAACAGTAAACCGAGGTTGTGAGTTCGATTTCCGTGTCAGGACAAGTATCAGTGTAAACTATAGGAAATGCTGAGTGTAGCTCTTTACTGAACATGTAAAACTTTACATTGATGTCGTTTTGTTAGTATTTGCAGGAATTCTACTGTATGGGATTTGTATCTGGTAATAGTAATGAGCAGAAATCGTGTAAGTTTAAAAAATGTGTAGTAATAGAATAATCAACAATTTGCGATGATCCCGACTGAGATTATGAATTTAGCTCGTATATGTCCCTTAATGTAACATTACTTTTTTAGCTGAACGACAACGCAACGACTTCGCGACGACTTATAAGACATGATGGTAGGGCCCAAGTCAGATATTTGTGGTATCTATTATCTCATCGAGATTAACGCTTTATATTCTTTTCATAATAAAAGTGTTTATTTCAGTATTTTGAATATTTTGACTATATTATTGAGATCTTATTGTATAGGTACTTCTTATTACATCAACATTGCATAGTCCTGAATGATGAAACTATCAACGCACGCACAGCCCAAACCACTGATCCTACAAATATGGAATTTGGACGATGTCCTCTTTGTGATGTGTAATGTGTGTCCACCAATATTTACATACGCGGGTAAAACCGCGGATCTAGGTCACAGTTAAAATAAAATAAAACATAAATTAACAAATAAACTTTTTAAATTCACACGATTTGTTAAAATATTTACATTTTACCGGGTCTTTCGATCATGATCGAAACGTCGAGGAAAGAAAATAAATAATTGTACGCGATTAAGACCCGTTAAATGTAAATATTAATTAACAAACCAATAGGTTATCTAAGTACTCACGGAAATGATCGTAAACTGTATCAAATAAACGCTTAACTGAATCCTATACTAATATTATAAATGTGAGAGTGTGTGTGTTTGGATGTTTAGTTAGACGTTTGTTGCTCAATCACGCAAAAACTACTGAATCGATTGCGATGAAACTTGGAATATAAGTAGTTGAATACCTGGAATAACACAAAGGCTACATTTTATTCCGATATTCCCGCAAAAACGGGACTTACGCGGGTGAAACCGCGGGGTGCAGCTAGTATATTATAAATAAAAGCTAGCTGGTAAAAGTAGTTTATTTACAAAATGAAAGAGTTAAATTAGTTTCAATAACAAACGAAAAACTTGTAAATTTACCCTAATTAGCCGACCTTGCCTAAATAAATAATTTGTGGTGTAACATTTACAGGACCCTACAAGAATCCTTGCAGACCAATGACTTTATCGCCCGATAGTTTCATAATCATATCAAAAACGATCAACTACAAAATTTGTATGACAAATAAAACGAGAATTGTTCATAATTTATGACATTAATATATCAAAGGTTGCATTAAAAAAAAGATTTTATCGTCAAATCGTTGCGTTTTCCTTTTTCACCTGCGTAACTCCCTCACCTGCAGGAATATCAGGATAAAATGTAGAGCTCCATATCTGCATACCAAGTTTCATCGCAATCGATTCAGTGACTTTTGTGTGAAAGAGACAAACATACACGATTACACAATCTGTCATATTTATAATTTTAGAAAGATTCAAAGTTTTGTCTTAGATTTTCGCGATTTTACAAAATGAAAAACGATATTTACTCGCGTTTTATTTATGAATAAAAAAAAACATTTATTTATTAATGGCTTTTTTAAAAAAGCTACATAACTGTAAAGTTAGCGAAAGCTCAAGCCAGCACTTCTTGGGTCTTCCCAATCTAAAGCAGCCAGGTGGGGGCGCCATATCAATACATTTATTGCCGAGACAAAGCTAGTATTAATAATAAAGACATGACTGTAATGTATCAGCTTTCGGTCGACTAAAAGTCTATAGCCTTCAACAGTTAACATTTTGTGTGAGGTCTGCTGGTCGCTGTTGAACTTTACGATACCACAATAAATATTTCGGATACAAACACAAACAGTAGGAATCGAAAGAGAAAGGAAGTATAGCAATCAATACCTTTTATTTAAAACCAACCCGCTTTGTCTTCACTCTTAAACTGTTTTAACATCATTTAGTAAACGTAGAGTGAGGTCGGAGTTATTTTACCACTTTTTATTTCTGTCTGACAAGTTTAAGGTTGCGGCCGCATATGCAGGCGGCTTGCTTCGCGCCTAGAGCCTAGATTCTTGCATTCTGACAAGATATAAAGCTAGGTGCCAAGTGCTCAGTGCAGCCGGTGGCGAATTTTCTAGGCCGTTCCTTTTAGTTAGGTGACGCGCTATCCTCTAGCCGCTAAGCTAGCTTCATGCCTATGCATGAAAAGTTATTATCATGACAAGACAAAGTTTGTTCTCACTACTCCGACCTTACTTGAAACGTTTAAGGCTATGATATTGTATGTTTATGTATTTTTGAGTTAACCAGAAACAATTTAAATTCAAAACTATCGCAATAATTCTAAAGTCTGCATCCACAGGAACGTTTTAATACAAATAAGGCAGTAAATGAGATAACTTTTTAGAGTATTAAAATAGACGTATTATAATATCTCAGTCAACTTTGAAAAAGCTAATTGTTTAGTTAGCGATACGTAGTACAGTGTAACAATGCCGTTAATAAATAAAACACGAGTAAAATTCGGTAAATATTGTGCTACATTATAATGTCAAATCGCGAAAGCATATTATGACAAAACTCTGTATGGGTATCATTATATTATGAGATTTGAATTAAAATTTGACAGTGATATTATGTTATAGTATAATATTTTATAAATTAAGTATTTCCTTTTTCCTGCGTGAGGGCACGCGTGTATGGGGTCGGGTATAAAATGAGTTGGTATAGGCTTTATTAATTAACTATTGGTTAATTGCAAAATGCAAATTGGTACTTAAAACGACATTAAAAATTAATGAGCTTCCCTATTTTAACTAGTGCGTCCTACAGTTTCACCCGGGCAATTCCTGATTTCGCGAAAATTATAAATATACTAGCTGCGCCCCGCGGTTTCACCCGCGTAACTTCCTATCCCGTAACGTTAATGATCCCTCACGTATGTCATACCAAGTATTGCTTAACGATCAAAGTACTATATAATATTTCTACCTCTAAACCAACCCTGTACCAAGTTTTATGAATATCGGGTCACCCGCTCTTTTTCACCCATCACGTATGTTGTACCAAGTGTTGCTTAACCCGTACGATCATTCAAAGCACCCTATATGTATATTATTTCTACCTCTAAGCCAACCCTGTACAAATTTCATTCATATCGGTTCACGGGTTGTTGAGTTAGAAATAGAAATACACGACTTTATTTTTCATAGCTGCCGTCCCGCAGTTTCACTCGCGTAAGTCCCGATCCCGAGGGAATATCGGGATCAAAAGTAGCCTATGTCATATCTGGATAATGTAGCTTTCTATTAGTAAAAGAATTTTTGAAATAGGTCTAGATGTTTCTGAGATGACCTCCAAAATACATACATACATGTTACCAACGTAACCTCTTTATAATATTAATAATTATACCAACATAAAACAAAATATTAGGAATCAAAAGTACAATGATATATTGCAAAAGAATTTTTAAAAACTCGATTAAAAAATACGCATAGAAACAACAAAAAAACCAAAAAGAAAAAAACAAGCCCAGTAATTTGAAATTACGCATTCATTTTACCAATCTAATTTTTCCAATGGGTCCCGACTGTGAGTAATTTTTTACTCATTTATTATGTGTTCTGTGTGTATCGATTACAAAACTATTATTACTTAGCGTAATTTCAAATTACTGGGCTTGTTTTTTTCTTTTTGGTTTTTTTGTTGTTTCTATGCGTATTTTTTGATCGAGTTTTTATGCAGTCGGGTTTTTTGTTTTTTATAAATTATTATTTTTATTTTACGCTTTTTAGTTATTTTCATTTATTGATGGTAGGTAAGTCTCGTAATCTATTCATTTCATTAGGGGGTTACAATGTACTAGCTGCGCCCCGCGGTTTCACCCGCGTAAGTTCCGTTCCCGCGGGAATAGAAGGTAGCCTATGTGTTAATCCAGGTCCCCCCGCTACCTATATTCCAAGTTTCATCGCAATCGGTTCAGTAGTTTTTGCGTGAAAGAGTAACAACCTCACATACATACATACATACTTACATAAAACTTTCGCGTTTATAATATTAGTAAGATTCTATTTCAATTAGGGTTTAGTTATTTATTGTTTAAATTTATTATTATTCTTTTAACGTTTTTAGGTACCTAAGTGTTATTAGGCTTTTATTCAGTAGGTAGGTACAATTTATGTAAATATTTTTTTAGTTTATATCAATAAATTCCTGTCACCTGTACCATCACGGCTTAAGCTTTGATAGTTCCAAGCGTAACTTCGTAACAAAATAAAAACTTGTTCGTTAGTAATAAAAAGCATGAATACCTAATTGTAAATTAACTTTAAACCGTTATATTTCCTAAATGGTTCTTTAAAATGAAAAATGGTGAAAGAAACCTAATATTTATTTTTAAAAACCTATTCAACGATACCCATCTTGACATACTTTGACGATTTAGGATTTTTTAATTTTGACAATATGGCGTCTGGTGGTGACATAAGTTACTTTGGATTACTGTCATGTCTTTAGTCACACTCGCCAGGTTAAGACGAATCGATTGACGTAAGAATCATCGAAATCGGTCCACGCGTTTGGCCTCTAGAACGCCACATAGAAACATCCATACATACATACATACATACATACATACATACATAGACCTATAAACACATTACCCTCCTTTGCGTCGCGCAGTCGGGTAAAAAGCACTGCAGTTTGGTGACACAACCGTCTCGCATAGAGCCGACCGATTGAGCCGCGCGGCATGATGCCTCACAGAGTTGGCTGGCCACCCTCATCATCGTCGCCCGCTACGTGTATATATGCAGGCTTGGTACTTAGTAATTATTTATTGTGGAGTTATTTTAAAACTGTAATATCTCGTGAGATATTCATTGAAATCAAGTGATGTTAAGGACAATAATGTTTAAAATTAAATACTTTTAATGAATAACGTATTTATTTGGATAAGGATTAATATCATATTTACAAAATAACCTTCGGAAACAATGCATTGTTCTACAATAAATTTCATTACTCTAAAAGATGTTATATTTAGTCAACCTTAAGAGTTAGACATATGCTGTCGCGGACTATTTATTAGATCCTTTTTAGAGGAAGAATTCTTTCATATTTGGTTTTTATGTAACTCTGACCGTTTACTCAGCGCACGCGACAGAATCTCGGAACAGGATGATTTTTTTCCCGTTTTTGCAACATTTTTCATGGATGCTCCGCTCCTATTAGTCGTAGCGTAATGTAATATAGCCTATAACCTTCCTCGATGAATGGACTATCAAACACAAAAAGAATTTTTCAAATCGGACCAGCAGTTCCTGAGATTAGCGCGTTCAAACAAACAAACAAACAAACAATCAAACAAACAATCAAACAAACTCTTCAGCTTTATAATATTAAATAAAAAATAAATATAAAAAATATATTCGTTTCATCAATCACACGAAATATTCCGCGTATTCATGTAACTTGTACCACCGTAAGGATAATATAATAATATAATATAATATAATAAATAATAAAATAATAAATAATAATATAATAATATAATAATAATAAAAATAAATAATAAATAATATAATAATATAAAATATAATAATATATAATATAATAATAATAATAATAATAATAATAATAATAATAATAATAATAATAATAATAATAATAATAATAAATAATAAAATTATAATAAAATAATAAATAATAAATAATAATAATAATAATAATAATAATAATAATAAAATAATAAAATAATAAATAATAATAATAATAATAATAATAATATATTATATATATATAAATATATAAATAAATATAAATATATAGTATAATAGTATATAGTATAATAGTATAGTATAGATAGATTAGTATAGATTTACCGAATGGATGCCTATATTGTAAACTAGCTGCTCCCCGCGGTTTCACTCGCGCAAGTCTAATTCCTGCGGGAATGTCGGTAAAAAGAAACCTATGTTCTTCTACAAGGCCCTTTCTATTTCTATACCAAGATTTATCAAAATCGGTTCAGCGGTTTATACGTGAAAGTGTAACAGACAGATAGACAGAGTTACTTTCGCATGTACAATAGAAGGTGTAGCTGTTTACCAGCTAAATGTTAAGAAAAATAAATCTTAATCAGTTGATAGTCAGGACAAAATATCGAATTAAACTTTAAAAATAAAACACATTTGCGGTTCTAGTCGCGTAGTTTTTATTATTTTCAGCTTTATTCAAATGCCAATGCGATGTTTTGAAGCCTATTACAAAAGAAGTTTGGAAACCTTGAAACAGGAGTTATTACCTACTAGCTGCGCCCGCGGTTTCACCCGCGTAAGTCCCGTTCCCGCGGGAATATTCCGGGATAAAAAGTAGCCTATGTGTTATTCCCGGTATCCAGCTACTTATATTGTAAGTTTCATCGCAATCGGTTTAGTAGTTTTTGCGTGAAGGAGTAACAAACTCACATACTTACATACATACAAACTTTCGCGTTTATAATATTAGTAAGATTTGTAATATGCTCCGAAAAGTCGGATCGGCTTTGCAACAATGCTGAAACAAAGGTAAACTGAGTTATATTTCAACGCAAAGTCAAATCGAATCACTCATAGGTAATTTAATTTCAAATACACGAGTTTTAAAAAGAATATACCTATTCTTGCATAATTTCACGTTAACACACACAAACTTCCTCACCATTGTAAGTATACTGAATAATCCACCACATAAACATAGCCAATTGATCGGTAAGTAATTACCTACCGGGGCGCCCGAGGGCATTGGGCAAAGTTTGAGAATACAGGTAACTCTGAGTAAACAAGAGTACGTACAAGTATATTACGCTTAACTAATCAACAAAAAGTTTAATAAGTTCTCCTGCGTGCTTGTAATCACGTGTGTGGATGTGTGTATGTGTATAATATGGTGGATGTTTACCAGTAGAGGTATTATTCGCATCTATACACGACAAAAAACTGAAATATACGGCTTTTGATGCTTAGAAGGTCTCTTTTGGCAAAGTGAATACCTATTACCCTAACGGCCGAATACAGAAACGTTATTCAACATTTAAGAACTACTTAAACAAAGAAGCAGCTCTCAAACACAAAAAATGCCATACTAATTTTAAATTTAGAAGCTGCTCAATAATTGAAATACCTCTCAAATGATAAATGACGTTTCTGTATTCGGCTGTTAGCTCATAATTTTTTCTAAGGTTATCGCTATTTTGCATAATAATAAAACACAATATTTACCGGGTTTTGCCGTTTTATTGATTAACGTCATTATTTTTAAACGACCGAGCTTTCGCTAACTTCACAGTTGGTTTTTTAAGTTTGACAAACTAAGATCATTTTACGAAAGGGGTCTATCCAAATTTTCGATGTAGGGGGGAGAGGGGGGTTATAGTTAATAAAGTTTCATATATTTTTAGAAGCACTTTTTTAGGTCACAGCATTTAATTTGGTATAATTTTCGACTGAACATGAGTCGTAGAATCTATTTATGAAATGATATTAATAGTGTTTGATATTGGAAACTAGAAATAATAAGTAATAATATTAGAATATTCAGATCGGTTTAAATCATGTGGCACGTTAAGCAGTTGGCCCCGGTTGTTGTCTCTGATAGCAGTCGTTACGTCAAGTAAGAGGCCTTAAGGCGACCTGAAAACTATAACACCAGGTGTGCTAGACCACTACACGAATAGAAGAAGGCTATCATCAAATCTGTAGCCCTATCAAAGAAATTCGCGACGCTACAGATACGTGCCCCCGCCCGACTTATCAGTGTGCGTATGCCTAAATTACCCTGACCCTTCTATTTAGAAGAATAAGGGGCTTGCATAGGATTGGGCTAAAACAAATTCAGTTAAACAAATACATTTTAACTTTGTAAATTTAACATAAAAAAAGTAAATAGTATTAATTACAGGTTATCGTTCTTTGGATGTGGTTATTAAAAAAATTGATAATTTTATTCTCAGTGATACGTCAACATTAAATAAAATTACCCGCTGTTTTAACAAATCATCTGAAATTAAACACCAATCGTCAAAGTGGATGTTGTATTAAATGTTGTTTACTAATTTCAACTTATTTTTCGGTTACGCGTTATTATGATTAACATTTGTCAACCTTCAAAATTTCGAGGGCTTTACGGTGCCTCCTGCTCGCGGGTGATGTAGTTTGTCATAATATTTGTAACTCATTGCTTTCTCATGCCATTTGTTTGTTTCATATAAATTACACCGAACTTTATTGAAAAAATATTCCTATAGCAATGCACGACTAACTTTATGCTTTCAATTTTATCCTTTAAGGCCCCCAAACTTTTTATTCCATGTATCATTCGTGTGGATCACTTTGGAACATTTCAAAATCTTAAAAAATAATGTGTGGTTTTACTTCTAATAAATAATAAATCAATGAATTCTGTGACCAACACACAGTGCCATTTAACCCCATGGTAAGCTGCTAAGATTGTGTTACGGTGACTAGACAACGGATATACTACTTATATTTATTTTTCTTTTGTAAATAAATGTACATATTACACATAGAAATACACCCAGACTAGATACAAATATTTATTTTTAAGCATAAATATTTGCACCCAGCGGGAATCCAACCCGCAACCTTCTGCATGGCAGTCAAGCGTTTGCTAATTATTAAGTTCGTAATAATTAAGTTTACGTATTTGAAACCGCACCGGGCAGCTTACAAACGTCTCTGTTTAGAAAATCTCCATTCTAAACTATAAATGCACTAAATTATCTAAAATCCAAACGCATCGTAACTTCGAATCATAAACCGAAGTTTTAACAGCCCATATTTCTCTATTACGGTCACAGTAAACTTCGAACATTCTCTGTTGCTAACTAATATACTCTGAAAACCTAAAATCCTGACCATAAACTGTAAACAACAAAGAAAGTGTTTTAATAAGATGCATAATTAAGAAGTGGCGGTGAGTCGCTCCGGGATATCTCTTGTTGCAGTCATTAAGAGTATGTTGTCCGAACTTATTATCGTATAATTTATGGGCACACATTACCGCTTAAGGCGCCATTAAGCCCGAGAACCCGGGTATAAATAAACTGCGAAAGTTCATATGATGTACACCCTTGGCTCGTTTCACCACGTGCAACCATTAATTTGTTACCGTCACAGATCATAAAATGTTTATGAGTTTCTATTAGTGGGGTGTAAATTATTTACTAGGCTTGTGAAGATTTTTACATTAGGAAAGGATTTCTTGAAACTTCTTTTTATTATAATAACTAGCTTCGTTCTACGGTTTCACCCGCGTAAGTCTCGAGTAAGTGGGAATTTTCACAAACCATTTCTTAGTGGATACCTTCACTTCACAAGGAGACGTAGACGTTTGTATTTCTAGGACCAGTAGCGTAGCTTAAAGCTATCAGATATTAGTCAGTCAGTCAATCAGATACATATATTATTTGATTATGTAAAAAATTAATATGCGTTCCTTGGTGATTTTTAGATTTTATTGGTGTAACGAATCGGAACGCAGACGATTCCACTTCGTAGTTGGCAATCGGTGGACTAATAATAAATAAAACATAATATTATTCCAAATTCCAAATTCTAGTGCCATATCCGACATCAAGAAACCAAAATCGCGTTAGCTTGACACGTTTCTATTTACCTAACAAAGAATTGTACCGAACAAAAATGTACTTTAGCTATAACGTTTTAGGTTTGCTTTTTTAAACTTCAAATATACCCAATCCGGGCAGTTGAAGCAAATTGAGCTCTAAGCTTACATTTTAGAATTTCATATCCCTAACTTTTTGACGCGAGTTGCGACTAGCAAGTGGGTGTGCAAAAAACGACTACACAGAACAATTTAGGTTGTATCGCAGGGGTTGCAAGGTGTAATTTACCTCGACTGTGTCAGATCTCTGAAGATTACCTAGACATAGACACGACGATAAGCGTCGAGTCGTTACAGAGGTTGTCGTAGACCCTCAAAATATAAACATCGCGTCGTCCAGATGTTTGAGATAAGCGAGGTGAGCTTTTTCGCCTAATGGTAGATTACTTGAGCCAAATGTGTTGCGTGTTCGCCCTTCTGATGCCATGACTTATTGAATAGAAAATTTCTCACGATCTGATAAAGGTGAAAGAAAGTTTCTATTGAGAAAATGAGTTCTATTTTCTTGTCGGACAGATTTTTTCGTTTCTTTTTAAAATAGGTATCTTACGTAAGCTTGGGCTGGGAATAAAAAGATTTAAACAATAGGTAATCTCGGAATATCAACGCTTCTTGAGTAGTTAGACATTTTTATAACATCCAAAGAAATCGAAACTTAGGTATCATCAATTGATCATTAGAAAATTTAGTCGGAAGTAATTCCATAGTTACATAGTACATAATATAATAATTACATAAGTTAACTAAATTTTTTTTTACACAAATTTATTAAATTACTTTTTTGCAAAATATATAAGTAACCTAGCTGAACCAAACACACCAAACAGATAAATAAATATTGCACGACATTACACAAAGCGTAATCTTGCTCCAAACTAAGCACTAAGCTTGTACTATGGGTACTAGACAACGGATATACTACGTATAATACTATTTTTTTTCTTGGAAATACATTACGAAATATATTATACATAGATAGACACTTTATAGATTCTTCCATACACTCGCCCTTCCAGATTCGACACCCATGCTAAAAGGTCTAACATTCAAAGTAACATTCAAGAATTTTCTATTCATTTTCCTTTATTACAAAATGATGATTCATTTGAAAGGTAGTTTGAACAGACGACAGATACGAAGTTCAATAAGCCCCTACAAAGTGTTTGCGTTCCCCCACAATTTGTGAGGTTTTGTCTGCTAATTAGATTGGCCTAATGAATACAGGGGGTTCACTTCTAGGTAGCTTGATAAATAAAGATCCTTAAATAGGAAATATTAATATCATTAAACCAGCGGGTTGTAAGTAAAATTTTCGTAACGTCTACTTCCCCCGTGGAATGGAGTATTTAACATATTGTGAAATATAGTTAATCAGGTCTGAGTTGTTTCATTTCTCGCGTCGGTTTCGTGTTTTTGAAGTGAAAATAAACTCTTTTTATGCTCAATTAACTTTGTTTGGTTACATTTCAGCGTGCATATTACACAGTAAGTACAAAATAATGAAATTTCGTAGAAAACAAACGCAAATTGAAACCAATTACGCCTCAGGTATCAATATTAAAGCTCGAAAGTATAATGAAGCTGATCTTACAGATATTTTGTAATATTTTTTTCTTTTGTAAAAAACTCAAACTGTAATAAGTAATCAAATTTATGTACCGACTAACTTTGTCTCGATCAAATATTCAATTTATTAAAACGTTTTCATTTTGTACAAAAAATAATTTCTGGAACAAAAGGAAAACCGATTTTATAGATAAAAAGACGTTACCTTTTCTATAACATGCAACAGACCTTTGTTCACCTCAACTTATTGTAAGTGACGACGATAGTCTAAGGTGGAGCACGATTCAAAATAAGAGTGAGTTCCCTTAACAATAGGTATTAAAATTGCTACTGTTATGTATATGTCAATGGCAATGTATGTAATCCGTCATTGTATACAATTTCTAGGAAATATTGTATACAATACATGTGTGAAACAAATAAAATTACACACGTTTCCTAGGAATTGTATAAATTTGTAAAACAGCGATCTGATATGTTATATTTCTGAGTGGTAATAAAAAATAACCTAGAGAACTATCACCCCGAAGTCGTTTTGGGACAAAATTCGGATTTAGAAATGTAATCTTTCTGGTGTAATTTTTTGAATGAACGTATGCATTTTCATGGATTTATAATATTTATAAAACTTAAACAATATTTTACACATTTCCTTAACTGACTTGGAATTGTATACATTTCCTAGGAATTGCATACAATTTCTAAGCTTCACATATTTTCTGTAACATGTTATATACAATTAAGTTAAATAGGTATATGAAACGGAATACTTGTCAAGTTATCACATTCTTTATCAGTCTCACTTGTAACAGTGGTGCGGTATAAAGCTCAAAATTATTACAGTGATTTGTAAATGGTGACAATTAATTAAAATATTATCGGTAGTTTCGTGTCTCATGTGTTGTTTTATTCTTACTCTTATGCAATTATCGGTAAGTTTTTAACAGTGACTACTATTTATAACTAATTGCGCCCGGCGGTTTCACTTTCGTAAGTCCCGTTCCCGCGAGAATATTGGGATAAAAAGTAGCCTATGTGTTATTCTCGGTATCCAGCTACCTATATTCCAAGTTGCATCGCAATCGGTTTAGTTGTTTTTGCGTGAAAGAGTACCAAAGTCATACACAAAAAAACTTGTGCACGTTCAACCGTGACTTAAAGTGAGTAAAGTATCTTGGATTGAACTTAGATCTCAGTTTTGTTTAATGACATTCTTTCAACACGGATAATGTTTTATTGTAAATGTATGTATAGACACACAGGCCTGCATCCAAGTTTTAGTCAGAGAAAATATTATAACTATAATTCGTATTGTCTCCCTTAAAATAACATAAATACCTACATCTCGCGCTTGCTTCAAACTCATAGTAATTTATTTTCCTTTTGTAGTCAAATAACAAATTAAAGAAAGCGTATCTAAACTACTATGTTTCATATGACACATCACTGCTTCTAAACCTATTACCTAATATGCAAAGAATGCTCTATTTATATGATAAATGAATAATATCTAGGTACTATAAATATTTATCTATGTATCTACCCACTTACACAACACATACTCTTTGCAAAGCAGCTCCGTTGGAATTATTGTAATTTCTAAACATTCACAGTGTCGTTATACATTATGGAAATTGTGTGTTCACACAACATACCTACCATTGAAATTGTATCAGTACAACGAACGAAACTTTGATTCTCAATAAACATAATTATCCCACACATTCTGTGAGTAGGTATACATCAGAGAGCCAAGTAAAACTAACACATACGAGTATTATACATATATACGTTATGTAAAGACTAAGTTCTCTAACTTTTAATAGTTAGGAATATAGTCATAATATTATTAACGTTAACTTATAGAAACTTTAATGAAAATTAACGACGCACACGATCTGAGGCCGTATTCCTATAATGAAGTTCACGAAAACTCCTCATTTTAACATCATTTCAATTTCATCTTAGGCAATTTTCAATCTTAAATTTGACGGTTGTCAAACAGCATTTGCCATTTCTCCAAAGAAAAGTTTATCGTAAAATGTCAAATGTTATTTGACAACCGTCAAATTTGAGATTGAAAATTTACTGAGATGATTTTGAAATAATTCTGAAATGAATAAGAGTTTTCGTCAACTTCATTATGGGAATACGGGCTCTGATTTTGACATGCTACATAACTTACTTAGATTTCACACGAATAGGACAATTTTAAGTTTTTAAACTAACACGATTGGAAAAGTCATGATTTCAAATATCCGCGGGTCTTATTAGGTCTTTTTAATTTTTGTAACTTGACGTTTCAATAATATTACAATGATCTTGATCAATAAACTTTTTAAATTCACCCGATTTCTGTACATAGTTACATTTTACCGGGTCTTAATTGCGTAATTATGAGATAAGAAAATAAAATAAAATACGAATCTTGATTAATGACTGAAAATAAAGCGATTAAGACCCCAAAAATTTGAAATTAGGACAAATTACTCTAAAAAGCAGTACCAGAATCAAATAAAACACGTTACCAACAAAACTTAAATTAAATATCAAGGTACTTTAAAACCGAGCCGATGTGCATTATAAGTGAATTTATCCTTTTAATATTCATGAACCAGAAACTTCCTTAGAGAAGCTCGACGGTGACAAATTCAAGCAAAGTTCCCGCTTCGAAGCCTCCATGAATATGTAGGCAGATATGAGCACCGGCCAAGATAAGTGCCTTAATCGTCAATCATCCCTGAATGGCCCACATTAAATACAAGATCTGAGTGAATATGAAACGGCTCATAAGACAAAATGACCGTATAAGGATCATAATCTACATGATACAACGTCGTCGACGGCACTGCCTTTACAGCTATCTTTTAAATAAAAATCAATATTAGAATCGGTTGAGAGTTTCTCACAGTCCATTTGCTTTAAGATCGTAGTGCTTTTTCAAAGGGATTTCTCAGCCCCTTATTCCGAGATCCTTTAGGGCTACACTTGAGGAACGGTACAGTGCCTTTAGGGTCCCGCTTCCGCCCTTCCCAATGCCCAAGATAAGAGAGACGTTTTGGCGCCATTCATCTTTATGGCAGGGCAAATGGCCCTAAAATACAGCGCAATTACTACGAATAAAAACACACTACAGTGAAATAAAATTATCACACTTATTAGTTATATTTATTTAACACTTGATATTGATTAAATTTTTGTTAGTTATTAGTTTTCAATTGTTTTTATTAGCTGTAAGTTTTTGTTTATGTAGTTTGATTTGTAAGTAACCAATGTATTCGACTGATTGCAAAATTAAATTTATAATATTATTATATTAAAGATTTAACACTAAATATTATATAAATGAGACAGTTTAGATGTTTGTCAGTCCATCAGGCACAGCTGAACGGATTTAGCTGAAATTTGGTAAACAAGTTTTTGTATAACCTGGACTTTTAAAATTTTGAGTTAAATTGAGGAGCGCTAGTTTTAAATACATATTTATAAATTTTAAATGTGATTTATACCATATTTTCTACTTTGTTGTTGAAAAAATATCTACCTTTATACCAAAATTTACCACAATATTTGTATAGTAATAAACAGTGTATTAAATACGTTCAAGTTTACCATCTACCTAAAGAGATTACATTTTGTTTTTACATTAATCAAAAGCAACGCTAATAATGATAATGTAATTTCAGCTAACATTAAGAAAAAAAAAGCTTTTATTAAACCACAACAGAGTCAAGAGACATTTATTCCCCAAAATGGACATCTTTAAATAATGACTGAAAGCTTAAAAAATTCACACCCCCCGCAAGTTTATTTAAAATGTAAGAAATTGAAACCGTCCATTATTATTCATGGAATTTGTCGTTATTTGGACGGTTGGAAGGTAAGGGACGTTATTGCTTTATTTTACAAAATGTAGGAGCCGTAAAATTTTATGGGGACTGTTCGGTCGTAGGTCGCGGGCTCGCTGAAGTCATTAACAATCTACCCTACGTATATGCCATAGGTGTAAAGACCCGCGAATCTCCCTATTCACATTCGAACCTTTAACAGATTTCATTCCTTTAACTGATTTCAATTACTTCCTTAACTGTTTATTGTACTTATCCTTTATTATTATTTGAAATCATTTCATTTGATTTTCGACGTAAATATCGAACAAAATCTTAGAAGTCTGCGTAAAAAGCTGTCTACAAATTACTTGTAAATTGAGTAACGAAATCAAAGATAAATGAGAGAGAGCGCTAATGCTAATGAAGTTTACTTTTAAAGTGAAATCTTACTCCAATATGGTCTTTGGACCAGGCATGCGAAGAGCTCGCTGGAGGCCTTGTGCATACAATATAACAATGTGTTTAGGATGCTGTTGGGGCTGCCTCGCTTCTGCAGTCACTCGATGATGTTCGCGCAGCAGAACACGGATGGTTTCCATGCGGTGCTGCGCAAGAAGACGGCCTCACTGATACGCGGGGTGCGGGGCGGCGACAATAGAATCCTGAGGACAGTGGCGGATAGGTTTGACTCGCCATTATGGCAGTCCTTAGTTAAAAGGGTTATTACGGAGGTTCCCTTATTTCTTCCGCTCTAACTTAACCTTCCGTCTTTTGTATTGTTTTAAACTGTATGTACTAACACTAGTTTTGTAAGATGTTTGTAGTACTAACAGATATGGGCCACTGAAGCCCGAAATAAAAGAATTTTAATTTAATTTTTAATTTAATATTACCCTATATTGATATGATAACGACTAGCTGCGTCCCGCGGTTGCACCTGCGTAAGTCGTAATCAAAAATAGCCTATGTTATTCTTGGATAATGTAGCTTTCTATTAGTGAAAGAATTTTTGATAACTGTTATCAAAAATTCTTTCAACTGTTACAGTTCAGTAGTTTCAGAGATTACCAACGTTTCCTATTTATAAGATTATTAGTATAAATAAGTACCTACAAACATGCAATATACCTAATATATTAATTTCAATTAATTTATTCAATGATTTCAGAAACTGGACCGTATTTTTAATTTATTATAACCTTCTCTAATTTGTTTCTTTATGGGCGACCTTAATTTTTGTCTTTTCCGCAACCGGGCCGGCAGCGACTGCTGGTAACCACACATTTCGCAAAATGACTTAAATTGTACCGCAGTTGTCCACAATGGCCTACATTACGGTTCCTACGTTATTAAAATTGTCGTCTTTCTTCTATATTTTAAATCACTTTCCTTAGAAAAAGAAACATTACATAGATACATTTTATTGAAGGGGACGAATCGCAGGATTTGTAGTCAATATCAGTCTGAGTAATTATCAAATATTCGGAAACCATATTTTAGGTATTTAATTTATCTTTTTTTTGCCTTAATTTCGGTAGTTTTGTTTACACGATTAGTTAACTTTTACAACACAAAAAAAAACAGTAAAAACAGAGTCGGATATTGGACTGAGTGGTTTGAAAATGTATCCTTCGTATAGGATGTAAAGTTTTCACAGACATACTAAGAAAACTTACGTCTACTTCAGCTTTTACTTAGATAACAGAAGTTGTTTATCAGCGTTAGCAATGACTAGACAGAAAAATCAATAAATTTAGGTAAAATATCGTAAATAGGTGTTAGAAAAAGCTAAATTGGAATAAGAAGGCGGGCCCGATAGGTCGCAGCAGGCCGAGTTAGATCGCCCTCTGGGGCACTTGCCAAACAAAGTTTTTGTTTTATCAAACTGGTAATTCTCATTTTTTGTTTTATTGCCCGAAAGCTCAGGAGATTTATGGGGAGCCACTTTGCATTAATTTCTCATTCATTACAGATCTCTTGAATTTCGGATGTGTTTTTTGTTGAATCGAGTGTAAATTACCGTGGAGTTCAGCAATTAATAATTACTTGAAAAGATTTATTATTAAAAAATTAGATGGATGGAACCATTTTTGTTTATTTGTGTTTAGGTATATAGGTATAATAAAGCAAATAAAAAAACCACTTCTTAATAATGTTAAAATCATTAAACTCTGAATACAATTAAGTACACATATATTCCTCAGATATTTTGTTAAAACTCCTATACTTTAAAACAATTAGTTGTAGTAATCGAAATTTGGGTTTGAAAGACGTTGCATATTTCGTAATTTGTTTTTATTGCTCAAGGCATATTTACTGAAAAGTGATCCTGTAGAAGGCAAATAAATCGAGCCTTAGTCGTAGACAGGGGAAACATTCATAATCTTAAATTCACTGTTCGAGATGGGAACTAGTGTGGCCGAGTGGTTGAGGCACTGGAGTATTGATCCAGGGACGCGAGTTCAAATCTCGCCGCGAGTGAATTTTTAAAGATGAATTTTCCTTTCAAAATATTTCTACGTTGCATATTATCAACATTTAGATACCATTGCATAAAACTGTTTTATTGTATTGAGAGATTTTGAAACTATATCCAATTACATTAATTGCATTCATTTTTCATTTAAGTGACTCCTCGTTCTATTTTAATCCCAGAACGCTATCAAACTCATTTATCAAAAGCGTTAGTAAACAGACATTGGAATAGTTTACACTACCAAGACACTAGACAAAGGAAGAAACATCTAACATCCTCGAGTCGGTCGGAAACCGCACATAGCTTAAGTGACCCATTAATGAAGATTAATTGTGCTTTATGCGCATACACCGTGTCTCATGTACAGCAATATATACCTTATAGATCAAATATTAGAGCATATTATCAACCTCCATGAATGCAGATTCCGAAATCAACTGAAAACCCTAGTGTAAAATTGCGTATAAATGTTTTGACTTATTGCGATTTGATTGCCTAGTTAAAAACTAACCAGCTTTTTAGTCTTATCTTACTTCTTTCTTACTTAATATTATAAACGTGAAAGTTTGTATACATGTATGTATGTATGTATGTGAGTTTGTTACTCTTTCACGCAAAAACTACTAAACCGATTGCGATGAAACTTTTAATATAGGTAGCTGGATATCGGGAATAACACATAGGCTACTTTTTATCCCGATATTCCCGCGGGAACGGGACTTACGCCGGTGAAACCGCGGGGTGCAGCTAATTTGCTATAATCCTCAATTCTTTTGATAATATTAATTTCATTGCACTTCGATGATCATTGTCTTATCATCAGTAACTAGTTATAGATAAAATAAATAAATAAATAAATTCTGTGACCAACACACAGCGCCATCTAGCCTCATGGTAAGCTGCTAAGCTTGTGTTACGGTGACTAGAGAACGGATATACTACTTATATTTATTTTTCCTATGTAAATACATACATATTTTACATAGTTACTTAAACCTAAGCAAAATTACGAAAAGTCGCGGCGCGAAATACTCTTGTGACTATCGGCTAATCTTTGGTTAGGTATGTCAAAGAAAGTTTGTGCCAAACCTCTGCTGCGATTTATCGATGCCCGTCATACAATAAAACGTTTATAGGTTCACATAAACAAATCCTGCGCTGCCACTAATTTTAACCCAGTCTAGTCAAACCCAAATTAAGAAATATAATTAGAATGGATTATTTATACCGTCTATTTGTTGCGCCTAGAACTAGATATTATTTGTGTATATTTGTACCTTACTGTGCCCTGTTACTGATCTCTACATATAAAATTAAAAGTCCTTACTGATTGAATTAATGACTGAAATATTTATAATATATCTAAGCGCAAAGGCCAAACCGCTGGTCCTAAAGTCTTTTAAATTTAGAGAATGTTAATTTTTTGAAAGTCACACAGGATCAATAACTCCGTGTGTGAAACCGCATAACGCTGCTAGTTCCATACAAATCAAATATTGATACAGAAAACTGAACAGGATCCATCCGAAATGCAATCAATCAGTCTGTAATTTTAAACATTGTTTTATTTGGCTAAAAACAACATGACATGCGGAGTATTGTCGGTCCAATTTTTTAGTTCGTGTTTTATTCACGTTCGGTTACAATTATATTCAAATACCGTACCGATGAAACATAAAAGATTTAGTTGAAATGTCTAGTCTATTATTATAGAACTATGGAACGATAAAATTAATCAATACCTATTAAAATAGATACGTACGTGACACTAGATTCATTTTTAAATCATGTAGGTAAACATACATTTACACTTTCCTTTAACTTTTTAGTACCTACTTTATTATTTTTACCTTTTAAAGTTATTTTTTAATAGTCACTTGGTTTCACTTTCTAGATTATGATTAAATAGACCTTTTTGTTTGTCGACATTATGTAAGATGTCGTCATTTTTATACCTCGTCATTTTTCAAAGTCGACATTAGTATGCTAACCCGTTTCTCCTCTACTTCTTTATTAGAAGCATAAATTTAGATTTTATAGTAAAATACCTATAGTATAATAATATGACTGTGTTTTATCAACGTAGGTACCTAGGTAATTTAACATGCTACCAACCAACCCCTAAAACCCTACATTATGGTCTGATTCTAACAATAAGTCTTCGAAATACGCACATTAATCATTTCCTAATTACTTCTGTAATGTATACAAGCGATACTGCAAATAAACATTAGAAAATAATAATGACAAAAATTTGGCCAGTGAATAATCATAAGTGATTACTTTTTATCGCACTTTCCCCTAATGCTTTAAATGCCATCTAATCCCATGGTAAGCACCTATTTGCTAATTATCAGTATGTTTTTAATAAAAGTACTTTGTTATGGATACATAATACTTTTTTGAATCAGTAATATTATACATTTGAGGTTATGTAGGTACATCCTGACATTACTTTCAAAGTAATTAAGCTCTTTGTCTTCAAAGAATCGAAGCTTTTACTCTATGCAGTTTCCCAAATGAAACGTCAAATTTTATTACGTTAACAGAGACATCGTTTCGCCTTATCTCGGATATGTCGTAGTTTCCATCCGCAATAGTCGTAATCGACTGCTCAGAATGCTCGGCCCGCGGCTAATGATACTTTGATTAGAACAAAGCATTAACACATTTCGCTTCAAGCACCAAATGGGGCATTTTGATCCAAGGAATGGAATTATCTTAGTTTAACGTCCGTAATTGTATACATAAGAATTGACTTTATTTCTTATAACTTCGGCTAATTGTCGTTTTAGAGTCAAGACTTGTGAATACGTAATACGGCGAGTAAACGCAGGGTTGAGCCTTTAGATTAGATATGCACAGAATTTTCAATTGTTACGAGTACTTACCCAAAGTGCTTACCCAACCCATATATCACTTCAAGCAATAATAATCTAATCCACTTAAACGTCCCTTGGCGTTGAAATCCATTTGATCACAGCCCTTGTAACGCTGAACCTGCTGCACCAACAAAACGTTCTAGAGTAGATAAACTAAAACATTGTTGCAAATCTCTTCAAATGGCTGAGGACGCGTGCGAGGGCTGGTTGGAATCATTTATCTAAAAGCTGTTCCTTTCCGCTATCAAAACTAAATCAAGTAGGGTGAGGTACATACTCGTATAAACCGACCGCCCTTGCAGTAAGATAAAATATAAAGAGAAGTTTGATTCACTCGTACGTCACCGCACGTAGGGACACCCCTCAGCCCTCCGACCTCCATAACGACGTCTTTATACTCGCCTATCTCTCTATTTGACTACGTCTCATATCTCCAACTGGAGGGCACTTAGAGAACCATTATTGGAAAACTCCTACCTAATTTTATAACTCAAATATTCCTGTATCGAGAACTCGAGGTACCATTGACATGTTATTACATTACTTTCTGTTTCTAACCTCTGGTAAATGTTACATTCATATATATCTTAGCAATTACTTCAATTTATTTCGGAAAATACTTATTATACTGTTAAGAAATTGCTGTCTTTTTACCCAAATGAAAACAATTTTAGTAATTTGTTCGTTACGGTTCTTCCGTGGAAAGTAATTATTGTGACAGTCCTAATTACTTAATTCTCTATTAAATGTTAATTACAGTCAGCGGTAGCATGCGAATTGGGTTCAAAAAACTCAATAGGGAGTAGTCTTAGGGAATATCGTAGTGGCTTGTAAGTGGAGGTTGATCTTAAGACGAGGTTCGGGCGGGCGGGGCCGGCATCTGCTCCGGTAATTAAGCGCATCTGCCTACGTTCAATTTTGAAACGCGGTGGATAAGACTTGCCCCGCGCACTTCGGGTCCATTCGGGAGGGTACGAGCAAATTGCTAAACTTTCAATTAAAGAGTTGTTATTTAAACCGCTCCGTTTCCCGATGGAATTATATTTTATTTCACAACGAAACTCTCATTGGTACTTGTTTCCTGTTCTACTTAGCTGCGGCTTTACAATTTCCTGAAAGGAAATTGCTGAATTTATGAATAACTTGTCTATTTAAAATGAATTTTGTTTCTGGGTTTCGAATTGGGGCTTGAATTCGATGATTCGTGCATTGATCGCTCTAAGATTAAAAGTTACAAACAAATCCCATTTTAAAAAAAAATAACTTTCGCTAGTTGGATGTCGCGTCGCTGCTGTATCTCTATAAATTGCTTGGATTTTTGCAAAGACTTTATCTTTGGCGAACCACTCGAACCCTCTTTAGAAAACCGATTTCCTAAAATAGTTTTTGTCGCCAAGATTAGGGTTTTATCAAACACGACACAGAGTTTTGATTTTTACTCATATAAATGAATTTGTACTTTTACATCTAAACCATAAGTTTATAATACATACGCATAACTTTCAAATTTCTTCTATACTTACCTAGTGAAAAACACTCAGTTAATTTAAAAAAATGGTATCGATAGATTTTTCTTCTGTTCAGTCTTACGAAGCTGAAAAAAAACACAAGGCGATTAAAACTTACTTTACCTTCTTCGGCAATTTTTTTATTTATTTATTTTTACAACGCGATTTAAACAGTACAATGATATTTATTTTTTCAACATTTGGTAATATTTGTAAATTGGTAAGTAAGTAACTTCACTATAGGTATCCCGTTAGTTACCTAATGAATCCTTATAGCTGAGCTTATGAACATGAGCTTGAACAAGCAACTGTAGCAACCACTCATGGAACAGTTCGAGATGTCCCGACTTAACGATCAGAAAACAGATGTCGACAAGTTCCTTTGTGCACTCTACTTTAATTAGACTTTTACAAATTTATTCAAAAAACCAAACAACTTCCTTCCGGTGACACAATATTCTTCAGTGTTTAGAGAGAAGGTAACTTTTTCGCTGCAGTTTTTGCAAAAAAATAAACGAAATGTTGTGTAACCAACAGTCTTACTTTTGTCTACAAATATTTTGTTTTCAGACGGATGATACTTATATAATACTGACAGATTTTCTTTGAGGATGGCAGTTATTTTTCCTTCGTCCATTCGTTCGTAGAATTAAAGTAGCTATCCTGCTCTGTACAACGATATTACTTCAAATATGCCTAAGCTTGCATTAGGCAAATTAGTTGCATTGTCACATTGTATATTATTAGGGGCTAAAGTATGAAATTGCCGATTTGTACTGAAAATCTTAATTGTTTATTTTTTAAATTTTTAACAAATTTATTTAATCAAAATAGTTGCCATTATTATCTATACATTGCTGCCATCTAATGGGAAGGTTATTAATGCCTTTGCGATAGAACTCCGACGATCTAGACTGCACAAACTGTGTGAAAGCTTTTGTACTGCCTCCTGGGAAGAAAACTTCTTGTCACGTAGATAATTGTCCAAATCACGAAAAAAATGGTAGTCCGTTGGAGCAAGGTCTGGTGAATACGGAGGATGACGAATGGTTTCTAAGTGCAGTTCCTGAAGGGTCAAAATGGTTTCTCGTGCTGTGTGAGGTCTCGCGTTGTCGTGGAGCAATAATGGTGAAGATCGATTCATGAGTCGGGGCTGTTTTACTGCTAGTTTTGTCAACATGGTTCGGAGTTCGGCACAATAGACATTTGCCGTAATTGCTTGACCAGATCGAAGAAAACTATAGTGAATAACACCATGCTGAGACCACCAAACAGTTACCATTACCTTTTTATTGGTAAGTTTTGCTTTAGGACACTGTTGTGGCATTTGACCTGGGGTCAGCCATTGCATTTTTCTTTTCCGGTTATCATAAAGAATCCACTTTTCATAACATGTTACAATTCGATCCAATATTCCTTCATTTCTGTACCGGTTCAACAAGGCAACACAAGTTTCAACACGCGTTTCTTTCTGCAGATCAGTCAAATCATGAGGCACCCATTTTTCGTATTTTTTTATTTTATTGATTTGACGCAAGTGAGTCAATAAAGTGGGTAAGGTAACGTTAAACCATGCCGCTAATTCCTGGGTAGTTTGACTAGGATCGGCTTCCACTATCTCTCTTAATTCATCGTTATTCACCTGTGTGGGCGGTCTTCCTCGTGGCTCGTTCTTTAAGTCGAAATTTTCATCACGAAAGCGTTTAAACCAAAATCGCACGGTGCGTTCATTAGTAGACCCCTCTCCAAACGCAGCATTGATATTGCGGGCTGTTTCTGCCGCGTTAGTTCCGCGTCGGAACTCGTATTCAAAAATCACTCGAATTTTCGCAGTATCCATCTTTCTTGTCTAAATTGAATAACAAAAACAATTGAAAGTCGATATTCAAATGTTTCACATTTTTTAAAAAAAGAACATCACAGAAACCATTTGAAAAAAGTTTCATTCGAAAACCTCAAACCATGAAGATTCTATGTCAATTCAAAGAACCTATTGCAATAAAACGGCAATTTCATACTTTAACCCCTATTATTTATGTTATCTAGATATTTTGTTAAAGGCACTTACTTTAAAATAATTTCCAGGTACCTTTACAATAAAGGAAAAACGGAAAGTACATTTAACATAGGCCAAGTAAGAGGCATTAAAGAGACCAGAAACTCTACTAGATGAGCCAAAAAACAGAAAAAGATATAATAATTTAGTCCAGGCAATGAAAAAACTAAATACACATTTATTTATTGACTTAAGTATAACAACAACCCATTTAGCATCTAGCCATACAATTACCATTAAGAAAATACTATGTCATCTCATCGAAGTCTGTTGACCACTATTGGTTCACTGTGTACATAATGACTACTGTATAAGGGGAATTTATGGGGACTGTTTGATTAATCAACATTGGCTATCTGTAAGCGTCCATCCTTGATCAATCACTGACGCCAGTCTGAGGAAACACATACAGCTGCGAAGAGTGCCACTGATTTCAAATCAATGATATCTCTATGTCACGGTGGTTGAGACTATAAGGCTCGCTGACAATAGCTAGAAGTAGGTATATGAGACAAAATATACAATAATAGACTTTATTATAAGGAATTATCTGAAAAATAGCAGGTCATTCCTTCTCACTTAGATTACTACTTCTTTAAATAATAAGTGATCCAGCAAGAAGTATTGTTAGTAACACTAAATTTGTATATGATATATTTAAAGTGTTTTCTACACAAAAATGACTAAAGTTTAAAGAAATGCCTTCTTTAAACTTAAAATGTTTAATAAAACACTTTATTTACCGGGTTAATCGCGTTTTATTCATGATTTTTAAACGAACCGAGCTTTTGCCAACTTTACAGTTCGCTTTTTCAAGGTTTTGGGGTTGGTTAAAATATTTACTTACATTCCAAATTGTACGACTCTACAATCAGGAATTGACGAGCGTTGGTACACCTTTAGCCACCATTGATTATTTATTAAAAATAACAGTATACACTTTGTACGGACTATAATCTTAAATCTCTAAGTTGGGCCACTTCAAAATAATATCCATAGAAAGCAGGCGTTACTTGAGAGGCCAGAGTTTTCAACGAAAGTACTTTGTTTCAGTTGTGCGGTGCCGTCGGTGGGAGTATTTCGGCCGGATGTGTGTCCGCAAGGGGACAAGAGAGCATGCTGGTGCATCTCTTGATACTTAGCACCGCTTTTGCGGCAGCCAACACTGGGAAACACGGTTCGTATGCCTGCCTTCAGAAATAAACCTTCAACCTAAGTTATTAACATGACCTCTGTGGTGCGTCGGGCAAACGCTTGGCTGCAATGCAGAAGGTTGCGAGTTCGAATCCCGGTAGGTGCAAACATTTATGCTTAAAAATAAATATTTGTATCTGGTCTGGGTGTATTTATATGTATGTATTTACAAAAGAAAAATAAATATAAGTAGTATATCAGTTGTTTAGTCACCGTAACACAAGCTTAGCAGCTTACCAAGGGGCTAGATGGCGCTGTGTAATGGTCACAGGATTTTATTTATTAACAGATACTTAAATCATACCTATTTAGCAAAAGTGGGGCATGTTCAGACGTGACTATCTAAGATTATGAGATAACCTTTAAATTTCAAAATAACCAGAGATACCGACTTAATTAAGTGCTAACACTATCCCTATAATAAATCTAACACCGTGTTCATCTATTTCCGGAGAAAATTTATGTGTAGGTAGGAGCTAATTTCTCCAAGAGAAGTCAGAGGAGGTCAACCGCTCTATATAAACGTGTTCAAAACCACGCGCTCATAGCATAAATTATCCTAACTTATATTAAACGCTGCACCAACTGAGTCTAAATAAGTCTACAATAACGATAATACGCTTCGATACTTCGACATGGAAGTGTCAAACTGCATTTATAACTTGTATACCATAACACGTGTTGGTACTTATATTCTAAACAGAATTAAGTCCATTATATTCTAACCTAATTCTAACACAATTACGCCTGTGTAGTGTCGGGATATTTAAAGATTATTGTATTTAAAAGATCTTTAGGCGCGAACGGCACACCCGTCGTTGTTTCCAAATAACAACAATACAAAAGTTTGTGAGTTAAAAAAAATGCCGTAAAATTTGCATAAACCTACAGAGGCTTGTTCACTTTTCCTACTTTATATTTTTTTTATCTTATCTCTTATACTTTTCGTCCGAAACTCATTTAATGTGCGCATTTTCATATAAGTATACAAATCCTTATTTACTTAGTTGCAAAGTCGTGGCTGTTTTCGACGGAATATAGGGTCAGGAAAAGTTTCAAAATTTTGAATAAACAGCTTAGCTTTCGGTGCACAGCAATATTTTTTTTTTTCGTAAAACAACATACCTATCTTTGGAAAAATAATTAAAATTCTCTGAATTCGTACCGACAGTTTAGTGTACAGTAGGGACCACTAAATATTCTTTGAGTTGTACTACTCAATCATTTCTGAGAAAACGAAAGAAAATATTTAGGTGAAAATTCAGAACCGGCAAAGGGGGTTACCATGATGTTCTTATTCAAGACCTAAATCGTCCAGCTAATAAATAAATTAAAATTAAAAATCCCAAACTGCTTAAAAAAATATTTTCTATAAGTTAGTTATTTGGAAATCCAATATGGTTTGGTTTATTTGGTTATTTTTTTGGTTAATTGTCCAAATTGTAAAAAGGCGTTGGGACGGATCCCCAGAGATGCAGATTCAAGTCCTGTCGGGTTTAAAATTTTTGGAAAGCATTTCTTTAAGTATAGGGAGTTATTTTTTATTATTGTTCGACGTTTTTTAAGGAGTTGCAGATTTTTAATTTTAATATATTTTATTAGCTATACGGTTTAGGTTTGCAATAAAAACCCCCCGTACTATTTAATACCACCCCCAACTAAATATAAGACTTGAAAGTAGGCTTGTTAAAATTAAAAGTCGTACCTAAATATAAAATAGGAAAACGAAGATCGTTATTAACTTGTACTGTTTCCTATTGAGGAGGACTTATTACTTTAAAAATCGAAGTATTAACTTTTAATTAATGTTAACGGAACTTTAACTTTGTAATTACGCATACTTAATACTTATTCATTGACATTAAATTACATTTATTTATTATTGCTAGTCGAGTGAGTTTTGAAAGTTTAGCACAGTCAGTTATCCTAAATAATTTTAATTAGATAGATGTATTATGACAGTCGTAATAAAATTAAATTTTAGTTATATTGGGGGTTTTTAAATTCACACGATTTGTTAACATATTTACATTTTACCGGGTCTTAATCGCGTACTATTTTTATTTTCTTACCTCGACGTTTCGATCATGTTACAATGATCTTGGTCTCGAGGGTCCCCTCGAGACCAACATCATGGTTTATTAACAGGACAATTTGGTCCTGTAGTAAGGAAATCATGATAACCCCCAATATATTTACATTTTACCGGGTCTTAATCGCGTACTATTTTTATTTTCTTACCTCGACGTTTCGATCATGTTACAATGATCTTGGTCTCGAGGGTCCCCTCGAGACCAAGATAGAGACCCGGTAAAATGTAAATATATTGGGGGTTATCATGATTTCCTTACTACAGGACCAAATTGTCCTGTTAATAAACCGAATTAAATTTAAATTGATAATCCCCAAGGGCTTAAAAAAACTTCAAATCATAAAAATATATATTTGAAGTTTCAGTCAGGGATTTTTTATGTAATTTATTTTTATTAGCACGATAATTTAGACCATGCAATAGGGTGACCATTGTATTTTTTTTTAATACATAATACGAGTAGTTATCTAACTGGTAATGAGTTTACCTTAGTTTTGTACACTTAATGTACCTAACCGAAATAGTTGAGGTTGTGCATCAGATTTGCTAAAAACCATGTTTGAGACATAATGTAATGAAATATCCGTGGTGATAAATTATTTAATACTAGTTGCGCCCCGCGGTTTGACCCGCGTAAGTCCCGTTCCCGCGGGAATATTGGGATAAAAAGTAGCCTATGTGTTAATCCAGGTCCCAATCGGTTCAGTCGTTTTTGTGTGAAAGAGTAACAACCTCACCTACATACTTACATACAAACTTTCGCGTTTATAATATTAGTAAGATGTAGGTATGTAAGTAACATATTCCCTGTGCGTCCCCTACTAGAAATAATACTAAACATATTCCCCGTTTCAATGGTCGTTTGTCGTTGCTATGTCGTCCTTTTGTCGCTCAAAAAAATAAAGTAAATTTTAATAAAAATACCCCGACTACTCTAAAAACCACAGATATATTTTTTAAGTTTATTTTATAACTAGATGCGCCCTGCGGTTTTACCCGCGTAAATCCCATAACGGGATAAAAGGTAGCCTATGTGTTATTCCCGGTATCCAGCTACCTATATTCCAAATTACATCGCAATCAGTTCAGTAGTTTTTGCGTAACAAACATCCAAACATCTAAACATCCAAACACACCCATTTATAATATTAGTAGGATTATTTGATGTGTTTTTAATTTTATTTTATTTTTAGCTGAACGACAACGCGGCGATTTCGCGACGACTTATCGTGGTAGGGCCGATTTATCTAAATTTGAACAAGCAGTTAAAAAAAACACCTTTACTATTTTTCTAGACTTATATTAAAGCAACGACTCAACCTACTTTACAGAATTCAACTGACTTAAACACACCTACCAAGTACGGTAAAACGGCGCTGCTATGGTAAGAGCCATTCCAAATATTCTTCCAGACCGCAAAGTTAAATTTCCTCATTTCAAGCACCTGAAAAGTGGTCAATTTTGTTAAATATCTCCAGACCGACCGCAAAACGCAAAATTCACTTCCTTGTGAAAATAAGGAAACAAAAAGATTTACAATTTCAACTGCGCAAAAAATATAGCGCTCGAGTATTAAAACAATCCTATTGTACACTCTCTCGAAAAGAATATACCTAACGGAGCATTGCCTTCGTGAACTTAGAACTGAATCCCTCGAGGTTTATGTCTTTTCGGATCAGAGGCTTACCGGAGGACGAGCGGAGAAACTCCTTTCGCTCATAAATATTTACTTTATGAAATAACGCGCCTGTGGCAAGGCTTAGCCTCACACACCGCCTGACGTCAGGTGATAACTGCTTTGTAATAAAAACACTTTTTTTTTCACTGTGTACGAGTAAATCTGTTAATGTGACCCGAATCCCTTCCTGTAACATTTTTCGGTTTAGCGATTTCAACGGCTCAAGCTGTGTGATGTGTTTGTTTTTATATCAAAGTGACCATTTTACTTTTTCACGAAAACAAAACACATTTTCGGCAAATAAATGTAGAAAGGTTGGTATGTCTATTCAAACTCACGATTACCTTTATTGGTAACTCCTGATGGAACGAGGTAATTTTATTTTATTATAAATAGGTATTTTAAAAAAATAATATTTATTTTTAATATTGGACAAATCAACTCTTTTCATAATCATTCATTCGCCGAAATGATACTCGAGTAATGTGCTACGTGGTTACACTGCATAGGTGAGTTTTTTAGGCATAACAGAATTAGACGACTATCCTTCTGTGACAAGTTTAATCAAAATCAGTTTAGTAGTTTATATTTTTGGGAAAATAGCGTACAGAGAGACAAAATAATGGATATCATTATGACACAACAACACAAAAAATAATTTTCTCTGAAAGCAATATTGGGGGAATGTGTATGGAAAAATGTGCGCAAACTGAAACTTAAACGCCGTACCGACGTTTCAGTGACTTTACAGACACTTTTTTTAGGGTTGAATGAGATGTAATTTATCTTTTTATTGTTCCAAAAAGATACTGTAAACTACCACCCCATCTAATATTTGTCTCAAGACATTCCTTTGTAGATAGACTTGAGGATGCGCGGTCTCTATTTCTAATTCATTCAAAACACTTCCATGTAAATACTTTCGCGAGGAGATAATTTCCAATAAATTTCGCTAACCACTGCCACGGGAATCACGTGACATGGGGTAATTAATGAACATGTTTTACTAACTGAGTCATGGTTTCAGCGCCATCTAACCAGAATAATTTAACAACTATTGACTGGTTCGGGTGGTCAACTTTACGGTTCCGACTTGAGAATGTCGAACATGGAAAATTATTGAAAATGTATTCCCTTGCAAAAATATGTCCATGGAATTTTTTTGAATAAATTAGAAATAGAAGCCTCGTAACCTGTCTGTGTACAAAGGAATGTTTTGAGACAAATATTAGATGAGGCGGTAGTTTACAGTACCTTTTTAGAACATTAAAAAGACAAATTACATCTCACTTTACTCTAAGAAAAGTGTCTGTAAACACATTGAAACACACGGTAAAGCATTGCAACAATGCTGTTAATAACAATAACGCTTATAAAACCAGAAAAAGCGTTTTCATTTCAGAAAAAGCTATGATAAAGTCTACAGTTAGAAATAAGTGCACATTGGTGTAATGACGTGCAAAACGTTTCATACAAAGTCTACCGCCCGATGCACACTCGCGTAAAGTTACTCGTACATCCAATTAGCGGAAATCGATGACGCACAAGCTTCATCCGAACGAGTGAATTTGACAACCGCTGTCATTGTTTAATATTCGATACATTATCAACTATGACACAATAAAAGCGACGTCAGTTTACAGCATCAATATCCATCATATAAGTTGGTGAAGAATGGTTTAATATTTAGTATTGTAGTAACAAGAAATTTTACTAATGACTTCGCTGTAATCATTATTTATTATCAAAATTTAATGCGATAGATATGTCTCATTTTCAATTAATATCAATAATTTCCAAATCTCTATGTAGGTATATTTTAGTAAATATTTTAATACACGGTATAAAACTAGTTTTTAGTGCTTTGATGAAATAATGGGCCCTACCATGATGTCTTATAAGTCGTCGCGAAGCCGTCGCGTTGTCGTTTAGCTAAAAAAAAACAGATCAAATAATAAAAAACAAAGAAAATCGTACTTCATAATAATAACAATATTTTTTTAAATTGTCTGTGGTTTTTAAAAGAAGTCGGGGTTATTTTTTATTAAAAAATTTAATTTATTTTTTAGAACGACATAGCAACGACAAACGAGCATGGTAGCGCGGGTTAAGTCTTACCATGGTCTCCTTATTCCTAAATCGTCTAGCTAATAAAAAATAAATTAAGGAAATTAAAAAAAAAACTACAAATATGTACAAATTGTGTTATTATTAGCGTTTTTTTACAGTAAGTAGTCGGAGATTTATTATTATAATTTATTTTAACAGCAGGCCTGTCCTCGCTATATAAATAAATTATTAGAAACAATTTGTGGTAAGCACCAATGTACATTTTACAAGTAATCATCATTTTTATGAAATGCCATATTTTTTTCCTGAAATTCCATCTCATTCATTTCTATGTAATAGGACAAGGACCGATAATTGGTTTCTATAAATAGTCTTAATATAAAAATTTAATAGTTCATAAAATATAAAACGTGTGCAAGATATCTTCTAAACCGTAAAATCGATTTCGTTGCTGCGCTTTCAACTTTACAGCTTGAATTCCAACTGCATACAACCCATTCGTCTTCACAGATACGATTCCTAAATAACAATTGCATTTAAAGCGGTCAGGTGTGTCTGGATTTCCTGCAATTAAAATTAAGGTCTATTTACATACATCTACACAAACTTTACTGACCTTCCATCCAAAGGTTACCGGAAAGAAATCGCTTTTAGAGATAAGGAAGATAGGTTGTATTTTGTTCCACTGCCAATGCGGTGTTCTTTCTTCTAGATGAGCATGTTACATCCTTAGATCGTTCGTTACTTATCATCAGGTAATATAATGATCAAATGCTCAAAATAATGCTTTTCGTGTCTAACATTTGATGGATCGCACACAAAAGGTCAAACACACATGACGTCATAAACGGAAAATGTCAAGAAATGTTTGTTTTGCCAAAATGTTAAAAACGCATTTTGTCAAACAAGCATGAATTCAATCATTAATTAAATTCAATTAAATTTATCTATTCTTAAGGAGTTTGTTGTAAACAAACTTAATTTTATTCTATAAAAATAATATTAAAAAAAACCTACATCAAACACAACATTACGTTGTCGATCGATTACCTGTCATTTATTTTAAAGTCAGATAAACATTAACAACTTATACGACTTAAATAATAAAGTCACTAGACAGACACATTCATTTAAGTGTATTTTACGCGAACAAATGACTTTAAGCTTCACACACGCAAAATATTTACAGCTATCAAATAAAGGGAAGAAAAGCAATGAACGTCACCTTTACTGAAAATTAATGTCAAACAAAAGCTCCCCACGATGTAAGCTTGCAATGTCATTTGGAATCCAGAATTATGGGACTTATTAGAAGGTACTATATCTTATTAGTAAAAATTACATTTTGTTTACAACTGACTTAAATCGAGAAACTTTATTGTACCAAAAAATTACAAAACAAATTACATAAACAAAACTTACAGCTAATATAAAACAATTGAAAACTAATAACTAACAGCCATTAAATCAATCAAACAACCCTCCCCGGACCACTCCCGCCGCAAAGGAACCCATTACCTCACCATACTCGCGGCATTACCCCGCTGCACCGCGATGAAAAGACTCTGCAACAAGAATGATCCCGAGCGGTAATCCAAACCCCTCTCTCTGAGTCGGCAGCCAATATCTCTAAATAAGTCCAGAGCCTCCACACACGAACAATTTGTCCCGCCAGATGGCAGATCCCGCCACCCGAACTGTACGCGACAGGTGACTAGCCGCAAAGGTGCTGACGCAAGTGGCTTAAATGAAGTCATGAAAATAAAAAACCAGTCAACTGCAAGTCGAATTTGCGGATGAAATGTTCCCTATTATTATCACAGTTTAGTGCCCTAAAATAAGCACTGGACTAAGCAAATTCTTAGACCGCAACTGATTTTGGTTAATCACTAGATGGCGCTAGTGGTAAAAATAAATCACGGTATCGTTGCGTTTATTAAAAAAAACACATTTGTTGTATGGAACTCCCATACCTTAAGTCCCATACCTTAAGTATTTGTTTGTTTTGTTTTTAGTTACTCGTTGTTAGAGCGGTTACAGAAATACATCGTCTGTGAAAATTTCAACTGTCTAGTTATCACGGTTCATGAGTGTCTACGGATGGACAGACAGCAAAGTCTCAGTAAAACGTTCCCGTTTTTATCCTTTGGCTGGGGAACCCTAAAAAAGTATCAAATTATCTAATCCAGACATAAAAAAAGACAGTAGGTGTGCCTGGAGTTTACTAAGTGGGTATATATGGGGGTCCACTAAGATTTTTCGGCTCCTTCCAACCTCACATAGCTTGGTGCAACTGTTGAAGAACAAACTCAACGAAAAAAAAACAAACAAAAAAAATGGGTTTCTTGTAGCTTCTTCTCATCGGAAAGCGCGTTCCGAAGTCACACTAAAACCACCACATTTAAGACGTAGCCGATCATGTGCATTTGTTGTTGTCCAAGAATCTAAAGGAAATAAACTATTTTGACTTTGACTTTAAAAGAGGCTCTAGCGCAGTCTCTCCCTTCGGGGTTGGGAGGTCAGACAGCAGTCGCTTCCGTAAAGGTCTAAATAGCCAAAACATGTGAAAAAATGAAGGAAAGTTATAAACATCCAATGCAGTAACGCTACCGCATCTCCATGGTTTTGATGGTTTTCAGGACTTTTGACATTTTCATTGTCATTCGTTGATTACATTTTAGCGCTTACAGCGATGTTAATTTCATTTTAACAATAGACGATACAATATTCTCAACGCTGCAGTGATTTTTTATATTTTTTTCGCGTAAATGGAGCACGTAACAAAAAGATACCACCTCTTACTAGTAGGTACAAAATATCTAAATGCAATTGAAGTATATGTCCTTTATGATTTCATAACCGGTGACGTGTAAGACAACAATGGATATATCTCTCGGGTACAAAGATAATAAAGCCATATTGACTGATTCTACCACGATTTTTTCTATAAATCGTAACTGGCCGGTAAGATAATAATCAAACTTTGTGATTGCCCATTGCATTACCTATCTTAACTTAGACTCTTTGTAATTGGCCGATGCGTTACCTATCTATACCTAGACTCTTTGGTGATTGGCCTTTCTTGCATGAGAGTGCTACTGTTAAGACTTACACTCTATTTATAAAATAATATTTAATGACTAAGTTATGTGACGTTTGTCTCTGTCTGTCAACTTTGAAACTTCATGTGACAGTAGAAGACAAACGATGCATAGTTATGCAGTGCATTAATTAGCGTTTATAAATAAGAGGACTAGTATTTACGTGAAGGGGGAGTTCTTGTGAGCAGTCAACTGGTTTTATTGTTCTTGCCCGTGTTTTTAACAGGTAAGTGCCTGTTAATAGTTCAATCAATATGTCTTGTTGCTGTAACTTTTATATTAGCGAAGACCCTGTTATCAAGTCGGAAAATAGAATAGGAAAGTTGTTAAGGCGTATATACGAGCCAAACTGAAAATCTCTGTCGAATTTATCGAACATTGTTGATTATTCTCTAACCCAACGGTTTAGAATACTTTCGTTTGTAGCTTTTGTAAATAACATAGTTTCCTACATTTTGGTGTAAATTTTAAATAAAAATATCGAAAAGTGTTAAAGGTGCCTTAGTACATTTTAGACACAAAAATATGTTTGTCTAGAATGTCTTCGAAACAATAAGAAGTTTTTTTCTTAAAACTATACCAAAATGTAGGGAACAATGTCATTTACAAACGCTACAAACGAAAATATTCTAAAACATTGCGTCAGAAAATAATCAACAATTTTCGATGAATCCGACAGGGAATTTCAGATTAGCTCGTATAGGGGCCTTAAGAAATTAAAAAGTATAAAAGGAACTGTATCACAATACTCCGCAAGTTTTTCTTCGAATAAAAACTCATTTACAAAAGGGAATAATTAAAACACAAAAGATTTTGACTTCATTTAAGGAAAATCGTTTAATTTTACGCTAACTTCGAAAACATTTTAATGAAACCCTATTGTTCTTAGTATATCGGAAATAGATTTCTGAAGCTTTAAGATCTGCTTCTTAGAATGTAAAGAAATTAATTAAAGTCTGACATTAATACCCTATAAAATCTAATTTCAAGTGAAAAATTAAAAACTTGTGTAGGATATGGCACACCCTTCTAAAAGGTTGGTTCCAATTCTATCTTTAAATTTTATCTTTAACAGATATAAACCCCGTAACTACATACCCAATTTCAATGACATTTCATGTCACTTATAAAAATAAAAATTTATGAAATAAGCGTAGAAATAGTACTACAGGGTAACTAGAAAGCTTACTTTGTCAAACAACGGTCTGGCTTGATGTGAAAGAGATCCCAGTCTATTCTTTTTTTCATTTTAGTGTTCGTCGGTTAGTTAGATAAGGCCACACTGGATCCAACTGGATTCAAGAGGACCGTTTTGATATATCAAAGCAAAAACTACCTTAACCTTAACCATGATTGAAATTGATATTTCAAAAGTTGTCAAGTGCACAGTCTTCTAGGAACGAAGACGACGATGTAACATGGCTCTGGAAATAAGACACGAAATTAATATTTTTTTGTTTGGAATCTTCTTTACTTATAATAAAATCGTAACTTAGCGGTGTCTCTTTTTGAAAGATATTTTGAAAAAACTATTTTTAGGGGTATGTACTAACGTAACAGACCCCATTTCCGTGTTTAACTTTTTGAGTTTTTTTGTCCGTTTGTCTGTGCGCTTGTGCGCGCTAATCTCGGAAACAACTGGACCGATTTCAATGAAATTTGGTATGCAGATAGCTTAAGACTTCGATTAACATATAGGCTACTTTTTATCCGGTTATCAAGTCCAGATATCCGAATAAAACATAAATATTGCGTAATTTCGTTATTTTTGAATAATTGGCATCCATCGTCATCCATCATCATTCATCGTCATCGAATTTCGTTGTTTTTGAATAATCGGCATCTATCGTCATCCATCGTCATCATCACTTACTCACATACAATTTTTTCCTAACTTCACCTACCTATTGTGCCTACTACCTATAGTGCAAAAATCCACACTTAAACGGACGACCAGGGAAATACTGATGATGCTGATGAATACTGATGATGTTATGATGATGTACTGTTAAAGCCAGGCGCTGCATGGGCGACCGTTTAAGTGTGGATTTTTGCATTGCGGTTGGTAGGTGTAAGAACAACGCGGTACCGCGACTTGCGCGAGTGAAACCGCGGGGCGCAGCTAGTTCTTAATATGTATCGTCATACATAGGCCCGCATTCACAAACAACTATACGCATAGACTAAACAATTATCACATTTTCACGGACGTAATAACATTATAAACATAATGATTAACTAATAATTCTTTATCTTGTTCTATAATTTCACATAGACGCACTGTACGTCCTTTTTTACATATCAGAAATCCGTTAGCGCTATCCTTGTCACAATTTGACAACCTTAACAAACAAAAAACTAGTATTTTAGTGTAATAACGTTCTACGAGTACATTCGTCCCTCATATTAAGTCCAATCAGCTTATAACAGAAAACAAATATCAACCTCCACTTCTTCTCCATATGTTCTCATATCAAGCAAGGTATACACTACGAAGAAAATGTTGCAGTACATGACATGTTACTTCGACAATGTAACGTTCAGCGCTACATTCTGCCAGCTCTAGCATTTACTTGACGTACTTGATCACACTTAACTTCAGAAATTCATCCTGGATGTCTCTGACTGTTTACAAACGAATGATAAATAACAAATACCAATTATTGAATAATACCATTTATTCAATAATTCACGCTTGTAGTGAAAACAACCATATTAGTTAAAAATCGTAGAATAATAAACAATTCGCTACGGCGAATTCAACCAACTTTTTAATTTCAAACTGTGTAAGTTTCAACTTTTTGTGCTGCGAGATTTTGAAATTTAATGAAATCATTGGGAAAAATAAAGTGGCCCCTGCTGCGAAGACTATCGCCTCTAATTTAAATAATATTATTCAAATGTGTGTTCAATAAAAAACATTTCCTAAAATTAATTTAGGTCCATCATGAGCTTTGACTTTTTAGGGTTTTGCTGTCAACAAGAGGCCTTTAGACATAGTTTCGTCATGTCCGTCTATCTGTCCTTGGCTCAGAGACGCTTAGTACTATTAAGAAGCTGTAGTTTTGTTTTAAATACGTTTAATTTGTTCCCTAGTGTATCTCTAGCTTTCTTGTTGAGGATAAAGGAAAAAATCTACCAATAAAGACAATGTCAATAATTACTAACAGACATTACGGGAAACTGGGTTCGTCGATTGTTACCCGGTTTTATCCCCATTTACGCTTTTTTGTTCAAAGAAAGTGCCAACAAACGAGTTCCTTGCCAACAGCGGTTTTAATTGGCTATTTTTGTTTAAAAATGTCTCTTTTCTGGTTAAGACTTCAACAAGAAATTGAATATCATTATCATTTATTTTGATCTTTGAAGAGAAGAGTCTATGTTAACAAACATTGTATTTATATACGCGTCTTAAACTTTATTTCATTATATTCG
Source organism: Idaea dimidiata (assembly GCA_949358125.1). Taxonomy (NCBI): domain Eukaryota; kingdom Metazoa; phylum Arthropoda; class Insecta; order Lepidoptera; family Geometridae; genus Idaea; species Idaea dimidiata. The sequence goes on along the minus strand of OX442336.1, from coordinate 7,638,475 downwards.
TATAATGTGCCATAATTATTTATATTTTTTTCATAAATCTACTCGTCTGCCAAGGTAAAGTTATGTTTTTATTCCAATATCAGAATACAAGAGGAATTGAAAATAAAGACACTTAATTGCCTTTAAAAACAATTGGTTTTTCAGTAATACATATCTCACAATTTTCGATAGTAAAAAAAATATCTTGTTCAAAAATCGTAAAAAAATGTTGTTCGCTTAGCCTTCTAGAATAATCTCTTTTCGGCTTATATGGCTATCCTTCGAACACCCTCTCTATAGTGCACATTTGAAAGTAATGAAATAAAAAAATCATCGTAATAAAATCGAAATAGACACGAACAACAAATACTCGGTAATTAAGATAAGTATCAGTATCATGATGACCTTGGGCACTAATTAAAACTTCGAACAGTGTGAGAGCAGGCAGGACTCCCTCTTTGCAAATTGTACCCGTTTAATTGTGCCTCCCTAGATCGTTTACATTTATTGCCACTGAAAAAGTACCCTTCCACATCAATGAATATTACATTTGAGACAATGAATTCATCTGAAAATAATGTTACGAAACACGGCTTTCCCCGACTTACTTTCAGACAATTTAAGTTCGAACCCGTCACAAAGTTTATCAATATTTTGCTTTTCAATTAAAATTTTCTTACTAATTATTCTAAAAGAGGTATTTTTTGTTTTGTATTTTTCCCTTAGCTTTATAGTTTGTTTGTCCCTCTTTCGAAAAACTTTGTTCTTCTTTTTACGTAGTCGAGAGCTTTCTCGTTCTGCTTTCTGCGTATAGGTATAGGTACATGTATTGCATTTTCTTAGAATTCGTAGAACCTTTTAGAACGTATTTTATGTACCTAGGTAGTAACAGTGAAATAGTGAAGTGATTCTGTTACGAAATTAATAAGCATCTACTTAAAGAAAGAGGAACTCCAAGACAAACAAAAATGGTTTTATGGATGTAATCTATGTATCATAATGTAGTTTTCTTATTAAAAAAAAAACCTGTTTTGTTCAAAGAATTATTATAGTAGCACCCAGGGTAAGTCTCGATTGCGTGGGAATGTTAATATGAAAAAGAACTTACGTGTATCTAATTATTCAGATTACAATTTAACATTCAGTTAATTTTCATCAAAATTGGTCTGGTTATTTTAGCAGGTATACATCGGTCTAAATAAATCCTTAATAGAATCTGGACTGGATTGGATTGTTATATTGATGATTTTGAGGCAATGGAAACATTTATATTGTCATAGTTCATCTTACTTTATTATAATACTATCTGCGCCCCGCGGTTTCACCCGCGTAAGTCCCGTTCCCGTTTCAGTTCCCGCGGGATTAAAAGTATTCTATGTCCTTCTCCTGGTTCTAAGCTACCTCCCCACCAATTTTCAGACAAATCGATTTAGCCGTTCTTGAGTTATAAATGGTGTAACTAACACGACTTACTTTTATATATGTATAAGAAGATTAAACATTATATAATTTTGTTCTACTAGGTACTTTTCCTAAGTCCCCTAGACAACTTTTTTTTAATTTACTTCCAAGTACAGACTTTTTGTCCTCTCTTCTTTTATTATAAGTAGTATGACGACCTCTGTGGCGCGTCGGGCGAACGCTTGGCTGCAATGCACAGAAGGTTGCGGGTTCCATTCCCGCTGGGTGCAAATATTTATGCTTAAAAATAAATATTTGTGTCTGGTCTGGGCGTATTTCTATGTATAATATGTATGTATTTACAAAAGAAAAATAAATATAAGTAGTATATCCGTTGTCTAGCCACCGTAACACAAGCTTAGCAGCTTACCACGGGGCTAGATGGCGCTGTGTGTTCGTCACAGGATTTATTTATTTATTTATATATGGTGAAGGAGTGTTTTATTATGCAAAATCGCAAAAACCATAGAATAAATTAGTATTGATGCTTTTCGTGTATATTGAAAACCAAGAAAGATCACGAATATTATAGCAGTGAATCTGTTCGGCAACAATACTAGATATGTCCAAGTCCATGCAACAACGTGCGCGTGGTCTGGCCACGTGGACGACATCTCGGGTATAGGTAGCATTATAATAAAGGTAAAACTATGAATGTAAAAAGTTGGAGGTCTAGAATAATACATACGCTCCATTTTATTGCGACACACAAGATCTAGAGGTTTAGGTAAAACCGTGAGATTCTGCTGGTAGTAAAATATTTTAAATCCAGCTAAGCGTCCACGTTTCGGAATCTACGCATTGGATCCATCTTATCAGACGTATCGTGATATTATTTGCATAAACAGTCATAATTTCTTCTATGGTTTTCGCGATTTTGCATAATAAAACACTTTATTTATCCGGTTGTATCGCGTTTTTATTCATTATTTAAACGAACCGAGCTTACGCCAACTTTACAGTTGGCTTTTTCAAGGTTGACTGACAACGCCAACTGTAAAGTTGGCGAAAGCTCGGTTCGTTTAAATAATGAATAAAAACGCGATACAATCGGATAAATAAAGTGTTTTATCATAAACAGTCACACAAATACGGCCAACCCACATCGTACGGAATATTACGATTCGTAAGATGCGTTGCGTCCGATGCGTACGATGCCGACGATTTTAGCTGACGCTCCGAAAAACAAAATGGAAGCTAATCACTTCCCAAGTTCGCCGTATTTGCCTCCTCGAACCTATTAATTTTAATATTTCGATTGATAAGCAAGCTAAAGACACTCTCGAGTAGGGTTGTCAAAGAAACTTCACCGCTCACTAAATGTAGGTCGCAAGTCGCAACAAACAAACCATTGAATGTTTAATCTCTATGAGGTACAAATAGCTCGTTATGTAAATTAAATCTCTCGCAAATTTGAATCGCTTTCATAAGGCAATCTCCTGAATAAAAACAATAGACTAAATTAGATATCTTCGCTTAAAGGAAGTCGTTAGGTCAACCCTATGATTGCCTGAAAGGATTAAAGATTTAACTTTTAAAATCGGCAATTAGTAAATTGCATAAATTATAATTAAATTAAATTCATTTATTATTCAGATTCAGATTTATACTTCTGTAATAGCTGTTGGATTTCCTAAAAAATAAATAAATAGATGTCAAAGATCTATAGGTTAGTAACAATATAACAAAAAAATAGGTATCTATTTAGATGAAAAAATTATCCGCTGAGTTTTTGTTTAAATACCGCCGCCGCCGCTTAGAGACATATCCTACTCCTAACTCATATTCAACGCGAAATCTTATTGATATTATAAAGTGAAAGTTGGTATGTATGTATGTCTGTCTGTCTGTCTGTGTGTGACTTTGATACTCTTTCACGCAAAAACTACATAACCGATTGCGATGAAATTTGGAATATACGTAGCTGGCGACTGGAATAACGCATTGGCTACTTTTTATCCCAATTAACCGGCGGGATCACGCACGGGTAAAACCGCGGGGCGCATATAGTCAAGTAGTTTTGAAGCTTTTTAAATTTTATTCTATCATTTATGTGTATAAATGACTAGTGTAATTCTCAATGGTAACAATGAGTGACTTGGACGTGCACATGTAGTTATCTAATAAAATCTTGGGCTATTTTTTTTATCCAGCTATTATATCAAACAATTTGGTAAAGTATGAAACAACATTCCAATTTTACGTGTAGGAAGTATCTCAAAATTGTTTATTTTCAGAATTTGAAGGAGTAATCATAATACGTCGGTATATGTACTCGTGGAAAATTACAGCGTCTTTGTAAATAAGCATGAATTAACAAGAGCAAGGTATGAACTAACGCGGATACATAGACATGATGAAACTAGTTTATAATAGCAAATATGTCTTTTTTTTATTTCTGTAAAACGGAATTTTCACTGTAAACGAGGCAACTGTCACTAAATTGGGACCATTCAACTTTGAAAAGAAGATCAAACTACATACATACGTTTATTTAAACTGTGAATTTTCAGTCAGCGCAATTAGTGACGCTGTAAATTGTGGACCGATGTAAAATATGGGCTTATGCCCGCTCTAAGCTTATTGTTTTTCAATATAAATTTTACCTTACATTCGTTCTTGAAGGGCTTCAAAGAATTTTGTAGGTGCCTACAAAACTGAATCAAAATCGGCTCCGATATTTAATATTTATTATTTTTTTAAATTCGATATTTGGAAAGATTTAGAGAGCGGTGTTGGTCTATTGGTAGATACCCCGGTTTTCATTCTGATTGCTGTGGGTTCGAATCCAGACCGCGCACCAATGTCTTTTTCTTTAAGAAAAAGTTATGTGCGCTAGTAACATCGCTCTTACGGTGTGCGAAAGAAAACATCGTGTGGAAACGCGGCATGTCCTAGGACTCAACACGGTTGGAAGACACGGGACATATTCGCCAATCCGGCGTAGGCTCCCGTGGCGATTAATGCCTAACCCCTCTAAGAGGAGGCCCTTGCCCTGCAGTGGGACAAATTAACGAGCTGAAAAAAAAGCTATATTTTCCTTGTCAATAGATATAAATATCTGTTATATTCGTTTTGGAAACCCGCAATGTAGTCCACAAATGCAATCACTTTATTTTTTTTAACCCTCAACAAATTTTATGATTGCAAAATTTCAAGTCATCAACTTGAAAAATTCAGTTTCAAAATGGTCTCAGTACTTGCATTCTTATTATCCGGAGCCGTATTAACAAGTGACACCCATAAAAAAGGAACAAACGGGCCGGGGCTCGGATTCCACAATGACGGGGCCAGACGCAGTGTCAAGTACAGAAAATTATGTCCATTCATCTAGCGCGATGGCGCAGGCAGGGATTACGCGAAACGAGGTCGCATCTTCCCAGTCATGCCTCTCTGACGACAAGTTTAAGCGGCCTGAACACAGCATAAGCCCGCTAATTAAAATGTTTGTTGTTATTGAAATGCACTCGCATTCATTTCAATGCAGTTCTTGGTTTCATGCCAGTTGAAAAGATATTTGTTATCCTTATACGATTTTAAAGTAACATGATTGTTTTCACAACAAGGATCACTTCTTCTTTTTATCATCGGTAAGTTGTGTGGCTCACCTAGTGTTAAAGTTAGAGTTTTCACGTTGCCCTAAGGCCTTTAACTTGACCTAACGACTGCTATTAGATATATCAACCGAGACTACTGTTTAGTTTGTCTTCTGGAGCACAGAGGAGCTCGAAATAATATGTTTGTCATACTCATTATCGGTCACCTACCAAATTAATGACAGCAAAAGACGTTGCTTAACCCACACGACTATACTAGATCGACAGCCGCAACTAGACCTATGAGCTCCACTGTCGATATTTTTTTTGTTACCGATCGCCTATAGAGAACTAAATAATAATATAAATTATAAATATGTAGTAGGTTTATCCATTATCTAGTACCCATAGTACAATCCTAGTGATTAGTTTGGCTATATTGCGCTGCGTGTAATGTCGAGCAATTTTTTTTTTGTCGTATCTAAACCGTGAACCTTTGCGATTATTTCCACTCTACGTAACAGCCATGCAACAGATAGAAGTATATTAAAAAATATCGCTTTTAAAAATAGAATTGAATATTTCGGAAAGTAGGTCCTCAACTGAGACAAAAGCAAGAAGAGTTCGGATAATGTCCTCTGGCACTAATTAAAACTTTTGGAACAACGAGAAAAAGGGGTTGAGAAATATGGCGTTGCTGGATAGTAATGGCGCTGTGGTCCTGTTTAATTCCCACAGTTTTTCTTCTCAAATTATAGTAGGTATTAAATCCGATGCTATGCGGCTTAAAAATAAAGCGCCAACTCATATTTTATTGAGTGTCTCTCTCAGTTGAAATTTGTGATGGCACAACACGTTTTCCAGTATTTGTAGAGTTTTATGTTAATCGTTTTAGTTTATTAATATTTTCTGTGAAAAATATATCGGTCTTTTTATTCCGTCTAACGTTATTTTTATGCATAAAAGCATTGATTTTTAAAATTTCCTACCATACCTTAAATCGCTTATGGTTTTTAATTCAAACAGCCGAACTAAGTGCAAAAGCGCCGTGGTCACCCGACTTTTGAGATTTGTAAAGGACGAAATACAGGGCTTACCACATCGGCCTCGATGGCGCATCAGTCAAACCCCCGGCTACGAAGCAGAAGGTTGCGGATTCGATTCCCGCCAAGGACAAATAATTGTCATTAGCGGGATCATAAATGTTAGTCTCAGGTTTTGGGTGTTTCCTATATAATGTATCATTTATGTATGTATTTCTACATAACACAGCCCAAATTGACTAGTTTGAAGCTGTACTGAGCTCTGTGCAATGTCCTGCAAAATTAATTCATTATTTATTTACTCCCTTTGACTGCTGAAATCAAAACTGCAAATCATCACAAATCACAATTTTAAACGCAAAATCGCAATACTTATGTTTCTTCAACATTCAAAGACTTAAAATAAGTACAATAATTATAGTTTCCCGTGTTCAAGATGGATACCGTATTTTCACAACAAATTAATACCTAAGTAGATATATTTATTATCTTATTTTTAAGTACAACTTGAGTAATAAAATCAGTAAAGATGAATCCACTCAACCTGTTTCTTTTATCGCTAAACTTCGTCCAAGTTTCATAACAACACCTTATAACTTTCATGAAGTCAAAATTAATATGGGACATAAAAGGAACATATAAGTTATAGCGAAGTCTCGAGATTTACTTACTTTCATGTTTAAGTATATGTATGTACTTGCATCTTTAGGTATTATTCACATATTATTACAAGTACAATGATATGAGTTTTAATTAAAAACCTGAAGTAGGTAATCAATCCTACTAATATTATAAATGTGTGTGTGTTTGGATGTTTGTTACTCAATTACGCAAAACCGTCTGAACGGATTTGGAAGAACTTTGGAATATAGGTAGCTGGAGGCTTGGAATAACACATAGGCTTTTTATCTTGATATTTCCGCGTAAGTCCCGTTTTCGCGGGAATTTCGGGATAAAGAGTAGCCTATGTGTTATTCCAGATCCCCAGTAACCTACATTCCAAATTTCATCCAAATCCGTTCGAGTAACAAACACACATACTCACAAACTCTTAGCTTTATAATATTAGTAGGATAGGATAGGATGTTAAATAACCTACTAATTTAAAGCAATACAATAATGTAATTCATACATAACACACACTGCGTTAATAATAATGGCAGAGACCACCATACCGCTTTCCATCGTGTTCCCTATTCCATCGGTCCGTTAAATTTTCAGAGTTGTACCCTACTACGAAAACACTAATGGTTTTAATCAGAACTACCTAACCAATTAAGGGTACCTTGACTTGCTCATTTTTTCTTTAGCTACAAAGGGAAGTGACGTATTAATTAATTCCCTCATCAATCATTGCCATTTTCTCTTGTACCGACGTCGTTTACATTGTTACTTGATAAAAATATTAGTTACGCGTCAGGCTCTTTGGAATTCAAGATTAGGCTATTTTAACCCTGTTTAAAATGTTTAAAGCACGTTACTGGTTTACGCTGTTTTTTGACTGTCACTTATTTTCAACAATTTTGTCCAAAGTGGTTGATAATCTTTTTCAAGTAGAAAGTTTTTTTTTTTAAATAAATCCTATGACGAAGACACATCGCCATCTAGCCCCGTGGTAAGCTGCCAAGCTTGTGTTACGGTGACTAGACATCGGATATACTACTTATATTTATTTTTAATTTGTAAATACATACATATTATACATAGAAATACGCCCAGACCAATTACAAATATTTATTTTAAGCATAAATATTTGCACCCAGCGGGAATCGATCCCGCAACCTTCTATATTGCAGCTAAGCGTTCGCCCGACGCGCCACAGAGGTCGTCACAGAGGTTGTTTTGTTGTTTGCCCTCATTGATTGATTAACTCTTTATTGGAACACACCACAAATTAAATAAATCACAATTAAAGAAAAAAATACTTAAACTACTTAAAAAATATGTGGCACAATGAGCGGCCTTATCGCTTAAAGCGATCTCAATATTCAATGTGTTTTAAAATGTATATTATCTTATGCTTTTATCAATGGTTTTCATTCTTTTAATACACATATATTTATATTTAATATTTTATTGAAACTTCTGGTTTTACTGAGTATGTTTTTTTAAGATTAGCATCTGTATATAATTTGTAAAAGCCATACGATTAATTGCTTGATAAATTTATTGTGTTTTTACGGTTCCGTTCCTTAAAAGGTAAAAAGAAACTGTTAAAGGATCACTTCAAAGTCAAAGTCAACTCAAAGTCTTTTTTTTTTATTTAATCGAATGCTCTTACAATTATGACTCTAGTTATTATCATTCTCGGACAATCAGATTGAAAGTCAAACAACATACACTGATGCTACCCAAATACTAAGTTATTAGTTTTGGTCTAAAAACTAGTTAAAAATGTGACCAAAAATGAACGTAACCCCATTTTTTATCGCATGCTCATAAATTAGATGAGTTTTCAGCTAAACAATACAGTTTGTTAACGGTTTTTATTCAAAAATGCACGTTTTTTTTAATTCTGTAAGAGTAAATAAATATGGTTAAAGCTTTGGTATTTTTAAATAAATAAAATACTCCACCGCGATTTTCGTCGTTGGCTTTTTACAAAAATGTCCAAAACAAATTGGTGATTTTTTAAGAATATCTTACAATAACACTTCCTTTGTCGAGTAAAATCCAAAGTTTACCGCGTCAGTTCCGATCCTATGGAAACATCAGTACCTATCAAAAGTAGCTTATGTTACTTCTTGATTATGTAGCTTTCTATTAGTGAAAGAATTTTTGAAATCGGTTAGGTAGTTTCGGAGCCTATTTATTACAAACAAACAAATAAATATTTCCTCTTTATTATAATACCCCGCGGTTTCACCAGCGCAAGTCGCGATCCCACGTTGTTCGAACACCTACCTATCGCAGTGCAAAAATCCACACTCAAACGGTCGCTTAAGTGGGGATTTTTGGACACAAGGTAAAGTTTGTACCTATTTAAGTGAGTGATGATGATGATGATGACGATAACGAAAGATGATAATGGATGACGATTGATGACGGTGGATGACGGTGAATGACGATAATGATACCAATCTACACCACTTACACTACCCCTATGTCCATGTTCATACAGATCTGTCCCGATTTGTTAAATAATCATCCCGATCCCGCGTGATTATCGGGATCAAAAGGATCCTATGTTACTCTCCATCACATAAACTATCCCTATGAAATTTTTATCCAAATTGGTCGAACCGTTTGACCGTAAAGAAGGAACAAACTAACAAATATATAACCTTTCGGATTTATCATAATAAGGATTAGTATAATTATCAAAGTAATCGATTTTGTTGTCGCAGTAAACTGTATCAAACGACTAAACTAACAAATAGATAAGACAAAGTTTTGTATCGCCAAACTCCGAAACAAGGTTTACAAACCCAGACGATTCCAATATGTAGGCGAGGGGAGAAAACGTTCTGTTTCGTTCAATGCAATCTTTCGACTTCCTGTCGGCTCGCCATCGCTGCAATTAGACACAGGAAGTTGTTTAATGACGTATACAGACTGTTACCAATCCTATCGACTTTACGAATTTTCTTCATCCAAACATGAACTTATTCTGAAGAAAAACAAATTATCAAACATGGTTTTTTAATGATGTACACAAGTCGAAAAACGGCGCAGCTAACATTGTTTCAATTCAACATGTTTGGATTCAGTAAAAAATGGCGGATTGACTGATAGTTTAAATTTCTCCTAAACTCTGTTATTTTCACTGTTAAATTGGGCACATATGCGGAGTGACTTTATGTGTACAAAATAGCTATTAATTGGTAAAAGATTTTTTTAATCGGTCCAGTCGTTTTGAAATTACCCCCAATCAATATCCATAGGTACTTATACATACATACATGTTACCAACGTTACTATTTATAATATTTCTCATTTTGTTATTTTTATGTTAAACCAACCAACTTATTACAAACCGAATACTATACAACTATTCAAATAAAACCTTTTTTTAATAATTTGATAATTAACTTTACAGAACAAAATTACTTATTGGCGTTTGGTTAACCTTAATCTTTAATTAACTGAATCCATTTCGGTTAACCCTTTGGAATATTTTCCTAATTGATTACCGTTATTCCTTTCTATATTTACGATCATATTCTTATTTAATTAGTGGATAACTGAATAATATATTGTATCAATTAATACTGTACAGATTAAGAGATTTAGATGGAAAATGGATAGCAATTAATTAAGGCTATTGCGAACTGTAGAACTAAGTAAACATATTATTTAAGAGGACTACTCGCGGCAGCGTACTTGTACCATTTGTACATAAAGAAAAAACTCTTTGCATCCCTTAACATTAATTCGATTACGTTGTGTTGTACGTGTGACTTTATAGGTAACTAGGCTGATTTCCGTTTTCCCTTTTCAGGTTTTTTAATTATATAAATTAATGATGATTAACAGTTTTTTTTTAAATTGTGTGCAAAAGAGAATTTTCTATTTACCATAAAATATCATAGTTAAGCATACAGGACGTATTTCATTACAGCATGAAAAATATATAGGTAGGTACATAACTTTGCTCTACTAAAATAAAAATAAATTCATGATTGAATCCTGGTTGGTTTTGTTTTGTTTCTATTATTATGATTCACTCATTAATTATTTTCATTCTTAAATTAAGTTTTTATAAAAATAAAGAAAATACAAAATACCGCAAAACCCACAAACAAAATTCTTAATTACTTTTTGTACAAAGTACACAACATTTGTAGGTTTTGTAATTATGGTATATTTACTTAGGTAGTTAATTTTTATTTAAAAAAAAAAACGAAATAATCGTTTAAAGAAAGCGTTGCGTTTTAAGAAAGGAAATATACGAGTCAAATATTAAACAGAAAATAACATACCTTATAACACAATAAAAAGCGACTGATTTTCAGTTTTTAAAGTAAATACCCTTTACTTATAAAATGTCTGAAATAGTGCCAAGAATCTCGTTCGGAATGACTTTTCATTATTTTCTTTTGGATAAATGACTCTCCTCGCAGTTTTCAGATTTAAGTTAGTTCTGTGATTTATCACGAGGGATTCCAAAACTTTCATAAAGATCTTATTAGGTATATGAACAGAATACTTATAATCGTTTTAGGGATAAAACTTCATAACTCTAATTTATTGGTCTTAGGTATCTACTTCATTGATTTAAAATTTAAAAAATAGAAGGTCCTTATTCCACCAAAACAGTGAGATATTTTTGCGTTATTTTGTCAACTGGCTTTTTCTTTCTCATTTCAAACTCAAGTTAATTTAGAGTACATTACCTTGACCTTTCCATCCATTACAAAAAAAAATACATTCGTATTGATAATCTTCTATTTTTGGGAGTCGATTAAAAATAAAGGAAGTAAAATATCCAAAACTACTTCATTTAAATGACACACAAGCTGCACCCCGCGGGAAGACAAATATACACAGAAAGCTGTAAGCTGGTAACATGCTATTTTGCTTCATAAAACTGTGACGTTTTTTGCATAGATTAAAGGTATTATTATAGGATATTATTTTCCAATATATTTACTTAATATTAATAAAATATCTGAAAATATAACAGCAAGCAAGCATAGCAATCGAATCGGGTTTATGTGCAATCCTTATCAGCCTTACACGCTCCCAGTAAGGTCTCCAGCCCATAGATAGAGATTATGGCCAATAACGGACAGAAAGCCAGTCCGGTTCGGCAGATAGGTTAATACGTTCAATGTACAATATTCGGTACTATTTTACTTTTATATTAATACAATGCGGACTTCCTGCTCTTACTCGAGTATATTGAAAAGGGGAATATTGTATCCAGACACCTACGTCATTGATTGTGTTTTACCGACGTCAGAAAAGGAAAATGTTTCATGTTGTTGTTTTAAGTTTTCCTTTGAGCAATTTGTTGTTATTTGTGTTTTTGATACAATAATGTGTTATTTAATCAATCAATGATGTCATTTTCGACTTATATGAAGACCGATACCATTCTAGTTTTACGAAAAGCCGACTAGCGTCTTACAGCTTCGCAGAATGATGAACGGAATAATTGCTTCTCAGAATATTCTGAAAAATATTCCTTGATCCGAACGCACACATCTTAAATTGTAGTTATCTCTCTATCTTCTCCTATACTTATGATAAAGGAAGAAAGGACAAAAAGTCTGTACCTATTTGGAAGTAAATTAAAAAAAAAGTTGTCTTGAGGGCTTAGAAAAAGTAGTAGTACAAAATTATATAATTTTTTAAATTCATGTCTGTCTGTCTGTTTCTCTATCGGTTCCTAATACAATCAAAAACTACTAGATAATCCGATTAAAATCTGGTTTATAATATTGAATAGTTCTATTTTTGATGAAGGTCGTAGTATACTTTGCATCGAAATCCAATTAGCAGAACCCGAGTAATGAACGAAAAAGTGCAACCGCTCGAGAACCGCTCGGCCGCCCGCGCCACCGGTGTGAAGTTGGCAGCCAAAGTTAGCAGCCGATAACCCGACTAAATTAAGATGGAATTTTTGTAGGATTAGCAATAGAACCCTAAATAGGTATCTATACATATATTAAAAATAAAATCAGTCTGTATGTCGAAAAAGCGCTGATTTTTAACCTACCATTGACATCTTAAAAAGGTCTAAACAATTTCTTCAAAGAATTCTCTTAGTGTTTAGCTGCTGGTGAATAGCGACCTTTCAGACCGGGATAACTGCATCAAAAATGGCTCAGCTACATAGAGTACAGTCAAAATTACCTAACCTATGTCAAAAGAAGGCGGCTAAAATGGTTCTCGAACCTTCCCGGACATCTTGAAAATAGCTAAAATTATTTAATAAAAATTCGCTAGATCTTCCGCTGCTTCAATTTCGACTAGTCAGACCGGGATAACTGCATCAAAAATGGCTCAGCTACATAGAATACAGTCCAAATTACCTAACCTATGTCAAAAGGAGGCGGCTAAAATGGTTCTAGACCCTTCACTGATATCTTGAAAAAGGTCTGAAGAACTTCTTCAAAGAATTCTCTTAGTGTTTAGCTGCTGGTGAATAGCGACCTTTGAGACCGGGATATCTGCATCAAAAATGGCTCAGCTACATAGAATACAGTTCAAATTACCTAACCTATGTCAAAAGAAGGCGGCTAAAATGGTTCTCGACCCTTCCCGGACATCTTGAAAATAGCTAAAATTATTTAATAAAAATTCGCTAGATCTTCCGCTGCTTCAATTTCGACTAGTCAGACCGGGATAACTGCATCAAAAATGGCTCAGCTACATAGAATACAGTCCAAATTACCTAACCTATGTCAAAAGGAGGCGGCTAAAATGGTTCTAGACCCTTCACTGATATCTTGAAAAAGGTCTGAAGAACTTCTTCAAAGAATTCTCTTAGTGTTTAGCTGCTGGTGAATAGCGACCTTTGAGACCGGGATAACTGCATCAAAAATGGCTCAGCTACATAGAATACAGTCTAAATTACCTAACCTATGTCAAAAGAAGGCGGCTAAAATGGTTCTCGACCCTTCCAGGGCATCTTGAAAAAGGCTAAAAATTATTTGTTCATAACTCGCTAGATCTTCCGCTGCTGGTCAATTTCGACTAGTCAGACCGGGATAACTGCATCAAAAATGGCTCAGCTACATAGAATACAGTCCAAATTACCTAACCTATGTCAAAAGAAGGCGGCTAAAATGGTTCTAGACCCTTCACTGATATCTTGAAAAAGGTCTGAAAAACTTCTTCAAAGAATTCTCTTAGTGTTTAGCTGCTGGTGAATAGCGACCTTTCAGACCGGGATAACTGCATCAAAAATGGCTCAGCTACATAGAGTACAGTCAAAATTACCTAACCTATGTCAAAAGAAGGCGGCTAAAATAGTTCTCGACCCTTCCCGGACATCTTGAAAATAGCTAAAATTATTTAATAAAAACTCGCTAGATCTTCCGCTGCTGGTCAATTTCGACAAGTCAGACCGGGATAACTGCATCAAAAATGGCTCAGCTACATAGAATACAGTCCAAATTACCTAACCTATGTCAAAAGGAGGCGGCTAAAATGGTTCTAGACCCTTCACTGATATCTTGAAAAAGGTCTGAAGAACTTCTTCAAAGAATTCTCTTAGTGTTTAGCTGCTGGTGAATAGCGACCTTTTAGACCGCGATAACTGCAGCAAAAATGGCTCAGCTACATAGAATACAGTTCAACCTACCTAACCTATGTCAAAGGAAGGCGGCTAAAATGGTTTTCGACCCTTCCAGGGCATCTTGAAAAAGGCTAAAAATTATTTGTTCATAACTCGCTAGATCTTCCGCTGCTGGTCAATTTCGACTAGTCAGACCGGGATAACTGCATCAAAAATGGCTCAGCTACATAGAATACAGTTTAAATTACTTAACCTATGTCAAAAAAGGGCGGCTAAAATGGTTCTACACCCTTCACTGATATCTTGAAAAAGGCTAAAAATTATTTGTTCATAACTCGCTAGATCTTCCGCTGCTGGTCAATTTCGACTAGTCAGACCGGGATAACTGCATCAAAAATGGCTCAGCTACATAGAATACAGTCCAAATTACCTAACCTATGTCAAAAGAAGGCGGCTAAAATGGTTCTAGACCCTTCACTGATATCTTGAAAAAGGTGTAAGGAATTTCTTCAAAGAATTCGCTAAGTGTTTGGCGGCTGGTAAATAGCGACCTTTCAGACCGGGATAACTGCATCAAAAATGGATTAGCTATATAATACAGTCCAAATTACCTAACCTATGTCAAAAGAAGGCGGCTAAAATAGTTCTCGACCCTTCCCGGACATCTTGAAAATAGCTAAAATTATTTAATAAAAACTCGCTAGATCTTCCGCTGCTGGTCAATTTCGACAAGTCAGACCGGGATAACTGCATCAAAAATGGCTCAGCTACATAGAACACAGTCCAAATTACCTAACCTATGTCAAAAGGAGGCGGCTAAAATGGTTCTAGACCCTTCACTGATATCTTGAAAAAGGTGTGAAGAATTTCTTCAAAGAATTGTCTTAGTGTTTAGCTGCTGGTGAATAGCGACCTTTGAGACCGGGATATCTGCATCAAAAATGGCTCAGCTACATAGAATACAGTCCAAATTACCTAACCTATGTCAAAAGAAGGCGGCTAAAATGGTTCTCGACCCTTCACTGATATCTTGAAAAAGGTGTAAGGAATTTCTTCAAAGAATTCGCTAAGTGTTTGGCGGCTGGTAAATAGCGACCTTTCAGACCGGGATAACTGCATCAAAAATGGCTCAGCTACATAGAATACAGTTCAAATTACCTAACCTATGTCAAAAGAAGGCGGCTAAAATGGTTCTCGACCCTTCCCGGACATCTTGAAAATAGCTAAAATTATTTAATAAAAACTTGCTAGATCTTCCGCTGCTGGTCAATTTCGACTAGTCAGACCGAGATAACTGCATCAAAAATGGCTCAGCTACATAGAATACAGTCCAAATTACCTAACCTATGTCAAAAGTAGGCGGCTAAAATGGTTCTCGACCCTTCCCGGACATCTTGAAAATAGCTAAAATTATTTAATAAAAACTCGCTAGATCTTCCGCTGCTGGTCAATTTCGAATAGTCAGACCGGGATAACTGCATCAAAAATGGCTCAGCTACATAGAATACAGTCCAAATTACCTAACCTATGTCAAAAGAAGGCGGCTAAAATGGTTCTAGACCCTTCACTGATATCTTGAAAAAGGTGTGAAGAATTTCTTCAAAGAATTGTCTTAGTGTTTAGCTGCTGGTGAATAGCGACCTTTGAGACCGGGATATCTGCATCAAAAATGGCTCAGCTACATAGAATACAGTCCAAATTACCTAACCTATGTGAAAAGAAGGCGGCTAAAATGGTTCTCGACCCTTCACTGATATCTTGAAAAAGGTGTAAGGAATTTCTTCAAAGAATTCGCTAAGTGTTTGGCGGCTGGTAAATAGCGACCTTTCAGACCGGGATAACTGCATCAAAAATGGCTCAGCTACATAGAATACAGTTCAAATTACCTAACCTATGTCAAAAGAAGGCGGCTAAAATGGTTCTCGACCCTTCCCGGACATCTTGAAAATAGCTAAAATTATTTAATAAAAACTCGCTAGATCTTCCGCTGCTGGTCAATTTCGACTAGTCAGACCGAGATAACTGCATCAAAAATGGCTCAGCTACATAGAATACAGTCCAAATTACCTAACCTATGTCAAAAGAAGGCGGCTAAAATGGTTCTCGACCCTTCCCGGACATCTTGAAAATAGCTAAAATTATTTAATAAAAACTCGCTAGATCTTCCGCTGCTGGTCAATTTCGAATAGTCAGACCGGGATAACTGCATCAAAAATGGCTCAGCTACATAGAATACAGTCCAAATTACCTAACCTATGTCAAAAAAAGGCGGCTAAAATGGTTCTAGACCCTTCACTGATATCTTGAAAAAGGTGTGAAGAACTTCTTCAAAGAATTCTCTTAGTGTTTAGCTGCTGGTGAATAGCAACCTTTGAGACCGGGATATCTGCATCAAAAATGGCTCAGCTACATAGAATACAGTCCAAATTACCTAACCTATGTCAAAAGAAGGCGGCTAAAATGGTTCTCGACCCTTCACTGATATCTTGAAAAAGGTGTAAGGAATTTCTTCAAAGAATTCGCTAAGTGTTTGGCGGCTGGTAAATAGCGACCTTTCAGACCGGGATAACTGCATCAAAAATGGATTAGCTATATATAATACAGTCCAAATTACCTAACCTATGTCAAAAGAAGGCGGCTAAAATAGTTCTCGACCCTTCCCGGACATCTTGAAAATAGCTAAAATTATTTAATAAAAACTCGCTAGATCTTCCGCTGCTGGTCAATTTCGACTAGTCAGACCGAGATAACTGCATCAAAAATGGCTCAGCTACATAGAATACAGTCCAAATTACCTAACCTATGTCAAAAGAAGGCGGCTAAAATGGTTCTAGACCCTTCACTGATATCTTGAAAAAGGTCTGAAGAACTTCTTCAAAGAATTGTCTTAGTGTTTAG
The DNA here is from genome assembly GCA_949358125.1 of Idaea dimidiata. Lineage (NCBI taxonomy): Eukaryota > Metazoa > Arthropoda > Insecta > Lepidoptera > Geometridae > Idaea > Idaea dimidiata. The sequence continues at coordinate 7,621,370 of OX442336.1, read as the reverse complement.
CTGCTGGTGAATAGCGACCTTTGAGACCGGGATATCTGCATCAAAAATGGCTCAGCTACATAGAATACAGTCCAAATTACCTAACCTATGTCAAAAGAATGCGGCTAAAATGGTTCTCGACCCTTCCCGGACATCTTGAAAATAGCTAAAATTATTTAATAAAAACTCGCTAGATCTTCCGCTGCTGGTCAATTTCGAATAGTCAGACCGGGATAACTGCATCAAAAATGGCTCAGCTACATAGAATACAGTCCAAATTACCTAACCTATGTCAAAAAAAGGCGGCTAAAATGGTTCTAGACCCTTCACTGATATCTTGAAAAAGGTGTGAAGAACTTCTTCAAAGAATTCTCTTAGTGTTTAGCTGCTGGTGAATAGCAACCTTTGAGACCGGGATATCTGCATCAAAAATGGCTCAGCTACATAGAATACAGTCCAAATTACCTAACCTATGTCAAAAGAAGGCGGCTAAAATGGTTCTCGACCCTTCACTGATATCTTGAAAAAGGTGTAAGGAATTTCTTCAAAGAATTCGCTAAGTGTTTGGCGGCTGGTAAATAGCGACCTTTCAGACCGGGATAACTGCATCAAAAATGGATTAGCTATATATAATACAGTCCAAATTACCTAACCTATGTCAAAAGAAGGCGGCTAAAATAGTTCTCGACCCTTCCCGGACATCTTGAAAATAGCTAAAATTATTTAATAAAAACTCGCTAGATCTTCCGCTGCTGGTCAATTTCGACTAGTCAGACCGAGATAACTGCATCAAAAATGGCTCAGCTACATAGAATACAGTCCAAATTACCTAACCTATGTCAAAAGAAGGCGGCTAAAATGGTTCTAGACCCTTCACTGATATCTTGAAAAAGGTCTGAAGAACTTCTTCAAAGAATTGTCTTAGTGTTTAGCTGCTGGTGAATAGCGACCTTTGAGACCGGGATATCTGCATCAAAAATGGCTCAGCTACATAGAATACAGTTCAAATTACCTAACCTATGTCAAAAGAAGGCGGCTAAAATGGTTCTCGACCCATCACTGATGTCTTGAAAAAGGTGTAAGGAATTTCTTCAAAGAATTCGCTAAGTGTTTGGCTGCTGGTAAATAGCGACCTTTCAGACCGGGATAACTGCATAAAAATGGTTCAGCTATATGTAATACAATCCAAATTACCTAACCTATGTCAAAAGAAGGCGGCTAAAATAGTTCTCGACCCTTCCCGGACATCTTGAAAATTAATAAAAAACGTTTGATCTTCGCAACATGACTGACATTTTTTATTTAAACAAAAGAATAAGATGACATTCCAACTAGTTTCAAACTTACTCACTACATTGTACTAGAAGCAGAGGTGTAGCTGAGATAAACTATTTTTATACCTTTCCATAAATACTAACACCCCCACTTATAAAAATAAGCGATACATTATGCACTCACAATACCTAACATATTCATGAACTTGTAATGTTTTACATGACACAAACCCTTAGTCAGAATGTCTGCAGGCATTTCCTCAGTAGGAATATATTTAAGAGTAATAAGTTTATCATTAATTACATTTCTAATATAATGATAACGCACATCAATGTGCTTTGACCTGTTATGACACTGTTGACTAGAGGCCAATCTCATGGCACTTTGATTATCACAATGCAAATCAATTACATATGACTGCCCAGTAATCTCATGAATTAAATTTCTTAAATAGATAGCCTCTCTAGAAGCTTCAGACATAGCTACGTACTCAGATTCAGTGCTAGACAGACTAACTGACTTCTGTTTACGACTCTGCCAAGAAACTGCTGACTCTGACATCATGAAACAAAATCCTGTATAAGATTTCCTGTCTAAGGCATCAGATGCCCAATCACTGTCTACAAAACCTTGTAAATTCATATCATTACTGGTATATCTTAAACAATAGTCTCTAGTACATTGTAAGTATCTCAATATTCGTTTTGCATAATTATAACAATTAACATTATAACAAGAATTAAACTGGCTGAGATAGCTCACCGCATAGGCAATGTCTGGTCTTGTCAGTACTGCCAGATACATTAAACTGCCAATGAGTTTTTGATAAGGAACATTAGGTGTACATTCTGTAGATTTTTCTATATTTAGTTTTGGTTCAATAGGAGTACTTTGAGGTTTACAATCAGACATCTGGAATTTTTCAACTAATTGTTCAATATACCGTGTTTGATCAATAGTTATGACTTTTTTATCTTTGTTTACATTAATTCTCATTCCTAGATACTGTCTGACAGGACCCAAATCCTTTAACTTGAACTCAGAAGCTAAAACATTTTTCAATTTTTCAGTTTCATTATCATTGTTTGAAAAAATCAAAAAATCATCTACATATAATCCTATAATTATCTTTACGTTACCCTTAGTTTTTGAAAACAAACATGGTTCATATTTACTGTTATTAAAACCTAATTTACCAAGACAATCTTTTACTCTTTCGTACCATGCTAAAGATGACTGCTTCAGACCGTAAATTGCCCGTTTTAATCTTAACACATTTCCCCCACTTTTGTTTGCGAAACCTTCTGGTATTGACATGAATATCTTTTCTTTTAAAAGACCATTTAGAAACGCTGTGGTTACATCTAAATGCGTTATACTCATTCTCATTTTAACACTAAGAGCAAACAATAATCTCAAAGTAGAATGACGAATTACTGGGGCAAAAGTACTAGTATAGTCTATACCTGGCTTTTGCGTAAAGCCTTTTGCTACAAGCCTAGCCCGGTATCGTACATTATTGTCCAAATCAATTTTTTTAACAAACACCCAACGACACTTCACTATGGACACATTACCAGGATTTTTGACAAGCTCCCACGCGTCATTGTCCTCAAATGACTGCAACTCATCAGCCATCGCATGTCTCCACTGCTCCTTCTCAGGCCCCTCTAGAGCCTCTGATATTGAAATCTCATCTGATGCATCTGCTGGAACAGAACTGGATATGCAAATGTTATTAGCCAGCCAGCCATACCGCTCAGGTTGTTTCCTTATGCGCTTTGTTTGTACACAAAGATCCTTATCTGTAACCGATGTTACCTGTACATCCTGCACCTCACTTGGCGAAGACTCATGCAGTGTTTCTTCACCGTCAGTGTATACTGAAGAATCTGAAGAGCTGTCACTTTGATACTCTACTTCTGGAACTTTTGATGCCCCCACTGAATCTCTGCTCTCCACCTCCACACTAACCTGTGACGTCTCTGCACTATGCTGTGCTGTCTCGTCATCTGGTATCCACATAGCCTCTTCCTTGGTTCCAATATCACTTGTCTTATCTTCCATCACAATGACATCCCTGCTAGTGATGATATTGTTCTTGGTAGGATTATACAACCTATATCCTTTCACATCCTCTCCATATCCGACTAAGATGTGCTCTGTGGCCTTCTTATCCCACTTGAGTCGCTTTTCCTTGGGGATATGTACCATCACCTTGCTTCCGAATAATCTGATGTGACTTATGTCAGGTTTTGATTCATACCACAGTTCGTAAGGGGTCTTTGGCACTCCTGATACAATGGATCTGTTTTTTAAATAAACAGCTGTATTGGCTGCTTCAGCCCAAAATCTCTTGTCCAACTTTGCATCATATAATAGACATTTACCCTTTTCAACCACTGTGCGATTAGCTCTCTCACAGACACCATTTTGTTCAGGTGTGTAACTATTCGTTTTCTGGTGGATAATACCATATTGTTTCAAATAATTCTCAAATTCCTTACTACAGTACTCAAGTCCATTATCAGTGTGAAAGATTTTTATTTTCTTACCTTGTTGGTTTTCTACCATCGATTTAAATTCTTTAAATCTACTTAATGCTTCGTTTTTCTTTTTGAGAAAATAGATGAAAGTCATCCGACTATAATCATCTACAAATAACATGAAATATCTGTTGCCATTTAAAGAATTTACCTCCATTGGCCCACACAAATCACTGTGTATCCGAAGACACGTCTCTGTACTTCGTTGACCAACATGAGAGAATGGCAATCTCATCTGCTTTCCCTCACAACAAATTTTACAGTCTTTTTTAGTAATCTCAGAAAAACCATCATATGACAAGCCGTCTACAAGGCCATTTCTCATTTTATTCATATCTTGACTATTAATGTGAGCTAGCCTTCTGTGCCATAATCTTCCAGTAACTGTAGTTGCTGCCAACATGTAACTCGGCGACTGCAATCTTAACTTGTAAACACCATCAGTTAAATCTGCTATCGCAACTAAAGCATCACTTCTGTCATAAATATAACAATGCTTTTCTTCAAATACGACATTGTTGCCATTCCTGATAAGCTCACTAACTGATAACAAGTTTGTTGTCAAACTAGGCACGCATAGCACGTTCTTGATAGTAATGTAACATTTCAAATCCGAAACAATGTTCACATCTCCAGAACAATCAACTGACACCTTTGATTCATTAGCTACAATGATTTCTCGTAAAAACGGCGTAGAGTTCATGTTTTTAATCCAATCTTTATTTACTGTCATATGTGCGCTCGCACCACTGTCGATGTACCATTCCGACTTGTTAAACTTTCCATTGAGAAATACAACACTGAAGACGCATTTATTTGCTGTTTTCTTCAATAACGGACAATTGCTTCGATAATGTCCAATACCTTTGCATTTATAACAAACAATTTCTTTTGTTGTTGATTCTGTGACTGACATTGTCTTCTTGTTTGAATTTGACAAGTTTGATACACCGTTATTTTGTTTTGACTTAGTCTTGCCAGAGTAATATTTATTTCTCGCAACGAATGCAGCGCCACCTACATCCGTTTCATTGCTAACTTCCATATCAAGCAACTTGGATTTGATAACATCAGCTGTTATTGGGATACCCGAATGTTCTATAGCCATTATCATCGGAGAATACCGATCGGACAAACCTGCTAATAATAATGATCCTACCCATTCGTCTGTAATTGTAAATCCTGTGCCATTTAACCTTTGAGCTGTTTCGACAATTTGAGTCACATAGGTAGTCATAGAATCAGAACTATCCAATCTTATGGAGATCAAATGTCGTAATAAGGATATTTTTCTCGAGAAACCGGAGTCATCAAACATGGTCTTTAACTTATCCCATAATTCCGCTGAACTTTCCGTTTTTCTGATGTGCACGTACAAAGCCGAATCAATCGTTAATATTAACTTTGCCTTCGTTTTAGCGTCTTCCGTTGGCTTTATTTCGAAACCAGATGGTGGTTTAATGTACTTCTCCATCCCATCCAAGACTAGTAAGTTTTCAGCCGCAAAACTCCACTCGTCATAATTTTCCCTGCCTTTCAACTTCGGCACACTTGCAATATAATTCGAGTTCATGTTTCCGCGAATAAACGAGCTCAATTTATCTATTTTACACCTAAAATAACTGATAAATTCGGGAGAAGCCCATAACCTAATAAAAAACGTTTGATCTTCGCAACATGACTGACATTTTTTATTTAAACAAAAGAATAAGATGACATTCCAACTAGTTTCAAACTTACTCACTACATTGTACTAGAAGCAGAGGTGTAGCTGAGATAAACTATTTTTATACCTTTCCATAAAAACTAACAAAAATAGCTAAAATTATTTAATAAAAACTCGCTAGATCTTCCGCTGCTGGTCAATTTCGACTAGTCAGACCGGGATATCTGCATCAAAAATGGCTCAGGTATATATAATACAATCCAAATTACCTAACCTATAACAAAAGAAGGCGGCTAAAATGGTTCTCGACCCTTCCCGGGCATCTTGAAAAAGGCTAAAAATTATTTGTTCATAACTCGCTAGATCATCCGCTGCTGGTCGATTTCGACTAGTCAGACTGGGATAACTGCATCAAAAATGGCTCAGCTACATAGAATACAGTCCAAATTACCTTACCTATGTCAAAAGAAGGCGGCTAAAATGGTTCTCGACCCTTCCCGGACATCTTGAAAATAGCTAAAATTATTTAATAAAAACTCGCTAGATCTTCCGCTGCTGGTCAATTTCGACAAGTCAGACCGGGATAACTGCATCATAAATGGCTCAGCTACATAGAACACAGTCCAAATTACCTAACCTATGTCAAAAGAAGGCGGCTAAAATAGTTCTCGACCCTTCCCGGACATCTTGAAAATAGCTAAAATTATTTAATAAAAACTCGCTAGATCTTCCGCTGCTGGTCAATTTTGACTAGTCAGACCGGGATAACTGCATCAAAAATGGCTCAGCTACATAGAATACAGTCCAAATTACCTAACCTATGTCAAAAGAAGGCGGCTAAAATGGTTCTAGACCCTTCACTGATATCTTGAAAAAGGTCTGAAGAACTTCTTCAAAGAATTCTCTTAGTGTTTAGCTGCTGGTGAATAGCGACCTTTGAGACCGGGATATCTGCATCAAAAATGGCTCAGGTATATATAATACAATCCAAATTACCTAACCTATAACAAAAGAAGGCGGCTAAAATGGTTCTCGACCCTTCCCGGGCATCTTGAAAAAGGCTAAAAATTATTTGTTCATAACTCGCTAGATCATCCGCTGCTGGTCGATTTCGACTAGTCAGACTGGGATAACTGCATCAAAAATGGCTCAGCTACATAGAATACAGTCCAAATTACCTTACCTATGTCAAAAGAAGGCGGCTAAAATGGTTCTCGACCCTTCCCGGACATCTTGAAAATAGCTAAAATTATTTAATAAAAACTCGCTAGATCTTCCGCTGCTGGTCAATTTCGACTAGTCAGACCGGAATAACTGCATCAAAAATGGCTCAGCTACATAGAATACAGTTCAAACTACCTAACCTATGTCAAAAGTAGGCGGCTAAAATGGTTCTAGACCCTTCACTGATATCTTGAAAAAGGTGTGAAGAATTTCTTTAAAGAATTCCCTTAGTGTTTAGCTGCTGGTGAATAGCGACCTTTCAGACCGGGATAACTGCTTAAAAAATGGCTCAGCTACATAGAATACAGTCCAAATTACCTAACCTTTGTCAAAAGAAGGCGGCTTAAATGGTTCTCGACCCTTCACTGATATACTGAAAAAGGTGTGAAGAATTTCTTCAAAGAATTTTTTTAGTGTTTAGCTGCTGGTCAATTTCGACTAGTCAGACAAGGATAACTGCATTAAAAATGACTCAACTACATAGAATACAGTCCAAACTACCTAACCTATATAGAAAAAAGGCGGCTAAAATGGTTCTCGACCTTTCACTGATATCTTGAAAAAGGTGTGAAGAATTTCTTCAAAGAATTCTTTTAGTGTTTAGCTGCTGGTGAATAGCGACCGTTTAGACCGGAATAACTGCATCAAAAATAGCTCAGCTACATAGAATACAGTCCAAATTACCTAACCTATGTCAAAAGAAGGCGGCTAAAATGGTTCTCGACCCTTCACTGATATCCTGAAAAAGGTGTGAAGAATTTCTTCAAAGAATTTTTTTAGTGTTTAGCTGCTGGTCAATTTCGACTAGTCAGACAGAGATAACTGCATTAAAAATGGCTCAACTACATAGAATACAGTCCAAACTACCTAACCTATGTCAAAAAAAGGCGGCTAAAATGGTTCTCGACCCTTCCAGGGCATCTTGAAAAAGGCTAAAAATTATTTGTTCCTAACTCGCTAGATCTTCCGCTGCTGGTCAATTTCGACTAGTCAGACTGGGATAACTGCATCAAAAATGACTCAGCTACATAGAATACAGTCCAAATTACCTAACCTATGTCAAAAGAAGGCGGCTAAAATGGTTCTAGACCCTTCACTGATATCTTGAAAAAGGTCTGAAGAACTTCTTCAAAGAATTCTCTTAGTGTTCAGCTGCTGGTGAATAGCGACTTTTCAGACCGGAATAACTGCATCAAAAATGGCTCAGCCACATAGAATACAGTCTAAACTACCTACTCTATGTCAAAAGAAGGCGGCTAAAATGGTTCTCGACCCTTCACTGATATCTTGAAAAAGGTGTAAGGAATTTTTCAAAGAATTCTCTTAGTGTTTAGCTGCTGGTGAATAGCGACCTTTCAGACCTTGATAACTGCATCAAAAATGGCTTAGCTACATAGAATACAGTCCAAGTTATTGAACTTATGTCAAAAGAAGGCGGCTAAAATGGTTCTCGACCCTTCACTGATATCTTGAAAAAGGTGTGAGAAATATCTTCCAAGAATTGGATAAGTGTTTGGCTGCTGGTAAATAGCGACCTTTCAGACCGGGATTACTGCATCAACAATGGCTTAGCTACATAGAATACAGTCCAAACTACCTAACCTATATCAAAAGAAGGCGGCTAAAATGGTTCTCGACCCTTCACTGATATCTTGAAAAAGGTGTAAGGAATTTCTTCAAAGAATTCTCTTAGTGTTTAGCTGCTGGTCAATTTCGACTAGTCAGACCGGGATAACTGCATCAAAAATGGATCAGTTTCAAAGAATATAGTCCAAACTACCTAACCTACATCGAAAGAAGGCGGCTAAAATGGTTCTCGACCCTTCACTGATATCTTGAAAAAGGTGTAAGAAATTTCTACAAAGAATTTTCTTAGTGTTTAGCTGCTGGTCAATTTCGAGTAGTCAGACCGGGATAACTGCATCAACAATGGCTCAGCTACATAGAATATAGTCCAAACTACCTAACCTATATCAAAAAGAGGCGGCTAAAATGGTTCTCGACCCTTCACTGATATCTTGAAAAAGGTGTAAGTAATTTCTTCAAAGAATTCGCTAAGTGTTTGGCTGCTGGTAAATAGCGACCTTTCAGACCGGGATAACTGCATCAAAAATGGCTCAGCTATATATGATACAGTCCAAATTACCTAACCTATGTCAAAAGAAGGCGGCTAAAATGGTTCTCGACCCTTCCCAGGCATCTTGAAAAAGGTGTGAAGAATTTCTTCAAAGAATTCCCTTAGTGTTTAGCTGCTGGTGAATAGCGACCTTTCAGACCAGGATAACTGCATCAAAAATGGCTCAGCTACATAGAATACAGTTCAAACTACCTAACCTATGTCAAAAGAAGGCGGCTCAAATGGTTCTAGACCCTTCACTGATATCTTGAAAAAGGTGTGAAGAATTTCTTCAAAGAATTCCCTTAGTGTTTAGCTGCTGGTGAATAGCGACTTTTCAGACCGGAATAACTGCATCAAAAATGGCTCAGCCACATAGAATACAGTCCAAACTACCTACTCTATGTCAAAAGAAGTCGAAGAAGAAAAGAACGAAAAGTCGCTATTCACCAGCAGCTAAACACTAAGAGAATTCTTTGAAGAAATTCTTCACACCTTTTTCAAGATATCAGTGAAGGGTCGAGAACCATTTTAGCCGCCTTCTTTTGATATAGGTTAGGTAGTATGGACTGTATTCTATGTAGTTAAGCCATTTTTGATGCAGTTATCCCGGTCTGAAAGGTCGCTATTTACCAGCAGCCAAACACTTAGCGAATTCTTTGAAGAAATTCCTTACACCTTTTTCAAGATATCAGTGAAGGGTCGAGAACCATTTTAGCCGCCTTCTTTTGACATAGGTTAGGTAATTTGGACTGTTTTCTATGTAGCTGAGCCATTTTTGATGCAGATATCCCGGTCTCAAAGGTCGCTATTCACCAGCAGCTAAACACTAAGAGAATTCTTTGAAGAAATTCTTCACACCTTTTTCAAGATATCAGTGAAGGGTCTAGAACCATTTTAGCCGCCTTCTTTTGACATAAGTTAGGTAGTTTGGACTATATTCTATGTAGCTAAGCCATTTTTGATGCAGTTATCCCGGTCTGACTAGTCGAAATCGACCAGCAGCGGAAGATCTAGCGAGTAATGAACAAATAATTTTTAGCCTTTTTCAAGATGCCCGGGAAGGGTCGAGAACCATTTAAGCCGCCTTCTTTTGACATAGGTTAGGTAATTTGGATTGTATTACATATAGCTGAACCATTTTTGATGCAGTTATCCCGGTCTGAAAGGTCGCTATTTACCAGCAGCCAAACACTTAGCGAATTCTTTGAAGAAATTCCTTACACCTTTTTCAAGATATCAGTGAAGGGTCTAGAACCATTTTAGCCGCCTTCTTTTGACATAGGTTAGGTAGTTTGGACTATATTCTATGTAGCTAAGCCATTTTTGATGCAGATATCCCGGTCTCAAAGGTCGCTATTCACCAGCAGCTAAACACTAAGACAATTCTTTGAAGAAATTCTTCACACCTTTTTCAAGATATCAGTGAAGGGTCTAGAACCATTTTAGCCGCCTTCTTTTGACATAGGTTAGGTAGTTTGAACTATATTCTATGTAGCTAAGCCATTTTTGATGCAGTTATCCCGGTCTGACTAGTCGAAATCGACCAGCAGCGGAAGATCTAGCGAGTTATGAACAAATAATTTTTAGCCTTTTTCAACATGCCCGGGAAGGGTCGAGAACCATTTAAGCCGCCTTCTTTTGACATAGGTTAGGTAATTTGGATTGTATTACATATAGCTGAACCATTTTTGATGCAGTTATCCCGGTCTGAAAGGTCGCTATTTACCAGCAGCCAAACACTTAGCGAATTCTTTGAAGAAATTCTTCACACCTTTTTCAAGATATCAGTGAAGGGTCTAGAACCATTTTAGCCGCCTTCTTTTGACATAGGTTAGGTAGTTTGAACTATATTCTATGTAGCTAAGCCATTTTTGATGCAGTTATCCCGGTCTGACTAGTCGAAATCGACCAGCAGCGGAAGATCTAGCGAGTAATGAACAAATAATTTTTAGCCTTTTTCAAGATGCCCGGGAAGGGTCGAGAACCATTTAAGCCGCCTTCTTTTGACATAGGTTAGGTAATTTGGATTGTATTACATATAGCTGAACCATTTTTGATGCAGTTATCCCGGTCTGAAAGGTCGCTATTTACCAGCAGCCAAACACTTAGCGAATTCTTTGAAGAAATTCCTTACACCTTTTTCAAGATATCAGTGATGGGTCGAGAACCATTTTAGCCGCCTTCTTTTGACATAGGTTAGGTAATTTGGATTGTATTCTATGTAGCTGAGCCATTTTTGATGCAGATATCCCGGTCTCAAAGGTCGCTATTCATCAGCAGCTAAACACTAAGACAATTCTTTGAAGAAATTCTTCACACCTTTTTCAAGATATCAGTGAAGGGTCTAGAACCATTTTAGCCGCCTTCTTTTGACATAGGTTAGGTAGTTTGGACTATATTCTATGTAGCTGAGCCATTTTTGATGCAGTTATCCCGGTCTGAAAGGTCGCTATTCACCAGCAGCTAAACACTAAGGGAATTCTTTGAAGAAATTCTTCACACCTTTTTCAAGATGCCTGGGAAGGGTCGAGAACCATTTTAGCCGCCTTCTTTTGACATAGGTTAGGTAATTTGGACTGTATCATATATAGCTGAGCCATTTTTGATGCAGTTATCCCGGTCTGAAAGGTCGCTATTTACCAGCAGCCAAACACTTAGCGAATTCTTTGAAGAAATTCCTTACACCTTTTTCAAGATATCAGTGATGGGTCCAGAACCATTTTAGCCGCCTTCTTTTGACATAGGTTAGGTAATTTGGACTGTATTCTATGTAGCTGAGCCATTTTTGATGCAGATATCCCGGTCTCAAAGGTCGCTATTTACCAGCCGCCAAACACTTAGCGAATTCTTTGAAGAAATTCCTTACACCTTTTTCAAGATATCAGTGAAGGGTCGAGAACCATTTAAGCCGCCTTCTTTTGACATAGGTTAGGTAATTTGGATTGTATTACATATAGCTGACTCATTTTTAATGCAGTTATCCCGGTCTGAAAGGTCGCTATTTGCCAGCAGCCAAACACTTAGCGAATTCTTTGAAGAAATTCTTCACACCTTTTTCAAGATATCAGTGAAGGGTCTAGAACCATTTTAGCCGCCTTCTTTTGACATAGGTTAGGTAGTTTGGATTGTATTCTATGTAGCTGAGCCATTTTTGATGCAGTTATCCCGGTCTGACTAGTCGAAATTGACCAGCAGCGGAAGATCTAGCGAGTTTTTATTAAATAATTTTAGCTATTTTCAAGATGTCCGGGAAGGGTCGAGAACCATTTTAGCCGCCTTCTTTTGACATAGGTTAGGTAATTTTGACTGTACTCTATGTAGCTGAGCTATTTTTGATGCAGTTATCCCGGTCTGAAAGGTCGCTATTCACCAGCAGCTAAACACTAAGAGAATTCTTTGAAGAAATTGTTTAGACCTTTTTAAGATGTCAATGGTAGGTTAAAAATCAGCGCTTTTTCGACATACAGACTGATTTTATTTTTAATATATGTATAGATACCTATTTAGGGTTCTATTGCTAATCCTACAAAAATTTCATCTTAATTTAGTCGGGTTATCGGCTGCTAACTTTGGCTGCCAACTTCACACCGGTGCCCGCGCCCGTGATAACGCGTTTTTCACTTTCGCGGGTAAAACCGCGGGACGCAGCTAGTAAGACATAAAATAAAACTCATTACAGTTTAATCGCGTTTTTTTATTATCAGCATTGATGCAATGGCGACGTTTCGGAGTCTATTACAAGTTTCCTTTTCAAAATAGACTGAAAAACACTTCTAAGACGTTCCAAAGCAAACATTTTAATATGATTATCCTTTTGTATTTTCGTTTTACCCCCGACAGTTTTTTAAGATATCTATGTTGTTAGTTTTTTGTATTTTTTGTGGTGTGTTCCATAATGAATTAATCAATCAATTTGTATCATCCGCTTAGGCGTTCAGCTTACAGCTAGATGGCACTGAGTACAAAGTAGGTGTTTCTGAAACAGAATTAGCCTTATTATAATAATTGTGAAACAAAAAGGAAATATTGTTACCACGTGTTGTTTCTGTCTGTCACCTTTGAAAGGTCTGGTCACGAAAAAAGCCAAAGCACGTGCTCAATACTCTGACCTTACTCCACGTTTATTAATAATGCTAAATGTGTTCTGCGGGATATACGGTTTTGACTTGAACCAGATATTCTTAATTGTATCTTCTCCTCAAGATGTTAATAATTAACGCTTCCAATATCAGCTTTGTACTCAGTAATTAATAGGTGAGTCTTTATAGTCATTATCCGTATCCTACATTGTTTCAGGGAATTGGTCCTATATGTTTAGCTTCATATAGTTAGAGTAATAAGACTGAAGGATTAAATGCGTATAATGGCGTTTAAGCTTTACCTTACTACGACAAAAGTAGGGTTATGTTTTTGGCTGCGATGTATGTATGTGTGTTTGTCTGTGCCCATATGACGTCTAAACTACCTACATAATATAATTTAACGATTAAGGTTTCGTCATTCTTTTTAATGTCATTAATCGTATCATAAAACAATCCTGTTGATTTATTTGAAAAAATTATTTTCTCCGTTTTAAATAAATAAATATTAGTCTGAGGCAGGAGGCACTGTAAAGTCTTCGAAGCGCGGACGTTAAAAATGCTATAAATAATAAAAAGAACGCGATTTAAACCGATTTTTTTTATTATATTTTATAACAGCACCGCGAAAATCGAAGAACAATATAATTATCCTTTTTATAATACATAGGTATAAGAATTTTTACCGAAGGTAAATGACGTTCTAAAATGTAGCACTTCTACCTTGGCCGACTCACATACTAGAACGCGAATGAGCCCTCCTCGAGATAAGACTGACAGACAAACCCGAATCCTTCTACAAAGAACAACCTACCATCATGATGTTTGAAACAACCATTTTGAAACAGCGAGTGCTATCTACTTTAAAATTGTGTTTTCTCTCCCTTTCCACCCCTTTTGATGTACCTACATAGGTGTAGGTGTAGATAGGTACAGGTTTATGACTATGAGCGTAGTCATAAACAAAAACAGCTTCCTAAACTACATAATGCAAATATACTAGACTAAAGCGAAGAGGTACTCGGGAACTTGACTAGAACTAGTGTTGCCAGACGTTTGACACTACTACTAGGTACAACTACTCCGCTGGCTCAGCGACCCGAAATGGATCTTGGCCTCCGAGACCAGAAACTTTCACCGCTCCCTATCCTGTGCTACTTCTCACCAGTCGTTAACATGGAGCTCACGTAGGTCAGCTTCCACCATATCAATCCAGCGATACCTGGGTAATCCCACCGGTCTTCGACCGCTTGGTCGGCACAGGTATGTTACCTTTGCACTTCGCTTCTCCCCCATGCATTCAAGGTGGCCCAGCCAGTGGAGTCGTTGTGCCTCTGTTTCTCCGATAATATTTGGGTGCGCCACAAATTCTTTAGGTTTAGAACTAATGACGAGATTGAGGAACGTTCGACATTAGCCTAACACAATATCCTATCTGTCTGTACAGACTTCTTTCAATTTGTCTTTGATTGGAGCCATTGGCTCGGAATTGTAGACCCAGTCAAAGGGTCCAAGGTCAGGCAACTTACTTAAAGTTCAAGGCTTCACGTCCAACAGAGATGTGTGATGTTGCGTTTTTACGCAAGGGATGATTGTAAACAACTAATATAATCGCTTGATTTATCTAGCTTCGCTCATGCAGTCGCTTTCACCGGAGCTGCGGTGAATGCCACTGAGCGAAACGAGGTGCGTAGTTCTAAAAGACATATCCGTAGAAACGCATATTCGTACATCTCTCGTGGAAACGCAACCTAAACCACCGTCTTTTGTTTTAGCATCCGTTAACCCTAGCCAAAACATTGAGTTCATTTCATCCTCATAACATGGTGACGAATTTGTCAAGAAAGCTTTTATCATCTACACATACAACACTGAATATTTTAAGACTCCATCATAAAGAAGGAAACAGGATGCATCACCTTTAAACAGTAATAAACAGAGCCCTCCTCTCTTTATTTCAATATTCTCCGAGATTGTTCACAAACTTTGAGTGCTATTACGTCCTTTATAAGAATGAAACTCTTGAATTTGTTCTTATTTCATGGTTGCTTAGAGGTCTATAAAATAAATTGTTGGAAAACTTCAGCAGTTCATTTCGACAAAAGTTGAGATAGTGTCGCTTTGTTATGAAAATTGAAAAGTTGAGTTTATTAATATTTTAACTCACTTCATTTAGAGTTTTTCTACTTCAGTAGAGTAAGGAAAGTCATTTACAATGTGATTCGGGGACGGTAATATAAATAAACATAAAAACTTATATAACATAAAATTAAATATATTACGTTTTAATGGTTCAAGTAGGCTAAATAAAGGCTAATCCAAATTATATTGTTAAAATTTTGAGCTGATCTTCACTTGAAAATCGGCCCTTTCTTAAAATACAAGACATCTTTCGGTAATTTTAGTTGATATTTGATTCTTGGAAATGTATATACACAAACACATACACAGCACGTCAAAATAGTGAAAGTTTTCAATGTTGGTCGTTTATATATCGCTCCGTATTAAATTTAACTCGATTACATATTTTTCAGAATGATCTACAATAAAACTAATAAACAAGTAACTAATTAAAACAAGTTATACTCGTACTTACATACATTGTATACTGCCATTACAATACGCTTACGAAACTGTGTTCAAAAGTAACGTAACATAATTTTCAACTTACATAAAAAATTACGAGGTCCTTCACAATTCGAATGTCTTTTTACTTTATATTTAATGTGTCTACGCGAATAACTTTAACATACGTGCACTGATTTTGATGGCACTTGTTGTTTGAAGTGTACCGTTACGATGGCCTCATATATTTTTTATTAGAATCGGATGAGACTCCAGAGTGTACAACCAAGTTTAAAATTATTTTTGTTGTTGAATGTACTGTACACATTAATTTGTTCTGGTTAATAACAATCGCTCGTTTTGTTTTAGTACGTTTGTTATTTCGTTAAATGGAAAAGTCATTAAGAGGCCCCTACATGAGTCTCGGATCGCGTATCGGGATAACCTATCAATGGGATAAACGTCGTAAGTGACATACTACGTAATGTCAAATCTGATAGAAATCAGAAGGGTGATTGTATCAGTTGTGCCTGCACATTTGTAAGCACCTTAAATAGGGCGGCAAAGGCTGATAACACGCTAAATTAGGGTGAATGTGTCATTAACCACATTTTAGTACCTATATATAAATATATATATATGCTTTGTTGCAGTACTTACCTACATTTCAAGCTTTAAAGTTTTAAACCAAAAGTTCTAACAACTTAAATGCATGTCGTCGCTTACATCGCGAATCGAGACTGCCTTATCTTTACAACTGTTCTTCTTTACACTAAAGTAAAAGCAACTGAACATTTATAGTTTCGTCCGAAGTTTTTTCTGTCCGTTTGGGATTTATGCATTGGTGCAAAATCTAATTCAAAATTATTTATTTCCATAGAATGCTTGTACAATACAAATGTACATGATTTCTTGGATCCGTCTTAAATCTAAAGATTTTAGTGTGGCTTCGGAACGCGCCCTCCGATGAAAAAAAGCCACAAGAAACTCATGGAGTTTTTTTTGTGATCATGTGTGAAATTAAAATCATCATACTTAATACAGATAACTTGAACAGAAGCAAACAATAATCATTGACCATATTTTCTTTTAATTAAGATATGACGACGTGTAATAAATATACATCGTCATGATTCGTCATACCTCAATCGTAGCAGCCAAACGCTAGCTCCTTAAGTACCAATCAGGGATCAAATCAAAAGTAGGACTCAATTCTACAGACGCTAGCAATATCAATCTCTAAAAACAAATAGGTAGCATGACCGTGCTTTTCCTTGTCACGCGATCTCTAATGGTGTAATAAAGTTAGAAAGAAACTTTAGCACCGCGTACATATCCCGCTCTTTTGCGTATTTATTAACATTACCAAAATCTCTGGAGCTCCCTGTTTTCTTCTCCCTTTCTTTCCTACTTACGCTTGTTTTAAGATAAGAGGCCTCAAGTAAGTGGTCTTATTGTGAAATCTGTTTGTAGTAAAGTCGTCACGTGCCCTCGCTGATGAGCCTTAGACGTGATATCACTCAGTTAGACGTGACTCCCGTTTTATTCGAGTTCTCGCACCTAAAACTAAATGCGTGCCGCGTTAAAGTACACACAGGCAATATCTACAACGTGGTATTATTAAAACTTTTCACTTAAGACACTGAAACGGAATTGTAAATGAATTGTTGTTTGTAAAAGTTCTTATGTTTGGTATTTGGATGATTGTAAGAGTACGTTTGGTGGTTTTGTCGTTAAATTCAGATTAATAATCTCAAGGTGGTATACTCAAATTAAAAGGCATAACTTAATGGTAAAAAATAGATACCTATGTGTGTATGTTGATTGTTTGAAAAAGCACCAAACACTCATAACAAACATATAAATATTGCATGAATATAAATATATTGCACGACATTACACATAGCACTATCTGGCCCCAAACTAAGTATTAGGCTTGTACTATGGGTACTAAACAACGGATATACTACATATTATATATATTTTTTTGTAAATACATAATTTTACTTAAAGAACACTCAGAACCAGAAACAAACATTTATTGTCAACCGAAATATATCGTTAAAATTATTGCAAACACACTGCTGAACCTAAAAAATTAACCTAAAGGTGAATTTTATCCCGATATTAAGGATAAAAAATACAATTTCACCCAAATCTTTCATTATTAATGCCACAGACTGAAACGAACCTACCTACCTAAATAGAGTTGTCTTCTAATTTGATGTAAAATGAGACATTTTTTGTGTAACAGTCTCAATGCTTATTAGATATTTAAAAAGTTATTTCGTTCGCAAACCAAACTTTATTGAATACTGAGAGATGATTCTAATGAAATAAATAAATAAAATAAAAATCATTTTATTTTAGACATCTCTCATAGTCCATACAAACATGTTAGTAATAAAAATACCTACACTACAATAATAATGGGGGTTACCATGGTATCTTATTGAGACTCCTTAAAAAAACTTCAAATATTAAAAAAACGACTTATAAACACATAAAGGTTTTTTGAGCAGTCTGGGTTTTAAATTTTTATTAAAAGACACACACAGACTCAGTATAGTGTGGGGGCTGTAGTTAATCCATACTTTGTGTTAATTAAGTTTCTGGTTAATATTTATTTTTCATTTTCATTTTTTTTTTTCATTTAATTTATTAACGATTTAGGTCCTGGAATAAAGAAATCACGTAATCTCCATTGTTTTACATTGATGAGCTGTGAATAAAACCCTTTAATTATTATAGTCACGAATTATCTACTTTAGAAATCGTTGTTGTCAAACAATTATTAGTTGAGTTGTCGGGACGCCTGATCGAAGCGACCGGTTACCCCAGGACTGGCGATTTCCTATCTCAGCGAGTTAGTCTCGCTATACTGTCAGCATCTTTGGGACGATGTTTCGTGAGACCATCGAATACGGCTCTTTTTAGTTTTTTTAAGTGTATATTATGTATTTTAATTGTATTGAAATTTTTGTATTTTTATGAATAAATGATTTATTTATTAGTATCCTTCTTAACATTATTTCTTAAAGTGTTTCTCTACATTTAGGACCTATTGTTTTTTAAACAAATGGTGTCAAAAATTCTTACTCGGTAGAGTTCTTACTCTCGACTACTATTAATCCGAACCAGCGGCTTAGACCGCTTTGACGAAATCGAAATTAAGAAAGCATTTTTCCTTGTGTATTTCCATGTAAGGTCTCATAGGTACATCTACCAAGTAAATTAAATTTTACAGTTCAACTCAGCTTGCAGTCTCCAATTTACATAAGTATTATTACAATGTTGAATCGCATCCCAAATTATTTCTAACAGTATTTACCCACCCTTAAGAAATATTGTTTATGAAAATATGTCAAACCAATATGAACTGAAATAACAATATTAATATTTTTAAAAGTATATAATGATAAATGAAGTTACGGAGTAGGTAATTACAAAAATGAGAAATGGGCAAAGTTCGTCGCCATCAAGTTGTGACCTAACATTTTAATGAAGTTCGAAATTGTGGCCTCTTTTACATCGTAAAAAATTAATTTCTCATAATAATTTTCAATACATTAAAAATATTTTAAGTTTCTTTATAAGCTGCCTACTAACCGGCACCTTTTACTTCTGCTAATATAAGTTTTTAGAAAGTTTTAATTTTAAAAGTTTACCTATAAGTCGTTTCTATTTTCAGTGTCGAATAGTTGGAAATTCCCTATCTTCATAATTTCATATTCTCCCGGGTCTTAATCGTGTGATTTTTACTTTTTAATTTTCATACCCTCGACGTTTCAATTATGATACAATGAAAGGTCATTGTAACAAAATCGAAACCCTCGATAATCCTTCGATTGGGCTGGAAATTACGAGTTCCAATCGTGTTTAATAAGTTTATTCCCTCTATTTTTCTATATAGTGCGTACTTAGAATCTTGACTTCGAACCATCTAGATCAAATCCCACTAAAACCGTAGTAGGTACCTGAAAAACACATGTAAATTGTAAAAAGAAGCGGGTCACAATACGGGCAAGCTGCGACGCGACCACATTAATAATTTATCAGCCACATGACGGCTGTTTGCTAATAAAGCGTGGATTCGCTTGGAAATATTAATAAAAGCCTGCAGCCGGAACTCGGCTGTCGGAACGGCGGCGCGGCAGCCAGCCCAATGACAAATGACCAGATGCAACTTCCATGTAGTTTCTATTTTAATTTAAATAAACGCGATCATTTTAAGGGACGATGGTCGCGGATTGGGATAACTTATGGTTGCCAACCGTCAAATTAAAATTTGGCATAAAATCATCATCATTATTATTAGGACTTCGGGTCTAGGTCGGGACACATATTTTAAATACCGGATAAATTTAAAATTAGCTCGATTTTACGAGTTGGTGTTGGCGTGGTCGCGGTCTAAACCCGTTCTAGTTTTACCAATACTGTAAGTTTAAAAAGTATGAAGATCACTATCATTTTTGGTCCATCCTCTAAGAAATGTCGCGGCGATCGAATTGGTAAAAGTATTTCGGATCTATGACTGCAGCTTTAAGTTGTTCGTAGTTGAGGCCAGTTCAGTCTTTCAATTCAAAATAGAAAACCATAAAACACAACTAACCCAACATTTGAATGAAGATTTTAAAACAAGGTATCTAATTATAGATTTCCCTCGACTTTCGCGATGGTGATATGAAATTTAACTCCGTTTTCGGTAGATTTATTACGAGGTTTTGTAAAGTCGTCGAAACGTCGAGCGTTCAAAAATGCTATAAATAAAAAAGTAACTCTCTATCACAAGGTTTCATTACAAAGTATTTTGGTCAGGCATTTAAATCGGTTTTTTACTTTTACCTACTTAAAAGTATTGTGAACTACTTGTAAAAACATTGTGCAATGATTCGTTATTAACTAATTAATTACGTAATTAAATTTGGGTTCATCAATAAGGTTTGTAGGCACACTTCATAAAGCTATCATGCTAAAAAAAAATAGTACCAGATATTAGAATATTGGGAGTTTCCTTGGTCTCTAGGGAACAGGACCTAAATTGCTCTGCTAATATAATAAAGTTCAATAAAAAATCCCCGACTATTTTAAAAAACTTCAAATAAAAATCAATCCTTTTTTTAAGTACATTTTTAACATTTTCTGTTAATGGAGTGTTGTTATTTTAATTTATTAAGTTTTATTGGCAAGACGAATCAGGTCCTGCAAGAAGGAGACTATAATATAAGCCTGTTGTAGTCCACTGCTGGACATAGGCCTCTCCAATCGCACGCCACCTTGGTCTATTTTCGGCTTCTCGCGTCCAGTCAAGGGGGTATACCTGGGAACATCGCTCGGATGATGATAATAATCTGAATACTGAGATTTTACGATTCTCAGGATGTGGGTGCGAAATTAAACGAAAATAATCGGACTTTTACAGAATTTTATTACAATAGTTACAATGCATTAGCGCGTGCCTTTCTCAGTCAGTCGGACAGGAGAGTGTGTCGGCTCTGTACCTGTCACTTAAAACAAAATTATGGTAGAAACAAATTTAATTACAAACAATTAAAGCAACGTTTAAAAATATTTTTTATATTTCTCAAAAAGCCTCACTCTCCGTGCTACCTCCGTTTTTGTGCCACTCAATGACAAAATAAACATTTACTTCCGACCCTCATCATTTAACTCTCGTGTTATCATTTTCACTTGCTCTTTTTTTGCTTAAAAAAATTAAATTTATTTTCCTAAGAGACGTGACATTATAATAGAAGATATTTAGGAAAATTTCGGAGGTATTTCTAAATCTGGGTACTGCGAGACTTACCTACTTCGTGTGTTTTTGTCATAAAAGGTTTATTTTATGCGGTCAAACGAATTAATACAATTTCTTATGTTTATTGCTCAAGGCAATTTTTCGAGGGTGGATTTTAGATGATACTTTATTTCCAATAATCTTGTGGAATCGGAACTTACGCGGGTGAAACCGCGGGGCGCATCTAGTTAATACTTAATAGGCTTTGC
Source organism: Idaea dimidiata (assembly GCA_949358125.1). Classification (NCBI taxonomy): domain Eukaryota; kingdom Metazoa; phylum Arthropoda; class Insecta; order Lepidoptera; family Geometridae; genus Idaea; species Idaea dimidiata. Next base: position 7,599,911 of record OX442336.1, on the reverse strand, counting down.
CCGCGGCGTATTACCACCCACGAGTTAAGCGGCCAGGAAAGGCGAAAACGGGTCGGATCTTTTTTCACTAGTGTCTTTCTTCTTCTAGATGAGCGTGTTACATCTTAGACTATATCATCACTTACCATCAGATAGAGTCAAACGCTAATCTAGCAGGTGTGAAAAATATAATTCCTCTATTTCTCGGTTCCACGAACTTAACCCGTTTGCCGATATGTCAAGCTAATTTACATTTAAAAAAACATAACGTATACGGTTTGTAAATTAAATTATAAATTGAGAAAAGGAAACAAAACGTGATCTAAACTCAAAGTTCTAATAACAATAATGAAATGAAATCGTGTAAGCTTAAATTTAAAAAAAAACTTTATTTAATTTCTTCTATGGTTTTCGCGATTTTGCATAATAAAACACTTTATTTATCCGGTTTTATCGCGTTTTTATTCATTATTTGACCCGAGCTTTCGCCAACTTTACAGTTGGCTTTTTCAAGGTTGACTGAGATGTAATTTGTCTATTTTTAACATTCTAAAAAGTTACAGTAAACTACCGCCTCATAATTATTTGCAATAAAAACGTTCCAGTGTACGCAGACTATAGAGTTATTGTAATAGTTTTCAATTTAAATTATAATTATTTTTATCCCTAACTAGCTCTAAAACTACCATGGCTTCGGAACGCGCCCTCACATGAGAAGAAGCCACGAAGAAACTCATGGGGGTTCTCTTTTGCTCAGAAATTTAAAAAACAATTTTTACATCGAACTAAGAATTAAAAAATCTAAATAACAAATAATACTAAGTCCTACAAAAATGGCTAACGGTATCTTGTGGTCTTGCAGCTGTTGTTGGCTGGGCCTGGGACTTGATCAAATAAAGTACAGGGTCCCAGACAGGTGGCACTTTCCAGCCATCTTCCCTATTGAAATTATTAGGGTGTTTCTGAATTTCAATAGCTTCCCGAAGCATCCTGGGTACATACCGCTTCTCTGTAGCCAGTACCTGTGCTTTATCGAAGCGAAGGAAATGGTTAGACTTGTCCAGCGTGTGTTCACAAACTGCAGACTTCTGATACCGCCTGTGCTTCACATCAGCCATGTGCTCTCTTAGACGAGTGGCAACACTTCGTTGGGTTTGCCCTATGTAACAGGCGCCACACTCACAATCGATCTTGTAAATGCCTGCTTCCTCCAGGGGTATCTTACACTTGACTGGTCTTAACAATTGTTGGATCTTTCTGTGTGGCTTATAGTAAGTTTTAATCGAAGCTCGTTTCAAGATTCCTCCAATTTTGTCTGTGACTCCCTTGATGTATGGAAGGATAGCCGGGACTCGATCAACTGTAGGTGGTTTGGGGCGGCTCCTGTGAACGTGGCGCGGCACTTGGAGGTTGTTGCGACGTAGGACTTGTTTGACGTGCCTGACCTCCTCCGCCAGGTGGGCCCCGTCACATAGAGCATATGGCATCTGTGCAAACCCAACGAAGTGTTGCCACTCGTCTAAGAGAGCACATGGCTGATGTGAAGCACAGGCGGTATCAGAAGTCTGCAGTTTGTGAACACACGCTGGACAAGTCTAACCATTTCCTTCGCTTCGATAAAGCACAGGTACTGGCTACAGAGAAGCGGTATGTACCCAGGATGCTTCGGGAAGCTATTGAAATTCAGAAACACCCTAATAATTTCAATAGGGAAGATGGCTGGAAAGTGCCACCTGTCTGGGACCCTGTACTTTATTTGATCAAGTCCCAGGCCCAGCCAACAACAGCTGCAAGACCACAAGATACCGTTAGCCATTTTTGTAGGACTTAGTATTATTTGTTATTTAGATTTTTTAATTCTTAGTTCGATGTAAAAATTGTTTTTTAAATTTCTGAGCAAAAGAGAACCCCCATGAGTTTCTTCGTGGCTTCTTCTCATGTGAGGGCGCGTTCCGAAGCCATGGTAGTTTTAGAGCTAGTTAGGGATAAAAATAATTATAATTTAAATTGAAAACTATTACAATAACTCTATAGTCTGCGTACACTGGAACGTTTTTATTGCAAATAATTATGAGGCGGTAGTTTACTGTAACTTTTTAGAATGTTAAAAATAGACAAATTACATCTCAGTCAACCTTGAAAAAGCCAACTGTAAAGTTGGCGAAAGCTCGGGTCAAATAATGAATAAAAACGCGATAAAACCGGATAAATAAAGTGTTTTATTAAACTTTATTTAATTGGATGTATTCGATCACTTTAAATACGTCGAGCGTTCTTACAACTATGACTCTAGTGTGGCTTGGGAACGCGCCCTCCGATGAGAAGAAACCACAAGAAACTTATGTTTTTTTAGTGATCATGTTTTTATTTACATTCGTCAAAATATACATCTTTTTAAAAAAAAAATTACAACGATGTAATATAGTTCTTATGTCTCTACGGACCAAAACATGTACGCATTATTAGAACTTGATTTATCAATGGTTGGTGAGAGACTTGCAATGGCAACTCGCCGTCTTCAACTGGAAATATATGGCCTCTTTGAAGCGTAGAAAGATGGGTAATTTCATTGAATTTATGATCGTATCAGCGTCGAAATAGCGAGCCTCAAAATTTGATCATAAAATTGAGACAAACACTGCATTAATGTTTGAAGAAAATTTGATTAATGTGTTTTACTTTGCGCATTATGAGTGCAATTTATAGAGTCAATTAGGCTCATGTAAAAACAATTAAGGTACATCGTGGCACATGAATTGTAAAGATGTGCCTAATGTAATGAAAATAAATTATCTACGTATATTTTCATGTTTAGTCTAAGTACAATACTTAGAATAATTATTATGTGAATTTTATATTATACCAAATTTCTATTATAAATTAGACGTACTTAAAAAGGCAGATAAATGTATTTCTACATATTACGATGTTTTAAAATGGAATCAGTGAAATAGCTACTTACTTATTTGTGTTAACATTAATTTATTCAATTAAACATAAAAATACAAATTAAAATACAACTAACACACAACAATAACTTAAAATTAAAAACTAAAACTAAACTTAAAAACTAAACGCACATACACTACTTACTTACTTCGTGCACAATACTCGGTACTTTACTCGGTGCTACAATTATTTGTGGGTCTTGGCCTCCCCCACAATCGTTCTCCATTTCATTCGATCACTCGCGGTCTTCTCCAGGAGGTGAGCTTCCACATTCGCAGCAGCTCTTCCTCTCTTCTTCGGCGCGCTAGAGGGATTGACGACAGCGCTTTCTAGGTCGGCCCTTCGGACGTTTTTGTCAATGTAATAGTTTACAACTTACTACAACTAAATCTTATATATAAAAATGAATCCCTGTTTCGCGTGGTCACGGCATCACGCCTGAGCGGCAGGACCGATTTCGCTAATTCTTTTTTGTTGATTTTGCTTATATTACAGGAAGGTTCTTATGAAAAAAAATGAACCGATTTTGACAAATATTACGCGAGTGAAACCGCGTGGCACAGCTAATTTAAAGATAATTCCTAATTTTTATACCTACCAAACCAACAATGATATAATTGAAGAGTAGGTGCCTAATTACCTATACTTATTTGTTTGTCAAACAAGCATACTGATGTGCAGTAATACATTACAATACAACAAATAACTCCTAAATAATCAAGGATGATACTGAAAATACTGGAATTTTATACAGAATCTAAACTAACGTAACTACACAGAAAACTGCAAAAAGTGTTTTCTAGTAGTACCTATAAGGCAATACATTTTACAATTTATTTCCTTTTTCTCATTTCCTTAAAATATCCCATTTAAAGTGTTAATGTATTTATTTCCTAATAGATAAAACACCTTGCGATAACATATAAGACTGACCAAAACTGCAATTTTTATATTCTTTTCCTTATTTCCTTAAAATATCCCATTTAAAGTGTAAATGTATTTATTTCCTAATAAACTGTAGATAAAACACCTTGCGATAACAAATAAGACTGACCAAAACTGCAAGGTTAAACTAGTTAATAAGATAAATAAATCATTACATTAATTACAAGAGGAAGCAATAATATTGCTAATTAAAGACGTACGAGGCACCCACTGTGATGTATGTAGTATTCATTAACCCGCCTATTGATTCCGTCTGAACTCTATTGAATTCTCATGGGCAATATATCCATCACAGTTCCATAATTAATAAGTTATTGTTAGTTGTATGGTGTTTAATGTTATTTATTACGCAACAGGCAACAATAGGTATGCAGACATTTTCGCTCCAGAAATAATTCACTTCTGAATTATACACGTAGGACTACCTAGAATAAAAATAACATACACCAAAAATAAAAGATAAAACATTGTTTTTTTGTTCAATTGAATAAGCTGTGTTGAATATCCGTCCATTTATTTTAAAAGAAAAGAAAAAGAAAAGAGCTTATAAATTTGAACTGGTTGAACTGAACACGTGATTTAATTAAATCATTTCTAAAAGAGAAATGTTTAATAATTATCTGCATGTAAGCTGTATTCAATATTTTCCGATAAATGTTATGTATATAACGCAAGAAAATGTTCAGAAAAATATTTGGTTACTCGACAGTTCTTCGATACAGCTTCCTGTTTTCCCTTTAACTATTTTCCCAGTGATTTTAAATATTATATAAACATTTATAGAATAAAAAACGTCTTAAAATGATCGTGTGTTATTTTACTAACAGTAAAGGCACATCCATACAAAAGGGTATATAAACGAGGTTAGTAGAATATTCCAGAATACTGAGTGACATTCGAAACCCATAACCAAGAGAACAAGGTATGAAATAAAGTATCGTGACTGTCGGAGCACGAGGAAGAAAGAGGCCGAATCAGCTCCGCATAAAACTGTAATACAAAAGCAATACCCAACACTTCCAGTGGAGGCTATAACATAACAAAAGCGGGATATTTTGTAAACATTTTACTGCGTCCCAGTCTGTGACGATATTGTGGTCGACGGCGTTGGAAAATGGCAGTTTTTACTGCCATCCATAGCACCGCTCTGATATAGCCTCATAGTCGTAGTTGGTGTCTTCAACGATATTTAGGTACCGAGAACATAAAATGCAACGAGTAATATTTAATGATTATATCGATAACTATATTCAGTACCGACTATCCGAGCCATGTTCCCGGTTGCATTCTCATAGTGGGGGGTTATGATTTGACCTTTGTTGTCCATTGCTCGGCGAGCAGTCGATCGGTTTGTTGCAACCGAGTGGCGGCCGAGCAACAGACAACGAAGTTCGAACCCGGCACGGCCGGGTGACGGTCTAGCTAGTATAAATCATCCCGGTACGTAACATTTGACGTAATAAGTTAAAAACAGTCAGTATAATATCACTTGAAATAACGTTCACCTCTTAAACACACTTTGTGTTATATACCTAGTGCAAATAGATTTGGCAGTATTTTTATTTTACTTTCTGCCTGACACTAGGGATGAAGTACTATAATTTTGTATCTGCGTTAAATATTTTTACCGCTTTTTTGAGTTCAGAGAGACAGATAAAGATAATAAAAAATGTTGACTGACAGACGGACTACCGGACAACAAAGTGAATTCTGAAGGGATTTCTTTATTACTTTTTAAGGTACAAAATCCTAATAAGACTATTCAAAGATAGTTGACTTTAAAAAATATTCACAATCTAACCTGCTTAACTCTCTAAAATTATGAGATCATAATTACCCATAATGGGGAGTGTAATCAAAAATTCCTAGAGCAAAACCCCTAAACTTTTCTAATAAAACTAAATGTATTACTTCAAACTTTAAACTAGCGTACGGAAAAAGCAAAACGGTGTTTTAAATGCTTCCTCAAGAGTTGGTCCATTTGCGTTCCTCTGGTCGCTCGTTAGGGTGACATAACATTGGTTAAGTTGCTTCTAACGCACCATATTTTCAGGTAAACTGCAATTTCCACTACTGCCGTGCCATTAGTACTACAATGGCCACACATTGAACGACATAGAAGAGATCATAATGGGAACTGAGGAATTTATGTCGACATAAAAAATATAATTACGGTGGAAAACTGTTCAACGCATTCCATTTTCAGAGGTTTTCGCAGACATTTAAGTATAAATAAATTCAGTCCAATTTATGTTAATCTTGCAATTAAAAATAATTGAATTAATTCACTCAATCTGTTTTAATAACTACCTGCGTCATGTGGTTTCACGCCCGTGGAAATATCATAATCAAAAGTAGCATAAATGTTACGATTTTTGATATCGGTTAAGTAGTGTCGGTCGGAGCCATTACAATCAACCAAACAAATAAATATTTTCTCTTTATAATAAGTTAATACCTATAAAGATATTTTTTTACTATTTAAAGTTGTCAGTGCCATAAATATCAACTTTCGAACACAATTAACAGACAATTGTAAGACTTTTATTAAAGAAAAAATACACCCACAAAAATACAATAATATAACGCATTGTCGACGCTGAACGGGATTCGAACATCGCATCGCCGCACAGTCCGGGAGTAGCAACTTGACCAATTAGTCCACCGGTGTCGCGGTGACCCTTACAGTGATTCTTTGCTTCTGCATTTCATACATACTAAAAATTAGCCTAACTATTTATTCCATTGCAAGGCATGTGCCCTCTAAGAAGGTGGTTAGGCAGAAAGACGTCACGGGAGCCTACTCAGGATTGACGAATGTCCCGTTTTCCGACCCTAAGTACTCAAGGATAAAATTATTTTTATCATCCTATTTTGTCATATTTATAAATATATTCATATGTAATGACGCCATTAAAAGAAAATTCTCATATTTTTAACAAAGTGAGTCTGAACAGAGTCTAACATTTAAGTACCAAGCTAACTTTGAACTGAACACGAAAAATATTAAATGAGAATAACTTTTGTACAAGCTATTAAAATATTTTCTTTCTTGTTTACCTACTACACTTCTAGTTTGAAGACTTAAATAAGATGGAGGTAGATTTTCGATATTTCAGATTACTTTTTATTTATTTTATTACTAGCTGCGCCCCGCGGTTTCACCTGCGGAAGTGAAAAACGCATTGTCGCGGTTCTCGAGCGGTTGCACTTTTTCGTTAATTACTCGGGTTCTACCAATTTTATTTCGATGCAAAGTATACCACGACCTTCCTCGAAAATAGAACTATCTAATATTGAAACCCATAGTAGTTTTTAATTGTATAAAGAACAGACAGGCAGACATGAATTTTAAAAATTATATATTTTGTTCTAATACTTATCCTAAGTCCCCTAGACCACTTTTTTTTTTAATTTACTTCCAAGTACAGACTTTTTGTCCTCCCTTCCTATATTAAAAGTATAGATATAGATTTAGAAAAGGTAATGGGCCGAAGGTGACTTCGTATTGCCATCGGGTATATCGAAGAAAATAATTATAATAACTTATTTTTACAAAAGAAGTTATTAGTAATAACATAGCATAGTAGTAGCATTCTAGTTCTAGAATTAGAGTGCTCATGTGGAACTAAAAAATGTTTTGCTACATTAAACATGCTGTCCCTTTCTAATAACACTATTTGAAAAGGACACCGTGCTGTCCCTTTCTAATAGTAGGTATTATTAGACACGGACAGCAAGCTCAATGTTGCGGAACACTTTAGTTCTACGTAAGCATTCTAGTTCTAGTTCTAGTAACTTCTTTGATTTGTACATATTCATCTCAACCATAACCATAGATTATGACTTCAGAAGGAATACGATTGTAAACAGCCCTTTCGATAAAGCTACCGGAAACTGAATGTTTAACATAATAATTCATTCTGTACATATTTCGAAATGTCGAAATATGAAAATGAAAGAATAGTTTAACTTTGGATATGGTGAAGCTCGTCCGTTAGAATCGAGATTGAAATGCTTTACTATCAGGCGCTCATTATTCTTCTTGTCTCTATAGAACCTAAAGCAATTCTATGTATGTCACCTTAAAAATTGGTGTTAGCACGCTTCCTTGTGAAACACTTCACTACAAAACAGTGGTCTTAATTTTATTTAGTGAACATTGCCGTAATCATTTTAATAAAAGGTAATTGTTAAATTCGTTTGATTGAAACTGTAATATGAAATTCTAATAGAAGCCTTGTAACTGAATACTCTAATGAATGCTGTCGAACAAAGTTGTAATTAAGTTAATAAGTTGGGGCTATTTTACCGTATAGTAATTGATTTGTTACATTTATTTTGGGAAATTATCGGTTAATGCTTTTCTTCTTTTATTGATAATTTTGAAACTTCTGTTTGTTTAAAAATGAGACGTACGAAATCAGCAGGGCAACTTTAATTCTACTAAAAATAAAGAAAACATGTCATTGTTGGAGGCATTATCCGTCCGGAAATAAAATTTTGGTTAACAAAAGTAAACCTGCAGCGCCGTATTAATAACGGAGTTCGATAGGCACTATGCAGTACATTACTGCTTTGACGTAAAGTGGTACTGGCTTTTTCATCTAATTTTAGATGATTTATACAGCGCAAGCATCTTTTTAATCCATGCTATTTTATGGCGCTGTATGCCCCGGACGTTGTTAGGAGAAGTGGGCTTGCTACACCACCCTCCCAGCCTAGTCAGCCATACCCAGAGGAAAGAACTGGTCAATACGTCTGGAGCTACCCTAGCCGTGGGTTTCCACACGATGTTTTCCGTCACCGTATGATAGCGATGTTATTTACGCACGGAACTTTTCCGCAAGGAAAAAGACAAAGGTGCGCCGGTCAGCCGGGATCGAATCCCGTTTAACCACGACCTTCGGAATAAAAGTCGGGGTGTCTACCACTAGACCAACACCGCTCTCGTAAAGTGGTATTCACCGGTGATTAACTCAATGTACTGTATAGTGCCTATTAAACTGAATTATGGATACCATAGTCACGTAACCCTCCATACAAAAATAATTAAAGTTCCTTTTCCATCCCCCAATAGTCAATCCATCCACTCTAATAATAATAAATAAAAGCCTATGTAGATATAATCTAGTATCACATTCAATACACATCACATATCAATATCATGTGCTGCCTTACGATATCTAATAAAAGTACTAGGTTAATAATCCTGAACGGTATCTATACTAATATTTTAAAGTGCATGGGGAAAGATTTATATGTTTGTTTTTTATTTGTACCTAACTAGCTGTTACCCGCGACATTGTCAGCCTAGAAATAGTGCACCGACCGATGCACCCGACTTTTTCGTTCATTACTCGGGTTCTACTAATTGGATTTCGATGTAAAGTATACCACGAGGTTCCTCGAACATAGAACTGTTCAATATTGAAAACCAGATTTCTATCGGATTAGTAATTTTTAATTGTATAATTAACAGACACAGAAACAGACAGACAGACATGAATTTAAAAAATTATATAATTTTGTTCTGCTACTTTTCCTAAGTCCCTAGACAATTTTTTTTTAAATTTACTTCCAAGTACAGGCTTTTGGTTCTCTCTTCCATTATTAAAAATATAGAGTATAGATGAATAGATTTTGAATTTCAAAAAATGTTTTCCAATAGAAAACTACTATCGAAATATAACATAGGTTACTTTTGGTTCCCAGAATCGGGACTGTCACGAGTGAAACCGCGCGCAGGTAGTTTAAGTTATTTTGTGTTAGGTAATGAAACTAAATTCTTCCATAGTTATTCATGGCGGCCCGACTTGTAACTACTAAACCATATCGTGCCAAACTTAACAATGCACAACTTCTTTACACCGTGTCGAAAATTCCTCGAAACAGATAAGCAAATGAATCTCACAGAACGGAAGCGAGACCCAGTTGCATTAGTTGAGGTTTGCTAGCTTATCACTAATGTAACAACAAAGTTTGCTGCGATACTGTGGACGACAGTTACACCTCAGCGACGAAAACCTTGCGAAGTGTCAACTACCACTTCAACTCGGTCAGTTATACAAACTCTGCATGGCAATGTGAAGCGACACGGATAACTTTGAAAGTGATTGTTTTTAGACATAAAGGCTAATTCAGGCCGGCGCGGCGTTACAGCCTGTTACTATAGTGGGCCGTAATATATTAAGGACGCGACTGATGTGAATCTAGCTGAAATCCCCTCCGATTGAACACTTTTCTTCATAACCAGTATCAAATCCAATATATTTAAACAATATATGATGTTATTGTACATCTTACTAATATTATAAACGCGAAAGTTTGTAATACAATAAGTGCCCCCTTCATTTCAACATCAATAAAAAAATAACTTTAAATACCACTATAATACTGGCAAAGTTACCCCTGTTTTCCAAAATAAAACATTTTGTCTTCTAAATCCTTAACAGCTAAATATTTTCTTATTGGCATCATAATATTAGAAAATACAATACCAAGAACCTCTTTATTGCATTAAAATATAATATTACAATCATCGTTAATTATTTTACGAGAAATTAGGTATAGATTTTTTCATACAATTCCATCTCGCTCATTTCTATGCAATCGGACAAGGACCGATAATTACCATCTATCGCCGTCTATACCTGTAACCTACTATAAAGTTTACAGGTTGGTTAAGTAAAGCTGGCATAAACTTATATGTACACGTGTTTGTGTAGTTTAGGAATGAAGCGCGAGAGTGTGAAGTGCGCTGTTATGCCCGCGCGCCTAATTCACAGACTAAAACAAGCGCAAGACAAGTAAATGTTTAGGAAGCCTGTTTAGCACTTTTTAAAGGTTTCTTTTGAGTTTACTCCACATTACACTTAGTCGTCAAGTCGGACCTCTGGAAAGTTATGTTCTCACTTGTAAAACTATGCGTGATGGCAACCGTGACAACGCTTATTTTTACTCATTATTTTTTTTCTCGAGTAGACGATTAATTTTTTTGTGTTTTTTTATACGTAATAGCATTTGACCTCATCTCACCTGATGGGAAGCGAGAATGAGGTCGACGATGAAGCATGCTTACCTAGAAGGTACCTAAAAAATAGAAATCAAATAGAAAGTTATCAAGTCGTAACCCCTGGCGAGTTTAAAAGTGCTCCCTTAGTGGAGGCATTTACGTATAATGTAACATAATAGATTCGATTTTTTAGCATTACATTTCAATGCCACTACACAATTCTCGAATTAGAAAAAATAGCATTTCAAATAAGCAATGCAGCCAGCCTTTTGGATACCTTACGTAGGGACGCATTTTTGGATTTTTAATTTTAATTAATTTTATTTAAATATAAATTGTTGATGTTGGTGTACCTACCTAATAAAAGCAACAAAAAATATTTAAAAAAAAACTCGAATCTGGAACGTTACATTACACGCAAATGGTCCTGGTGAGGGATTATCTTTACAGACGCAAGCTGACGACACTTACAAGGTGGATATTATTCGTAGTTTCATTATTCTTCAATGAAATAAGTGTTTGGTTTACAGGTGGTGTAGAAGTGCCAGAATTCGGGGAGCCCATCACGAACCTCACAGTTCCAATAGGTCGAGACGCCACATTCGAGTGCATAGTTGTCAACCTTGGAAACTATAGAGTAAGAAAATGTTTAATAATTCGATTTGATAACATTATTTTTAAAAGTGTTAAGCCCCCACTAAGAACATTTTGTATTTGTTACAATTCTGACAGAAATACCTTCTCGCCAGTTTTCGACCACGTGCTCGCGACTACTTGTAACTGAACAAGAGCAAAATGGTCATAAGCTCTGGTTTAAAAGTAGCGGGTTCGAACCCCGCTGAGAAATCATTTCATCAAAATCATATTTTTACGAAAATAGCTGCGCCCCGCGGTTTCACCCGCGCGTCGCAATCCCGCGTTGTTCTTACACCCACCTACCGCAATGCAAAAATCCACACTTAAACGGTCGCCCATTGAAGTACTGTTGAAGCCAGGCGCTACCGCGCCTGGCATCGTCAGAACTTCTCTGGTCCTCCGTTTAAGTGTGGATTTTAGCACTGCAGTAGGTAGGTGAAGTAAGGCAAAATTTGTATGACAGTAAGTGATGATGACGATGGATGACGATGGATGCCGGTGGTTCAAAAACAACGAAATTACGCAATTTTTATTTTTAACCGGATATCCGGATATTCGGACTTGATATCCGGATAAAAAGTGGCCTATATGTTAATCGAAGTCTTAAGCTATCTGCATACCAAATTTCATTGAAATCGGTCTAGCCGTTTTCGAGATTAGCGCGCACAAACGCACAGACAAACAGACAAACGGACAAACAGACAAAAAGTTAAACACGGAAATGAGGTCTGTTGCGTTAGTACATACCCCTAAAAATAGTTTTTTCAAAATATCTTCAAAAAACAGACACCGCTAAGTTACGATTTTATTATAAGTATAGATATAGAAGATATAGATAGAAGATATTTGTTGGGATTTTTTTCGGAAACATTTGCTAAAACGAATTTGTTAATTGAATTGTTAGGTTAGGCTATACGCGCACAGATAAGTCGCGTAGGAGGCGCGTAACCATAGCGTTGCCATAACGCTTTGTGACTGTCTACTACTCTGTGGTTCCGTGTAATTAATTCGCGAGCCTACAACGACGCGCCTCCGCCACGACTGACAGCGTAACCATTAGTAATTTCTTAAAAAATACTAAAAATGTATTACAATTAGTAAATGTTATTTTTTCTGCTATACAGGTAGGTTGGGTGAAAGCAGATACGAAAGCAATACAAGCTATCCACGAACACGTAATCACCCACAATCCCAGAGTGTCTGTGTCACACAGCGACCACTCAACCTGGTACCTGCACATTAAGAGTGTGCAGGAAGAGGACAGGGGACAGTATATGTGCCAAATCAATACCGACCCTATGAAGAGTCAGGTAAGCTTTCATTTCATTTATTTTTAGCAAAGTATTTCCTAAAAATTAGTTTTTGTAAGAATGCTTTCCAAAATTTTGTACTTAACAGGATTTGAACCTAAAAATCCAATGTAATGCATATTTTCGCTTGCGCCACAAGTGCCGGTCTCATCGAGATGAAATCATGAACTGTTTCTTTTCGTGTTTCCTGTCGGTAGCAGAATTATAGAAAGTTTTTTTTTACTTTGTTTTAAAGCTCGGTTCATCCTTCTAGATAAGTGTAAGTTTTGAACTAAACTGGATTTCTTTTTATTTAGAAAAAAACCCACTAGTCACACACCCAGAACCCAGCCTAACATTACTAACTTTACTATTAAAAGAGAAAGTTTAATGAAAGAAAACCTTAGTCAAACTACAAACCGTCAGGTCAAAGGTTGAAGTTTTCACTACGGAAACTTCGTGTGAAAAGCCGAAAGTTAACACTTTCAAAGTAAGGATACATCTGTATTCACCGTAACAATCCGAGATATCAGATCGGCCAATTTGCTAGCACGAAAGCGAACATCTAAAAGGAACTCCGGTATAGTGAGACCACGTCAACATGACATGCGTCTAAAACTTTTGTATTATCGTTAGCTCGACCATTTGGACACCATGACCGCTATTGCAGTTCTAAAAATAAAGTCTAGGACTTCAAACGATTTTTTAAGTGCTTATGATCATTTTTTACCTATTTATACGCGATGACTGTCGACATAAAGAAAAGTAGGAATAAAACACAATATTTTCCGGTTTGGCTCGCGTTTTATGTTTCACGTTGTTAACGGCATTGTTTCAACTACCGACGTTTCGCTAACTTTACAGTTAGTTTATCATAGTAGACTAAGATGGAATTTGTCTATTTTAATATTTAAAAAAAAATGAATAATAATCAAATTGAAAATTAAAATAGACAAATTACATCTCAGTCTACCATGACGGAGCTAACTGTAAAGTAAGCGAAACGTCGGTAATTGAAACAATGCTGTTTATAAATTAAACGCGATTAAAGCCGGTAAATATTGTGTTCTATTGCAATGCAGAATTGCAAAACGTAAGAAATAATTTGGAATAAAACATTTGGCATATACAGAAGTGAGCCAAAAGCGAACTTACCAAAACTTTTCAAATGGTGCTAAGTTACTCCATCACGACGTGGTTTAGGTATACCAATCACGTCATGACGTCGACTCATCACATCCATTACTACAGAATTGAGGGGGTGACTTGATGGAATTCAATTTTGGCAATTTGCTACTTTCTGAGAGAGAAGTTTTCTACTTTAGGCTCTGAATAGTTTTAGGGTATTAGTGTATGAGCGAAGTGGTTGACAGCGATTTTCGACAGAAAAGTGAATCAGGGAATGTTTGTACCTACTTACTTGTACTATTTAGCTTTTTTGGGAATTTCGCTATTTCTAGTAAATGTTACTTTGAAACTTCTTGTTTTAGATTTTTTACCCGGCTGCAAGGGAAAGGTTATTTGATTTCTTATTGATCTCAAAATTAATTATTCTAACTCGTCTGTTTATCTGTTGAATGTGCATGCATTACGCAAAAACTCGTGAAACGATTTGTTTGATATTTTGGGAGATATTAATCCGGATATTAGAAACTTTTTGAATTGTATTTAAATTGCAAAATTGGCATTGCTTCCGTCAAAAAAATATTTTGCGATAAGTGGCAATTCATCTTAGTGTGAACAAGAATAAAATAAAAACCTTATGAATAAAATTAACAAAACGCTGAATTTACATCTTTTTTTTGTGCGCATCTTACTTAGGTACTGAATAACAGCCAAACAGTATGTGATAATTTAATTTTATCTACTAAAGCACCAATAAAAATCATTACTCCTAATACCACGTGCTCAAGAGACATCAAATAGTTTTATTAAATATTTATTTACAAAAAACTACCGTGAGAACGTCAACATACGAGTATTATTGACCTTTGAAAGGATCTAAGATCTACCTTCTTAACTTGAGTACAGTCCGTTTTTATTTTACTTCAATAAATAATAAGACGAAATTTACTTGGTAGTGCTCAGAGCTGAGTCTCTTTAAATGTCGTTTAATAACAAAAGACTTTTCGTAGTCATTAGTTATTATGTACAAATACTTTGTAGTAGATTTGTACGATACAGTAGGTAGTCATTTTATTTTTAGGTTTTAATAATTTATTTTATTTATTCAGTACACAAGAAACATTCGTTAAATAAAAGACATAATATAAATGAATACTATGGTAAGTCTTACCCTATAAAGGAAATAACTTTAGTGGAAGGTAATAAGTTTACATAGACAAAGGAGATAAGAAAAAGTACAAAATTCATAAATTAAAATTATGAACTAAATTGGAATTAAATAAGAAGAATCCCATATTATATACAGTGTGTTTTGAGAATGACCATTTAAGCCGGAACGGGGTTGTTAGACGTTTAGGTGAACAACTTTTGGAAATTCGAAGTAGTATTTAAACCCATATTATATACAGTGTGTTTTGAGAATGACCATTTAAGCCGGAACGGGGTTGTTAGACGTTTAGGTGAACAACTTTTGGAAATTCGAAGTAAAATTTGAATATTTTAAGTTTAAAGTATACTTGACAATAAGCTGATTCTTAGGGTTAGAGGTCACGAGGATCTTAAGTTGTCATTTAGTTTAATTTAGTCAAATACAATCAAGACTTCAAATGTCTTTATTTTCAAAACCACCAGTTTTTTTTCCAGTGAAATATAACTTCAAAAATTGACGAACAAAAGTTGTTCAAGTTGTTAAATGGTCATGCTCGAAACAGCCTGTATATTCTTAAACTTAACTTAAAATTATTCTCTCCAATCACAAAGGCGAGGCAGTATCTTTGAAATTCCTCATCGCCGTAGAAAAGTGTTCAATTAGTCTATTGATACCGCACTAAGCAAGCCTTTGAAGCCGTTACCGAGGTACGCCTGTCCTTACCGATGTAATGAAATTGATCAGTATACCCCGAGTCGTACCCAATGGAATCAATTTGATGAAATGGCCCGATAACATCCTATTGCGGCTAGTGCCTTCAACTCACTGAGGTAGCAATAAAACGTGTCATTTTGTGTCACGTATATTGTTAAAATTTCATATGAGTAGGTAGATACTTACCTGCTTTATTTTTACTGTTTCAAAAAGATTCTTTAGTCTTATGTTTCCGTTTCGATCATTTTCTATTGTCTTTTCTCTTAGGTGAACAAAATCCTAATTATTCCTGTCTGCTCTAGTAGGAGAATCATAAGCAAGTTCGAAGAAAGAGTAAAGCTTTTTTTTTTCTATATTTACATCGGTATGGAGATGCTTTAAACTGAATTAGGATGTTCAATAAGCTTCTAGGATACAGTTGTTTTGTACGAAAATCATCATAATATATTCACAGTAATTTAAAACGAAATTAAAATTACAATCGTGATTTATGTATAATAGAGTACAATGGTTTTAAATTTATTGTCACACTCATAAATGAGTTTGTAAGCAGTCACTGATATTCTTGCCTTTTGTTTCAGATGGGCTTCCTAGATGTAGTAATTCCACCAGATTTTATACCTGAAGAGACTTCAGGTGATACTATGGTACCAGAAGGTGGGACGGCTCGAGTCTCTTGTAAAGCCCGAGGAGTGCCGGCTCCGAGAGTCATGTGGAAAAGAGAAGATGGGCAGGAAATCGTAGTCAGAGACTTGACTGGAGCTAAATCGAAAGGTAACATTTCTTATGATGAAAAGAAATGATTCGATAAAATTATTTATTGCTACCGGATCTAGGTTTATTTAGATGAAAAACATAGTAAAAGTATCTCCCATCCTACCACGTGTGCAATAGTGTGCATATAGACATGGTACTTAAAAATAGTCGTCAATTTTTAAATCACATTTTTAATGGACTTATAACTGGTAACCAATCATAGAATACACATCTTGTAATGGGATAGACATATAATCGGATCGAGAAAAACAGTTGGAGGACCAACTGTTATTCCTAATCCGATTATCTTTTTTATTATATTTTTCTACTAGCTTTCCGGTCTTGAACTGTTTTCCGATTCCAAATATTCCAAAGTTAGACTATTTTTGTTGTCGATCCATGGTATACCTAAGTCATTATAAGGTCCCATTGTCTGAAAATTATTAGATAAGTTTGGCCATAGTCAATAAACTATTTTTAATTAGTTCGGCTATGCATGTTGCATTCCTTTATTCTGACGCCCGGGAATGTGATATTTCGTCGAAAATTTTAACCGATTGAGATGATTTTTTGTTCTATTTGAAAGGTTTTAGCACGAAAATAGTTCTTTAAAAAGGAACCGTTCCTTTTATGGAGATTATCGAATTATTAGCAGAAGGTGTAACTGACCCAGTATTTAAAAATCTATTGGACGAGTGCGGCTTTATATTTTACCAAAGGATGCAACTGGCCCGCGGCAAGAATTCCGGAAGGCGACTTGTCCCCTAACCCAAATTTTGTATTTCACATCCCTAAAATACATAAGCTTTCAATTTATTTACGGCAACCGACGTAAATTTGGATAGCGAAATAGTTACTAACATCCGATCTACATTCAAATAGAGACCTTAACGACCACAAAATAGAACCTTTTAAGAATACTGTTCCGCTATCAGGACCACCATATTTTAATATAAACTGCCATTTTATCGTGAAAACTCATGACAATAAAGCAACTAAAAGTTTCGGTTACAGTTCAGTCACAATTAAGAGACTGTTTCAAGTAGGTACTCTTAATTTGTGGTACTTCGAATGGTGTCAGGGTGGCAACGGTGGCATTGTTTTTCAGAATAATATGTATAATGCGGATGTCTGCGACCGCATTTGGGCCACAATAAACCGTACCGCGAGTACCGCGACTGTTCACGGGATGAGTTTCGCGTCCAGTATTGTTTAAAGTTTGTCGTAATTAGTAGAGTTCTGCGTTGAATGGACTCCTAGGTCTTATTATGCGGCCGCTGAAAACGTTTGGGACTTGTATTGAATACGCAGTGTGATGGTGTCATCCTCATTAAGGGTACGGCCTAAAGTTATTCGTAATTACATGTCTTTGTCTTAGACAGTTAGGACTAAAATTTTGAAGCGGTATTGTGTTAGTTAAGTTGGATTAGGGTTAGAAATTTTACTTTAATTATAAATGAATCACTAAGCGACTTATTCGAAGGTGTGTTGTTTTTAACTAAGCTTATAAAAACGTATCAATTTAGCCGCAAACTAAGCAACTGGGTTTATACTTTTTTTTAAATGATTTAAGTCGTTTTTTTTTTCATGTACCTAGTCTGAGGATAGCTATTCTAAAATGAGTATAGTGGCCTTAACAACTACCCAACTTTATTAACCGGCCAAAGTATAATAACGTGTAACTCATTAAATAAGAGGAACCAATTCAATATTATTCCTATTTTGTCGGATAAAATGGCGACAGTCTTCTACTGTCGTGTAGTGGTGTGACTCACCACTAGTGTTAGAGTTTTCAGGTCGCCCTAAGGCTTCTAACTTAACCTAACTACAGCTCGAAACCAACTGCTTAACGTGCCTTCAGGAGCACGAAGAAGATCGAGAAAATGATTTTTTGTCACACAAATCCTAGTAATGACCGCGCCAAGCGTTGCTTAACCCACACGACCATTCGAGTTCGGCAGGTGCAGCTAATGAGCTCCTCAATTTCGACAGTAATTGTCACCTATCCCTTAAGTTATCATACCTTATCGTAACTTTTTTAAGTTACGATTCTTCTTCTTTTCATGTCGTAGTGTGGTTCACCGACTATTAGAGTTTTCAGGTCAATAATAAACCTACAATTGATATCCATCACTCGTTTTTTTAACGACATGGATATTGATAGAGACGAAATGGATGACGAGTACATTATGACTTACAAAACTAAGAAATAACTACTTTATTTGATCCAGTAGGAACGTACCAAAAAGCCTTAAAAGGTTCTTAGGGCACCATTACAGTATCATTCAAATAGATGGCCTGTAATAATCTCTGTGAAAAAACCGAGCCAAGCAGCGACGTGATTCAGATAAGATGTAAAGCAAATAAACAACGACAATGATTAATTAAACGAATTACAAGTTTTAAGAGTAACAAAATTATTGAGAGTTTGTAAAATGTTCGTAATGTAAATTGTAGAATGTTAAACGAGAGATAAATTGTTATCTCGGTTGTTTGTTGTACCCTTTTAACCGGCTCTATAAAAGGAAGTTAACAATCCTTCGTTTTCAGGGGGCTCGACGTTACCCCTGCCAGCTTTGACTTGGCAACCATTGTGACGCTCACGCTGTAGGTGCGAGCATCGGGTCGGATGTTGTCGTGCGGGTTGTGTGTTTGTAGATGCGATTGTGTTTTTCTTTTACAATTTATTTTATCAGGTGGACAATGTTACTTTCGTACTTTTTAAGTTAGTAAAGATTATAGTTTTAGATTGTCGCTCCAATTTCACTATAGTTCTAAATTTGCGACAAATCACATGATTATCTTGGATTTTGATACACAGAGTTATCATCTCGTCAAGTCGCACACACACAATTGTGTAGAAATCGACACCTTCAACATTTGTGATAAAAAATATGAATATGGGGTGTTGGTCCAGTGGTAGATTCCTCGAGATTTATTCCGAAGGTCGTAGCTTCAAAGGCCTGTCGACCATGCAGCAATGTTTTTTCGTGAAGAAAAATCTCGGTGCGGTGAAGGGAAATATCTCAAGGAACCCCACTCACGTACAATGGCCCAATTATAATGGCTCCGTATGGTCAACATTTAAGCAAGAAAAATTTTGAAGTCATTCCACATGTAGGTGTGCTAGACAAAGCGGAACAATTTCGAAATTCAAATTCAATCTGATTTATGCCTAATTATGTAAAATTTCACAAGTTTATCGTGTTCAAACAATTACGTTTCTTTTTATGACAAGTCAAAAAATTATAATCCAATTCTGCAAAATAACTGAAAAGCTTGTCTTATCGTGAAGCTGCAATATTACCCCCATAGGAGAACAAATTAGGTTAAAAATAAATGTTATGCGGCAATGGTGAGACAGTAACATAGCAAGGGCGCTCCACAACATGACATTTATCTGTTTTACGTTCCTTTTTACCTAATTTGTTACTCTTAACTGTTTCTCCTTACAGATATCTCTATTTCCCCTCAAGATAAATATGCTAATAAACACATTTTTTGTTCCCAGTGCTCACATACCAAGGCGAAGTACTAAAACTGACGAAGATATCCCGTTCTGAAATGGGTACCTACTTATGTATTGCCGGTAATGGAGTACCGCCTACAGTCAGTAAAAGGATACATATAAGTGTACATTGTAAGTTGATAGCTTCGAAATTACTAGGTGCTAGTTAAACTTAACCTTTTTGCCGCTTCATTACTTTGACCTAAGTCTGCCCCATCATTACTTAATGTCTGCTAAGTAGTCATATCTCAAAAGAGGCATTACACTTGAGTACTCTTTTTATTTATGCGTGTTACGTGATAAGGTAAATGAAAGAATATCTTTTTAATTATTTTTTACTAAGGCCGGCTTGCATAACGGTTCCTAAAGATGTTTAAGCTGCTAAACGTGTTTAAAATCTGTCAGAATTGCAAGAACTGTCAATGTGTGTCAACATAATTATTAATAGTCCACTTAATGAAATAGAGTCCAATGTTCGACTTCCCATAAACTATTTTAAAATTGATATCGTATTTTAGATATGTTTTTAAATTGTGTTATGACTCATAAAGTCATAGCAGCTTAAACATGTTTAGGAACCGTTATGCAAGCCGGCCTTAGTTTTTCTTTTTCGGCCTTTTTTGTAAGAAACCCACACGTGACCGATGTTGTTGTTAGAGAAAACTACAATTACGTTCTATGAACTTTTTACACATTAAATGCCTCACGAATAATAATAATAATAATAAGCCCGCAGGGCACCTTGAGGTTTAGCCCGCAGGCCACCTTGATAAGCCCGCAGGGCACCTTGAGGCGAGGTGTCGGGAAGTAGCGACCACGCGGCTACCCGAGTGCTCCAGGGGGAAGTCACCGTTCCTCACCTCCGGCTTGCCTTAGTTGGCTGGTCGGAGTGAACACTGACGAGGAAGCGGTCCCCCGCCTCTGGCTTGCCTTTACCGGCCGGTCAGAGTGGAGTCGCGAGACCAGAAATGCTCGAAGGATGGACACCTCACGTCAGTGATGAGTTGGCCCGCTCCACAGGATTACCTAGGATGGTTTAAAATCCAGTGAGGCCCCTCCATCCTTCAGCCTCTCACGCCCCTGTTGCCCCCTGGCTGTAATTTGCTCGGCTTATTTAGGGTGACCCAGTTTGTGAGTTGGCGAGTCTCCGTTTGCCATTTTTACGTGTTTTTAATATTGTTACGGCAGGCGCCATAATCCCCATAGTTTCCCCCAGTATCCAGTCCACTACAATCCCATTTCCATAGCCTAAGTAGTTTTCACCTGTAGTTTATACATAGTTCTATCCGACCCGGGGGTTGTCCTTGGCTGCATTTTATGGTGCAGACAAGGATAATCACCGGTTTGGTGTCCATCACACATCTTTAAATTAAAATGTTACTAAAACGGGCCTCTACGTGTTGGCTTCGGCCCCACGCACGCCTTCCAAAGGTCCGGGTGCTCCATAGCCCCGAGAATCGAAAACGGTAACAACAAATAATAATAATAAATTATAAATATTTATTCAAAAACTTTTGTTACATAATAGACTATAGTACCTACTATAATTTACTAGAATAATTTGGAATAGTGTAGAAATATCGATTAGTAAATTCTCGGTAGATATTGAAGATACGAGAGTAATAAGTAACACCCTACGTTTTACTCACCTCTAACCTCATCTCCTTATCTCTTAGAGGTGTAATGGAGACTAGCAAACCTAGAGTTCTGCCCAAGCAATGGCGTGTAAACTACTTGGTCCCGAGGAATGTTAGTGTAAGGCAGGCGGTGGTCGTATAATATGTCTAAATCTATTTGCAGTAGGTATAATGATGACGTACCTACTATGCCAAACCTAAATAATTTGGAGTTGCAGCGAACCCTCGACTTCTGAGAGGCATGCAACCGGAACATCGTCCAGATGAGAAGAAGTAATATGTAGTACATTTACATTCGGATGTCTATAGTTATAAAGATACATAAAACTATTCGCGAGAATCTTGCTTCAACGAAATTCAAGAATCAATAGTGAAACGCTGAAAGGGAACGAGAAAACTGACAGTTCCGATTTAAAGTTGTAGATTTACGACATCCATCATCGGATTGAAGCTGTCTTTCTTTCTTAGATAAGACTGTGTTATGATCTATTTGCAAGTCACTGACTTAAGCGCAATTTGATGGTAAAACAACGAGAGGTAGATTTTATGTAACAGATACTCGGAACGTTTCGTTCTATCAACTCATTAAGGCGGCGATAGATGATAAGCAACGGTCCTTGTCCTATTGCATATAAATGAGCGAGATGGAATTGCGTGAAAAAATCTACAATTTCTCGTAAAATCAATAATGAACGAAGATTAAAATAATATTTTAATAAAATGCGATGAAGGGGTTCTAGGTATTGTATTTTCTAATATTATGATGCCTATAAGAAAATATAGCGGTTAAGGATTTAGAAGAAAAATTGATTTATTTTGTAAAACAGGGGTAACTTTGCCTGTATAATAGTGGTATTTAAAGTAATTTTTTATTGTTTTTGAAATGAAGGGGACATTTCTTGTATCATGTACAATAACATTAAACATTGTTTAAAGATCTATTTGATACCGGTTATGAAGAAAACTATTCAATCGGAAGGGATTTCACATGAGTCGCGTCCTTAAATAATATATTGACTACTCACACCATTTACCTACCTAAATCTGAATTATATGCATTACCTAGTACAAAAATATGCATAAGTATTAGATTGTAAAAGAAATTAAATTAAACTATGCAATATAAAAAGGTGCACCCTCACCATGAGCAATCACTTATTACTAACGTTACAGATTCGAGAATTACATACAGCGTGGACTTTGTAATGATAAAATGTGTAATATCTTGATACAACTTGTAACATCAAAGCGCTTCACTTGTAATATAAAAAAATAATTTATAAATCTAAAATCCAACTTAAAAAAAAGAAACAAAAATAACCTCTAGCTACATACAGCGCTACCGACTTATCCGTTTCGTCATTTGAAGTCGGGTAGTTTTACTGGCTGGGTCCATATTGTAGTTAAGCTTTAAATTATTTTTTATTTTACCCCTTTTAGTTTACGTACTTAGCTACTTTCGACTGCCACTAAAAATGAACAAAATTGTAACCGTAATCTTCATTATTGAGGAGTTTGCTGATGAGAAGGTAGTTTCGAGTGCTTTCAAATGGTAAAACCATGTAACACCATCAGCTGGCTTCAACTCCAGCTTAAATAGTTGATAAGCTTTTGCAGATATGTATCGATTTTGTTCAAAATCTCGTAATTTATTAAAGGTCTAAGTCAGGAATATGACTGAGTAAATTGACAGGCACGTTCAGACACTGCGAATGTCTAGTAGTTTCTATTTTAAGTGCACCTAAATATAAAACTTAACATTTATCGCCATAGGAAAGGACCCGGGGCTTTGGAAAGCGTGCGTGGGGCCGAAGCCCAACATGTAAAGGCCCGTTTTAGTATAATTTTAATTTAAAAGTTTTTAAAGGACACCAAACCGGCGATTATCTCTGTCTGCACTATAAAATGCAGTCAAGGACAACCTCTGGGTCGGATAGAATAATAATAATATTACTATTAAAGGACTCTTTGAAATCTTTGTAATGATCTTCTGTTTATATTTTCCCAATTAAATAAACGATAGATAAAGAAAAAACCGACATCTTTTAGAAATTAAGACATCACTCGAGTTGTCAGAGTTTCTTATCAGTTCCCTTGTTTTGTGTCGCGATCTGAAGTGAAAATAGTACCTTTCTTAAATTAAATAATATTATACTAGCTGCGTTTCGCGGTTTTAAGGTCCCGATGCTGTTAGTAAAGTACCCTATGTTACTCCTCAATAATGTAACTTTCTATTAGTGAAAGAACTTTTCAAATCGGATTAGATGGTTTCGGAGCCTATTCATTATAAACTAACCTAAGAACAGACAAACAGATAAACAGACAGACCAACATGAATTTTAAAAATTATATAATTTTGTTCTATTACTTATCCTAAGTCCCCTAGACCACTTTTTTCAAATTCACTTCCAAGTACAGATTTTTTGTCCTCGCTTCTTTTATTATAAGTATAGATGAAGTTATGTGACGTTGGTCTCTGTCTGTCAACTTTGAAAATTCATGTGACAGTAAAAGACAAACGATGCACAGTTAACAGCGCGTTAACTAGCTTTTATAAATAAGGACGTAAAAGAGGAGAGCACTTATAAAGTTCGATAACTAAACAATTCGGTTATGTGGGTTTTTGTCTGGATAATAAATAAACTTATTGACTGTTTCTCAGTTCACCCAGTGATCCAAGTGCCGAACCAACTGGTTGGAGCGCCGCTTGGTACCGACGTCACGCTCGAGTGTTACGTCGAATCTTCACCGAAATCCATTAACTATTGGGTAAAAGACCCAGGTAAGTGTTTAGTATTTTATACTTATGTTAAGGTGCTATCTCACCTCAAGCATTCACTAGTAATCTAACATTATAGATTTTATTCTAAGCCTTACGTTATAATACTACGTGAGTAATCGACAAGCATTGAGGAACAAGAAGTTTATTTGCTAAAACAATAAAATTAAATCGTTTTGTTCTTAAATTTTAACTGAATAAGAAAACTTATAATTGAATTTGGTAGATAGTACATTACACTGTGAAAACTATACCCCCCCCCCCACACAGATAATGTAACATGGTATTACAAGTAAAGTGCATGTTGCAAGTTGTTTCAAGATATTACACAGTGTATCATTCATTACAAGATGCCCGCTGTAAGTAATGCTCGAATCTGTAACGTTACAATACAAAGTGAATGCTCGCGATGAAGGAGCACCTTTAGCCATGCTAAACTAAAATGTCGCCATAAAATCGAAATGGGGTTTTGAGAGGTACACCCGCCGCCGCCGCCAGGATCATCGCTCAGATGAACATAAGGAGTTTAGGACAAAATGGCGTGAAATACCTTATTTTTAATTATCAAATATACCTCTTACCTTTCCTAATTTAATTTAACAAACTAACTAGATCAATAATAATGCCAAAAGATAATTATATTTAGTGAAATTCTTAAGCACGAACTAAAAGCAATTACGGAACGCGATAGGAAACCGTTGTACTAATATTACGAGTAATAACTTGGTCACACAATCGAATTCAGAAAACGGTTTTAAGTCGTATTAACATCAGTTTAGAGCTACTTAATTATTTAAGTAGTCCTCAAATTAAGACTAAAAATTTAAGGAGAGCCGCTGTGGCGACTAGAATCGCACAGCAGGTGACTTGTCGCTCTGTTGCCTGTGAGTTGCAGTTCTAAAGTCGGAAACACTCACAGAATACCAAATAACGTATATTGGCTGCACATTAGATGTATTTTAGCTGCTGTTCAAATGCATGTCCCGTATAGAATAAGGCCTCAGGGCCCTGATTCTCTAAAAACATAGCATACGATAAACAGGCGGGATGCATGAGCATTGCAGAAGTCGATTTGTTGCAGGCAGGAGTATAAATACTATCTATTTTATAACTTCTTTTAATAATGATTAGCTGAGGAACAAGGGGAGCTATTTAAATTATTAAGTGGCCCTTAATTTTGAAGGCTACTTAACTAATTAAGTAGTAATTAAGTGAAATAACATTTCCAGAAAACGAATTAACGTACATCTCCTGCACGTCGCTTGCATTTCGCTGGCATTCCGCATGCTATGTCCTTACCGAATCGGGGCCCAGGTTGATTTTTGGACTCACAAACCTCCTTTAATTCTTGTCCATTCAAAAGTTGCATGAACGAATAATCCGCCAATTAGTAGTTGTTCACCAGTTTTTTTTTCTATTGTGTTTGTAATAGGTTATGTTTTTGTTTTCAGCTTTGTTTGAATACGGTTAGTACATGCATGCATTTATACTTTTATTTATCCCTACGACTTTGCGATGCTTAAGTTCAAATCCGCACGTTTTTAACAATAGAATGTTGTAGTAATTTTCCCTATCACTAAACAACCAGATATTCCTTACTTTATTATAAGTAGAGATAGCAACAACCTATTAATTTTACTGATGTTTAGTTACGTAATTTCACGAACGTATTAAGACGGCGATAGATGATAATTATCGGTCCTTGTCCGATTGCATATAAATAAGCGAGATGGAATTGCATGAAAAAATCTACAATTTCTCGTAAAATCAATCATTAGAGAAGATTAAAATAATATTTTTATAAAATGCAATGAAGAGGTTCTAGGTATTGTATTTTCTGATATTATGATGCCTATAAGAAAATAAAGCGGTTAAGGATTTAGAAGAAACATTGATTTATTTTGTAAAACAGGGGTAACTTTGCCTGTATAATGGTGGTATTTAAAGTTATTTTTTATTGTTTTTGAAATGAAGGGGACACTTCTTGTATCATGTACAATAACATAAAACATTGTTTAAAGATCTATTTGATACCGGTTATGAAGAAAAATATTCAATCGGAAGGGATTTCACATCAGTCGCGTCCTTACATATAACGAAGGCAGGTAACTCATCGCCGGTTGTAATTATTACAGTGGGAGGGAGTATCTATAGTTAGTGTAGTGTAATCTTGTTAAGTGGAAGCAGCTGCTATGCATAGTCCCAAAGACTGTCATGGAATACATAAGCGGATCAAGGTAATTGCTTCCCCCTATAACAATGTAAACTGAACAATCAACTACAATTTCAATAAATACTGTTTTCATCGATATTACATTGAATATTTGTAAATATTTATATGCATTACTAGCTGCGCCCCGCGGTTTCACCCGCGTAAGTCCCGTTCCCTCGGGAATATCGGGACAAAAAGTAGCCTATGTGTTATTCCCGATATTCAATAATATCCATATTCCAAGTTTCATCACAATCAGTGCAGTAGTTTTTGCGTGATCGAGTAACAAACATCCAAACACACACCCTTTCACATTTATAATATTATATTATTAGGGTATGTATGTATTTACAAAAAAAAAAGTATAAAGTATATCCGTTGTCTAGTACTCATAGTACAAGCCTAGTGCTTAGTTTAGGGCTAGATTGCGTTGTGTGTACCTAATGTCGTGCAATATTTATTCATTCTTTTATATTTAGGTAGAATGTGTTAGAATTTAAGACTTACAGTTTCCTATCTATATCCTGCTAATCCTACTAATAGTATAAAGCTGAAAGTTTTGTGAGTAGTTGTGTATGTGTGTTTCTCAATCACGCAAAAACTACTGAACCGATTGCGATGAAATTTGGAATATAGGTAGCTGGATACCGGGAATAACACATAGTCTACATTTTATCTCGATATTCCCAAACGGAACTTCCCGAACGGGACTTACGCGGGTGAAACCGCAGCTCGCAGCCTATAATAATATAAACAGCAAGTATAAACCTCGAAATCTTAAATTCTTATAAACAAAATTTGAATCGTAATACCATTTGATTAAGTCGGCCGGTGTTGTATCCACGATAAAAACGAAACAAATTATAAGGCAGTCATAAAACTCTAGGTGTCTGCACGAAGTTTTTACATTTTTCATAAAACTTCGCCGCGGCAAGATGAAATTCTAATATTGAATTTGAAAGCAAGTGTTTTCTATACGCTGATATCAATATTATAATAGAATTTTGTAAGTATTGATTTAAAACAAGAATGTCTTCAAAGTCTTGGCAAGGAATATTTTTCTATCATCTGGACATAAACCGTCTCAGTTTACTTTATTATGAAGCTTATTTTTATCTAACTGTTTGAGATTGCGATTTTCAAAAAGTCGACTGCAAAGTTGTTTTCTTATCTAGGTCGTAAACTAAATAAACTGGTCTAATGTTTGATCTACGACTGCAATGCGGAAGGTTGCGGGTTCTATTTCCGCCGGGTGCAAATAATATTTATGCTTAAAAATAAAAAAATTATCTAGTCTGGGTGGGTGTCTTTCTATGTATGTATTAATTAAAAAAAATAGTATAATATGTCGTATATCGTTGTCTAGTACCCATAGTACAAGCTTAGTGCTTAGTTTGGGGCTAGATTGCGCTGTGTATTATGTGATATCTAAAATATCCACTAAACAGTTGATATATTAAATAAATATTGCACCACATTATATGTTAGTCAAGTGGTAGTACGATTTTGATTCCGATGGTCGTGTGTCGCCAGGCCGCAGAAGAATCCTTTTTTTTAATTTTGCATATTACGACCAAAATTAATCTAAGTATTCTAAAATAAAAATCTTATTCAACTAGCGAAACTTTGAAGTTTTATATTTTTGAATATTATTATCTGCCTGCCGCTGAGCAAGTTATTTCTTTTTTATACCTCCTTAGAAATTGGCACAAGCTTTCGAATATCACATGCATTCCTTGCCAGAAAGAGCTTGATTTTAAAATAAATATCGAAGCAGAAGCTTTCGATTGATGTTTTACGATCTGTGCTATTTACATAAAAAACGAACAATGAAAAATCTATTATTAGGCTTTCTAAACTTAAATCTCTGTCTTTATATTGCAATCACTTACTAAGTTGGCCATTTTTTTTGGCTCTAGGCGATTAAAAATATCAGATACAGACTGGTGACAGACGGAGAGATGGAAAAACAGCGTAGTCTTAGTAAAGGTCCCGTTTTTACTCATTAGGTAGGTATGGAACCCTGAAAATGAGCAAACATGTGTTTAGTCAACTATAACGTCAATAGGTCACTCAATAAGATTAGTGACCATCTCAACATAGCTTTACCTTTACGACTTTAGGTATAGGGCAGCAAATTCAAATACAAATACTTGTACACAATAGTGTAATTGATCACTTTAAAACGTCTTAAAATTAAGAATTTACCCTAAACAATTCAACAACTAATCAAAAAGGACAAAGATGATAGATAGATAAATATCATTATGTGTACAACATATACATAGAAATTACAACAAGTACAATTAGTGTACAAAAAGTAAATATGTAGGTACTAAAAACGATTAAAATTAAGTTAAATGGGTTACTAGAAATAATTTAAAAGGAAAAATTCATTCGCCGCGAGATTTGAACTCGCGTCTCTAGGTCTAATATTTCTAGTTGACATGTCTTGAGCAATAAAAAAAACAAAGTATAAAAAAATATTAAATAACCCAATTTAATGAATTACGTTCAAATGGGCGGCATTAGCGCTGAGAGCAATTTATTCCAGCAACCTTCGGATAAAGTAGAACTATGACAATTTGAGTGGTAGTAGTATAGAAATATTAAATATTAAGATATTTAAAAATTATATATCATAAATAATATCTATAGGTACACCGCTGGCGATGCCGCTTGTGGCCATATTCCTCGCATGTCACTTAGTTATTTCTCGCCATGCTTTCCTAACAAAATGTATAGCCGTAAATGCAGGAGTGAGGCATCGTTTGGCCGCAGCATTACAGATCAGCAGAACACAAAAATCCATATCCTCTCAATCTAAACGACCTGCACCAGTATAAATAATCAAGGTATTTTCTTACAGGTGAGTTAATAATACCATCGGAGCACCATGAGATGACGGTGCGACAAAAGTCAATGTTCGAAGCTGAAATGACGATGACCATCAAGAACATCAGGCGTGAAGACCTAGGCAGTTACGTCTGCGTCGCTAAGAACTCACTTGGAGATGTTGAAAGCAAGATTAGGTTATACGGTAAGTACTTACCTACCTACAATTTTTTATTTTTACTACCTGAGACCCTTTCACCCGCGTAAGTCCCGATCCCTTGAGAATATTGGGATCAAAAACCAATGTACTCATCGATAATGTAGCTTTCTATTGGAGAACGCATTTGTGAAAGGAAGGACAAATAAATCTTTTCAGTTTTTAAAAACAGTACCAAAGGATAGAGAAGTGATAAATCCTACTTCCTACTAATATTATAAATGTGAAAGTGTGTGTTAGGATGTTTGTTACTCAATCACGCAAAAACTACTGAACCGATTGCGATGAAACTTGGAATCTAAGTAGTTGGATACCGGGAATAATACATAGTTTACATTTTATCCCGATATTACCGCGGGAACGGGACTTACGCGGGTGAAACCGCGGGGCGCAGCAGGATCATGTAGCAGCATGTATAAATAGGATCATATTAAATGGCAAAATCAAAATCAATTATCTCGTAGTGAAAGTTTTCATTACAACTCTACCTATTCAAACATAATAAAGCCTTTACTGTAGATATGTGTGATATTTTAATTTGAAAATCCTTTTATACCCATTTGAGTTTACAAATAATAAACACGATCCAATTCCTATCAGACCTTCGGTTTTATGATTGATTTCGGTTAGATAAGTAAATATTTTTGTACAAATAATGTTTTGTTTACATCCGTACCTACATCTACGTATTTAAAATTGGTTCAATACGTACGGAATATTAAAGGTTACAATAGACGACGAATTTGCATACTGTAAAAATTAATTTAAAATTATCTAAACAAAACACAGTGACATCTAGCCCCTTGGTAAGTTACTAAGCTTGTGTTACGGTGACTTAACAACGGATATAATGCACCCGCAACGAACCCACAACCTTCTGCATTGCAGTCGGGCATTCGCACAACGCGCCACAGAGCTCGTCAAAGCTTTAACGCAAAATATTTAACGTGACATGTAATGTATTTTTTACATAATAGCCAAGTGCGTCCTCTTAGACGGGTTTATACTAGGCAGTAAGACGCCTCGGGAGCCTACCCCGGATTGGTGAATATTCCATGCTTATGAACCGTGGTTAGCTCTTGGATGTTATTAGCGCACATAACTTTTTCTTAAATAACAAAAAGATATTTTTAAATACGCAAACTAAATTACTGTTAAACCAAATGCCTGCATCAAAAATATATTTTAACTTTTCTATATTAGGAAAACGATTTTTAATGAATACTTACGTTTACTACAATAACTGCACCCACTCAAATTATTTGAGTTAACTTCGGGATAGGTATATTTGCGACGATTGTAAGTTACTTTACGGTTATCTGTAACAACATTTATCAACAAGCTTGTGTTAATTGAGAACAAAGATACATACAATACAAACATTTTCTCATATCATACTTATATTATACTAGCTGTGCCCCGCGGTTTTAACCGCGTAAGTCACGTTTCCGCGGATATATCAAGATAAAAAGTAGCCTTTGTGTTATGTCAGGTCTCCAGCTATTTAAATGCCAAGTTTCAGGGTATGCCCTTGTAAGCCAAAAGGGGGTTGTTGTAGACGTCTAGGCGAACAACTATTGTTCTACTACTTTTGTAAATTCGAAGTACTTTGCGATAATTTTAAGTGTAAAGTTTACTTGAAAATCAGCTGTTTCACAGAGTTCGAGGTCATTGACCTTATGTTGTCCTTTCATTTAGTTTGGTCTACTACAATCAAAACTTCAATTACCTTTTTTTTTAAAGCAGCTGTTTTTTCAGAGAGACGTAACTTTAAACTTTAAAAAAAATTCGTATTTTTAACAACTTTTGTTCTACGACTTTTGAAAATTGTCTAGATCAATCCCCTTTCGGCTTAAAAGGGCATGCTCGTTACATCTTGTATACATACTTGCAAACTTTCGCGTTTTTACTCGTAATATTACTAGCTACGACCCGCGGTTTCACCCGCGTCTACCTACCAGACAGGCTACCTTTATTTCAAGTTTTATTACAATCCGTTCTGTAGTTTTTGTGTGAAAGAGTAACAAAGTCACACACACACATACATGCATACGTACACACTTTCGCGTTTATGATATTACTAAGAATTTTCAATATGAAATTCTACCAACAGAAATACCGGGAAACGATAGAGCGGTGAACCAGTTCTCCGATACCCGAATAACTTCAGTGGACGACTACAGCGAGAGTTACGACGAGGAGGAACCGAACGACGTCGAAACGAAAAGCAATCGAGTACCAGATCGAGCCAACAAATGGTATTCCAGCGACAACAAAGTCACAACAATCGATACGAACAGAGCGACCACAATCACGATATCTTTAACAGCCATATTACAAACACTATCTTTTTTCATTTAATTTTACTCATTATTTTACTCAACACGATTTGTTAACATTGTTGCATTTTACCAGGTCTTAAACGAGTATTATTATTTACTAGTGGTTTCACCCGCGTCAGTCCCGCGGAAACATTGGGATAAAAAGTAGCTTATGTGTCCATTCCAGGTCTCCAACTAACCACATACCTACCGAGTTTAATGGTAATCGGTTCAGTGGTTTTTACGTGATTGAGTAACATACATACTCACAAAATTTCCGCTTTATAATATTGGTAGAAGGTAGGATTTTCTTATCCCGACGATTCAACCATGTTACAATAGTCTTGCTATGTCTTGTAACATGGTTATAAATCGTCGAGGTAATAAATTAAATAATAATACGCAGTAACGCCCGCGCTGCCCGGGTAAAATGTTACAAAATCAGGATTAATTTTCAAGTGTTCATTACTCAATTCCCGAATGATAAGACAAACTTGTTTTTAAACTTGGAAATATTTTTGCAAGGAGATACAATCAAAAATTCAATAACAGGATCCGAACCTGTGCCTCTCGCGATCCAGGCGAGCGCGCTATCCACTGCGCCACACGGGATCACGTGACATGGTGTAATATTCGATCATGTTCTCTCGGCTTACTGCTCAACCACCTGAGGCACGGTTTCAGCGCCATCTACCATATATTTTTGATAATGTATCTTGTAAAAATATTTGCAAGTTAAAAATGCCTTTAGCAGTAATACATAAGAAATATAAAACTTATTTTTGTTTAAATCCTTTTGTTTTCTTGTTTCAAATCGGCATGTAACGTGATAATAACTAGTTATTAAAAGTTGTATATAGTTTTATTATATACATAAATATAGACGAATATAAACGGTATTTATATTGAATTAATAGAGTTAATTTAACATTCCTATTGTCTACGAGCATTACTGTTATATATATACAATAATGAGTATATAGATTGAGCGAGGTTTAAAAGCGAATGTTTATATATTGAATGTGCTATGTATATATATTGCGTTTAGTATATATATTCATTCTATCCATAGCGACATTAAACTCGAAAAATCTTCAAGTCTGAATGCACAATAAAACATGTTTTTTATAAACATTTTTTAAAATATTTAAGGTGATGAAAATACTATGCAAGTACTCAAAGAACTAAACAAAAGTAAAATTCGATTAAAAATTCAATAAACACTTAAAAATACTTGCATAGTAATTCTATCAGAATTTTACTCCCAATTTTTCTCAACAAATCCAGAGTACTAAATTTAAGTTTAATGTCATTGGTATAGATGCCCGAGTTTTAGATAAACAATTGTAAATAAATATATCCATATAAGTACTGATACTAAAGTAATCGCAGTGAGCTCTTTATAGAGAAATATTTACTTGAAGTTTTTGTTTCAAATGAAATACTACTTATAACTTGCAGTCTGTTTATAGTTGCTGTGCATTTAAAAAATACAATACATTTTGACCTGCTTACACTTTAATTGTAACTTTGAGAGAATACCATCAAATTATGAAAAAATGTTATTTGTTACTCGACTACGGCAAAGCCAAAAGGAAGGGTAATGTGTTTTTCACAGATATACCTAGATATACAAAGATAACGCTAGTATCACAATTTGTATAGAAACAAAGCGTACCAAATTTTTATCACCTATTAATCATTGATGGAAAATCCAAATCGGTTTATCGCCAATGTCACTGAGCTAATTATAATGCAACACGTCATTTTTTCCGGTCGCAACTCCAGACGCCACGCATAGGTACTGTCAGTAGCGGTGGTAAATCTCGACGACTGGTCGAGGCTCGGACACGCGAAATACATGCTTTTCCGTTATATATGTACATCTACTTATATCTGTGTTATTTTTTCACTCTAAAGTTACAATTAGAGAACCTTTCCGCGTAATATCTAAACTAAGAAGTAGACAAACAAAATGTAACTTCTTCCGAATGTATATTAAAATCGTTACAAAAATAATAAAATAAAATGGAGAACATGTATAATGTTGTCTCGTAATTTCACTGAATCCTTACTCCTACTTTCTTGGTAATTCAATATTTCAGACAAATTAATGGCAAAACATATTCCTGATAATATTATTTAGGTAGCAGATGTTCGAGTTTAACCGACTTTCAAAAAAGTAGAAGCTTCTCAATCCGAAAGTTTTTTTTTATAATTGATTGGTAAACGTTTGACCACTATCTCACCTGATGGAAAGCGACGACGTGGTCTAAGATGTTACAGGCTTACCTAGAAGATACCTGTTCACTCGTGACTTGAAGACCCCCAAGTTGTAGACACCGATTCCAATCCAGGATGAAATATTTGGCTGTGTGTACGTTACCGGATATTTCCGCCATCTGAGATTCATTTTACTGAGTAGATACCTCAGATCACATCAAACAATTTGAGGTGCTACACATTACAAAAAATATATATAAGTCGATGTTACTTATTTAAGATGACATACTCACGATATTGGCGACAGGGATCCCAACGCGACAGGAATTACAAAACATTTGGAAATACTATTTTGGTATTTTATTTTTTATTATCTTCATTTTGGTAGTTTTCTATACACGATTGGTTACTTTTATAACAGAAAAAAATATATATAAAACAACTCGATTAAGACTGAATTTTCATTTTACAGCTAAATGTGACGTAATTTACACCTCTATTTTCTCTGTATTAAAGCATAACACATAAAATTGGTAGGACAGTTTTACTAAATTAGCTTGTTATTAGGAATTGTTTGATTTTACTCACTAAATTATTGCATAGTCGCATCTTACGTCCTTCTTTTACACATCTGAAATTTAATAGCCCTATCCTTGTCACGTCATTAGGTGAGTATGGGGCCTTAATTAATTATTAGGTAAGTATATTCTTTTTAAAGTCGGTTTATTTCTTAAATATATTTTTAAGTTGCTGCTGAAATATCAGGATATATTATATTTAAACCTTCCTATTGAATCACTCTATCTACTAGAAAATCAAAATCCATTGCGTAGTTTTAAATATTTATGCATACAAATAAACATTCAGACAGCGGGAAGCAACTTTAATTTAAAAAATGTAAACTTCGTCATTTTAGTGCTTTTTCAACTACCACTAGAAATCCTTAAGCTCTTTAATTCAGCGGTTTAGGCTATCCTTTAATTCATCAGTCATGGAGCAATCAGCATTTTGCATTTTATAGAAAACTAGCTACGCCCCGCAGTTTTACCGGCGTAAGTCCTGTTCCCGCGGGATACAAAGTAGCCTATGTGTTATTCGGTCTTTAGCTACCTATATTTCAAGTTTCATCTCAATTGGTTTTATAGTTTCTGCGTGATTGACCTAACAAAGTCACAGACATACACACACACACTTGCAAACTTTCGCGCTTATAATATTAGTAAGATCTATTATTAGCACTTTTCCCGGGTCTAGAGTCTAGATAACGTTAAATTCAACTTTTAAAATTTTCCTTACCTCGACGTTTCGTTCATGTTACAGTGATCTTGGTCGAGACCCTTTAAAAAGTTGAATTTCACGCGATTAAGACCCGGGAAAAGTGTAAATATGAGTTCCAATCGTAATAGTTTAAAAAGTTTGTCAATTATTAGCTTAATTTATTTATTTATAATTAAATATTAACAGCAATTCCACTTTACACCTAGCATCGTATGAGATACGATGACCCGTAAAATAATTGAACCGACCCCGGATATTTGGTATTGGCGCTGTGTTTTTGAAATTGCATGAAGTTGACCGGTTTATTTGCAAGCCGCTGCTATTTGTTTTCGGGTTGAGTGCGATTTCCGTCTCTTACAAAGGATTGTTTTTGCACCGATCTATCTATCTTCTGACCTATACAGATGTTCATATTGGTACTAGCAGTGCCCTGTAGCTTCGCTTGCGTAAGAGCGTTTTTCCACAACGCGACACGACACACTACACGGTGACGACTCCAAACTGTGAGTCACCGACATAGCTCTTAATAATTAATAGTAGACTTACCAAAGGGCAAGCCATAGTTTACTATACACCCAAATACATAGGTATATTTCATCATACCTACACAAAATGGATTATATTCTAGCCTTATTAGTTAGATTAATTCGGAATTTAATCTAATTTTACGATCAATTTAAGTATCTATTATGAACCGTATTAAAGTTTAATTACAGGACTGTCCTGAGAACCATACTATCTAAAGTCTAAAGGTACCTACATACTTACGTATTATGTAATACCTAAGTCATGATTCCATTTGAAACACGCCCCAAAGAAGTTATATTAATAAGGTAACGAAATGATTATAGTGCTGCTGAAGGTGAAATTTGGTGTATTTTTAGTTAAAACGTTTAATATTTAAAACATAAATGTATAATAAAACACTTTATTTATCGGGTGTTGGCTTTTTCAAGGTTGACAGCCAACTGCCAACTGTAAATTTGGCGAAAGCTCGGTTCGTTTAAAACCATGAATAAAACCCGATCACACCCGATAAATAAAGTGTTTTATTATGCAAAATCGCGAAAACCATAGAAGAAATTACAAAAATGTATAATAATAGTGAAATTAAATAAAATACATAGAAGAATCTTTAAAGGCAAAATACATCCACAAAAACACAACGCACGGTCAACGTTGAGCGGGATTCGAATCAACAACGCATCAACTCAATTCTGGAGTAGCGACATAACCAAAGTAGGCAGGCAGGATAGGAGCTCCTAAAATAAAATTTTAAAATAATTCGCCCTACCATATTATGTCTTATAAGTCGTCGCGAAATCGCAGCGTTGTCGTACATCTAAAAAAAAATAAAAAACACATCAAATAGTTGAAATAAATAAAAACAAACTATAAAAAAAATGTGGCTTTTAAAGGTAGTCGAGGTTATTTTATTAAAAATATATTTTATTTTATGAGCGACATAAGGAAGAAAACGACAAACGATTATGGTAGCGCGGAATATAGTTTGCTACGTACGTCAGCAAATTTGGTAAAACTCAATTGTTTGAATGTTTATTAATACGAAATGAAACAAACAATTATCGTGCCACGTGTTTTATTTGCAAATTAATCCAATTAAGTTTCATTCTGCAAATGCAACCATTTTGAATATGCAGTCGATACAATAGTTTTATATTTCCATTAGTATAGGATATTGGGTCAGTACAGTTTCATTCATTAATAACTAGGTGTGTCCCTCGGTTTCGCCCGCGTAAGTTCCTGTCTAGTGGGAGTTTCTACAAACCATTTCAGCTTTTTACTATCGGCAAGGTGTGTGGATCAAATAATTAGTTAGTCAGTTATTACAAAAATCATTTTAAACATATTATGGAGTCTTTAAATATAAGGAATGATTTATATATACAATTTGTAACGGGTAAGTCCTTTTAATCCGAAAGGGGGTTGTTCTAGACATCTAGGCGAACAACTTTTGTTCTACGACTTTTGAAAATTCAAACATTTTTTTTTAAATTTTGAGAATGTTTTACTGAAAAAACAGCTGTTTTTGAAAATAAAAATAATTGAAGTTTTTAATGTAAACCATCAAACTCAATAAAAGGACAACATAAGGTCAATGACCTCGAACTCTCAGAAACAGCTGATTTTCAAGTAAACTTTACTCCTAAATTTTTCGAAAAGTACTTCGAATTTTCGAACCTTGTATAGTGCGAGCTTCGTTGTCCATTGCTCGGCGAGCAGTCGATCTGTCTGTTGCAACTGAGTCTTGGCCGAGCAATGGACAACGAAGCTCGGACCCGGTCGGCGCTCGTAACGGTCTAATATAAATCATCCCTAAATTTTACTAATAATGAATCTTACTTCTTTTCTTATCAATATTATAATATGTATGTATGTATGTGTGTATATAAAAACGTCTTAACCGATTGCGATAAAACTTGGAATATAGGTAGCTGGAGACTTGTAATTTTTATTTATGGACTACATTCGTAAAAATATAAATGTAGTACCTACCTAGAGCGTTTTAACTACAAGTAAGTTTATTTTTCTATTAGTTAAACGCAGGAAACAAATACAATCGAGCTTAATTTTCTTTGCAAATAGATGAAAGAAAATTCGTCTAGTCATAGTGTAGGTAAGTAATTGGCCGGAAAATTAACTGGACTACAACTATCAATCACTTCACGTAGAAACCTTATCTTTATGTAAGTACTAGCTCCGCCCCGCTGTTTCACTCGCGTAGGTCCTGATCCCGCGTGAATAACGGAATAAAAGGAGCCTATGTGTTATTTCAGGTTCCAGCTACTTATATTCTAAGTTTCATCGCAATCGGTTTAACAGATTGAGTAACAAGCACACATACACAAACTTTCAGCTTTATAATATAAGTAGGATTAACTCTCTATCCCAACCGAACTATTTATCTTTTTGATCTATTTATTCCAAAAGTTGCACAGTCTTCTAGGACAGAAGACGACGATGATCTTAATTTTAATTTCACTTGACATTGTTTACTCTTTTTTATTATTATTATTATTTCAAATAAATCTATTTATTTGATAATACAAATTAGTATTTATGCATTCGTTTATTTTTTTACCAGCATTTAAAAAATACATAATGGGTCCTACCATGATGTCTCATAAGTCGTCGCGAAGTCTTCGCGTTGTCGTTCAGCTAAAAAAAAAATTAAAAAATTAAAAACACATCAAACAATTAAAAAAAACCAGAAAAACTAACTTTAAAAAAAATATTTCTCTAAATTGTCTGTGGTTTTAAATAGTAGTCGGGGTATTTTTTATTTAAAATTTATTTTAATTTTTTGGGAACGACAAAAGGACGACATAGCAACGACAAACGAGCATAGTAGCGCGGAATATTATTATGTCTTCTCTCTCGTTTCTTTTTAGCAAAATTTGCTATCATGAAAATTAAGAGTACTTAGATACTTTTTCTCCAACCAGTCTTTTATTTTCACCCTGTATGATTGAAATAGGCGTTACGTTTCGGAACTCCATTACAATAGAACTAAACATTACATACCCTTTTACATAGCTTACAAATACTTTTTGCATAATAAAACACTTTATTTATCCGGTTTTATCGCGTTTTTATTCATTGTTCTAAACGAACCGAGCTTTCGCCAACTTTACAGTTGGCTTTTTCAAGGTTGAAAAACCATAGAAGAAATTATAATACTTTTGTCAATAAGATTACCATATCATATTATACTAAAAATAAACGCCAAATTAGTAAAATAAAGTCCCCATCTCGTTAACAAGTAAATTCGATCAAACAAGAACAATAAGTAGCAATATTCAAGGGCATCATTGATCAATAGTAATTTGTGTTCAAATTTCCCCCATAATTTGTGAAAACGTCTCGATCCAGTCACGTAAACACTTGTTACACTCTCAATCAAAACAGACAGCAAATTTCGATCGGCAGATCGTTAGCAGTGGTCGCACGATTATATTCATATTGAATACTAGCTGTGCCCCGCGGTTTCACCCACTAAGTCCCGTTCCCGCGGGAATATCGAGATAAAATGTAGCCTATGTGTTATTCCAGGTTTCCAGCTACCTATATTCCAAGTTTCGTCCCAATCGGTTCAGTAGTTTTTGCGTAAAGGGTAACAAACTCACATACATACATACTTACATGCATACAAACTTTCGCGTTTATAATATTAGTAAGACTAGTAAGAAGATTGAATATACAATTTTACTAAAAGCGCTCTATATCCAATGGGTTTCTTACGCTACTTCGAAACACTATCCATAGAAACACCTTTCGCCGAAGACGATTGACCGATTGATTGTTTTACCGTATGTTCATTTCCCCTATGGTTAGTTTCACCGAAAATTGTTTGAACAAAGCTCGCAGTGCCGAATTTTGCTCCGATAAACTTGCGAATAATTCGGCATTCAAAGTACCCACATTATATAGTGAAAAATTGGTAAATCTGAAATAAGAATAAATCCCATTATCTCAACAGCGCGGAAACTCGAGTATTAAAAAAAAATAGATAGGAAATCATTTTGAAAAACACGTGTTTATTTTTTTTTAAATTAAATATCTTTGAAACCGGCCAAATTAATAATTATTTTTTACTAGTTTCGCCCGGGCCCCGTGGTTTCACCCGCGTAACTCTCGTCCCCGCGGGAATATCCCGATAAAAGCAGCCTTTGTGGTATTCCTGGTATCCAGCTAATTATATTCCAAGTTTCATCGTAATCGCTTCAGTAGTTTTTGCGTGAAAGAGTAAAAAGCCACATAAAAACATACACACACAAACTTTGGCGTTTATAATATTAGTAAGATATTATGCTATTTTTTGAATATGCTCAACGTATTTTTGATAAACTGTTTAGTTACCTTGTATTCTTTTATTTTTCTTTTATTAATTTTTTGTCGTGTTAGTTAATATATTTAAAAAAAATGTATTTAACTTGTATTTAACTAAATATTCGTTTTTTTGATCTAATATTTCGCATAGTCGCATCTTACGTCCTTCTCGTACACATCTGGAAATCGCTGGTGCTATCCCTGTCACAATTTATTTTGACGTTATGGTACGCCCTTATTAATGACATGCCGAAAGGACCTGTGGCTGAATTGGTAAAAGTGATGACACGAAATGCCAGAGATTCAGGTTCAAGTCCTTTCGGGTGTAAATTTACTAAAGCATTTCTTTAAAAATAGTCATCCAAGTGTAGGAAACACCTATAAATTAAAACCATTAAATTATACTTTTTTAAGGGCCGATATTTCATTCCTAAGATAAAGGATATCTCTCGAGTAAGTTCGAACCCAACCAAATTTAAAAGCCCACAAATTTTGTTTCTTTTTAATATCATAGTGACGTTTTT
The DNA here is from genome assembly GCA_949358125.1 of Idaea dimidiata. Taxonomy (NCBI): domain Eukaryota; kingdom Metazoa; phylum Arthropoda; class Insecta; order Lepidoptera; family Geometridae; genus Idaea; species Idaea dimidiata. The sequence continues at coordinate 7,558,968 of OX442336.1, read as the reverse complement.
TATTTGGTAGTGTTACATTTTATTTGTCAGATATCTCTACCTAGGGTTTTAAAAAATAGGCCCTAAATCATCATTAACTTTTAATTGCGACCTTGACTGACGTAACTAAGTAACTTAAGGTGAGTTGGGTCGTTAGTTATTAATAACTAGATACCTATCCAAATATTGGTAACACATCAGGGGCTCTATTTTTGAATCACTAGCGCGACTTCGAGCGATTTTAAAAATTCTATTTCTACTGATTTTCGTTTGATTTCTGTAATTTTTCTATGTGAATCGAAGGACCGCAACGTGTGGTATCAACCACTTGCTGCAGGAATCCGACATCGAACGAAAATCAGCAGATATCGAATTATTTAAATCGCCTGATGTGCAACGAGCGGTTCAAAAATAAGGCTCCAGAACGAAAGAGCCACTGTAACTTAATGACTGTTACGTGATTTGCCGTAAACTAAATAATGCTTTCGACCTTTAAATCGTCAATAATCTTAGCGCCCGCAGCGCAATTATGCAATTTATGTGTTTACTAGCTGCGCCCCGCGGTTTCACCCGCATAAGTCCCGTTCCCGCGGGAATATCGGGATAAAAAGTAGCCTATGTGTTAATCCAGGTCCCCAGCTACCTATGTTTCATAGCAATCGGTTCAGTAGGTTTCGTTTTTTTTCGGTTCAGTAGGTTTCGGTTTCAGCGGTTCAGTTTTTGCGTGAAAGAGTAACAGCCTCACATACATACATACATACAAACTTTCGCGTTTATAATATTAGTAAGATTTTCGCACCTTCTACCGTTTATTGGCTCTAAACGCCACTGACATGATATTGCCGGAAGACCAGCGTTGTAGTTGCACTACGTAGCCGCAACATATGCTGAGGCTATTCTTATTGGCATAGCAATACACGGTTCCTTGGTTGGCGATTTAATTTTTAACATTATCTTATTGTTTATTTTTTTTAATTCTAATGTGTCGTGTGTTTTAAGCTAATAAAAGATTTTCTATTCTATTCAATTCATTTCATTTTTTGCAATAGGACTGCTATCTTTTCGTAAGTTTACTGTCTACGATCACCTTCAAAAACGACTGGCATCCATCACCACCATGCTTAGATTGCCCAAATTAAAGGCATTTTGAAGATTCGTCGACGAAAAATAATGAAATCCTATAACTCTTTTTGCGACGTTTACAAGCAATTTTAATGGAATTCATTATTTTGAAAGAGTTTAATTTTGACATTTCCGAAATTGATTTTATGGCTTGAGTTGTAAATCATTAGAAGTATTTTGTAGTTTTTTGTTATCCCGTTAAAAATATTTGTTTTAAATGAAAGCTGTGGTCCCACGATGCGATGAGCGGGAAATGAGTGAAACTAGAAACTATCAGCTGAAATCGAATTTGAATCCTTATTTTATTATTTTCTGTAGCTCTTTTAGACATTTATGGCCTGTAGGTACTACATGACAATTTAAAGTAAACTAAAACAATATTCCAGGTTTCTAACTATCTATATTCCAAGTTTCATCGTAATCGGTTCAGCGGTTTTAGCGTCATTGAGCAACAAATAAACTCACTACTAGCTGCGTGTAAGTCCCATTTCCGTGGGAATATCAGGATAAAAAGTAGCGTATGTCCTTCTCGAAGGTATACAATATGTAACGGGTAAGTCCTTTTAAGCCGAAAGAGGGTTGTTCTAGACGTCTAGGCGAACAACTTTTGTTCTACGACTTTTGGAAATTCGAAGTACTTTTCGAAAATTTTAAGTGTATAGTTTACTTGAAGATCAGCTGTTTCTTAGAGTACGAGGTCATTGACCTTATGTTGTCCTTTTATTTAGTTTGGTCTACTACAATCAAACCTTCAATTACCTTTATTTTCAAAAGCAGCTAAACAGCTGCTTTTGACAATAAAGGTGACGGTGAAGATGATTGTGGTGTAAAGGTGATTGACTGAAAAAACTTTCAGTGAAACATAACCTCAAAATTTTCAAAAAAAGTTCGAATTTTCAAAAGTTGTAGAACAAAAGTTGTTCGCCTAGACGTCTAGAACAACCACCTTTCGGCTTAAAAGGGCTTACGCGTTACACCTTGTATATCTCTATCTATAAGGATACCAAAATTCATCGAAATCGGGTCAGCAGTTTGGACGTAAAAAGAGTAACAGACAGACAGACAGACAGAGTTACTTTCACATTTATAATATTAGTAAGGATTTAATCCACTAAAACGAAAACTTTTGATAACATTCTCCGAAACGCCCAAACTAATACGGAACTAGTATTCATAAATACTGAAAACCTAGTTCACCACAATCTTAAGTAACGTTTAATTAAAACTTCTAAGAGAGTAACGACCACATGTGATACAGGCTGGCCTCCAACTCGAGTTTGATAATTAACATTCGGTAATGGGATATTCAGGTGGCCCTTATTAGTGATGGGCCGGCTAGTCGGCAAATCGTGCCGTCTATAGTCATCAACAAACAATTATGCAATATAACCAATATTTATTTGTTTGTAGTTTATTAGGTAAATTTCAGTTTATATAATAAACAAAAAACGAATTAATCAAAATGCTTTCCAAAAATTGCACCCACTTGAACCATGACATTCCGTATCGTGCGCTCACCAATTACGCCACAGGTGCCTGCTCTGTCGTGCCTCAGTCGCATAGAATGAAAAGATGCGGTCCATGATTTCACAACGACAGAGCAGGCACCTGTGGCGCATTTGGCGTGCGCACGGCACCGAATGTGGGGGTTGCAGGTTCAAGTACTGTCTGGTGCAATTCTTAGAAATAATTTTCTTTTAAACAAATTAATCTTTCAAGTGTATGAAACACTTTAAAACAAGAAATAATGTAGGTATTAGTTCTATTCTAATTTTACGAAAAGAGATTTTTTTTGGAAGTTTTGATGTCGACTAGCCCGAATATATCCGAATTAAAATGGTTGCCAACTAGTCGGCGAAAACCTTTGTCGGCCCATCTCTAGCCCTTATCTCTATACTGATTAGAAATACATCGACCAAGCGTGCGGAATGCGTTATTGATACTTCACTAAACTTCCGGACTGATTTGCACGGTACACTTTGGCTAGGTACCTATATCAACTTTAATTGGGTTAGTCTCGATTGTTCCGAAAAATACCGAACCTATTGTACTCGCAAATTTGAGTTTCATTGACAATTAATCGGTTTAATATTCGTTCAATTTTGGTACGGTCAGCTAAAAATAGATTGGAGGCAAATTTGTTAAATTATAATAATCTATAAATATCTAAACTTTATCTATACTACTTACAATAAAGGAAAAGGGGACCAAAAGTCTGCACTTGGAAGTTAATTAAAAAAAAAGTTGTCTTAGGGGTCTTAGGGAAAAGAAGTAGAAAAAATTATATTTTTTTTAAAAATCATGTCCGTCTGTCTGTTTCTCTGTTTGTTCCTTATACAAATAAAAAATAAATCTGGTTTCCAATGTTGGATAGTTCTATTTTTGAGGAACGTCGTGGTATACTTTACATCAAAATCCAATTAGTGTAACCCGCGAGTAATCAACGAAAAAGTCGGCTATGTACTATTTCTACGCAGACAAAGTCGCGGGTAACAGCTCGTAGGTAATAATTATAATTAGGAATCTTTTACACTAAAGCCTACAAGCCTATATTTGGCCTTAAAACGATCTCATTATTGGGGGACCTAAATCGTTTAGCTAATAAAAAAAACACAAATATTTAAAATAACAACGGCAAAAAAAAACTTTTTTTATCAGGTAGGTACCCATGTGATTATTTAAAGTAATCGAAGTTTTCTTTGTCAACGTTAATTTTATTTGTTTGCGCGATAAAATAACGAAGAACGATTGTGGTAAACACTATTATCTATGTAAGTATGTATTTTTAAAATAAGTACAAGTAAGTACAGACGAATAGACGAATCTAGTAATTATTTGTCTTAAAAAACATATCTGTCACATTTTCTCTGACATTGAAAATCCGCATTTCGCATGGTCACGCCATCACACCTGCAGCCCTAAACAACATTCTTATCGATTAAAGAAATCGCAATCCACAGATTTTTTTGTATGAAATTGACATATAAGTTCGCGAGAACTTGATAAAAAAAACTTTTGATAACATTCTCGTGATTAAACGTGATAAAATTGACTTTTTGATTGGCGATTTCGTTATTCGATAAGAATGTGCTGCTGATAAGATAAGAATGAAAGGGCTGCTGAACGACTGGACCGATTTCGCTAATTCTATTTTTAGTAGTTTTGCTATTGTCAGGAAAAAGTTCTTATGAAATAATAATATCGATTTCACTTTCCAAGGCTCCTCAAACACTTAGTTAGTTAGAATAATGTTTACCAAAAACAAAAACGTTCATCTGCAAACAATCATATCACAATAACAAAGTCGAGACCACATCGTTTGACCTGGAAACCAACTAGAATACATCGTTACAATAAAATTGAATGCATCCTCGATTGTGGTCTCTTTGCTATCAATGTTTGATGGATATCAATATAATTATTTAAATATCGAATACCTAAAATTCTATTTTAAGGCTGCACTGGGCGTTCATAGAACTATTTTAAAGAAAAATACATCCAGAAATGCACAACGTACGGTCGACGCCGAGCGGGATTCGAACCAACAACGCATCTCAACTCCATCCAGGAGTAGCGACTTAACCAATTAGTCTAACGGTGTCGGTGAATCATACGACGAAATTTTGTTTTTGCAACAAACACATTACAAAAACAACACATTTAAAAATAAAATTTAAACTAAATAAATATTGAACAAATAGGCGGCTTAAAGCAATTTCTAAATTACCATCTACTGTAACTTTAGCCAGTGTTTTTATGGATGTATTTTTCCTTTAAAACTAATGCTATACCTAGTTTCATAGTCTCTATCAATAGTAGTTTATGCACAAGGTAATAAAGCCCTGTCTTATATAGAGGGTGTCATATTGAATCCAAAGTTGAGGACGAACACGAAAGTTAACTCCCGAGCGTAGCGAGGCTGTTAAAAACATAACATGTTAATAATACCCAGAGTCCTGAGTGATGCGTCGGATTCAAGCGCCCAAGATTAAGACAGGTGCAAACTACTATTTAAGTTACAGACTATGAAATACTCTACACATCTAATGCGAGACAATAAAAAAGGCTATAAAAATAAGCATTTCATTAACAACAAAACAATCGATTGATGCTACGTGTGTGAATGAATATATTACTTTTTTTTATTCATTAAATTTATCAGTGTTGCATTAATATGACGAAATCAGGGATCGGCCTTAGCAAAAAAGTTGAGGATTTATATTAAATTAACTAAAACTTTCTGTTCAAACAAAAATACAGTTTTTTTTAATGTGTTATGCCTAGGTGGCCAACTCGAAATGGCCTTTTGCAACCAGAACCTTAGTGATTATATCCTCTTTAACAACAGCCTCCATGGATTTCAACGTTCCAAATTGAAATAACTTTAAGTCCTAGGTCTATAATGCCCACTTTATGCACCTAGACAATATTACTTGCTTATACTAGACCTTTTTGGTCAAATAATGTAACTTTATAGAGCCGTAGATGTGTTTTTTTTTCTGATTGACGCCATTTTAGCATTTTGTTAACACGTCAATACTAATGAGTAGTACCTATAATAGTACAGTATGGTCAATACATAAATGTACTCAGGTTTCTATTCAAAACACATAAATCTTTCGCCTTTATTTAAAAGAAAAATAAATAAGCATTTCATTAACAACAAAACAATCGATTGATGCTACGTGTGTGAATGAATATATTACTTTTTTTATTCATTAAATTTATCAGTGTTGCATTAATATGACGAAATCAGGGATCGGCCTTAGCAGAAAAGTTGAGGATTTATATTAAATTAACTAAAACTTTCTGTTCAAACAAAAATAGAAGTAAAAACAGTTTTTTTTTAATGTGTTATGCCTAGGTGGCCAACTCGAAATGGCCTTTTGCAACCAGAACCTTAGTGATTATATCCTCTTTAACAACAGCCTCCATGGATTTCGACGTTCCAAATTGAAATAACTTTAAAGTCCTAGGTCTATAATGCCCACTTTATGCACCTAGACAATATTACTTGCTCTACGTTGACCTTTTTGGTCAAATAATGTAACTTTATAGAGCCGTAGATGTGTTTTTTTTTCTGATTGACGCCATTTTAGCATTTTGTTAACACGCCAATACTAATGAGTAGTACCTATAATAGTACAGTATGGTCAATACATAAATGTACTCAGGTTTCTATTCAAAACACATAAATCTTTCGCCTTTATTTAAAAGAAAAATAACAACAAAGTTTACAAACCCATCCTCGTGTTAGTTCTAGTATACAATATGCATTCCTTTTACATTTTCTCCAAAACACACGTCGACACCAAATATAAGTGGTGTATTATATTTCAAATTGATACACATATAGTGTGACTGCAAAATGTGGAGGCAGCGGTGGCGCGGCATTATCTATTCAATGCGCTGAGGTGAGAATTCAAATATCAACATTTACATTAGGTATAGGTTCTCACAACTTTTGCTTTTCGTCAAACACAAATAGGTACGAAATGTTTGTTATGAACTACTAGTTGGACGTGGACAAAGAACTACGTTCTAAGTTAGTACATTTTACATGCAAATTCATGAACATTTACGTTATTATTACTATATTATTATTTCTAGTATACCTTACTCGAAATAATAATTATTAATTAAGGGCCGACTAGTCAGGAAAGCCCACTAAGTCGGCAGTTTCACCGACTAGACGGTAGATGGCGAGTAGTGGCGAATAGTCTACAAAATTGTGCCGACTTGTCGTCAACTTACAGCTATGCAATAAAACCAATTTTTATCAAATTTGTAGTATACAGTTACAAGGTGGGTAGTCAGAAAACGTAAACAAACACAACACAACTAGTGTAGGTACCTTATTAAATATTTCAACATGTTTCAGCTCTTTTTCAATTTTTTTTTTAATTGGTTCAACAATTTTTTGTAAGTTTTAATGACGACTAGCCTCTCCGAATTATAATGATTTGCAATAATAAAGATTCTTAATTCAAAAATTAAACGAAAACCATAGTAGGTAACGCAGATGCGTGTAATTTAGTCCATCCAGTTGGCAGTACTGAATGACAATGAGTTAAAGAGACAGTGAGACCAACACAAAGCCGTGAACTGAGCTAATGGCGTGTGCATAATCCGCACAAGTCTCTCCATTGAAGACTGCTGCGAACTGCGATTCAGAGGTCGACGACAGACGACGGAGTAGCATGGGGTACGCCGACCAAAATAATAGGAAAGGTACTTTCAAAACTGGAGCGTATAGAACAAAGGACGTATTATGTGTTCCCTTTATTTTATTTTGAATTATACACTCGCTTTCCTAGAGATAAGTCTTAATATTCGTGCTGACTGATTTCAAAATGATGTTTTTGTAGGACTTACAATAATTGATTGCTTGTATATTTTTTATTAAAAGGGTGTTTGTTGAGATTTAAGGCAATAAATTAAAAAATAAACTAAAGATTACTTAAATAGTTAAAATCCATCCAAAATAATTTATATACCTATATTCTTATTTGATTCTAATGTACTTGTTCAAGAGCCAACTTCAAAATAATCTAAGCATACTAATATTTTAATGAATAAGAGGAAACGTTGGTAACGACGTATGACGACGACGTAAACGTTTATATTTGGCGGGATAATCTACGAAACTACTAGACAAATTTCAAACATTCTTTCACTAAAAGAAAACTACATTATACAGAAGTTAACAAAAGCTACTTTTGATCCCCTTGATTTTTTTCCCATGGGATCGATACTTAGACGGGTGAAACAGCGAGACTTTGCAAGTAAAACGATAATAATGAACTCAAATAGGTAACGTAAATTTATACTATAACACCGAGTTAATAAAAAATCGAAATTAGAAAAAAATATTGTGCTTATGATTTTTATGACCTGTCATAAGCGCTTTATGATTATTTGAACGTTCAAAATATAGGTATAATAATATTTTAAAGGCTATTTTGACGTGAAGTAATCTAACGAAATTACCCGATGTAAAAATGATGGTATCCATAACAAAATAAATTGCGTCCAGTAAAATGAGTTTTTCTATTCCACGTTTTTTTTTCTGAATAAATTGATAGTACACTTTCATTTGTACTAATTATTATTGTGTCCAACAAAGTACTAGAAGTCACGTAAATCTATGTCCTCAAAATGTTTACTCCTGACTAACCGACCGATGGGTGAAAGAACTATAGAACTCGGCTGCATGCGAATAGAACTCACATTATTTTTTGATCTGCTGGACAATGCTCTGCTAAGTTCACGAACATTGGGTGAATGTACTACAGTCTAAACTGCTAATAATAGAGAGCTAAAGTTTGGATAGTGTCTTATTTTATGATGTAGCCATTCACCCCCTTATATATAAATGCTTATTAATGCGCTGCATAACTATGCATCGTTTGTCTTTTACTGTCGCAGGAAGTTTTAAAGTTGACAGACGGAGACAAACGTCACATAACTAGTCATGTGTTAATAATATTTTATAAATAAGGGTGTCAATTACTAGAAAGGGTTTTTCGATAATCCCACGGGATTGGAACTGACAAAGGTAAAGCCGTGAGGACCAGCTATTAATGTATATCTAATTTTCTTCCTTTAAACTGCGAAATGGAGTGTTGGATTACTACCTACTCGGTGTACCGACAAAATTGTAGCGGTCGCAGGGAGTCGTTAGATGCAGGTAGCTCGCAATCTCTATTTGTAGCGTCGTATGGGGGAGGCCTATGTTCAGCAGTGGACGAATAAGGGCTGAAATAATGATGATGTTGACAATCTTAAAACTTTCAAAGATTTCCTTTCATCACTATACGTGTAGTGACATTACAATAAGATCTCGTAAATAACGCAATAACTTCAGTACATCCCATCTCCGGAACCAGGTAAATGATGATAAATAATATAAAATAATCTGGAAGGGACTACTCAAAGGCTTTAAGTCGTGTATCCGTGTGTCGGAACCGCAATTAACGTATGACCTTTCTGGGCCCAGCAGTAATTAAAGTGGGGTCGGAAAACGCGTGTGGTTTCCTAAATGTACATGAGTAAACATATTTTTGACTTCATTCTAACGCGATGTGGGCTCACGTTGTCTCTTTTTTACGCAAGGGTCGATTCCGAATGTTTCAATTGAGCTTGAATTTCATTGTTGCTTGCTGACGTATAAATTTAATAAAAGTATAATATTACTGTTTATAGAAATTTTACAAATTGTTAGGAAATGTGAATAATGTATGTCACAATAATAGATCAAAATCAAGCACAGACAATGGAGGCTTACTCACTACATTTGTTGTTACTTGAAGTGAGTTTTTTAGGTTTCATACACGAATGTTTTGTAGAGTTCCATACCCAAAGGGTAATTAAAAAACCGACTTCAAAAAGAAACAAAAAATAATTTAAAAAATAACCAAAAAAAAAAAAGAATTGATAAAAATGACCAAAATAACCTCTACATAGGTACAGAGCCACCGACTAATTAATCTGTTTTATCATCTGAAGTCGGGCAGCCAACCTAAGTACAATATGGAACCAACCAGTAAAACTGCCCGACTTCAGATGATAAAACAGATTAATTAGTCGGTGGCTCTGTACCTATGTAGAGGTTATTTTGGTCATTTTTATCAATTCTTTTTTTTTTTGGTTATTTTTTAAATTATTTTTTGTTTCTTTTTGAAGTCGGTTTTTTAATTGTTAAATTATTTTTTTATTTTACCCTTTTTAGTATACTTACCTACCTAAAAATCAACAATATTGTTACCGTAATTTTCATTATTGAGGAGTTTGCTGATGAGAAGGTGGTTTCAGGTGCCCCATCAATCTGTACTTAGTACTTAGGGGTCTATTCTTTTTGGTAGAAGTCCAAAAATAAGTAATTTATTGAATTCTGGGATGCTATCCTGTCCATCATTCCGAAGATACTCATCAGATCCTTACCAAACTTTCATGGGACCACCTCGTAGCTTCCACCTTTCCATTAAAAAAAGAACTATATCAATCGGTTAAGCCATCTTCGTATAATCGATGAACAATTGAATTGAATACAGCGTTTTGAGGAGCATTCCCGGTCCTCACTTCGAAGATCCTCATCAGATCCTCATCAAATTTTTATGGGACCATCTCGGAGCTTCCACCTTTCCATTAAAAAAATAATCATCAAAATCGGTCAAGCCATCTTCGAGTAATCGATAAACAACTGGATTGATTAATGCGTTTTGAGGAGCATTTCCGTTCATCACTCCGAAGACCCTCATCAGATCCACATCAAATTTTTATGGGACCATCTTGGAGCTCCTACCTATCCATTAAAAAAAGAATCATCTTAATCCGTCAGTCCGTCTTCGAGTAATCGGCAAACATACAAAAAAAAAAATATATATTATACATACAGACGAATTGATAACCTCCTCCTTTTTTTTGAAGTCGGTTAATAAAAAGAGCCTATTGCAAAGACTTCGATATCTGTCCGTCCGTCTGTCGTTAGATATCTCATACACAGTAATAGCTAGACAGTTGATTTTTTACAGATGATGTATTTCTGTTGCCACTGTAACAACAAATACTTAAAAAAACAAAAATTTAAGGTGGTCACATACAACTAACATGATTTTTTTGCCGTTTTTTTCTCGATTTTACAGACAGACGTCGGGACAGGTGAATGTTCGAGAGATAATGGTACGGAACTCTTCATGCGCAAGTCCTACTCGCACTTCGCCGTTTTTTTTGTGAATTCAGTCAGAAGCCATTGAAGAAATATAACAACAAACTACAAAAGAAGCACAATTGTAGAGAAACGTTGACTGATTGACTCGTTCTAATAACAAAGTAACAATTAAACCAATAGGAAATAAATGCGGAAATAGTCGCAGACAGTGAATTGTTAGTTTTAAAATAAAGTGACACCAAAGAAGTTACAGTACTAGATCTAATAGTTTAGCTTTAAAATATAGTATAACCTTCTAGTAATATAACATCTTTCAGTAACACAAATAAGAAGAGGTATGAAGCTAAGGCCTTTACTTTAATTCTACGAACAAACGAAATACTTTAAGCAATTAAAAAAAAAGTTATAAATATATTTTTAGTTCGTTCATAGAATTATAGTAAAGGCCGATGTTAAGTGCGATAAAGAGATAAAACCTTTAACGATGGTGAAAAATTCCATACATCCAAATTAACTTTCGAACACGGTAACGACCGTGTGAAATAATTAGCATATTTCAGGCATACATTAAACTAAAACCAAATTGCAGGCTGAAATGGAAGACAACTATCATTGTGAACACCTGGCGTTGGAACAAAACCTACCCGAGACGCGTTCCACACATATACCTAACTTTTAATACAGTTGGAACTCTGAG